>OZ018317.1:143228682-143968682 GCA_963969495.1 Ceratothoa steindachneri | reverse complement strand
ACCAAGATGAAAATGGGCTTAAACACTAAAGATGATTTTTTTGGCGAAATATCATCATCGAATTGTCTTTGCTCATGCACCTAAATTATAAATGTACGGAGCTTAAAATTGTCAGCAGTCTTCAGAACTTGTGTCAATTGAATTTTGTAAGCCTATAGAGACAAATATATTGTTAAAATTCGATGTAACGTTGTTGTGGAGAGGTTCAATTCTTGGACGCGATGACGAATAGAGGTGTCTTAATCTTTGGCCAGATTCTCGCGCACTGCAGCAATGTTTTCAGCTGAATGGTGTAAACGAGCACGCAATGGCGTTTTCATATTTCCTACCGATCCCGTTTGTTTGAATTTACGAACAATTTTCCCAATTGCACTCTCGGTTGGTCGATTATGTTGACCAAAAAAATCGCGAAGTGTCCAAAATCCATTTCTGTTTGAACGTCCATTTTCTTAATAGACTTCGATAGCTTTAACTCGTTGTTTGATTGTTAATATTTCCATGGTTGAAATTGCCAAAGACCGAAGTTATTAAATCTGAAAGAAAAAGAAAAAATTATTAGACGCTTAAAATTACCTTACATTTAAAATCGGTCCACGTTGTTGGAGCACACTTTCTATATATATATATATATATATATATATATATATATATATATATGTCGTAGAATAGGCTCTCGACGATATACCATATATAACTATTCGTTGAGGGAATTATTCTAATATTTCGAGTGCGTGGTAATCTGATTGACCGAGGTTAGTCCTTAAAGGAGGGGGGGGGGCTGGAAAGGCTTATTTATCTTCAATATGCTTAAGAAGTGGAACGGAGCACAAAAATAAATAACATGGCTACCATTAATAAAATAGAGTTTTATTAATTAAAGTATCAAAAACACAAAATAATGTTTACATAAACGGATAATGAAAAGGGTCGCGGGAATATATGACTAATCCGAGGATTAACATTTGGAAAGATTTAAAAAGGTAAACAAATAAAAATTTAAGAGGGAAAATGGTTCGCTAAACCTTTTAAAGCACAGGGTTGCGTTGACAAAAGGTTAATTGATTAAAGGTAATGCTCAGCTTACGTAATTACAAAGTTGTTGTGCAGAGGGAGACGATGCGAAGGAATCTTTGGTCCACCAGCTATTTCCAGCAGAATGGTTCTTCGGGGGGTTGTCCTTAACAAACGGGAAGGACTGCAAATTGGAGATGTTCTAAATAAACAATGGAGGTTATTGTTGAAATCAAGCGTTCTCTTGAAGAACGTTAACAGGGGGGAAATTAAATTATCCGGACGTGATGTCTTGGGAACGAAAACCGTTTCTTGACGAAGGGGCTTGAAGAACAATGGCTGTTCTAACGTTGTTCTCTTTCTGAACAACAGAGCAGGGGTGAGAACCGTCTCTTGTCAAACGGGCCCAAATAGCAATGGCTGTTCTAACGCTGTTCTCTTTCTGAACAACAGAGCGGCCTTGTTAACTTGGCGTCTCGAAGGCACGAACCTTGGCATTAAAGGGATATTGTCCTCTTCTAGACAATAAGGGGTTTCTCAAAGTAGAGAGTTCCTAGGTGCACAAGGAAGACCGGATCGTCGTGATGCCTCGGGATGATAATCAGGATCTAATCTAATTGGGAAAAGCTATTGTATAAATACCCGGAGCCATCTCCATGACGTAGGGGATAATAGAGTGGGGGACTTCGGGGAAATGCCCCAGTTGCGCCTGGGAAAATACCTTATCTGCCCAAAATCCTAATTCAATCGGGCGAGATCGAAGTATTGAGGTAAAATGGGGGAGTAAACCTCCTTGATTAAACATTGCTATGGTGGGCGATAACGCGCTCTGCTTCCTCTCGCAGATGCACGTGGGTAGCATGTGTTTCTAACATGTGATAGCAGGTGAATTTAAGCGGCCTCAGACCGTCTTATTACAATATATATATATATATATATATATATATATATATATATATATATATATATATATATATATATATATATATATATATATATATATATATATGTATATATATATATATATATATATATATATATATATATATATATATATATATTTATTATATATTGAAAGCGACGGGGTTTTTTTCATTTAAAATAATTTTCGACGAATGAAATATATCCGTCGTTTTTTACGGCACGGATACACTAGTTTAAAAATAAAATACTCGTAGATTATAATTCCCGAACATCATTCTATAACTTTATTTGTCAACTTTATATCCTTTTGATTTATTAAGGAAAGTCGAGTGAATGAAACTCTCCTCCTAAACAAACAGAACCAAAGCGCGATTTTGTTATTTTGAAATGCTGACTTTTTACTAAACCTGCAATAATATGTATTAATCTTATTATCTTTTCCCTATGACTATATTTTTTACCGCTAAGTTGAAATATTAAATCAGTTTTTTATATCATGTGTATTTTCAGTGATTTCCTTACATTTTCACATGATCTTTATATAAGCAATTTTTACTAAGGGTGATTTGGTAACGATATTCATACAGTAACATCCATAGGTTCTCGTATTAAGACGTATTTAGGAAGTGTAAAGAAATAAGAGCAAAAAATAATTAGAAGCATTTATAGTAGTAGTTCTTTGAAGATTGGTCTGTTCTAATGTGAACGCTTATAACTGTTATAACTAGAGACCATACATCGTCTCCCTGCATAACATTATTCCATTTTCCTTGGTATCGTCTTTCCATGCTCCTCACTAACATAAACTAAGTTTTCACGCAAGAAAAATACATGCAAAACCAAAAAATCTCCTTTTAAGACCACATGACAGCCTAATTCTTTGAATATCTCGATGAGTTTTGAAGCTAAAGGCATCTAGGTTGTATCTTTGAGAGTTTTTACAATCCATGAACTACACGACGAAATGCAAACCATGCTTCTCTTTCTAATTTGCTCATCGCTGTTTTAAGTTTCTCAAAGTTTTGAACTCTGCGTTTTCGTGTGGTCCAACAAATGTATCACTCTTGATTTTAGCCTCAGAAATAAATTGGAACCATAGATAGATTTCTTGAGCGGCTTCTCCTCCCAAGTAAAAGGCCTTCGCAAACTGTTTTATCAGTCCTAATTTTGTATGAAGTGGGCGTAATAATGCCTTAGCAGGCTCTAAATGAGGCTGTCTGGCAATACTTAACTCTCCTCGCTGTAATTAATGTTGTGGAAGGGTACTGAAACATCTTTTAATGCTAATCATCACTTGTACTAAGCCATAAGCAAAGAAAACACGAATATTTAGTGTATTCTTCTTACAACCCAAGCAAGAAGGCATGCATCTTGAAGTCGCCACAAACACCCAACTTAAGTTCAGCATAGTTAATTTTATCAAGAAGCTCTTTACCATTATTGTAGTCTTCTTTCCTCTGTAAGGGATGTGTAAGGGGCAAAGGTCGATATTGTGTTATAATATTTCTTTGATACAGCAGTGAGAAGTATATGAACATGAAGATATGTATGAACAGCAATGAGTTGTACATATATCGCCATTCAGAAGGATCTTGTTACATTATAATTTACAGCGGCAAAAAATCATACATACCTTTGCAGAAACGCAGACCACCACTAAATTTAAAGTAAATTTCAATTTCATCATATCGTTTTTGGTACACAGATGCCATACAGTCTTCTCCTAGCAAATTCTCTCCCTTCAGCTTGGATGTTAAAATTTCAGCTCCTTACTTAGTCAATCCTAGGTCCTTAATAACGTTATTCACTTCACTGTTATTTGGAATGTTAGATTGCGTAATCATTTGTTGCACGAATGCTTCATCCATTTCTATACTGCCGCTGCTTTCTGACTCTTTAGATGAAAAATGCATTACATTTATCTCTAAAAAGGACAAATAATTGCATTTATCAAATTCAACTTAAAGATGAATAAAATTAATACTATATTCTGATTTTTTCGGGGGATTGGGTACTGGTAAGATATTATGAGGGATTGCTGCTGCATATGATCGTATGTATGCATAGTGAAGAGGTTGCTTTGCTCTAACTTTTTGGACTTTGTAATGACTATCATGGCAAAATACCAATCATCATGGTGGTTCTTCGACGCTTTTCATATTAGAAGAATAGCAAAAGGTATAACCTTTCTTGCACCTCTCATCCATTATTTAAGACTAGATCGAGAGCTTACATATAACATATAATGGGCCCATGGCATTTCTTGGTCACACATGGACATTCCAAAGTAACTGAGTGTGTATGTTATACAGTATTTGGCACCTTTCGGGGTTTATGTGATATATGCTTTGAGCCGATATAATATCTACCCACGTAACAAAATGTCTCGGGAGAACTTTTGCATCCTCTAGTAGCCGTACTCAGGAATAATAAAATTATATCTTAGGAAACAATCAGAAATATAAACAAATTGCCTTAAATTGTGGAATATAAAAATTATCCTAAAATTCTGTTTTTATTAATATAAGAATCAATGTATTTCTGTAAAGGTTGAAGATAAAGGAAAATATTAAAATTTTTGGAATCAGCGCAGAAATTTGATTAATAAACAGTAGAAAAATTATAATAAACAAAATTTCGGTTTTGCTCTCTGCTAGTCACGTTATCAGTCGAGCTTTAGAATGCAAGCGATGATATCACGAAGCTATTGCATTGTAGCGTTACATTTTGCAACTCTGTTCCCTACAAACCATTCAACTGAATTTCTTTCTCTTCTTACACAACCACAGGCAATGGGAGGCGAACTGAGGCCCTAAATTAAAAATTCTAAGCGCCCGAGCAACAAGAAACATACGAATGATCTGCGCGTAGACAGCAAAACAGCACCACTTTCCTCCTCTTTTATCGCCAACTCCATAGTTTTTGAAGAAAATCTATCATTAAGAATAAAGGAGGCTTTTAATTATAGGAATCATATTTTATATGTAATGCTTATAGTTGTCGACTTCGGATATGAAACTGCACATAATTTCACTTACCTTTACCTATCCAGTCTATGCGAGAATTTCCTTTAGAGCTTTTTGGTAATTAACCTATTGTTGTCTATCTCCTAAAAGGCATGCAATAATTCACAGTAACTAGCCGACCTACTACCATTGCCAGCTCTATTTTTAAGTCAAAGTTCTTCCTTTTAGCGTTCGTGTGTACAATCATTCTCACTTCTATCTATGTAATCAATATTCATTTTTTCATTCAATGTTAACTTCAATCTCTCCTTTTTTGTCAAATTTACATTTCAGCTTAACTAAGAATTAAAAATTCTAAATCAGAGTCAAATTTGGACTGAATAGAACACAAGTTCTGTGCTCTCACTTTCCTGATTTATTACCCTACGACCTTCAAAACATTTAATAATTCCCGGACTAACCTTGGGAAGACTTTTGCAATTATAGCATTCGAAAGAGAATGTAAAACAACATAAGGTTTTTAAACTTCCTTAGAAACAGCCAAATATTTATGCTGTTATTGCCAAATTACTTCCCGTGTAACCTTAGAAGGACTTTGTCAATTATATCATTCGAAAGAAAATGTAAAAAAACCTTAGTGGTTTAAATTTTATTATAATCGGCGGAAGAGTTATGATATTATTGCCAAACCAAAGTAATCCCGGAGCTAAGCTTGGGAGGAATTTGTCAATTATATTATTCGAAAGAGAATGTAAAACAACATAAAGTTTGTTAAAATCGCCAGAATAGTTACAATGTTATAACCAAAACAAAAACAAAACAAAACGGGGACTGACTGACATGGTGAGATATACTCGTAGAGTCGCCCACAATAGACTTGCACGCGACTAAAAAATCAATCCAATTTGATGTTGTTCACCCCCTTTTATGAAAAAGCTTCCCAAGCTAGATGGTTTGCATTGTGCTATGTAAATAAATAAATAGAAAACCAACGTAGGAGTTTTTCAAGGGAGGCCGGCAAAAAAGATTGCTGTGGGCACTTGAAAATCTATTGAAAGATCAACATTAATTGGCTTGACGCTGAATTAAAGTCTGGGCAAGGGTGGTGGGGGTAGCTCAACTCTTATGAAACTCCTTCAATGTGAGAGTGATTTCCCATAACATAACATAAGATAATTTCACGGATAACAAAAGCCACAAGGGCCTATAAAGGGTCATCCGTATCTGTCAAAACCCACCCATAAAATGCATCCATTGGATTGTGTCAGATCATGCATCTACAATATACAATTAGCTCCATCCAAATGAATGTGTCAAAAACAAAAAAGGAACATCATCAAGACTCGTCAAAATCCAAATCAATCATAATATACAATAATAAAAAACTGCATCCACAGGAATGAGTCCAGAATACCCCCATATAATCTTTCTAATCTGCGTTTGAAATCATTCAAGTTTGTACTCTCTACTGTCTCAAATGGCAAACTATTTCAGTAATCTACAACTCTATTGGTGAAAAAATGTTTTCTAACATCCAGCCTGCACCCCTGTTTTTTCATTTTTACGAGGTGAACCATAGTCTTATTACTACTACCTTCCAACTTAAATACTTGCTAAAATCCAACTTATCTATCCCAGAGCAGATTTTAAAATGTTCAATCATATCTTACCTCAAACATCTTCTCTCAAATGAGAACATATTTAGTACGCTCAGTCTATCTTCATATTCAAGGTGCTTCATGGAAGGTATTATTTTTGTTGCCTTCCTTTGTACTGACTCTAGCAGGTTGCTGTCATGTCTAAAATGTGGTGGCCATGCTTATATGCAGTAAGTACTCTAAATGTGGCTTAACATAAGAGTTGTAGAGTTTAAGGATAACCCCTTTACTATTTAGCTAGCAGTCTTGTTAATGTTTCCTAGCCTCAAAAACACTGCTTTGAAAACTTCAGTAACCTATCTGCTATGTTGCGGAGTGGTTAGACGATATATTTTTTTTTCCGTTGGTGTCTTTTGGGGATTGGCCTAAAGTGGGTTGAAAACTGAGAGTATAAGGGGAAATTGTTTGGAGTCCAGGGGAGGATAGCTTATTCTTACTTTGCGGGGTCCTTTTTAACAAATATTCCAGAGTGCAAGTTGGCAAAAGATTAAAAAGGTAGCTGGTACGCGTTGGGGTTGCCAAAGAAAGACAATGACGAAAATATAACTTTACTAACAACAAAAAAGAATATATATATTTACATAGAAATTGGATTTAAATGGAATGGGCGCCCAGACGGGGTTAAAAATCTACACGCGATCAGTTAGATTGATTAAGGGATTAAAGAGGTCAGATACAGTTAGTGATTTAAAGGGGGATTTTAACTGGGGCGTGCACACAAATAATTGTGCAATTGGGATAATCCAGATTTATGATCAATCTGCAGGCGGCAATGGTTACGATTACCTTATGAGCTCGTTGCCAAAAAGGGGCCAGTTGGGTTACGGTGTAGGTTACGGTGTAGTTGTCTTCGAAGTTGGGAGTCCTTGGCAGTCCTTGCCAAATGACTAGGTTAGAGTTCACTGATGTCGAAGTTTGCCGATTGACTAAGGCAGAGTTCACGGATCGATTTAGCCTTTACTTGAATCGAAATCGCCGCGGGGGATGGGGGAGGTAAGGGGAAGAGTGACTGCTGGCCTTTGAATTCACTCGAAGCGTTATATAAGCGCCTGGAGAGGAGGCGCACGCGATCTTGAGTGAAAATTCGGCGACTCTTTCGGGGAAATCTTGATAACGCTCGTTGGAATGTCCAACAGATTCCAATCTTTGAGCAGAAAGCCCCGCATTCTCGCAGAGAGGTGACTGCGTGAGGAGAGGGGAATGACATAGGTCCCTAGGCAAATACAGCTGGGGCGAGTGATAACAGCGTCCACTGCCTCCTCGCCTAGGTTCCCATGCTTTCGCCAGTTCCATCAGGTGATGTCCGGAGATACCTGGGTCTAGAAGGGCACGTGGCCGCCATTTGACCTCATTCTGCTACCTTCTACTACGCCTAAGTCCTTTTCATCCTCAACTGAATTAAGTCAATTCCCATCCATTTCATAACTAAATTTCCTATTATCTCTTCCTATGTTAATAATTTTGTATTTTTTAAGATTAAAAGTCATCTGCCACTTCTGAGCCCAAGCTAATAACTTATTTACGTCACTCTGCACTTTAAACCTATCCTCAACTTCTTTTGACTACAGCTGCCAATTTAGTTTTATCAGCAAAAATTGAAACTTTGCTATTTACAGCCTCCCCAACATCATTTATATAAACTATGAATAATAGAGGGCTTAGAACGGATCCCTGAGGTACGCTACTGATAACTTACCTCCACTGTGACCTCACCCCATTTAGCAAAACTCTTTGTTCCCTGTTTTTCAGCCATTCAGTTATCCAATTCAAAACTAAACCACATATCTCAAGGATTTTTAATTTGGGAACTAGTCTTCTATGTAGAACCTTATCGAAAGCCTTGCTAAAATCTAAGTAAATTACATCAACATTCTCTCCCTTATCTAATTGTTTAGTAATAAATAATAAATAAATGTTAAACACGATCTACCTCTTCTAAACCCATGCTGATCATCATTTATTAACCTACCATGCTCTAGATGGTTAAAAATCCCCTTCTTATCTATCTTCTCAAGATTTTTACAAACGATAGAAGTTAAGCTTACCGGCCACAAGTTATATGGGTCCTATTTATTTCCCTTTTAAAATTGGCACTACATTCGCTAATTTCCAATCAGTAGGTATTTCTCCAAACTCTATTGATCTAGTATATATCTTTTCAAGAGGTACTTCAATAATATATACACCTTCTTTGAGTAACTTAGAATGAATTTTGTCTGGGCCAGATGGCTTACTACTCTTTAACTCCAATATAAGCCCTTTACTTTTTTACCTGTTCACCTTAATGGTATTTAACACTACTTCCTTTGACCTAGAATTATCATCAATTAATCATCTCGATTCTTTTGTGTAAATACCAAAGAAAAATGATCATTAAAAACCTCTACTATTTCCTCATCATATTTTTAAAAAACCCCTTCATATTTAATAGACCCTCTTTTAACACTGTTAGATTTGTTATTAATTCTATAATAATTAAATAATTTTCTTGGATCTTTATTATTATTTTGAGGTAACTAATTTCTGCAACCCTTTTGCTCTTTTTAATCTTATTTGACTCATTTATGGTCCAACTATAATAATTTAAATTGTCAAAAGTACTTTCTCTCTGCAATCTCTGGTATGCCCTTTTCTTCTCAGAAGCTTTCCTAGCTCTCTCCTGATTCCACCACAACGGCTTCCTACATTTCTTCCTAATAGCCTTCATTGGAATACACTGCTCCTGGACTATGTTTAATATAGTCTTAAAGGTGTCCCACATCTCATAAGTATCCTTTCCCCTGAATTATATATCCCACCTAATCTCTGATAGGCATAGGTGACCCACTGCTGGGATGGATAAGAGATTTCCTGCATGGTAGGAATATGAAGGTTGTGGTTTAGGGCTCTTCTAATCTTAAAATCAAAAAAATCAAGTGGGGTTCCTCATGGCTCGGTAATTACGAGTCTTATTCCTTGTATATATAAATCATATTGCTGCTTGTCTTAGTTGCAACTTTACCTTGTTTGCCGAAGAGCTTAAGTTGTTCCATGTGCTTAAATAGCAACTTGCACCACACGACGCCTATTGCAGTTGGGCCACCCGGCAATAAGAAAGCTTATAAAGCTGCGCTCAAGACGAGCGTAGCGTATAAGCTGCCTACCTTCGCCATGCCACATTACAGTGTTTAATTAAATAGATACTGAAAATATTTCATAACTATCGCTCGATTAATCAGTTAAGTACTAGAAAGGAGAAAGGTGATGTCCGTAGGGTAAGCGACAATGCAAGAGAGTGAGAAAGAGAGGAAATGACATTTCTGACCCACGTCTGAGAATGTAATGGCAGGTTTAGGTTGCCATCCAATCATTTTGATTGTTTTTAATTAAAGGTAAGAAACGGAAACCAAACGAGACCATCTTCGTCAGAAAGTTTGAAAGGAGAGATCTCTAAAGAAAGTGAGAAGGTGTAAGAAGTGAAAATGTGTGGAAGATATGAAACTGCAAATCCGAGTTCGCAGGAACAAAACCATCAAACCCTTTGCTATTTCATCCCTCGTAACATAAAACAGAAAAAAAACCTCCAAAACCCCAAAATAGAAAAAACAAAAAACCGAAATGAAAATGAAATAGAAAAATAAAATATAAGCAAAAACATATTCAAGTGATTAGCGATAATAAAAAACAATATCATATCGCTCTACGGGTTTAACGGGTGGCTATAATAAATAAATCAAATCAAATAAGTAAATAAATTAATAAAAATAAATAAATGAGTAGAAAGTATAATAAATAAATAAATATATACATAAATAAAACCAATCTTAAATTAAACCATTCTATTAAACTCATGACCGCTAGGCTCTTCCGACAAGAATTTTGTGTTCATTATCTCAAAGAATAATAATAATAATTACTTTAAAATCTATATTATTCTGTAATACAGGGATTACAGGGGTCACAAAAATATCTTCTAAATCACGTGTTCATTGGAAGATATTTTTGCTCATTATCTCAAATAATAATAGTAATTATTACTTTAAATTCTATCTTATTCTGTAATACAGGGATTACAGGGGTTACAAAAAAATCTTCCAAATCATGGCTGCTTATTCATAATTATTGTTCACTGTTGTTTTGTTTTTTCCATTTTTATGGACACTGTTTAACTCTGTATATAGAATAAAATATTGTAACCAATCTCAAATCTTTACATTATTTAGCGCGCGCTTAGTAGTTCCATCTATTAAATACTCGAGCTTGACCCTTACTCTTAATTAACCTAACTTGAACATTGCCTATATGGAATTCTTTACCTCCTTATAAGTGCACTTGTATTTGTTGTCTTGTATTTCTGAAATGAAATAATCGAAAAATCTTTTACAAAGGTTTCAAATGTATAACAAGGAGTAAATTAAGTTTCTAATTTGCTAAGTTATGTTATACATAATCCGAGAAAAAAAATAATTCCGAGCGCTTCCGCCCATAATATTTCTTTTTCCTGTGGGGTTATTTTCATTTTTAGTCTCAAATTCAGAAATACGTTGAGACGAAACATCGCTTCGTGCCATCTCGAATGGAATCAAGCGTAATATGGGTAATCATCGTTCAGCTGAGATCTGTAGGATTGTTTGTCACACCGGCATAAACTCCTTGTTTGCCTATTGGCCCCAATGCCTCCAGGAGTTTGGGATGCTCTTTGGCAAAAATCACCTCACAAATATTCTGGCGAAGATGCCCTCGTTAGTTTTTTATTCTTAGGGTTAAATTAGTACTACTAATATTAATAAGAAGAATAAAAACAATAATAATAACCAAATTAAAGGCCGTTAGCCGCCAAAAAAGTGAATTTAAACCAAATTGCATGCCGTTACTTGCCGGATGGGAAAGTATTTGAATTGGTCTATTGTCGGAAACTAGTGTTATAGCCACCTAAATTTAGATGAAATCCTGATTTTACTTTCTCTCCACATGCATTTTCATCCTTGTGTTAGCTCTTCGCTAAAATATCTCTCATATGCCGATATGAACAATTTTGACCACCGAAATGACATCATTTGAATCGTCAAAGAGCTGACAAATCGAACTTTTTCATTATTTTGAAAATAAGAATTTCCAACTAATAGAGGGCAGGATGTATAATTGCAAAATATTTGGTGTGGAAGCTAATAAATTGCATATAGATAGGGGGAGAGAATATTAAATTGGATAGAGTTTTATGGTTTGGTTAGGAAGTTAAGTTGTTCGAGCAAATATAGAAAATCTAACCTAACTTAACAATATCTTGATCATTAATATTTGATTTTATTATTAAAAAATTTCTAGTTAGTTTTTATTTTATTAGTAAATCATAAAAATATCATTTTAAGTTGTTGCCAAAGCTCTGGGAGATGGTGTTCAATTGGTTCAAATTTTGGGGAGGAAGGTGATAAACATTTCTATATCAAGTGTGAAAATGCGACCCATAATATGATTCATGCGTTCAGGGGGATTAGCAAAGTTAAGCTTCATTTGGCATGCTTATTTGCCGATGGTTTCTCGATTCGGGTCGAGTTTGTGGCCTGTTCTCTGGAGCACACTGAGAATGATTAAATAAACGCTCAAATCGGTGTTAAACGATATTTGGATGCATTTGTTTCGTGAGTTATTAACCATGTGTTGTAAAATCATTAATCTATTGAGGCAATCTTGCTTTTAGGTAAGATAACAAAGAAAAAAGATCAACTAAATCTTATTAATCATATTAGAATGGTTCTGTCACTCTAAAGCCGTAAAGTTCTAAGCATCGGAACAAGAAAAAAAAATCAAACTTGAACTCTTCTGTTAGAAATAAATGGCAAACATTAACGGAGTAAAACGACATACAGAGAAATAATCAATATAAAATAGGAAGCGCTGTTTCCCATAGCAACCTCATGTGTAGCCGCCACGAGCGGATTGAAGATTTAAATTAGTCATTTTAAACGGAGTCAACTCGTCTGACTCACTGTCGCTGACGAGTTACCGTTCCGGTCGTCGCAGGTCCGAAAAACTGGTCGCCATTTTAACTTTCCATTATTCAATTAAATTGAGAGTGTCTATAGAGGGTCAGGTGGGTGCATTAATTACATTTCAGATCCGTTGAATTGATTATTCATTGTCACCACATTCGTGGTTGGTAACAAAGTGGCCACGCTTTAGGATAAACTACCGAAACATTTCATAAGCAACACTTGCCTTTATATTTCTTGACCAGAGCTATTTAATTGTGTTCACTATGGCCACATCTTAATTAACACATGGCCATCACGATAAAAGTTTTTTCCACATTAGGACTCAAAATATGAATCACCAATAAAGTATATTTTAAATTTCCTAATTAGTTACCGAATAAATTACTTTTTACCTCACCACAATAGGAATCGTAAAATGTCATCTATAGAAATGCTATAGATGCTATATTAGTCATCTTTATGAAAGATCATCTGACTGAAAATTTATTTGTATGCAATGAAACCTATATAAAAGGCCATCTGTGGGAAAGGCCATTTTTAAAGACTATATGTATGAAAGCTATCCTTCAAATGTCCCTCTCTATCAAAAGCCATTTGGTTGATTGATATATGTATGAAAAGCTCTCGGTTTAACATCTATCTGTATGAAAAATCATCTATTTTAAATGCCATCTGTTCGAAGATGGCATCTTTATTTGAGACCATTTTTAGTAAAGAAAACTAGTATAAAAAGTTATCTGTATAAAAGGCCATATGTATAAAAATACATTTGTATGAAAGTCCAAGTGTATAAAAGTTCATCTGTAGAAAAAGCGATCTAAATAAAAGGCAATATGTATGAAAAGCAATTTGGAGAAAAGGGACTCTCTAGGAAAGGACATCATTATATAAGGTCAATTGCGTATTAAAACGATGGCAGTCCTTGCTCTTAAAAGAGATTGAAGAGAAAAGGAAAATTTGCCAAGGATTAACTAGCATTGATGGACACCAACCTCAATTTATTATAAAATGGTTACAGTGAGAGTTCTCGATACCTTAGTGGGTAAAGTGCTGAATTTCAACGGTTAGGTAACGTGTTTGATCAGAGCGAGAGCCGATCCTTCCCCAAAGTTTAGCACAAGTAGGGAGCTAGTCGCCTATTGTTGGAGCATTGGGTATAGCGCTTGGGTGCTGACAGTTCCATTCACAATCGTAACATATCATAGCCGAGCTTTCTTCCGCTGGCATCAATGAGCGGCTCTTCCTTGGGCCATGAAAGTTTGTTGCTTCCTGGTTGATTATTAAACACAGTACAACTGCTCCACCTGTATCATGTCCTCTCGACGACGACCCGTTCTTAGTTCATTCTGGTTTCCCAGTAACGATTGTCATTCTGATGTTTATGTGAATTTCATTATCCAAGTAAGAACTTCTTCCACGTTCAAAATGCACGGTTAGTAAAAAATAATTTATAGTTGTAGTATAAATAAAATATGCGGTCTGGGTAACGCAGTAGATTGCGCAAACTATTAAAAAGGACTGGATTTGCACCTAGAACAGGGGTGAGGGGGACGAATAACAAGGTAAAAAATTAGAAGAACACTGAGAAGTTACAGAGAGACTAATAATAATCATCATTAGCTTTAGCTACTTTACACAGAGAAAATGCTAATTTATCTCACAGAGAGAATGGTAGTTTTTCCAACAAGACTGTCCACTTCCACCGACAGCGCCATCCACATATTTTTTCCCGTTTAACTTCTACGCTTCCAATAAGAGCTAATTTTACAACACCCCTTTCCGACACGCAAAGCTCCAAGGATTGCTTGGTTAGATTGTAGGGTTTGGGCATGTCATTCAAAGCTGCTTCGTCTCCCACTTCCGCGTGCCCCAAGAGGTCTCTTCTCTTGACTAATCGTGTTATAAAGCTCCCACACATTTTCATTCTCTTCACAAAGTCATCGTAGGTATGCCTTCGTTAGTTAGCATTCTTAATTTTATACCATTATCAACAGGTCTTACAAAAAGTGCAATACCGCGCATAAAGCCTACTAAAAACTACACATAATACTTCACTCCTTTCTGCAATATGAAGAATCAAAGCTTACCATCACTACTAATTTTTTTTCTACTCTAAATTGGTCTTTTATAGCAATTAGGTACTATAAGCTGTAGAATCTCCTTCAGTTGCAATGCATTTCTCGAAAGAAGGCCTCAACCATGCCATTACGGAACCAACCTCTCTCTCTCTCTCTTAAAGAAAGTAGAGGGAGAGGGGACGCTCTCTTATCGCGGGAAGAGAGCTTGTGTGTACCTTTGACTTTTCGAGCTATGTCGGTGGGCGTACCTCTTCTGGGTACCCCTGGTAGGGCTTTCCTTGTCAATTTGGTCGGAAACGAGGTTCCAGCCTAAGTGCGTCACTCTTTCCTTTTTCTACTCTATCCTTCTCTTTTTTTTTACTTTTATCCTATCTCCCACTTATACAAAAAGAAAAAAAAACAAAAAAAAGGCATATCTCTATCATGTCACTCTTTCCCTTTTTCTCCTCTATCTACATATAAGGACCTGGCAGCTACCTTACGCGTCAGAATAGAGGCTTTGGAACCTGTATAAACAACGCCAATCGACGCTCACTGGTTGCAAGAGACTAGAATTAGAGGTGTCCTAGGCGTTGGGGTACGATGAATGGGATGAGGGTAGTGCCTCGTTAACCCCTTCCCTGGTGCGTAATTTTTGACCGTTCCCTGTACCCATTGACGGGTGCTTCTGGTAGCATTGGTCCGAGGTGACGGCCCTTTGTTCCCATGTTGGTTGCCAGGCCAATAAAAAGCCTTGGGTCGAGTTCCTTGGTGTGGCAGGATATTCATTGAACGCTACTCCGAGATCCTGGCCGTTGTGAAGGGAACTAGTAGGAGTTTAGTAAGTGGCGTGCTTCGTTGTTCTTCACCTGTTGACAAATCGATGGCCCCTTCGGGGACTGTCTGTGCTGCTTGGTCGGGAGCCACGGCACGCCGAGGCATGACGACTCGGTCGGACGAACAGCAGCACATGGAGCGTGCCTTCTGAAAGATTCCGAAATGACTCCGATCAATAGGCGGGAGCGACTCACACGGGGAGAACTCACCAAACTCCCTTTTTACATATTGATTGGTCACAAGCATAAGAAATATAGTGTGTTCAAAATGGCATGCAAGAAAGATCCAGCAGCGCTAAAATTTATGTGTGCCACATGTAAGAAGGACAAGTGGTGCGTTGACTTCCCGGATGGCTGCTATGCGAAATACCACCCAGGCAGTGTATGCACCACCTGCATATTAAAGAAGGAAGTGGAAGAAGTAGTGGCCTACTACAGAGAAAGGATGACAAACTTCGGAAAGAAAATCGAGAGGCTCAAGAAGGAGCACTCCCACTAGATCCGCAGGCTCGAAGAGAAGTTAAACGAGCTCTCGAGTCCTGTGGCAAACACCACCTCTACAGAAATGCCGGTCCCGAATGTGGCAGAAACGCCAAAAGGAAAAAATAATCAGAAAAGAAAGACGAAAAAAGGGAAAGAAGAAAGAGGAAGAGAGAGAAATAGAAGAACAAAAGTTAGAAGTTATTGAAAAGGATGACAAGGGGAAAAATATGATAGAGAAGAAGAAGAAGAAGAAGAAGAAGAAGAAGAAGAAGAAGAAGAAGAAGGAAAAAAAAGACTGAAAAAAGAGGAATCGGAGAGCTTGCCTCCGATTATAAAGAATCCGAGCTCAGCAGGCAAATGTGCCAGTGTCAGCCTTGTGGGTGTTTTTTAGGCACGGGGCCTGCAGCCCCTGCTGGCGGCCCGCCTCCGCACAAGCGTTAAGGTGAGCTGCCTCCCAGGCTGTAGGAATAAGCAGATAAGAGCTGAGGCCGAGAAGTCTCAGATTTCTGAGACTTCAGTCGTTGCCCTTATGGTAAGTGGCAGCGTCCTCTACCTCATTGTGGTAAGGTAGGCCCTACAGGCGAGATTATGAAGACGGTTCTGGGCGCTGTTGACGACTGGGGATTAAAAACCCACAGACGCGTCGTGGTGGGGATGCTCCAACCGGACTGCCCACGTGAGGAACATGTTGCTAAACCGGTGCCTTGCAGACCTCTGTACAGCGGAGGGTGTCTTTTTTGTCGACCCCTACGCCCTATTCTATGGTAGAAAAGACCTCTACCAAAGGGATGGGGTGCACCTCTCCTTTAAGGACAAGGCTTTCCTAGCCAACCTCATCCAGGATGTTGTGGAGCGCACTCAAAGGAGTGTCCGGCCCATTGGGAAGGCGGACGTACGCCGGTACGCCCGAGTCACTCCCCAAACAACCTTCTCGGAGGTTGTCAAAAATGGTACCACGGTGACAACCAAAAAGCTGGGAAATGGATGAGTCTAGGGGGTCCTACATTAGGGGACTCTCTGAAGGTTCTTCTGTTCAATGCGAGGTCCATTAGGATAAAGTTGCCTGAGCTCCGTGTCCTCGTAGCGACGGAAGAACCCAAAATGGTAGCCATAACAGAATCGTGGTTAAGAACCTCAAACCGAGACTTTGAAGGCGAATTTATGGTTCCTGGCTACCAACTCTTCCACAAAGATAGGCCAGACAGAGAGGGTGGCGGTGTAATGTTGTATGTCAAAGATACAATCAAATCTACGAATTCCAACATTATATCCGATCACAAGCTTCTAGGCGTTGACCTAGAGATAGGTCCTGTCAAATACAGGCCCCTGCTGCCTTACAGACCCCCTTCCCAACCCGTTGAGAAGGACAGGGAACTGTACCAGCTGCTAAGTGAGCTTGTTCAAGGCAGAGTGTGCATCGTTATGGGCGACTTCAACAGACAAGTTGACTGGGATACAAGAGCAGCCTGTGTCGAGAGCAGGCTACTCCTGAAGTTCGCCAACAACGAGTTCCTCACTCAATGGGTCAGAGAACCGACGAGAGGAGACAATTTTATCGACTTGGTCTTCACTTCTGAGGATAATATCGTTGAGGATATCTCTGTAGGCGAAGAGCTCCTTGGCAGTGATCACCAGCTAATTAGATTTACCATCAAGATCCCGAAGGTAAGGTCTGTTGCCAGTCAATCAAGAAAACTTGACTTGAGAAGAACAGATTTTGCGAGTCTTCGTGCTGAGCTGACTGATGTGAGGCTAGTGGTATGCGAAAATGTTGAGGATTCGTGGAACAATTTCCAAAATAAGTTCATGAGTCTTCAATCAATTTGCATCCCTCTGAAATGCCTCCGTCGGTCTTTTATTCAACCAAAGTGGTTTAATCGAGAAATCGGCAACTGCTTAGGGAGAAGAGAAATGCGTACCGGCGATCGAAGATCTCGGGTGCCTTTGACGAGTACGGGAGGCTAGCCAGAAGAGTGAAGTTTAGCATAAGGGCAGCTAAGCGGTCTGAGGAACTCCAAGTAGCGATACTCTGCAAGGAGAATCCCAAGGAGTTCTTTGGCTATGTAAATAGCCGTAAACCAATCCATCGTAGGATTGGGCCCTTAGTGTACGAGGAGGGTGCATTAACTCACTCAGATGCAGAAAATGCTAACCTGCTAAATGACTACTTCTCTTCAGTGTTTACTAAAGAGTGTAGTTCCATCCTACAGCCCACGGATACCTACTCGGGGGAAAATCTGGAGGTAATGGACTTCACCGAAGGTGAAATAAAGAAAAAGATCGCTGACCTATAGACAAATGAGTCCCCCGGACCGGACGGGTTTCTATCCAAGGTGTTGAAGGAAGTATGCGATGAAGTATCACGACATCTGTGCGCTATCTTTAACAGGTCAATCCGGACCGGATGCGTTCCTAGAGACTGGCGTAAGGCGGAGGTGACTCCGATCTTCAAGAAAGAAGTCCCCAGCCATCCGTCAAACTACCGACCCATCAGTTTGACTTCGATAGTCGCTAAACTCATGGAAAGCATGATAGTGGACAAGATAACGTCTTATTTAGAGTCAAACCTGCTCCTGAAGAGTTCCCAGCACGGCTTCCGAAGGCAATGGTCATGCCTGACGAACCTTGTGGAATTCTTCCATTTCGTGATCAGTGAGCATGATCGAGACAAGGTGGTGGATGTTGTGTACCTTGACTTCCAAAAGGCCTTTGGCAAGGTACCCCACCGCCTACTTCTCCGGAAAGTGCGTGCGCAGGGCATAGGCGGCAAGGTAGCAGGTTGGATGGAGAGCTGGCTAAGTGACAGACGGCAACGCGTAGTGGTGAATGTTCGGGCCTCTGAATGGGCGGCCATATCTAGCGGTGTCCCTCAAGGTTCCGTCCTGGGACCACTACTGTTTATTATCTATGTCAACGACATGGACGGAGACATGGTTGCTAAAATCTCCAAATTTGCCGACAACACCAAGCTTGGTATCAATGTGGCAAAGGAGGGGAACACTGCTAGCCCCTAAGAGGACCTTCAAAGGATTGGGGAGTGGTCGGACACGTGGCAAATGCCTTTCAACGTGAACAAATGCAAAGTAATGCATATTGGCCACCGAAACCCCAAATCTCAGGACTTCCTTAAAGGAACTTCCCTTAAATCGAGTGACACTCTGAAGGACTTGGGTGTTACTATCACTAGCGACCTCAAGTTCTCGAAACAGTGCATCGAGGCAGAGAAGAAAGCCCAAAGGATGTTAGGCTACATAAAGCGCCAGTTTGGATACCTTAACAAGGAGATAGTACTTTGTCTGTACCACTCCCTTGTTCGGCCGCACCTGAAGTATGCCGTACAATTTTGGAATCCTTCGTTTCGAAAGGACATCGCAAGGTTGGAACGCGTACAAGCTAGGGCAACCAAACTGATTCCCTCTAACAGACATAAAAGTTATGAGGATAGACTAAGGGAATTAGATTTGTTCTCGCTGCAAACCCGTAGACTGCGTGGTCAGCTCATCGAAGTTTTTAAAATACTTCGAGGGTTCGACAATGTTGACTCCCGGGATATTTTCACACTGAGTGAGAACAGAACGCGCAATCACGGCTTCAAACTTGAACTGAAGCGTTACAACCGCAATCTGTGTGGAAATTTTTTCACTTACAGTATCTGCGGTATGTGGAACGCACTTCCAGTGGAAGTTGTCAACAGTGAATCTGTTGACCAGTTCAAGTCAAGACTAGACAAAGTCTTGAAAAGTGGCCATTTAGGGACGCAAAACAATTCAACAGCCATGTGCTTGCTCGATTGCTAGTCCAAAGGTACCCTCTTTGAATGTACCGTAAGGTCTCCTAGGGTACTCTCTTTCCTTGTAACTCCTTGTAACTTTGAAGTCAGATTGGAAGATCTTATCGATGTTTCAGCAGGCCTTCATCAGAAATATAGACTGTCACCAGCATTTAAAAAGACTTCATAAAATAATGGGAAATGAGAGATTAAGTGATAACTTAGCAGATACTTGTGATCCAATATATTATAATTTAAATTTGGTGAGCAGCAACTGTTAAATTTGGGATGGTACCACACCAGATAAGAATTAGACATTAAACTTAAGGTAGTCATGAAGAAAAAAAGGGTAAAATAGACGATAGAGACAGGAATTGGGCCAGTAAAGGAAGGAAAGCGAATTGAAACGCAGAGAAGAATGGCAAATAGGATATATACCAGAAAGTAAAGGGGAAAAAGGAAACAATAAATTCAACCAATGTGTATGGATTGCACTTGTTATTAGAGATGATATGGCTGTTTTCAGCACAGGTGTTGAAAGAACTTGCTTGCTAAACACACGTTTCTTTTACCACCATCTCTCAAATTTCAATATCTCCAGTCATATCTTATCGCTCATCATTTCATCTATTCGTCCATTCACATCTATCACATCGACCAACCGATACTGATTCCGAATTCCATCCACCACTAGTAGCAAGTCATTTCAAAACCACTCTTTCTCATTTTCATTTCTATCCTTACAAGGTCTATTCCCTGTAACCACGCTTAAGTTCACCCATACGATTCTTGACCTCTCTCAGAAGCACCATCTTTTCCAGACAATCATGTCTTCTACATCATCGATATCAATTCCCTCGATACCAACTCCCATGTTTTCCTCATTCTTTATATCCCTCACAATCCACACTTCCACTAGGTTTATATATTAGTGCGATTAACCGGCAAGACTGGACTGGCTCCCTAACAGTTCCTCCCCCTACAACCATTGCGCATTGTGCTCGAAGGAATAACGTTCAAGGTTTCCCCTAAGTAGTCCAGTGGCTAATTTTCAAAATTGGTGTCCTCTTATGACACAAACTAGAAGATCATGAGGGAATTAAGTAATTTCTCTAAATTTATTACTTTATTATAAATAATTTCGAATTTTTCTGCAATGGTGCATGACTGATATTTAAAACCTATTGATTGTTTATGCCTGCAATATTAATTGTACAGTATATTTCATTTTATAATCTAAATTTGATTGGTTTACCACTACTCTCCTAGGAAAATAATGCAATATTTCTCTTCTAAATTTCTTTTAGGTTATTTACACTAGCCTGAACAACGACACCAATGGGTTGAACCAATTAATCAAGGATTGTAATTAAGATTCTCAAAACCTTGGGTGTCAATGTTACACCCCTTCCTTTCATTATGATAGGTTTGTTTACAATGTATTCTTCATTTATAGATACTAGTATTGATCAATTAACTGAACATTCGTTATTTGATTTATTGTTCTCCTGCCTGGAAACAATTTTAGGTCGCTTTTAAGTAATTCGATTTGTGAGCCATTGAAGAAACAGAGCAATTTGGCAAATGCTTACCGGCGCTTCTTTGCACTTTAACAATTATACAAATTGAAAAAGACAAATTTGATTAAAGAAAAATTGAGTATTCGTCTCTCTCGGGAAGAGGAGATAGGGTGAAGGGGAAGAGAAATTTCATTAACGAATTTCATTTAGGGATAAAATAGAGGAACTGACTGGTTGCACGAGGGGAATTCAATCCGTTTGAAGTTACTGAACAGCCAAAACAGATAAACTTTATTCATCCATTAAACATTTGTTTGTCAACATTATTAGTGGCGTGAAATCTAAGCTGCAATAAACTAAATGTAGGTTTTGAATGTTTTTTTTTTTTATTCTTATGTGCGTGCAGCTACTACTGATATTTTTCACCCGTGTTTATATTTTGGGCTGGGGCCATCTGAACCTCTCAGTTATGCTTGGGACAGATCATGGTAGAGTTATAAATTACATTTAATACGTATTGTTCTGTATGACACATTTTTAGGCTACATCCTTCACAGCACCATAAAGTCCAACTAAGAAAAAGATTCAGATAACAATGGGTCTTGATTACAAGCTTGAATGCACTATGGGAGGGAAATAACATATAACACCTGAAAGATTATTCCACATCTTATTAGCACCATTCGAGGAAGCAAGAACTCTCATTCAGCACAGGCCACTTAAGTTACCAAAATAGAGGCGCGAAACACAAGCGAAGGTATTTCAGGCCCCACGATATAATAAGATAGGAGAGTTAAGACAGGGCGTGACATTTCATAATATCATGTAGGTACAACAGAGGACCATCAAAAAGATGCAGGAACGGTAGAGTAGCATTCAAGCTCATACTGTAGAGAGGTTATAAGAGAAAAAAAATTCGGGGGGAGGGGGAAGGAACATTGGTTGAAGGATTCTAAACTGGTTTTAGGATTCGAAGCCTGGAAGCATGGGATTCAAGGAGAAAGAAGTTATACAAATCAAGGAAGGAGGCAACGACAAGAAATATACCCTACGAGTGACAACCACCTAACTACCCATTTATCTCCCAAACCGTTCCTTATATTATACCTAGCTGATACTAATCAGTTTTAAAGTATTATTTGTTAAATAAAATGTGGAATTTAAGTCAAGTAGTGTTATAGGGCACAAACCTAAAATACTTCGCCGAAAAATGAGCTTGAATAAATCACGAAACAAAATTCCGTAAATTTACATCAATTAATTGTATTTTAAATAAAAATGAATTAATATTCATTAGATCATTATTATTCTATATAATTTATACATTTATAGATATATAAAAGGATAAAATTAGTAACAAATTTAATCTGTTAGGAGTCGTTTGCTAACTTGGGTTTAGCGAATCTCAACGCAGTTCTTTTAAGCTGACCCCGCTGAAGGGGTAGCCTGAGTAGCCTTTTTAACCTTAATGCACAATTTGCAATCCGAATGCCACATTCTTCTCTTTTTATTGGCTCCATCGCCTCCATCTCTCTTTGTGAATTTGGTTTGGCTCCACTAATAATGAATGTCGAGCGTGGTGACCCCAACCTTTTCGAGGCCTGTCATCACTCATAATATCAGTAACATTTGGTATTTGGTTTCATAAAGTGGTGGTGAAGACGTATACTTCTTGTCCTAACTATATTTACCTAGGCACTATTGCGGCCCCACTTTGTTGATCCCCTGTTTCAGGTGAAATTAGGGCTGACTCAGGAAGGGGCATTGGATTTTGGCTTACGGCTACTAGTGATTATGTCCCCTGAACAAATCCTCGCATACCTTTTGCCTTGGCGCTGGTAAAAAATGGAACAAAACCTTGCTGATATTAAAGGAATTTTTTCTCACTACTCTCCAATGATGAATAGGTTCTCCCTTTGGCAGGTGATCTCGGTAAGCTTCACCTCTTTTGAAGAAGTGACCTAGGTAAGATGGTGTTTGTATCTTTCCAATTGCCATGGTTTCGAGGCTTTCTCCATAATCGCTTTTGGAGAGTTACCCCCCAGCGACTCTTATCTTGAGACAAGTGACACTCTACTTTCTCTTGGTCCAATCCATGAGTCTCTTAGCGAAAAGTGTGCTTCTTCCTCTTCCATGGGCTACGAGTTTGAGGTTTTCTATTCACCCCCTTTAGGGAATTGCCCCAGGGCAACTTATACGGGGGCAAGTGAACTGTTCTAACCTCTTCAGAGGTGTAAAGGGCAGCTCCATCCCCTTTACGTTACCATGACGCCTTATTCTTTTGAGTTATGTAACTTTAACTGGAGCCAGAAATCGCCCTTCATTCTTTTACAAAATGGAGGTCGGCATGGCAGCCTCAGTACAATTTTGAGGGTGCTATTGGTATTTTAATTCAACGGTGTGAATACCAGACACCTTGAAATTAAGGAGGAGAGCCACTCAGAGGCCCTTTTAAGGGTTGAAATAAATCACGAGATCCCCAGTCCCTCCGCCCTAGATAATAGTCTTCAAAAGGAGCAAACGAAAACTCGGTAAGAGACTACCCGAAACAAAGTTTCCCCTGTGCAAGAACTTTCTTAGGCGGCACGACCATCCCATGACTAAATGACAGATAAAGGCCTCCTATATCGGTTGATCTCCCTTTGTTAGCCATGCACTTCCTTATTTCGAAGCGGAACACGGCTGAATTTGGTTCGTCTGGCCTTAGTGCCTCTTCCGGGGAGGGAGAGAAAAGGGGTGACTTTCTTTACTACTTTCCTAAAAAGAACAAAAATAAGAAGAAGGGCAAGATTACAAGGAATTCCTCTACTTACAAGGGGGCTCAGGGGAAAAATCGGCCCATATCCGTTTCAGCATATGACTAGTCTTTGACCACACGTCTAACCACGAGGCGCCGTCAGGTTAGTGGAACTTCGATTACGTTGGGGTTTCACCTCGAGCAAATACATCGCATTTGTGATCCAGCTGGCTTCAAACGATTCATGCTTATGAAGTCGGACGTTGGTAGCATGTTGTCAAAAGGCCACATGTTGCAACAGAGAGTCTTTTTAGCTAGGTTGTTTGTTAGAGATCCTCCTAGCGAATGCAGTTGACCCGTCCAAGTTTGTCATTATTAATGCTCTTCGGTGGGTCGATGGCTCGCTTGTGTAGTTTATACCACACTCACCATAAATTTCGTACAAGTAGTGGTTTATGTGAAGAAACTCGTAGTCTACTTCGGAGAAGACATAACCGAATGGTTGGCAGACCAAGGAGCGATCAAGGTAGAGTTCCACCAGTATAATCTTCGTTATGTTCGCTCCTGAGAGGCTCTTTAATTCGAAGCGTACCTGATGCTATCGATACCGCGTTAAGGTATTAGTACCACTGCCTCGAAGATGCTTTGAAAGTGGTCATTAGCTGTAATACATTTTCTAACAAATGTAAAATGAAGACTTTGTTTATTGTATAAAGTGAGTGATTTAGTGGCTTATTCTCTGTGTAAGCAATTTACATGCCATTTATTTCCTTACTTTTGAGAAAAGGTTGGACATGTAGAGTGAAAGAATTTTATTATGCAGTTTTGTCTATTATAATTTCACAAGGAATCAACGTTATGCTTGAAGAATTTGGAGAATTTTAACTTGCCCGCGAGGTTAAAAATGACGTAATTAACATACGTTCGGTAGTTGTACATTTACTTTTTCGCTAATTTGGTCGTTGGTGAGGTAGACCACTCTGATTCGGATGTATTATCAGTGCTGAAGAAAGAAAAGAGAAGCATCTACAGCACGAAGAATTGTATTTTTTTCTCCTCGTCTCCCCTAGCAACGCGGGAAGACGAGTTCTCTATTTGCAGCTTTGCGCCTAAATCTTTATTGATTCGAGGCAAAGGGGGAGGATTGTGGATAAAAAGGGAATTAGCGCTCCTAACCTCCTAGAGAAAGATTCAAAGCTCTAAGAGCCTAAATAAAATCGATTCCAACCTCTCCCACCTATTCCGTCTAAATCTTTAGAACATTTTAGATGTCACAACAATTTGGCGATGAAATGATAGTGGACACGTAAGATAGACCCCTCTTATCAGTCATTTCAGGCCCAACCAGGCCCAAACAAATGTTATTCACTGGCCAAGCGTTTGCAACAGGCCTCGGCTCCCAAAGAATCAACCAGAAAAAAGAATGGCACTCGCACCTGATATGGATTACGTATTAAGTAATACATGCCATGGATAAGATGATCAAGATCTGTGGATCTGTCGTTTACGTACCAACCGATAGAGTATAAGACAGTAACTTCCAATAACCAAAGCACTACAGCCTTATCCATCCAAGAAGAATTATAGGGGATTATTAATCCATTAGAAATTAAGTAATTGTTTATTTGGGCGCAAATCTTTATCTCATTAATTTGCCAAACACCCAGGAATCCAGAAACCCATTTGTTTTCAATCTTTGAGTTTTCAAAGGCTTTGTAGGCGTTTATCGCCACTTATTATTACATAAGGAAAGTTGTAAACACTTGGAATCAAGAGGATTTGAACCTAAGGAAGGGCAGGAATGCCTGAAGGTAACTATAATGGTGACGGTTACCAATCTGTTCAAGCTTTCCTTGTAAAATGAGGATGAAGGAGGAGGGGGCGCAGTCGTCAGATATCAAGTGAAACATGTTTGGCTTTCCTTCACGTGGATTAGAAGGTGTTGTTCGGAGGAGATTATGTGTTTGGCGGTCCTAAATATTTAAATGAAAGGATTAAAACTATACGAGTTATGATGGCGAGATATTGTGAACCATTAGAGAACGAGTCAAACAATCATACTACTTCCACAATCTGAGTGCAGAGGGTATGATCAAGACCGAGTCTATTTTATCTGTATTCAACTAGTCAGAATCCTGTTGGTTAGGTTGCTCGTCTCTATAATTTTATTTAAATATCTTGTTCATAATCTCATTTTTCGTTTTTTTCATTTTACCAGTTTTAGGTGAGTCTTCTTTTCACTTAAATTCTATCGCTTCTAATTCTAAATTCTATCTATCGCTTCCATTTTACGTATTTACTGTTTCATTCAACGTAAAAGCAATTTTCATATCTCATAGTTTATACCATCGTCTTATTATCTCAAAGAACTATTATTAAAAGAAAATATAACATATGATCTTCCACGTTTGAACAAAAACTTATAGGAAGAGAAACAAATTGCCCAATTGTAAGTAGATAGAAGATTCCTCTAAAATTGCTAGAGAATTAGACAGTCGCCATTCGTTTGAAACTTATATAATTATAAACCAGGAAGAGCACAACTAATGAACAAAATGAGGAAATATGTAAATTTTCACGAGAGATACCAAAGACAGGAGCAATTAATATTGGAATTGAGTTAAACCTTCCAACAAAAATTATTAGTAAAAAGGAAAAACAGCAAATAACCTTCCCTTAAAACAACTGATAACGAAAGAGCACCGAGGAAGTGTTTGGCTTTCTTCAGAAGCTTTCATAATAAGGACTTGGTTTATTGTATAAAGTGAGTAATTTAGTTGGCTTCTTCTCTGTGTAATCAATAGGCATGCCTTTTACTTCCTTAGTTTTAAGAAATAGTTTGGACATGTAGAGTGAAAGAATTTTATTATGCAGTTTTGCCTATTATAACTCCACAAGGAAACAACGTTATGCTTGGATAATTTTGAGAATTTTAACTTGCACGAGACGTTGATAAATGACGTAATTAACATACGTTCGGTAGTTTTACATTTACTTATTCGCCAATTTTGTCGTTGGTGAGGTAGCCCCATTCTGATTCGGATGTATTATCAGTTCCGAAGAATTTTTAAAAATTAAAATCATGCAAAGTTCTTTTATGTGGTCGAAAGAGTGCAATAAATATGGATATGTTTGCCTCAAATCTTTTAGAATTTGCTGTTTGTATGCTCTGTATTTCATAACAAATGTAAAATTCTACCCGCAACATCACCAATCTCATCCCTTCTACCAAGTTCTGTTACACTCAGATTTCAGATCTTTTGAAAGGTTTATTGTGTGTGTTTTTTTAGCAAAAAAACTAAAACTCCTGCATGGTCGATCTAATCATCAACAGGTAGAGCAATCGTGTGCTAAGCATCAGCACGGATGTATCCCCAAGAACAAGAGCTTTGGCCCTCTGATGATGCTCAGAGTTATGGCTTTAAATATCAATAAGATGCCGCCGGTTACAGGCTAACCGCGGCTGATTACAGGAACATCTTTGCCAAGAGAGGTCTGCCCTGGGTAAGAAAGATCACTACAACTCCGGACTCCGACTTTCAGCAGGACATTGCTCCACCCACACGTCCATGATCGTGCAAGTGTGGTGGGGTCTAACATGAACTTTTGGTAGAACGAGTTTTGGCCGCCGAAGTTACCAAACCTCAATCCCTCGACCACAGCGTATGTACACGTGTTATGGGCAAAAACTCCAAGGTCCGTTATAGCTACGTTGAAAAGATGAAGACCTCTGTCAATCAGGTGTAGTTCAGCATGATGAAGACCTCCTGTATGTCAATTAAGTTATCTGTGAATTTATTAATATACAATTTTATAACTTTATTCCTTTAGTTTACTCTAGAAGTTGAAAAATCACATCTTCCCATTCCTTGTGATCTTATTCAATAGGAAACCTCGAGGTTTTAAATTGGAAATATCAAGAAAACCCTCCTGTACAAGATCATTAATATGTACATTTTTATTTGAATGACCGCGAGTGTTATATTTTTACTTCTTTGTTTTTCCGTGCTCATAAAATGGTTAATCTCACTACTTGGATATATAAATATGAAAAAAAATTATAACGAATGCTTAAAAGAGATTTCCTTCAGATTTTAGTCTAGAAGTTGAAAAATCACAATCCTTTTTTGATATCAACAATAATAATGTTCTGTTTAAATGTAAAAATATGTTAGCTTCACCTTAGAACAGATTAGTTAGTTAAATTTCCCGCCTCCGTCATTCGCATAGAATTAATGTTATATCCATTTAAGAGTCAAAATTTTTTTAAAATTTGAAAAAAAACAGAAAAAAAATAACTGCATGTAGGGTTAATTTGAATTAGATTAGAATAGTAGCCAATTAATTATTATTTGTAACGATTACTCCTTCCGAACTGTTTGAAAATGTATAAAGTTTGACGTTTCACCCAATTTTATCAAAAACACTGGTTTGTTTTAAATAAGTCCAATTAGTACTCCCTCGATGAAGTCTCAAATTAAGATTTCACATTATTTTCTCCGGCCTATTTAAGGTTTGGGCAAAAGAAGTCTACATTTTTCCTTTTTTAAGCGTTGAATATTTCTTTTAATTTTATTCCTTGTAATTATTTCATGTAAATATATACAAATGCACACGGAATCGCTTTTCTTTGCCGTTCTGGTTGTTTTGCATGAAAGGGAATGTGAAGTTTGTGTGGGATGGAATAAATGGAATGCGATCATATGTAACGCATTATAATAGGCAAAAGTAGCTGTGCCTTCAATTGGTGGGTGAGAAGAGTACTGAGTAAAAAGTCCTGAGCGAGCTGTCGATTCATTGGATTAAGTTAAAAGTTGTAATGTTAAAACAGAGCTCAGCTGGAGTGTATTGACGCTCTAATGATAAAGTGAAACTGATAAAATGAGGTTCCGTACTCAATTCAGAGTAGTGGTTTATTAAATTGAGAATGGTTATCACTTAGCGATTTTGCAAAAGGATATGACAAACGAAAAGTTAACAGGATTATTTTGTTGCATGAGTCTAAAGGAGCAGATAACTTCTTCGAACTCTGACCCACTTGGGAGATGAAGGGACAAAAGCCCAGTCAAGGTTACTGGAATTAAGTGAAGCCTAGCCTTCTGTGAGATTATACTGAGGCACCATGTTGAAGTACATGAAAGTGTTTGTATGCTATGTGAATTTTAAAGTCCTCCACTGTGCTAAGGGTCTATGCAACAGCAAGGAAGTGTAAGTTCTATTGCAACTTAACCTCTCGCGGGCTAAAACAAAGTGAGGAGGTTCTACACCAGTATTTCATAAAGGTGGTGTGGTCGTGTCATATACACTTATAAATGACTGACTAGTCTACAACTCTATCTTTTTCTCTTACAGGATGGTAGTTTTTAAAAACAACCTTAACCTGGAAGGCAGTTGGTAGGATGAGAAATAGGCTAGCCAAAGAATTGGGTACGCCAGCACAGAATGGAAATGAATGAGTGTGGTATATTGTAGGGTTCTAAGTTATTGTTTGGAGGGTAGAGGGTAACACACTTCTTCAGCACAATGATGTGCATTAATCCACATAAGTTGCATAAAGTAGAGACTAAAAATATCAAAGCATGGTTGATATGTTCCTTTGAGAGAAAGAGTAAGCTGAGAGTAGGGAAAGCTCTAAGAAGTATGAATGTCTGACTACCTGACGCGTAACTGTTCTCTGTAAAGTTAATTCAATTAGCGAGGTTGAAGAACAGTCTAAAGTTTGGATTGAATAGAGAATTGAAAGTCCTCTGACTCATAGAAGAGAGAGTATTTGAGGATGATTGAAAGTATGAAAGAGAAAGTAAGTAAGAACACGGGGATAAAGCAATTTTAGGAGGTAATAATAGGAAGTTCCAGAGCTGTATTAGTTGTGCAATAACTGAAAATAGGTAATTTTAAATTATAGAATAGATAACTGAAACGTGAAGGAGTAAGTAAAACCGAATGTGATGGGAGATTTATTTTTCTTGGAATTTAAATCCCAGTAATTACGTGAGCACGTCACGCAGACAGTTTGTAATGAGAGATCCCTAAAGAAAGTGGTGGAAGATGAAAAGCAGCAGATCCTTCTTAGGATACTGGGGCCGAGAGTGCGAACGCATGTGTTGTGGTCGGGAAAAAATGCTATAGATATTTCTATTAATATATACATAAATAGGGAACCAGTAAGTTCTTATTCAGATGGAATTGAATGAGTATCTTAATGAGAAACGAAAGTAATTTGTAAATGAATGCGAAAGGTGACCGACATTATGGTTGACTTCAAGAATGCAAATAAATCTTTTTTGTCATGCTTGGAACATTTAATAAAGTTTTTTATTGCCGTGTGGTATCTAACAAATGGGAAAACCATCGTTATAACTATTAAAATGCATAAAAGTAGTAGTAATTGTGTTATTAAAAGGGTCTGGTTATATTGTTTGTTGAACATTAAAATGTGCATCAGTGCCTGAGGTAAGTTGAGAATAATGCTGTCACAATGCAGTTCTATAAGGTGAAAAGGCAGAAGTGTGGTAGCATGGAATTCTGAAGAATAATTCTTGTGTTATTAGCAAAGTGAATGTATGATAAGTTGTTTAAGAAGCATATCTGTTGGATTAATAGGGGATGAAAGAGTGGGTTTAAAGGAGATGAGAGGTGTCAATCAAGATTTTCATTAAAACTTCAACCTGATAAAACAAGGAAAATTGATTTAATGTCTATTGTTGGATCTTGGATCTAGAGAAATCGGGCAATTGGTTTGATAGACAAACAATATAGCAAGTTTTAAGCATGTATATATTCTGATGACTCAGTGTTAGTGTTTGAGACAAAAAGGTTTTGCAAATTTATCTTCGAATAGTTAAAGAGGTTATATGCGAGGAAAGAACTAAAAAGTATATAGAGTAAAGAGTAGGCTGATTGGGGTCAGATGAAGTGAGGTGTAATGCTTGAGCGAAAAGTATTGCTTTTAACAAGTACAGCGTTTATGAAATCCATGATATATCGGGAAAGCTAGTGGTACTGATAAAAAAGTTACAGTTCAAAGATTTTGAAAAGTCAGATAATTGAAGGGGAAGTTTGGAGCGGTAGTGAATGGTAAGGATTTATGTGTGGAATGTGTTACGAAACTACGTGTGAGTTTGTTGGATGTTGTACTAATGTTGGCATAGCAAAGACGATGATAGAGACTCAGAAAGGAAAGATCTAAAAGGAGAGGTGGGTGAATTGCGCAGTATGAGTGGGATTCTTAGTGTTTGAATAATAATCAGAGCGAAGATATACTAGGTAAGAGTTTATTACCTTGTGATGATTGTGTAAGATGGATACTCAGATCGGAGGATTGTAAATGACATACAACGTGAATTAATTATAAGAATGCTTGTTTTGAGAATCCTTAATTCAATAAAATGCTGCAGCACTCCCTATCTTTATGAATGGTGAATGTGCTTCTAAAATAGATCTGTGACTTTGGGCTTGATATGTCATCAGATAGAGATCACAAGTAAGGGTAATCATCGTGTTACGAAGTTAGTTATAAAGTATAGCATACTCCAATCAGACATAATCTAATGTACATGGGTTGATATGAGTCATACTTAGTTATATATATATATATATATATATATATATATATATATATATATATATATGTGTGTGTGTGTGTGTGTGTGTGTGTGAGGAAAAATCACAAAGTTTCGCGTGAGTATTCTTTTTATTAAAATACATTTTAAACCTCGTGCCCCTATTAATAACAAAAATACACTGGTACTTCCTTTTAATCCATCCATTGCTTCTCTCCTTCATATTTAAAAATCTCTAGGCATTAGTGTAGAATTTATTTATAATAATACTATCACTAAACTATTAGTCAAGAACGAGGTTTTATCAAAATTATTCATTACCATTAACAATTTTAGAAAACTTCATTTTTAATTGCTAAAAATATGCAATTTAATCAATAATGTATTCTCCGATGTTATTTCGACTTTTTCCCAACGTCTAACTAGTTTTCCGATGCCACTGCAACAAAAATCTCTGAATTTTGACTCGAAGAATTCGTTTAACTAGGTTCTTAATTCCACATACATCAGTATTGAAGGAAACGCCGCGCAAATTGTTGGAGAGCGATCGGAACAGATGGAAATCCGATGGAGTCAAGTCTGGTGAATATGGAGGATGCGGTAGGAATTCCCAATTAAGCGTTTAAATGGTGTATTTTTGTGATATTTGCAATGTGAGGACGAGCATCGTCGTGTTGCAGAAGGACTCCATAACGTCGATGAGGTCGCTTTTAACGATGAGTTCTGTATTGACAATCTGGTTGTTCGCAAGGGGCTAATAAAGAATCATGCTTTCACAATCCCTACACACACCATCGTCTTTCGTAGATAAGGTCCATCCTTTAATCGTGGAAGTGTTTTTTTATTAAGGCTAAGCCATTGTTTTCGATGGTTCATGTTGACATAAACACACCACTTTTCGTCACCAGTGATAATGCGGTTAATAAATCTGTGACGAGCAAGCAATCCTGAGGCAATCGTGGAGCTTTGAAGTTTGTTGCTTTCGCTCAAAGCGTGCGGAACCCAAGCACTAAGTTTTTGAACTTGCCCCATCGAATGAAGTTGATTCACTACAGTTTTCTGATCACGCGCCAATTGTACAGCCAATTCTCTCGTCGATTGACGAAAATTTTAATGAATAAGGTCGTTTAATCGATCTTCATCCAACTTAATGGGGCGACCAGAACGTTCTTCGTCATTAAGATCTAAATGACCGTTTTTGAAACGTGAAAACCACCATTGAGCTGTCCTTTCTGATAAAGCATTTTCTCAGTACACAGCACAAATATCGCGACGAGTTTTGGCTGCGTTTGCATTGTTCCCTTCTCGATTGAAAATGAATAACAAGTGTCGAAAATGCCCCTTTCTTTCAACTTGACATTCCATTTTGAGGGAACAGAACAAAAATTAAATTATCACAACTTTCAAATAAACCGCAATGACCTTTTACTCAACTTCAAGACGTAGCCTAAGCAAAAGCCTAATAGCCTACGCTGTTGAGACGTAGCCGAACCTTTGCAAATTTTGCTCTCATTATTTATTATTGTTTCTGAATATGCGCACAAATCACGTCAACAAAACTTAAATCAACACAACATTAAAAAAACCGCAAGAACTTAATTTTCAACCTAATGTAATGCGTAAAATGTATCTTTTGCTCTATATATTACTTTGGCCAATTAGGTAAATGTTTAAAAAAAAAAAATTCTCAGCAGAAATATAATGTCCGTTGCGGTGAAGACAGCAGCTCAATTTATGTTAATATATCATATCTCAATCACAATATTGATTGGAATAACGATAAAATCATATGTCATAATAACGATAAAATTTCACGAAATATCATTGAATCGACCTTTATTAGTAAATTTCCAAGTTTTAATTTAGGTTCTGGCTTATATAAACTCGACGGTTATTGTAAAAATTATATTCACAATGCACTTTTAAAACTTTTAATTTGAGATTAAATATTTATATTAATCCTAATAAACTATTTAATTTTTTGGGTGAATCTATGTAGCCTTATGTTTAGGTCTGTGTATTTATTTTCGTTTGAGACAAGTATTTAGAATTTTTTTTCTTATTCTACGTTGGTTTTTCAATCGTGACCTCTGATGTTAATCTCTCACTCAGCTTTTCTCCCGCCTTAATTACTTAGGCGGTATTTTAATCATCTTATCAACTTTTACTCTTTTGAATTTACCTGATTTAATGATCTTAGTTGGTATTTATCTACCTTTTTGCTTCTTTTCCTCTGACACTTCGCTCCTCCTAATGTTTCCATTTCAAATATATATGTCCACGACGCTCATCGCCAGAGCTACTGGCGATGAGCATCGTGGTCATATAAGCGCTGAGCGATTGATTATAGAGGTTCAAAGGCCACTCATTTATTTAATTTCATAGAACAATTAAAATACTTTGCCCTATTTTTCCGACTTTATATCTCCCATTTTCATTTTTAAGCTTTCAGTGATTCACGTAATATTCTCCATAGCGTTTGTCCGGGTTGTGTTACAAATTTCCATTACTTTGGGCCTTTAAATACATCTATATATGACGTGTCATGTGATTTAAAATTATATATATATATATATATATATATATATATATATATATATATATATATATATGGCAAGAGAGAGAGAGAGAGAGGGGATAAAATACATAGAAATGAGATTGAAGAACTTTATTTCATTCCGATATAATCTAATGCCGTTCCCAAGAGATTCTTAACAGATCTAAGTGAAGGACATAGATTAAGCCCGAAAGATTAGAAAATAAGTCCGTCAAGTTCATTTGTGAATATTTATCTATTTCTCTCTGGTTTTATGCTTCTCTATGTATGTATGTATGTGACTGCCTATCTCTCTCTCTTTCTCTCTCTCTCTCTCTCTATATATATATATATATATATATATATATATATATATATATATATGCAACAAACCCCACATGGAAAATCAATAGAAGGATTCCAAGTAATTTCGAACTTTATTTCGAGTTCTTTATCAAGGAATAACAAAACTATTGAAAATTGTATTATATATATATAAGGATGTTTCAGAGTAGAGGGAAGGCCCAGAAAAAGCAAAATAAAAATCAACAAAATGAATTAATATGAAATGGAAACATTAGGAGCAGCTAAGTGTGACAGAAAAAAAGCAATTTCCATTTCTGTAAGCCTATAAATACACACACACACACACACACACACACACACACACACACACATATATATATATATATATATATATATATATATATATATATATATATATATATATATGAAATCCTCTATTGGATTCAGATTTTCTCAAATTAAGCTTTCGCATGTTAGAGTAAAAGGGTTAGCTTAAGTTAAAAAATCTAACTAGTTAGAATAGAATTTTAATAATATATTTATTAAGAAAATTTGGTAGTAATAAAAAATTTATAATTTAAAATTACATAAGATATTAAACAAGTTATATGAAAAAATAATTTGTTGAATATATCGTTATTAGGTTAGTTTACGTAACCTAAGCCAATAATTAAAGTTTGAAACCAATCGCATTTAAAACCAAAGGCCCTATTTGCGGGGGGTGAGAGGGGGGGGGTGAGCAACGCTAATAAATGATAGAATTTATTTGATCGTCTAAACTAACGATATAATTTAAAATAAGCTCCACGCCTCAGCTTATATTAGCTTTATTTGGAGAGCTGTGAACGTTTTGCCAGTGTTAAACTTTGCGAGAGCCAAGTTTCTTTTATTCGATAAATCTTTGTCACTTTAATTGGATTATTTTTCTAATCCAAACTAATTCCCTCTAATTTTATCAGTGAAAAATTTGCGTCTTATATTTTCTCAAATTTAGAAAGCCCTCCTTTCGCTGTTGGGAGGAGCAGATTCTTCAGTTGATCCGTAGAGGCCGAGGCCCTTATGGGTTTACGCCTATTAAACAGAAAAAAACAACAAACAAATCCGTTGATCCATTTCTTTAAGAGCAAACGAGTATATAACACTTCAACTCTAAGATTCTTGTTTCAATTAAATCAGGAAGACAGAAAATAGCTGAGCTTTCGAATAAATCGGCGAGCCTCTCCAATCTGTATAGGTATTAAGTAAAGAAGGAACTTATTGTCTAAATAAATAATCACATATTTTAAATACTTGTTTGCATATTGTAAGATCTTGTTGTAGTACATCTTCACCGTCTTAAGGTAATAATACATATGAGTAATATAAATACAAATTTTAAATGAATATCAAGCTGTTGAATATGAAATAGATTAGAATACAAAGAGACTCAATCGGCGAGTGGAAAAGATCTTAACATATATAAAAGGATTTTGCAGATAAAGGGACATTTAAACTTCAAAATCATATGTATTAAGCTTATTTGAACTAAAAAAAGGTAATACTTCAGTTTAGGGGCGCACATAGGGTGCGCCGGTTTTAGGCTACAATGTAGGCCTTATTAGATCAGACGTCATAAGGCATACCCATCATTTCGAAAGTAACTTAAAATGTTAATTTAAGGGGGGAAGGAATAGCCTCAAGAAGATGTCGTTATCGTCTTTATTATTTCGATAAAAGATCAGAGCCGATCCTACGTTTATCAAAATAACAAAGACGATATCGCCGCCCTATTTAGGCGATTGCCGCAACAAATTCACATGTTTTAGTTACTTTTTAAATCGAGGCTTCGCCCCCCATACCCTCTATCCCCAACCCCTGAAACTTGAAAAAGCCTCTCGTAATATTCCTAATTCGAAAGGTTAACACAAGATTTGAATGCAAAAGGCGATTGCTAAATGTCGGTTGCACTATCGTCGTCTTAAATTACCTAATATCTAATAAATTCACGACAAAATTTAAACCATTTCCACCTTTCACTATTATAATCAAGCCGCGCTTCTTTGCTATTGCTGTTCAAAAGGAGTATTAAAGTCGAACAAACGGATTTCTAAAGAATCGCGCTCTTTTAACTGCTTACCTCCAGTGTTGCCAATGTTTGAAATAAGGTTGAATTAAGGGTTGCGAATGTGTGAAATTAATGGTTTAGTTTCACAAAAATAGGTAAACGAAACATAAAAAAAATAAAACATTATTAAACATAAAATTTGAAATACATTATTAAATTATATAATTGAGTAGAAGTGCAGGCAATTACTAAAATAAAGAATAAATGCTAAAAAAAAATAACAAAGAAATACAAAGCCGTGATTGGCCACATTCGAAACTATTGTCTGCCGTCATAAGACATAGATTGTAGCACAAAATTGTAGCCCGGAAACAGCGCCCCCTATCGTGCACCCCTAAACTTAACTATTACGTAAAAAATATCTTATGTTTCATTTACATATTAAATTTAGTTTTCGTTGACTGAATTCTATAATTTCAGGGTAGTGGTGGATTCATTGTTAATTTATTAAATTGTCGGGAAATTACTTTCCAATATACAAAGAGAAGGCATTTATTCAGTAATTTTATTAAATATTGACAATGCTATTATATTGTTTAAATAAATAGTGGGTAACTTTCTTGGAAGAATTCCTTCAGTTTTAATGGTATAGAGTATTTTATCTCCCCTTTGAACCACCTTTCTATCAGAAAAGACCTAGAAATTTCCAGTGTTAAATAACCTAGATAAATGGTAAACTTTTGTTGCAAGGTTTTGTGAGTATGGAAGATAAGGAACTACTTCCTAATCTAGCAAAGCATTTTTTCTATGTCAAACGTGCCACATGCATGTATACATTCTCTTGAAAAATGGCCTTTTCTTTGACCAGTCATGTGAGTCTTTTTAATAGCTCTACTTATTATTAATATCCAAACATGCATCATATATAGATTCGCTCTTTTCAGTGTGATGCGCCTGGACGGACCTACCTCCTGCGTAAGGTTATCAGCATGTCCATTAAATGTGATCCCGTCTCATGGCGCGGCTGATCATTTTGTGTAAGCACGCGCTCGGATTTAATCCATGCCTTGATGTCATGGAGGGAGCAGTGATGGTTTGTTTCTAGGTTGGCTTCGGGCCCACGTCATGTTGTGTGTTTGCAGGCTATCTCTATATCAAGACGATTCATGGAACTGCACATCAACTCCTGAGAATCTTTAATGGAAAGGACCACATCTCTATCTTCTACTAAACTCAGGTAATCGTTGAAAGTATCCTGGAATCAAGTAGCACACCTGTAGTCGAACACTTTCCTTATTTTCGATAGTAATAATCCTCTAAACATTAATTCCGTTGCACTTTGTAATACCTTCAGAAACCTTATTATTTTAGCTGTCTTAAACGACGTTACCCTCAGAAACTTAGCATTCTGGAAGGGAAATTTTTTTAGATGCTCTCTTGAGATTACAATCCAGTAGAAAATAACTGATGGATTATTAGAGCACCCTAAACCATCTAAATATATGTTTGACCAATTTAGAGATAATAGCTGGATCCAATCTATGAGTTACTCCCAGAACCCAGGGGAAGCCCTCCAAATGAAACATCCTAGATTCAGAAGGAGTGAGAAAGCTTCAATCGAATAGATTCAAATTTCTTAAACAAGGGATAAGCTTGATAAATGGGGACGCACCAAAAGTGCTGCATGCCCTTCTGGTAAACACATCCAAACTATGCAACGCATGATCCGAGTGAGCTCTTTTAGGCCAAGTTGCTCTGGCCAGGAACTTTTGGAAGCAAATCTATAAGCACTTCGGCGGACACAATGATGGCGTGACAAGAGATGATGATGCCTATATAAAATCATACTATCTATCTAATGAAAAATCAATTTAAATAAAAACTCTTAAAGGGTGAAAGTTATATTATAGGAAAGGTAAACACGAACTACTCTACTACACATCAGACACATAAGTTTGCACGTATGGATCACTAATACTCTAAGATAGAAACGTCATTTCCTCCTAAACGACTTCGCCCATTCTATGTAAGGTTATCTTCTTCATTTTCATGCTATTCCTTGAAAATCAACTTGCAAATATAGTTCGAAACTGCTTGGATTCATCTTTTTATTTTTCTGTGGGTTAATTTTTATATATACAAGAGGCGGTAAATAAGTTTTGCAATTTGGATAATAAGGAATGAGATATGAGGAAAAGTGTTTTATTATTTTTCAATATAACTACCCTCAACTTCAATGCCCTTGCGTCACTTGTCCCTGAGGCTTTGAATTTCCGACAACCAGAATGTAGGCCTTATTACATCAGACGTCATAAGGCAAACCCATCATTTCGAAAGTAACTTAAAATGTTAATTTAGGGGGGAGGAAATAGCCTAAAGAAGATGTCGTTATCGTCTTTATTATTTTGATAAAAGTTCCGAGCCGATCCTACGTTTATCAAAATAACAAAGACGATATCGCCGCCCTATTTAGGCTATTGCCGCAACAAATTAACATGTTTTAGTTACTTTTGAAATCGAGGCTTTGCCCCCCATACCCCCTATCCCAACCCCTAAAACTTTAAAAAGCATCTCATAATATTCCTAATTCGAAAGGTTAACACAAGATTTGAATGCAAAAGGCGATTGCTAAATGTCGGTTGCACTATCGTCGTCTTAAATTACCTAATATCTAATAAATTCACGACAAAATTTAAACCATTTCCACCTTTCACTATTATAATCAAGCCGCGCTTCTTTGCTATTGCTGTTCAAAAGGAGTATTAAAGTCGAACAAACGGATTTCTAAAGAATCGCGCTCTTTTAACTGCTTACCTCCAGTGTTGCCAATGTTTGAAATAAGGTTGAATTAAGGGTTGCGAATGTGTGAAATTAATGGTTTAGTTTCACAAAAATAGGTAAACGAAACATAAAAAAAATAAAACATTATTAAACATAAAATTTGAAATACATTATTAAATTATATAATTGAGTAGAAGTGCAGGCAATTACTAAAATAAAGAATAAATGCTAAAAAAAAATAACAAAGAAATACAAAGCCGTGATTGGCCACATTCGAAACTATTGTCTGCCGTCATAAGACATAGATTGTAGCACAAAATTGTAGCCCGGAAACAGCGCCCCCTATCGTGCACCCCTAAACTTAACTATAACGTAAAAAATATCTTATGTTTCATTTACATATTAAATTTAGTTTTCGTTGACTGAATTCTATAATTTCAGGGTAGTGGTGGATTCATTGTTAATTTATTAAATTGTCGGGAAATTACTTTCCAATATACAAAGAGAAGGCATTTATTCAGTAATTTTATTAAATATTGACAATGCTATTATATTGTTTAAATAAATAGAGGGTAACTAGCATTGAAGAATTCCTTCAGTTTTAATGGTATAGAGTATTTTATCTTCCCTTTGAACCACCTTTCTATCAGAAAAGACCTAGAAATTTTCAGTGTTATATAACCTAGATAAATGGTAAACTTTTGTTGCAAGGTTTTGTCAGTATGGAAGATAAGGAACTACTTCCTAATCTAGCAAAGCATTTTTTTCTATGTCAAACGTGCCAAATGCATGTATACATTCTCTTGAAAAATGGCCTTTTCTTTGACCAGTGATGGGAGTCTCTTCAATAGCTCTACCTAATATTAATATCCAAACATGCTTCATATATTGATTTGCTCTCCTGAACTGCGAGCTGGACATCTTCATCGTCCCCAAACCGGCGTTCACGCAGTGAAGCCTTGAGCTGGCGGAATAAAAAGTAGTTGCTAGGGGCCTGATCTGGACTGTAGGGGGGAGGGTTGAGCTCCTCGAATCCGCACTCGCGCAAGGCAGCTTATGCAATTCTGGCCTTGTGGACTTTGACGACGTTGAAGTCGATCATGGGGCGTGAGGTTTCTAGGGGATCCAAGAAGCAGAGACCTTGGCCATGGCCAAATTGTCGTGGATGATGTTGATAACACTTCCATGTGATATTCTAAGTTCTCGCTCGATTTCTTGGACCTTCATGTGTCGATTTTCGATGATCATCCTCTCCACACGGGATCAGATGTCTTCGTTGGTCGCGTCTGATGGGCCTCCTGGACGAGGGTCAACTCCGAGGGCCTTAAGACCATGACGGAACTCCCTATTCCAGCGAGCAATGTTTGAATAGGAAGGGGCGGTGTCGGTGTACACTGCAACCATGCGTTCATGTATCTCTTCTGCATTCTTGCCTTCCTTGGTCAAAAATTTGATCACTCCGCGGTGCTCAACCTTCTCCATTGTTGAAAGATTTGTGACTGACGATCTACGATCAGCTACTGCTTCTTAAATAGACGAAGCAGGAGCGTGCTGCTGCAGGTCCTGATATGTCATAACTTGTCCTAACACCCCCACAAACAGCCATCCCCCATCCTCAGTTTTGCCCTAACGATTCGCAAAACTTATTGACCGCCCCTCGTATATATATATATATATATATATATATATATATATATATATATATATATATATATATATATATATATATATATATATATATATATCTATATCTATATCTATATCTATATATATATATATATATATATATATATATATATATATATATATATATATATATATATATATATCCGAGGGATGGACAAAAATCCAAGACAAATTGGTTTGGTTAATGTAGTGGCATCATTAGCTAACTGATCTACTTCAGGATGTATTTGGCTAAAGGAACGCTGTTAATATATTAATAATCAATGTTTTCTAAGATGGTATAAGAGTCTAACATAAAGAGGTAACTTTAAAACCAGTTTTGGGGGCTGATTAGAAGCTATCCTGGATTGTGGTCTCCCAGTTCGAGGACCAAAGGTGTCATTTGTTTAAAAATGCCAATATATTAACCGCATCATATATATATATATATATATATATATATATATATATATATATATATATATATATATATGGTTGTATCACGTAGGGAAAAAAGAAACATTGATTTGAGCTAGTACTTTCGTTATCTTAATTACATTTTTAAACTCACAATGGTTTATTAAATAGAGAGACACTGTATTTATACAAAGCAATGTTTTTCCTATAAGGTCAGATTTCTTTTAGGACCTCTGATAAGTTTTATTTGAGTAATCAAGATAGGACTTGATCTAAAGAAAACAAACCGGGGTTATTATTAACATTACTCTCCTTTCTGCTGGAGATTAGGAACGATTCTAAGTTATTTCTACTAATAAAATCAATTACTTGAATTATGGTATCTGTTTTTGTCCAGTTAATCTGGTGACTCATCTTAAGCCTGTGGACGGCCAAAGCATTATATGTATAACGCTTAGATACTGCATTTTGATGTTTCTTAATTCTTACAGAGATATTTTTACAAGTTTGTCCTACATAAAATAAATTACAATCCAAACAAGGTATATTATATACTGCATTATTATCGTCCATTGAGCCGTGCTTTATCAACATAATTTTAATGTATAATTGTATTTAAAAGTTACATTTATATCAAGTTGTTTTTAAACTGTTACTACATACAAGAAATTATCATGGTAAAGTAAATTTAATATGGTTTATAAAGGTTCTGTTTTCCCTAAACTGCGGTTATAGAATGTTTTTTAGCTTTAGAAATGTAGTTTTAAAAAAAATATTTCGGGTAACATATGCTGAGTGCCCTAAGATACATGGAAGGAAATGCTGATGTTTCAATATTTTCAGAATAACCTGAATAAAAAATGGACATAGGATAAATGATAATTTGTTGGTGTCCTGAAAATAGAAAATTGAAACCTGTCTGGTTGTCTAATTATTAGAACATCAGAGTAACTATGTTTCGAGATTGTGCGTTCAACTTCTGGTTTCTAAAAATGTATCAAAATTGATTAGCAAAATTAACAAAAAAAATACTAATTAACATTAAATTACTTAGAGGAATGGAATTTAATAACTTGAAATTAGGCTTGATGCTTACTTAATGCACTGTATTGAATAATTTAACAATTAAATTAAATATTAGAAAGTTAGGTGATATAAAAAGGTTTTAATAAGTATAATAAGCTACACAGCTTTCACTAAGGGATGAAATATTTTAACTGATGAATATTTGAACAGTGAATGTTGATTATGTATGGTTCGGTAGTTTGTGGTATTTACACATCAGCAAGAGGAACGGCCGAAATATCAAATTCAATGTTGGTTTTAGTGATTAAATATAGATTGATTATGCCTATATATATATGAATATGAGAAACTCACAAAGTAATGCGTGAGTAGAGCAATAAATGCAAAAATCACACAGGAAACTGAAAGGCGGATTCCAAGTACTTTCCGACTTGTTCAGTTCATTATCAAAGAATAACGAAAAATTTTTACAAAGGTGGTATATATATATATATATATATATATATATATATATATATATATATATATATATATATAAACAGAAGAGCAATTTCCCGCCCATGTACATTGAAAGGACCCAAAATAGAAAAATAATATCAAAGACGGATGTGAATTATAAAACCAAATAAATTTGGTTTACTTCCGGAAAATTACAACCTGTCCTTAAATAATGTAAACATTTATGTGACTAAACTAAGTACATACATACCAATTGTAAATACATAAAAATAGACAAGAGAGACATAACTAAATTAATAAATCAAACGGCTAAGATTTAAAAGGGACAATTTCGTTATAAATAAGCCTTTTAATAAGATGGTCTAGTTTAAAATGAACACAGGATATATTAAAATTTGGCGAGGAATTAATGAATGAGCATTCAACAATATTTCTTTGAATATTCAAAGAAATATTGTTGAATGCTCATTCATTAATTCCGCACCTAATTTTAATATATCCCTTGGTCATTTTAAACTAGACCTTGCTATTAAAAGGCTTATTTATAACGAAATTTATTAATTTACAACTCTCCTTCTTCTCCTTTCCATCTTACCCTGAGGTCTATTAAAATAAACTGGTCCGATATTTATCATTTAACTATTGGAGTCTTCAACGCGATGACTTTCCAATAGAATTAAATGTGTTTTCAATTTTTTATTTTTTTTTATAATTCAATGAACAATTTCGTTAGAGCTTACTGACAACTCAACTAAAGGGTTATATATTTAAAATGCAGCTCAGTATTTTATGTATTTAGATATCATGATTGAGGGCAATGCAAATGAGCAATTTGAGAGAGAAATTGAACGGGAGAATGGTGCTTACTCTTAGAAACCAGTAGGTATGAGGAATGCTTGAGGGTGAGTAAAATATTTGAATGCGTTTACTCCATTCAAAATAAATCAATGAGAACCACTACGTTGACGATATTTAACCTTTTATTTCTTAAGCAGTTCAAAAATAATTTGAAGCAGAAAAAGATGTATTTTCAAAGGATCAACCCGTGTTGGATGTTCCCCATTATATTCACCAATAATATTTTTAGTTCAGATATAAAAAGCCACATGTATTTTGTGTTGGTTACTATATGGATATTATATGATCAAAGTTATCACATATGTTCCTTTTATCCTTTTTGTAATTGGTAAAACGTATAAAAAGACGCTTGATTTCAAAAGTTACATTAACGGAGGGGAATGGATGCAGGTTTTGACCAAGAAGACAGTTTTAAGGTTCACCTCTCTGAAATAACTAAAATGTTGCGAGTCATTTGGAACAGAGTTTCAGTTTTAACTTATATTAGGCCACGTACACTATATTATTGTAGGTGGAAAAGTCCGACTCCTGTAATTAAAGTGAAGAAAATCTTGCTTGCCTATAGCTAAAATAGGAGACTGCTATTTTGATGAAGAAGAATCCATTCGTGAAAAGAAGAGCTCACTAGCTCTCTCTTTTCTTTGTTTTAATTCGAAATATGTTAAAAACTCATTAAACTTATCTTAATTTAGAAGAGATATAGAAGTGTCTTCATCTGGAACATATAGGAGTTGTTTCTGTTTCGATATCAATCTCTGAGGGAAACCTTTGAGGTGATAATTTTCAAATCATGATCTGAAAAGTAAAGATAGTAATTAAGACATGTGAGATCTATTATGTGATTTATCACCTGATATACATCGATTTTGCCAGGTGATAATAAGAGACTATGAATGTATTATCCTATTGACTGTACAAAATAACTAGATTTTGCCAGAAAATTCGACCTTCAAATAAAGATTCTCAGCATACTTCTGAAATCATCATGTGAAAAGCCATATCAAAAACTGTATTTTTTCCTTAACCCTTGGTTGCCTAATATTAGAATATTGACACGAGAACAATAACTACAAAACAAAAGAGATTGATTCTGTTCTTTATTTACGGGTGACCGACAAAAACGGGCCCTAAATTTCGATAGGCCTCATTTCTAAATTTTCTGCAAGAATTGAAGTAGTTAATTGTATTTAAAAACATCATATCAAAACATGAGTCTTTGGAATTTCATTCTTTATTCTAGAGCATATGTTCGAGATGACCTCTATTTAGCTGTGTGCATTTCTTGAGGCGTTACAAACTGACCAACTAATGGCTCTGGTTTTCTCTCTGATTGCTCCCTTAAGTTCTGTGATGGTTCTGGCTCTCCCTAAGTACAATCTGTCTTTAAGGTCACCCCAGAGAAAGAAATATGTGGGCTAAGGTCTGAGCTGTGAGGTGCCCACTCAAAATTAGTCTTGAGACTGATCACACGGCCACCAAAGTTTTCTTTTCAGCCAATCTGGGGACAGGTTCGAGTTGTGAGAGCTTGATCTATCTTGCTGGAACCAAAAATTCCCCATAAGCGACTAGTTCAGGGTCTGCAGCTCCCTCTTGAGGTTTTGAGAACCTCAACATACCACTCCTTGGTGACTGTCACTGTCGCGCCAGATTCCTTGAAGAAGAATGGTGCGATGACGACTCTGGCTGAGATTGCATTCCCTACCGTGCACTTAAGGGAGTGTAGAGGCTTGGTCGCTACTTCATTTGTTATGGAGGTCCCCCATAAGACATTTGTCTTTGAGTTTACCTTTCTGAGATCTAAAGAATTTTAAGGGAAGTTGGGGTCTCCTGAATCTTTTCCAGTACCTTGACTGCCATAGCCTTTCTCTGCTCCTTGTTTTAGATAGTAAAAGTCTGATTCGTCTTTTTTCTGTATGGGAAGGCCTTTAGGTCCATTACTAGCACTCTCCTGCAAGTCCCACGGGATATACCGAGGGACTGACTTCGTTTGCGCACAGAGCGTTTGGGACTCTGCTGAAGTGACTCTCTCACACTCTCGACCAGCTCAGCTGTACGCTTCATGGGACTTCCTGAATGGCTTGGACGGTTGTCACTGGCTGTATTGAGGTTCTCAACTGTCTCATATTTCTCGAAATCGTATACCCAGTCCTTAATTCTGCTCTTGGAGGGAGCTTTTTTACATTCAAACTGATGCACGAAAGTGTCCTGCACTTTCTTAAACGAGCCTAACTTGTATTAATGTTTGATGCAGTATATTCTTTCATAGAGCTCGTATTTAGATTTAGTTGTGTCCACAGGCATTGCTTCTGCCATGTGTTGCAAAGTAAGTGTGATTAGTGAATGAATGAAGGATATATCACAAAAAGTGTGTGCAGGCCAGTTTTGTGGGATCACCCTGTATAATACCGTCGATGCCAGAATAAAGATGATCAGGGTAATATCATTCCTCCCTTTGTAATAACGACATGTCTTTTATGGTCCGGCTTTGCCGTTCTAGTTCTCCATCAGGAATCAACTTTGAAAAGAATCACAAATGACATCTGAATTTTAATTCTTTCGATTTAGGTTCAGCTCTTGATTTCATGGCTGGTAGATATTCAATTTTCGATTAACTACCAGAGGATTGTGAGGAATTCCAGCAATGTTTTCGCATTGTGCTTGACTTGCTGTTTACATGAGGAATTTATTGAAGATTAGTGCTATTGTAATTTATGCACTCCTGAAATACTCAGGAATTCTTGAGGAGGAAAATAGGTTTTTTTAATACATACATGAAATATATCTATAGAATTTCAAAGAATCTTTGATCTCTCATTAATGAGATGTAGCAGATGGTATGTTGATATTTCTTTCCTGATTATTTAAAAAATAGAAGTGGTTTGAGTAGGATTTTTTTTGCTGAATTAACGCCGTGAAATTAGGGGAGAAATTTTTATGTATTGACACCCCAAATATGTCAATAACTGATAACTATCCAAATAGTAAAAATGGAATCAGAGTCAATTTTACGCTATATTAGGGTGGTTATAAATAGAATGGAATGAAAATATAAAATATAGGTTAATAGAAATTATCAACCAAACAAATATAAGCATTTCTATTGCAATATGGATTGCATATGATGTCTTTAAGGTTTCTATGGATCACAGTTTCCCCATTAGATATTGTTCCAAGCACTGAAATTGTGTATCCAAATATCGTTAATAGACATGAGATAGAGAGAAGGCCACGATTCAAGATGTAGTAGCACGTGTTCCCGCAGGTTAGAAGAAAATACATCACGAATGGTAATAGCCAGATCGTGATCATAAATTATTCTTTTCGAATGTAAATGAATTCCAGATAACTAAAAAAACTTAACGAAATGGTTGACTGGTATCGTAAAAATTTACTTCCGCTAGAATTTTGAATTTTAGGCCATTATTAGAAAACGGATCGCAATTTATATATGAAATAAATACTATAATTAACTTACATGTATGAAGCTCCGCAAAAGGTTTATATTAAATAAAAGACCGTTCAATTTATGCAATATATTTTAGAAAATAACCGTTGAAATTCCGATAAAAATTTACCGAGGTAAATAAACTATGTTTTATCAAATTACGATTTCACGCCCTAAAATTCCCCGATGACGGATTGCATCTACTTTGATCAGAAAGTATTACAACAGGATATTTAGTGCAAGCCGCAGCAAAGTACTCTGATTGGCTAAGATTTATCGGTTTATATTGAACGAAAATCGCATTATGTTATGGGGACAGAATTTGCTACATTCTTTGATGGATTCATGAAAAAGAACTTATTACAGATGTTTTCTTTTCTTTTTTTTTCTAATTTCATTTTTAGTTATAATATATTTTTATTATTTCTATTTAAATGTGATAAACTGATTCAAATCCAGTTAGTTGAAGTACATAATCATGGCATCTTCTGCCGAGGAGACCAAGATTTGGGAATGATTCCCATTTTCACCAGAATCTGGCGGGTATTGGATAACATTCGCCAAGGTTTTATACTCCAAAAAGTATGCTATGGAAATGGCAGTGTATTTATTCTCATGTCATCATTGAAACATCTTTTAGCAGAACAATCATGTAGCCGCAATATGAAGACCATGGAGTAATACAGGTTTACAATAAGTGACAGGATCTAGGAGCCTTAGCGTCGGTACCTGATTATACCTTTTACTTTCTTCTCTACTTAAAGTATTAAGGAGTGCCTTTGTCTGAGCAAAATCCTTTATTAATACTTTTTTACGCCGTCATCCTCAACCACAACCATCAGGCTTCCTTGGAACCTGTGCAGGTTTTCTCGCTGGCCTCCTGCCCTGATTTCCAACTCACCCTTCTTCCTAAATATTCTCCTTCCCCCTCTAGCCACATTTGGGGCTCGAATTGCTATCTCACGTGCTGTGCTCGCTCTGATTATTGTCGTCCTTTACCCAGCTCGTCTCCAGCCTTCTTTCTCGAGGAGTTCAGTAACCTACTCTCCGACCTATCCTATACTGGTTCTCTCTTTATTCTCAGTAAATTCAATCTTCTTAGCCACAATGAGACTTTTCGCGCATTAATTGACATCTTCGATCTCTTCTCTCTTATACAACATGTGTATTCCTCAACACAAATATGTACATGGTAGTATTTTCGGCTTAGTATAACCTCCATATATCTAATCTAACACTAACTGACCTTTCTAATGAAATTTCCGACCACTTCTTGGTTAAATTTAAATTCTATATTCCTACCACCTACCTACTCGCTCGTCCCGAGATCATAGGATTTACGGCGACTATTGTCAATTGATACTACTTCTCTCTTTAATGATGTTGTTTTTTCCCTAGCTCCTATTGATACTACTGCTTAAATTTACTGCTCCAATCATTACTGGCCTACCTTGACGTGCACACCCCACTTATCACCCCTTCTTCAAACCGCCATCACCACGTCCCTTAGTTCACCATGGAACTTCTTCATTCAAGGAGTCCCTTACGTGCCTATGAACATGCCATTCGTAAAGCACGCTCCCGTGTGCAGGACACGGCCTTCCTCTCACTTGACTATCGCCTTGCTACTTCAGCTTATTCTTCCAAATTAAAATCAGCGCGTGAAGCTCATTCACGCAAACTTTTGTCTGAGAGCAAGAATAACCTTCGGAATATCTTTCGTCTCTTCTGTCGTCTTTCCTTGCCTAGCCCCATTTCCCCCACCTCTCCTCCCATCAATCCCTCTACTCTTTCGAATTCTTTCTCTGATAAAGTTAGTAACCTTCGCGCCGTACTACCACAGTCGTCTAAAGAAACCCATACTGTTCTCCCCGACCATACTCCATTGCCGCTTAACGTCCTCACTCGGGTGTCCTCTGAGGAAGTAACTACCGTGATCTCGCATTCTAACAAATCTAGATCTCCTAAGGACGTATTTCCACCCAAACTCCTCCACCAAATTCTCCCTGCTGTCCTCGCACTGATTCTTCCTCTCTTTAACACTTCTCTTGCAACAGTGGTGGTTCCCTCTTCCTTCAAACATGCCTCAATTCGTCTTATTCTTAAAAACCATACCTTAACCCCTCTGAACCATCTAGCTATCGCCATATCTCACAGCTTCCATTCCTCTCTAAGATCCCTGAGAGAGTGGTTTCCTCTCACCTCAATGACTATATTTCTAACTGCAATATCGAGGAAACGTACCAATCGGAGTTCAAAGCGAAGCACTTTGCTGAAACCACTCTTCTTAATGTTTAAGACGGTCTACTAAGAGCAGCCGATAGGGGTTGTACTTTCATTCTAGTCTTCCTAGACCTCTCCTCTGCTTTCGACACCATCGATTACACTGTCCTTGAACGTCTTCACACTTTCCTTGGTGTCTCAGGCACTGTATTTTACAGGACTGACTTGATTGGTTCAGCTCATACCTCTTCCTCTCGCAATCAGTCGGTCGTGCTCGATAACCTTCCCTCCGAGCCCACGCCCATTCATTTTGAGGGTCGTCAGGGCTTAATCTTTGGTCCTCTCCTCCTTCGCTTCTATTTAATTCCTCTTGGCTCCCTTCTTCGTGATTTTGGCCTGTCTTTCCACCTCTATGCTGAAGACACTCAGGTTTACCTTTCCTCATCTCCTTTGTCCTTCTCTCAATCAATTTCCAAGTGCTTTTCAACTTGCACCTTCCTAAACGAATGGCTGTCTGCAAACTTTCTCAAACTTAACCACGATAAAACTGAAGTTCTCCTTGTTTGTACCGCTTCGATGCTAGAGAAATCTAAAGCTCTCTTCCCCTCCCTTAACCTTGGGGAAACCAATGCCACTTTCTTTGTTGCCGTCAGTAATCTTGGTGTTATTTTCGACGAGCAACTATCATTTAAACAGCACATCCATTGTATGTCTAAGTCTTTTCTCGGTTTCGTCCGTAACTTTTCACGTGTTCGATCCCATTTTGATTGACGAAGCCTTGAGACTGCTATTCAGGCCTTCGTCACCTCACGGTTAGAGTACTGCATTTGTATTCTAGTGAATCTTCCTTCTTCGTCCCTTAACCCCACAAAACTAGTTCAAAACTACGCTGCCCGGCCCCTCCTTCGCCGCCCCCGGTTCGCTTTTTTGATGCCTCTGTCACAAGAGCTACACTGGTTATCTATTCGCTTCCTTTCCCACTATAAAATTCTTCTCATCACCTACAAGGTCCTATTCCTCGAGGCTTGACTTTTTCTCTCGTCTGCCCTCTCCCGTCGTCAAACTCCTCGGGCACTCCAGTCTAACCTCGTTCCCATCCTGAACACTCCTCGTTCTTTCCTCTTTTCGATGGGTGACCGTTCCTTCTCAGTTTGTCATTCTAGACTCTGGACTGCTCTTCCTGACGAAGTCCTATTCTCTCCCTCCCTTGCTAATTGTAAACGTCTCCTGAAGGCTTATCTCTTCAGAATTGCCTTCTATCCCCTGTAAACTTTCTCTACACTCGCTGCCCAACCTAACCAAACCATCCCACAAGAAGACAAACAACATCTCACGTGAAAAATACACAACATACAAAAACTAATCCCTGAATCAATCAGACACCTCTTAGCACAACGGAACAACCCTAGAAAACAAAACTTATCAGACCCCAACATTATAGAACAAAACGAACAAATAGATCGCGCCCTACAAGAACACAAACAGGTATTATGGAAACATCACCTAGACCAGCAATGGAACCACAAAACAAACACACACAAACTGTGGAAAACCATTGCTGGCCTAACAAACAATAAAACAACACACCAACAAAACAACACCATCACGTTCGGGACCAAGGAAGCGACAACACCCATACAAAAATCAGAACAAACAATTCTCAAATACAACAATAGACCAAACGAAAAATAAAAACAGGAAAAGAGACAGACTTACAAAAACCCTCCCCAAACAACAATTCACATCCAAAACAGAACAGACCATCAGAGCCATAAAACAAGCAAAAGACAACAGTTCCAACGGCCCTAATGACATAAATATCAAACATCTAGGTAAAAATGTCATAAACCTCCTCACGCACACCTACAACCTCACTATAAACACAATCAACATACCTAAACAATGAAAAGTAGAAAAGCTAATCTTAATACCCACACCAAACAAAGGAGACTCCTACAGCCCATGACGCTGCTTTACCCCATACCCTAAACACTGGAAAAAATCGTCCTACCCTAAATCACATTCAACATCCCAAACACACCGCACTCAACCATCACAGCATTACACACCATGAACAACATAATCACAAATGGATTGAACCAGAAAATTCTACCACATAAAACCATAGCAGTCGCCCTTGACATGTGAAAATCATTCGATCCAGTGACCCTACACAAACTAATCAACAAGATCCAAAAAATCACCATCATCAATTACATAGTAAACTACATCAAGGGACGACTCCAATACACCCAAATACAAAACACAAAATCCAAACACACACACAAAAAATCAGGAGTTCCCCAAGGAGGAGTAATTTGCCCAACATTTTTTCTCAACATTTACACCTCAGATATACTAACTTCCCCACAAACAGTAAAAATTGTCACTTACGCACATGACATCACAATACTCTCCTCACATAGAAAACCAGAAACCGCTGCAAAACAGATACAATCTTACCTCAACAGAATACACGCATGGACAATAGAAAACTCACTAAAGCTAAACGCCACCAAAACAATGACTACTCTCTCCATACCTGACCAGGCAGAATAAAACACAACCCTAAATCTAAACATACAAAACATACCACTACCCACCACAAAAGAACCGATGATCCTTGGCCTCACTTTCGACCCCATGCTCACATACTCAAAACACATACAAAACACAATAGTCAAGGGCACGAAGACACTCAAATTCATTAAGGCATTTACAACTACACACTGGGGGAAAACTAAGAAAACGCTCATTAACACATAAGAGACAATCACAAGACCAGTACTAGAATACGCAAACACAATCTGGTGACCGATCGTTTCCGAAAACAACACCAAAAAACTAAAGACAATACAAAACACAGCCCTCTGCACTGCCAAAGGATGCAGTCTCGACACAAACACTCAAAATCTGCACGATGAGACAAACATCCTACCAATCAAAATTCACCTAAAACTACATGCATCATAACTCAGGAAGAAAACGAAATATACATCTCATCCCATCCACCACATCACCAGACAACCACCCAATCACCAACACAAAATCAGACTATTTTTGATAACAGCAACAACTACACCACAAACTTAGACACAGCCCCCAACACAGCAACTGAAGACACAATCAAGCAAAACATTATAACAATCCACTCTCAGATCCTGCAACAATACTTGACACACAGAACCTACAAGAAAATATTAAGAGCACCATTTGCAACTATACAAATCTCACAAAAAAACACTCACAAAGCAGATCAGAAGAACAGTAATAGTGATACGAACAAACAATCACCGCTCCCGACATTATACATGCACAAAATATCTCCCTCCACCCATATAATACCAGACTAGGGCCCGGTGGATCTCTGGAATAGAACCCAGGAGGCGGCGGATCTGCTCTTGCGATGGCACAGGAAGATAGGGTGGGGCCTGAAATAGGTGTGAGAGTGCCTGACCCACTGTTCGACCGGGGACGGGGTTGCCAACACCACCATCCTGGACATATAATCCTATTTGTTATTCTACGGAGACTTGTTGGGTTTTCATGGTTTTGTCGCATGATGCAGAGTTCTTCTGCCATTTCTCAATCATGTGTTTAGCTTTCTTTTAGGTCTTCTTTTATCAACTAGTCCAATCGTTATAATGTCTTAGAATTTTGTTGCGTATCTTGCCCAGCTTAATTTCAGGTTTCTTTTATCTTCCCCATTAACCAGATGTTTATTTGAACCATGTATGCAAATGGCTGATTTTCTTTTTTGCCAAGTTATCTCCATCATAATGCGTACATAGGGGTTTTGTGTTTTTCCAAGTTTTAATGTAAGTTTATCGGTCACGTTCCAAGGTTTTGCTCCCTAGGTCAAATTTGAGATTTTGCATTGATTGTATAATTTTGTTTTCCGGCATATGAGCTGTTTGCTTTTTAAGATTATGTTTGCCTTTCGATATACTTTTCAGCCTAGAGTGATTCAGTTTTGGATTTCAAGATGTTTGCAGGGACATTGTATTCTTTTGCCTCAGATAGATATATTTTTCTACCACTTCAATTTGTTTGTTGTCATTTGTGATCTCTATCATGTCGACCTCTGGTTGTCCTGGCATGACCTTTGTTTATCAAAGATTTATTTTAAAGCTGGGGCTTTTGCTTTCATTATTAAGTACTTTAAGCACTGTTTGAATCTTTTCTAAGTTTTCAGCTATGACTATATTATCTTCTGCAAATCGTAGGTGATTGAAGTAATCCCCACCGATTTTAATGCTTTTGCTATACCCGTTCAACGTTTGTTTGATCTCATTTTATGTATAGAATGATTACTATGACATTGGGACAGTATAGGAGAATCTTGTCTTGATTTAAATATTATGTGAATAGACAAGATAGTTTGTTCTCAATAACATTTTCAGAATCTTTCAAAACGTCCGAAGTGATGGAATCCTTTCCTGCTACCTTGTGGCTCCTTATTTGATAGATTTTAATTTCAATTTCTGATTTGAGAATGACCGGAACATTATTTGGTCTTGTTGGTTGGTTTGGTTCTGGGCGTTGTTGCTTGAATACAACTTGTCATAGTACCCCTTATTTATTTTAACTATTCCTTCTCGATCCTGTATGATTGTATCAACTTCCTTTTTCAAAGGTACTATGCGAGATTTGCGTTTATTAATTCTCTTTCTAATGTCAGCTCTGTTTGTTTTTAATAAGCTTGTTTAATTCTGCTAATTTTATTTTAGTTGCTATTTTTTGCTTTAAGGTGTTTGCGCACCTTTATTAGATTCAAGATTTCTTTTGAGCGTTTGTGGTTCTCCCTATTTTGTGTTTCCTTTTATTTGTCAGCATTATCTGTCATGTGTTTCATCATGTCATCGCTTTTATATTGTTGGTGTTTCTTGAGATTTGGCTGGGAATTAATGGGCATCGTTTTGAATGGACTAACTTTCTTCTCTCTTTCTGAGTGTTAATTTTGGTCTACATCTCATTATCCTGTGGTACCTGATTTTGATTATGTTGATAACTTAGAAATTATTTATCTAGCATAAACTGAATTTTACTTTATATCTCATGGATTAGACTTCTAGTCCATCTTCGCTGCTGCTTTTTTTGAAAATAGTATCAGGGATTTTGAGGTCTCAGGGCAATGTAAAGTCAAACAGATCTTGTCGCCTTTCATTTCGTTCCCCATTGGTTATGCCACGAATTATTAAATGACTGGTGTTATTATCGATTAAATACTGTTGTCACCTATATATATATATATATATATATATATATATATATATATATATATATATATATATATATATATATATATATATCTGCACTCAATCTAAAGCGTAGGGCAGCTACCTGGAAGAACCTTCGAATCATACTCCGTCCGGCGTCTAACCAATAACCAATATCTGCTCAGCTTGGTTAAGGAGCAGCCCAAATATATATATATATATATATATATATATATATATATATTTATATATATATATATATATATATATATAATTATTTAGTTATCTTTTATCAGCAGGCGTGATCGCATAATTTATTTGCCGTCAAGTACTATAGAATATCACAAAAATTAAAATACTTTAAATATTTAAATTAGTCAAATTTAATTTCTCTCTAAAATATTTACATAAAAATTGGTGAACAAATGCTGATTCAGAATTTGACCCTTCATCGGTACCAGGACATTAGAGAAAAAAAATTTCCAAGAATGAATTTGAATGAGTAAATCATATTAAAAAGAAATAGAAGAAATCCTTTCCAAATAAAAACTAAATTGAGTTAAAGAGAATCTAAGGAATTCAAATATGCCCGCTTTTGAACGTAGAGGCAATTCCTCATTAGGAAATTTAATAAGAGTGACCAGACAAGTTATTTGAATTATCATACCTATGTTAAATTTTGATCGAAAGTTCAAGGTCTGAGTCCTCAAATGTTATTTGCTTAAATGAATCACAATGATTTTATTAATATGTCTGTTATTTATTGCAAACGTTTTGGGACCTTTCTTACATGTGAGTCTATTATAGTTCACATTTCATATATAAATTGCTGTACGTTTGATAAAAACTGCGATTTATTGTAAACGGAAGTGGAACTAACTTTTTACCATACTACATTTTGGGTCATTTAGCCTTCAATCTTATCTCGTATCCATTAACGATATTAGGATCCATACAATTTCAGTCATTGGAACAATAACTAATACGGAAACTGTGACTCCTTGAAATATAAAAAGTCACATCTTATACAATAAACAATCAACTTTGGCGTTTGTCGCGTTTTATAATTCTATTAACAAATCTGTATTACAATAGAAATGCTTAGATTTGTCTAGTTTATAATTTTACTAAACAATATTTTATATTTTCATTCTATTCTATTTATCACGACCCTAATATTACGTGAAGTTGACTCATCTTTCAATTTTAGCAATTGGATAGTTATAAGTTATTGACATATTTGGGGTTTCAATGCTTGGTTAAATATATTTGCTACACTTGTATTACATACAACTTGCTTCCTTAATTTCACAGCCGGCATTATTTTAGCAACATAAAGCTTACTTTAAAACAATTCTTTATCTTTTTTTAATCCGGAAAGAAATATCAAATTCGCATCCCCTGCCTCTCTTTAATAGCTTAGAAAATAGAAATGCTAGAACACATCTACTGATTAATGAAGATAGATCTAAGGAAATTTGTGAAAAATACCCCAAAATATCTCTATTGTTAAATCAAATGAAAGATCTACATTTATTTTTATAAAATAGGTAAAAGGAGGTACTTCTCGAAGAAATAATCCATAAGACCCTAATGAAAATTCCATAAACTATCAGATTGCACATAGAAGAGGGTTTGTTGTCGAAAAGAAGCAAAGAAATTAATTACGTTGAAAGTAGAAAGGTTTGGTATAAACTGTGAGAGGATAGGTTATATACTATTTACGTTTGGTTCTTCTAGTTTGGACTTTTGTCAATGTTTGTAATTGGTATTTGATATGATAAAGTGTTTTAAACCATTCGTTCCATTACAAATCTCTAATAACAAAACAAATCAGTTTTACAAACTTTCATTCCTATCTGATACTTTGTATGCCATTTTCTACATATATTTCATGTCTGTATTTAAAACACCCATTTTTTTCCTTTCGAGAAATCCTGAGTATTTCATCATTGAATCAAGCACAATCGCACTAATCTTCAATAAATTCCTCATGTAATCATCAAATTAAACATAATGCGGAAACATTGCAGGAATTCTTAACAGACCTCTGTGAAGTAAGACTAAATTGAATATCAGCCAGTCATTTAATCAAGAGCTGAGCCTAAATCGAAAGAATTAGAATTCAAAATTCATGGTCAATCTTTTCGAAATTCATCCCTCCTGGTGGAGAGGAGAACTGGAACGGGAAAACCCTGATCATAATAAACATCTCGTTATTACAAAGAAAGTAAAGCTATTAACCTGATCCTCTCTATTCTCCTTTAGATGGAAATTTAAAAAAGAACATTAAAACTTTTTTAATGGTATTGAATGGTGTTTTGTAAATAATATATTATTAAGCAACAAATTGATTTCAAATTTGTGGTGAGATTCTTTCTTTAACAGTCTCTCATTAAGATCATCGCATAGTCTTTCCTTTTATCTCTTGACTGGCTTAACATATATCAGGTGACATATCACTTAACAGAGCTCACATGACTTCATTACTATCTTTCCCTTTCACACCGTGCTTTGATAATTATTACATGAACCGCTTCTCTTAGAGATTGATATCGAAACAGAAACAAGGTTTATATGTCCCAGATGCAGACATTTACGTAGATCTTCTAAGTCAAGCATAAATAAATGAATCTTTAACTTATTTCGACTTAACAGAAAAAAGCTAGAGCTACTGAGTTCCACTTCTCAAGAGTTGGTCCTTCTTGGCCCAAATTCCAATCTCCTCTTTTTTTTCATCGGCATTCAAATTATTCTTCACTTTACTCATACTAGTAGGACATATGCACAGGCAATGATATCAATAGTTTTCTACCAGATATAAACTGAAATTATCATCTGAAATAAAACATGAAGTGATTTTACTGAACATTGAGGATATTTTCTAAAATAGCACGAACTTTCAGGATGAATATAAAATTAATTAGATTAACCAATTTTTTGCACTTATAGATTCCATTAATTCAAAAATATCTATTTTTAAGCACCTGACATAAATTTGGAATCAATTCTGTTGTATAAAATAAATGCGTAAATTAGAATAATGTTTAATCAGTTAATGAAGGAATACATAACTGATTCATGAGAGCTCTAACGAGCCTAGCGGGGGATAAAACGTTAGATTTATGAAGTCAAGGCAGCGGTTCCATCCCAGTGGTTCCACTGGAACAACGGCTTCAACAGCTGACCGCCCATTGGGCCGATAGACACTTCTGCGTAAGTAAGTAACACCACACTCATCACTATCAAAGTCATTCACAACTCCGCTATATTTCCTTTCCTGCCTTCATAACACAACATACCCTCTCTCTTACCTTTGTTCCGGAACCCTGATTTGGAACGGGTGCCATTTTCCCTTGGGGGCAAAACAGTTAGAACCATCGGTGGTTGTTGTCACAAATACACAGAACTAAAACACGGACTCTCCCCATTCCCCAAAGAGGCCCGGCTCTCGGTTCTTCCTTGCTCACCGGTGATTGTCATTCTGATTTTTCTGTGCATTTGATTTTCCTGCGGGGAAATCTCGTCCACAATGGGAGGAACTAATTTTAGCTATCTATTTACCGAGATCGACCCATCTCCATCATGATTCCTCATTAGAATTTCGGTTATTATTTAGAAAACCGTGATCGCTTGAGAACAAATTCAATCACTCATATTATGTCAAATACATTATCTAGAATCCATCTATATAAAAATTATTAAGCGGTCAATATTACTATTAATATAATTACAGTTTGAATTTCAATATTTTTTCCTGCTTAATTGCCATGAAGTTACAGTGAGATATATTGTTTTAAAAACTTTGTATGTGACGTCACAGTGAGTTTTTTTTTATACTTGGTATGTGACGTCACAGTGAGTTTTTTTTATACTTGGTATGTGACGTCACAGTCTACCTAATTTCGACGGAGCTTACGTCGTCACCTTTTTACCCATTTTACCTCTGTTTTGGATTGGACCACCTTCGCGTTATTGTTTGGGTATGATGTGACATATATTTTGAAGACCTCATAAATGAGGTTCAAAGTAAACCTAATCATGACTTGAACCTTTTTTGTGGAGGAACACCGTGTGATTTGCAACTCTTATCTGTTGCGAGTGTGGGGTGCAGCATTAAGGAGCCAAGTCTGATTGCATTTTTGCCGCGGAAATAAAGTAATTAAGAGCACCTCCGGCTCTTCAGGTTTACTCTCTCTCTCTCTCTCTCTCTCTCTCTCTCTCTCTCTCTCTCTGTTCTTCACTTTTGGTCGCCGTAAGGCGAAATGACGCAAATCCCGGGGGTTTTGTGCCTTCAATTGCTTATACTACTAATTGATTTAGTATTTTGGAGTATAGTGGGGGCAAAGCGCCCCATAGTTAGGTAGTTACAAAAGGTTTGTATAGTTTCACAAACTGATTAATAGAAAATTGAAGGTTATGTTATGTTAGGTTAGTTTAGGTCAGGTTATTTTTAATCATGCTAGGTTATTTAGACAAATAAGTTCTTAGATTTTGGGCGGTCGTTATGCGAAATGTGTCATAATCGATGTTTACTCGATTCCGACGAAATCTGAATCAAACTCTGCTTTGCTGCATTTCGCCTTCCAACCGCCAAAAAAGAAGTACATATTTGAACAAAACACAGAAATGGAAGTAATAATAAAATATTAAAAAAATGTAATTACGGAAAAGTAAATACTAACTCATATTTCATTCCTTTGTCTCCTTCCCAATCCTACTTCTCATGGACAACTCAAACCTTCTTGCCCAACCCTTCCACGTTTATGAAACCCTTTACTCCTTCCAAGAATCACCCGAACACGCTTTAGTTGCAATATGTTTTTCTCATACCAATTATTGAGTTAACATTCATTCTTATTTTCAGAAATCTTCTCATCATGTTTCCCCTCTTTAATCTTCCAAACTCTTTCTCATGACTTATTAAACCATCAGCTTAACTTTCCTACCCAGCTATATTTCTTTAGTGTCTAAATTTGCCCCTAAATATATCCATAAATCCCAGCAAACAAAATCTTAGCGAGAGCACAGAACCTTTTAATTTATTTAAATTATCGTTTCATTATCCCTAAACTTTAAAATATAAATGAGGTATAGAAGGAAACCCAAATTACATCTTTGAGAAGTAAATATTTTTTTCATTAAACGATAGCAGGTGTTTTGAAAATACCTCTAAGAAAAATCCTATCAAGTTTAAGTTCTATACAGGATTAAAAAGAATCCTTCAAGTGTTTCCAATAATGATCCTTGTTAGAAGATAAAAAATATTTCATTTGAGAAGTTTTTCGCATTCGCATTACGCCAAGGGGTAGGTCTTAGCTAAATTAGGCCCTTAATGCTATTTCCTATGAAAAATTGGATTTGTTCGCTTACTCCTATTCCAGGAAGGAACCAGAGAATTAGCGGCTTTTTTTCCTACAAACGTTTAGATAATTACCAAATAACGAGGTTCAATGTGTGGATTCTTTCGTATGTGCTGGGTTTCCTTGTACATATATTCCGATTTTTTAATGAATTAGAGAAGTGATGAGCAAAACAAGAATTAAATGGTAAGGGAAGGAAAAGAACATATGAAACGCAAAAATTTCTGGAGAGAAACGGATGCCAGCTTATTAAACACTAAGGATGATGGGAAAAACGAAGTTAAGTTGGTTGAAGCGTCTCTTAATTTAAAATTTCAATACGTTAGGAAATTATTGTTTAATGTATCTCCATAGAAGAAGGAAACAATAGAGAGATATGTCCACAATTTTATACAAAGAAATTCATAAGAAAGTGTAGAAGGAAAGGAAGTAAAAATATTTTAAAAATACAAAGTGGAATAATTAAATGAGGGGAATGCTTAAAGCGCAAAGGAATATGGACCAAACACTCTGCAATCCTTTCTATCATGACTTTAAATCAACCAGTGATGTTACCAAGCGAAAAGGTTCCTTAAATCCTGAACTTACCCATAATTTCATGTAAACCTAATATAGGAAAATGTATTATTCTCAGAATATCCCAGAGAAAAACAAAACAAAACATGGTAATATTGCCACGTTATTTTTTAACTTTTCATCATTTTTCATTCAGCATTAAACAATTAGGAGAGTGAAAAAGGTTTATCACAGTATCGGTCAAACGTGGAATAACTAACAAAAGTTTCTTTTTCAGATTTGGTATGAAAGAATACCGAGTAGGTTCTCCTCTGTGTTAATAACTCTCCTAAACTGCTACTGATGAAGTGGATTTAATTCACTAAAAAACTTAAATTCATCTCTACTAATAATTTACGAGCATGAGACTGAGATATTGTTATTACTCACCCTTTACTGAAAATGGGAACAATTGTTTAGTGAAGAAATATATGCTAATCAAGCCATTATTCTGAACATATAAAATACTATCAATATTATAGCCAACAGACTACGATCAGACAAAATGTTGAATAGGCTTTAAAAGTAACTTTAGAACATATGCTCATAAGCAGACTGCTAAACAAATAATAAAACGAACTAAGAAGTTAGTGAGAGAGACTAATGACATCTCAATAATGGTATAACATTGTCGAGGGACGAAGGCGTGTGACCAAAAAGTCTCTAAAAGAAGACACTACTGTACGCCAGGCAGCCACTATCGGCGCTGCACTCGGGTACAATTGAATTGGGAAAAGGTAAGGACCTTCTACTTAGAGTGTGATATTATTAGGTTAGCTCTTTAAATTGGAATACGTTTGCCGGATTAGTCTCAAGGGTTATTTGAAAGATACACACCTCTACAAAAATAACTTTAATACAAATAATAAGAACAAGGGCACAGATAAATATGGAAATCTAAATACGACAAAAGAATATTATGACAGGCATAAATGAAGGAAACTAGGTCCAGAAAAATATATAAGTGGTCCAATAAGTTGGATTGAATGAAAGATTTAGCAAGTCTATTGGCGTTACACCAAATGGAGAATTCTTCTTAGGACTGGGAACGAAGAGGTGCGACAAACGAGGAAAGGACTCGTGGTTACCTCTGGAGGATGAAATAGGGATGTGGATGACCAATAGACAGGTCTTCTATGATGAGATCTGATGCAAAGGCTTCCAGAGACACTCCGAAGGGAGTGAGATTACCTCGGATCCAGGGAGAAGTAATCACGAAATCGAGATTCGTCTGCGGACGGCAGGAAATCTCAACCAATGTAGTGAGACGAGAGAATCCCAAGACAATCTTCCTGAGAGTAAAGAGGTTTCCGTAATCTTCCTCAGATGAGGGCGGATTACGTGAAGACGATCTGCTGACGAGATCACAAGAGCGAGGGGACCACTTCACGGGAGACAAATACTAGGGTCTGAACGGCAGGAAGCTCGAGTTCTCTCTATCTGCTGACGATTTGTAGACATCACCATAAATCGGAGCCACAGCCATGGTCGACAGAGGGCTGTGCGCACCGATGGCGGTCTAATGAGACACCGGACGCGGCTTAAACAAACATGGACCTTGATAATTTCGGACATCGACGAGGTGAAAGGGAATTGAGCGAGATTCCCAAGGGATATCGGACGCGGCTTAAGAAAACATGAACCTTGATAATTTGGGGCATCGACGAGGCAAACAGGAAATAATAGAGATTCTCTTCTACCCCAAGAAGGGGAAGATGGATAGGGCTGCCATCTGAGAGCGGGATAAAGCACCTCAAATAAAACATAGCTGCGCTGGTGTGTCTCGACCAGAGAAATTCTGTGTGATAACGGCGTATTGAATTTCATGCTCCCACCAACACTTTGCACAGTATAAAAAATCTGATTTTTTAGAAATAAACACTAAGGCAAATAACTCGATGTTTAGAATCTAGTCTTTGAAAATATATTCGTGTACTTCTTTCCATTAGTTCAATTTTGAATGATATAGATATCCCTATTGACAGAAAATAAAGCAGCGTGTACCTTCTAGTCCGCCGAATAAAGGCGGCATTATATGCTCTTCCTCGATTCTACCCTTAAACCTCAACTGTGGAAAGCAGAAATCTGCCATCTAAAATAACCGATCACTCTTTCAATCCAGAAGGAGCGAATAAACCGATACTTTATTAATGAGAATCAAAAGCTTCCACTCAAACACAATAGGAGAGATCGGCAAGTTTTTACCACCGTTTACCACAGCTAATTACTGCTTGATTCTTATCACACTGGTATTGATTCTATTTGTAGTACATTTTATCACTACATCGCAATGTTTACATATTGCAGTGACCTGACAGATAGGAAAAGGCAAATTTGTTTCTAGACAATTGGGAACTAGGGTATTTCAGGACCATCAATAGAATATCTTTTATTTTTGTGTACTGGAAATAAATCTGGAAACTCCAATATTGAAATGTTTGTTAGTTTTTGTTCTGTTACCGTATTTTCGTGAAGTATTATGAATTATCTTTTTTAAAATCGCTTGGGCAAAGCTAAGATCCATACAAATAGGAATTTAGATGTACTGAAGACAAATGAAAATCATAATCACAGTGCAACACCAGTGGAATTATGTGCAAATGATGAGATTTCAAATATTCAGTAAAAGTCCATTTCTAGTCAAGCATCACGTCTTTTAATCAAATCTGCTATTTGATGGAGCGCTCGCCTCCACCCTATTGTGACGACTGCGTCGTCCCCCAGCCTGTTCGGCACATTCTTGTTGAATGTCCCAGTCTGGGTGATCTTCACGCACGTTACCTGTCCAGGTACCAGGATGGGTGGGGTCGATACACCCTGTCCCTTGTACTCGTGACGAGTGCGTGCACCTTGACTGGTGTACTGATAGACTTTTGGAGGGAGGCCGGCCTTCTCCCTTTTATTTAACTAGGTTTTGTTATTTTTTTTGTTTTTTTTGTTGTTATTGTTATTTCTTTCTAGTTCGCACGCTCCTACGCTGTGTGGAGGGAGACCTTCCCCCGACGCCGGAGCTTGCTTCCTAATTGTCATCTCTTTTTATCGTTGTTTTGTTTTCAAATTTTTATTTTAAAGTAGCCTAGAACTAGGCTGTTTGTTTGCGGTAGCTTATGCCCAAGTGGGCAGTCGCCAGATAGCCCGTTAAAAAAAAAATAATCAAATCTGAATGTGGTATAATCGTATTGTATTGTTTTAAGTTAGAGTCAGTCTCATCCTATTGCTTATGCAAGACAACAATACTTCAATATTAGCTGAGTAGATTTTCAATTACCTTATTGTTGAGGTAGTGTCACAGCGTTTAATCCGTTTCAAGGAGAGAGCCCGTTAAACACGTAAAGGATCCATTGAAACACCAGAATTATCCCAAATAAACATATATTTTAACTTTATCAATTAACTACCAAAAAAGAACAGTAAAAATATTTATATTCACCTCAATACTTTAACGAGGTTAACCATACTTAAAACTGGGCCTATTACAGAGTCTATTTTTGACCAAATCAAAAAAATAGTAGTCTCCACGTAAACAAACCAATTGCCGATTAGTTATTTGATAGTGACCCTTTTAGATTAGCGTTAAACTTCAAATTAAATTACACTCTTCTACTTGGAAATATGATGTGGTTCACTAACACTTATTTATACTTCAGGTAACTTGAGCATCATAATAACCTCATACTAAAGCAATACGAATATAAATGGTCATTTTAACTTATAAGAAAGAAAGGAGCAGGGGTTGCTGCATCTCACTAGATAGCTTTTTTCGCGCTTCGGTGTGTTGGAGCGGCAGATGGATAGAGGTAAGTGAATCCGACGTCTAATTTTTCGGTCTTATCCTTCAGAGGGCACACCTAGAAATACTTGAGATATCAAAAATTCCTTTTAGGGTCATAAACTAGATGTATTTCTAAAACACTTTTACTCCTGGACATTTTTTGATTTGGGGCATTGATTGCCTGCAGTGTTCTGTCAATAAAGTATCCCGTGTGAGCTATCCGCCCGGCTCACGGGGAACCATGTTAGTCCCGTCCTGGCTACTTCGCTTGGTATGGGGTATAAATAATTTACCATATAACTCTTTTTGTATTAAGTTATAATAGCTTCAATTATGTTAATTTAAAGTAATTTTTCCTTAATAAATTTCACGAATATTTCTTAAAAATTAATGCTTGTTTGAAATAAAACGCAAGAAAAAATTCAATGTTTTACTTATAAAAAAGTAGAAAAATACATGATTTTACATACCAACACATGGAAAACCAAACAAAGGACATCAGTGGATGGGAGACGCTCAGGGAGAGGCGGCGGAGGTCGAGGGCTGCTGCTCAGCTTCCATGGGGGGAGTGTGGAATGGCGTGAAGCAGTTGTGGGTGTCCGAGAGGTAAAGCGCGATCTGACAGATATCGCACATCTACCTGGAGCGGTGGATTGTGGCCTTGGTGGAGCAGTGCTTGCTGGTCTGCCGGTTATTAACGAAGATGGGCAGGTGTGGCTTGGAGTTGTCATAACGCTGCTGGACATTGGGGAGTTGGGCCCTGTACCCCCGACGTGGAATGGACATTGGCTGGTCAGGTGATGCCCTCGTGATTCTGGACCCCATGGTCTTCTGGCATTGGGTGAAGCGGCTGTTATCAAGCCGGAAGAGCTTGAGGGGCATTAGATTCTCTCCCATGGCCTGACAGGACCGCTTGTAGAGGATCGAAGTGTTGCAGACACAGAGGTCTATGGCATACCCGGAGAGCCTCATGTACCACCTCCTCGCTCGAGCTTGCATTGTGGTCTTGTAGATATGGGTCATCATGTCGGACTTGTCAATACCCCCTATCTTCTCGTTGTACTGCTTGATGACGTCGGGGCAGGGCACCCCAACTTCTTCTTGGTGTTGCGGTCGTATCTTTTTACATTGCCAACGGGCTCGACATCGACGTCAGAAGACAGGACCATGATGTTCTTGTTGTCCATCCAGCGCAGGACAAGGGTCCCGTTTCTGGAGCAGTAATCGTATTGGCCTCAAGGAGTCGTCTTCTTGTTCGGCTCCTTCGTATAGATCAGAGGAGCACGCCCAACACGGTTGACGTTCGCCGTCTCCACGTACCGGCAGCCCACCTTTTCCTTCAGATACTCCACGAGCTCGATGCTGGTGAAGAAGTTGTCGACATATATAGCTGGCTGGGAAGGTCTTTTTAGAGTATTGGCAAACAAAAGGACGTTCTTGGTGGAGACAAGCAGTTGGGAATCCTCCTGGGAGAGCTTGGTGTGGTGGCTGGTGAAGGTAGTCTCTCCCTGGTACTTGAGGATATCATGGAGGAAGCCGTCAATGCTTGCCTGGCAGAACAGCTTATACCCCCACTTGTCCGGCTAGGTTTGGATGTACTGGTTCAGGGTCCCCGCTCAGTCTCTTGTAGGATACCATGACTTCATTGATAGATGCGTGGTGGTTGCTTTCAACTGCAGGAACTGCCTGGTCAGGAAAGCAAAAATAGGACGAATTTTGACGAAGCCGTCAGTTGTGCCAGGGAGTTCCTGATTGTTGTTATAGTGTAGAATGGAGCTAATCAGCCAGAACCGCTTAGAGGACATTACTTCAGTCACCTGCACCACCCTCGTGTATGTTCCCAGGTAGTTCTCATTTGAAGACAAGATGGAGAGCCTCATGTACAGCACGATGCAGATGAACACCATTAGTTCATGCTTGTCAATCTGGAAGGTGGTGTTGACGTTTTTCTGCCGGGCATAGAGGTTTGTTTGGTATACGATATCCCCCAGGAGGGCCGTGGTGAACACTTGTGTGAAAATACTCGACGGGTGACATAAGAGCAAGAAGGGCAGGGTGGGTAAATTCAGGCAGTGAAGGGTAGTTGATGACCTCTTTCTTCCATGTTCTTTGTGGCACATCTGTCTGGGCTCTCCTAGCCTTTTGGAAGCCGGTTCAGTTGCTTACTCTTCATCCTCACAGTCAATGGTGTCCTCTTCTGGCGTTGGCTGTGGCCTGACCATGGTGACAGCGCCTGTGAACAACAAAGATGTGTCCCGTTATATCACATGACTAGACTTTTCCCTTTAAAAAATGACAGCAAAACAATCACTGCAGCCTGTGATAGAACGGTTTGAGGCCGCTTAATTTCAACCGTTATCACATGTTGTTTAGAAACACGATGCTACCATTGTGCAGCTTCGCCTTGAAGCCGAGCGCGTTATCGCCGCAACCTGAGCCAATATTTAACCAAGGAGGTTTATCCCCCCCGTCCGTTTTGCCCCATGCGCCGATCACGCCAGATTGAGTTAGGCTTATGGGCAGATAAGGTATTATTCTCAGGCGCAGCTGTGCATTCCCTCAAAGCCCCACTCCATTGTCCCCTACGCCAAGGGGATGACTCGGCTATTTATACGGAAACTTTACCACTAAGAGCAGATTCGAGATCCAGATTATCTTCGCGAGACATCCCGCCCATCTGTTCTCACCTTGTGCACCAAGGGCCCTCTACCTCGAGATCCAGCATCATTGCCCAGAAGAGGACAATATCCCTTGAGTGCCAAGGTTCGAGCCTTCAAGACGCCAAGTCCACAAGGCTTTCCCTGTTGTTCAGAAAGAGAACCACGTTAAAACAGCCATTGTTCTTTGAACCCGTTGACAAGAGACGGTTCTCTCTCTTCCCCACCTGTTTTTCAGAAGAGAACAACGTTAGAACAGCAATTGTTCTTTGAGCACGTAGACAAGAGACGGTTCTCACCCTCGTTGTTGTTCATAAGAGAACAACGTTAGAACAACCATTGTTATTTGAGCCCATAGACAAGAGATGGTTCTCACCCCCCTGTTGTTCAGAATAGAACAACGTAGAAAAGCCATTGTTCTTTAAGCCCGTTCGTCAAGAACGGTTCTTATTCCCAAGACGCCACGTCAGGATCATTTAATCCCTCCCCCTTTGGCTGGAACTCGCCAGCGGACCAAGGATTCCTTTGCGTTGCCTTCCTCTGCACAACAACTGGTCATTACGTAAGCTGAACATTACCTTTGAGCATTTAACCTTTTTGTCAACCCTATCCTGTGCTTTAAATGGTTTAGCAAACCATCCAATCCCTTTAATTTTAATTTCTTTTACCTTTTTAAATCTCTTCCAAATCTTAATCTTCGGATTAGCTAGATTTTCCACGACCCTTTCCATTCTCTATTTATGTCAATATTTTCCGTTTTGTGTGTTGTTTAAAGTTTTAATAATAAAACTCTATTTTATTAAAGATAGCCATATTATTATCCTTGAGCTCAGTTCCACTTCTTAAGCATATTGAAGATAAATAACTTCGGTCGACCAGATAACCACGCACTCTAAATATAATTGAATAGTTCCCTCAACGAATAGTCATATATGGTATATCGTCGAGAGTCCATTCTACGAAACAGCCATTTAAAGGCCACTCATTTAAATGACTCACAGCAAAACATGAGTCTGTTTGGGCTTTCTTTTCAAGTCTGTGGCTCACAAATTAAATGCCAATAAAATAACTACACTTAGGCTTCTAAACATGGCCCTAAAACAAAAATTCCTGCTCTTTAAAACATTAGTTTCATTGCTTACCTGAGATTGTGGGAGTGATATCATCAGGGAGGTTGAGGAGAAAGTCAGGGTCCAGGGTGTCGTAATCAAAGACCTTATCCAGGGCGTCATCCTCCAGCTCCATTTCGCTGTCAGAACAGATGGAGGGAATCAGGAAGTGGGTGTGGGTGTCCTCTTTCCTCTGAGCCTGCTGCCTAGTCCTCCTGGCCCCAGAGTAGAATGCCGAAGGCCGAAATGAGGAAGCATGACATTAGTTAGGGCCATATTTATCTAAAAAAACAATAATAATGCACCATAATCGTTAGTAAAAGTAAATATAATGCAGGTAATCACATAAAACACCAGTATTTTCAGGCCATATGCCACATGGGTTTCGCATACAAACCCGATAAATGTTCCATATCACCATAAGTTCCTTTTACCATAAACAATTCACCATACATTTTGTTAAATAAGATGGCTATAGTGGGCAGAAAGTACCGTGCGGGACTAATATGGTTCCCTGCAGACCGGGCACAGTATTCTCTACGGGACTGATATGGTTGCCCGTGAGCCAGGCAAAAAGTACCGCGCGGACATGCTCTTATTTCACCTATATTTTCCACTAATTTCTTTTCACATTTTACTCTTCACACCCATATCACATTGGAAAACATTTATCTGGCTATTTGTTATTAGATTTCTATGCCCCTACCTTCATTATTGTGGGCGTGGGCGGCGTGTGTGTCGTAGTAACTCGAGGGAGGTCTGGCTAGTGCGGCGTGTGAACAAAGAATGCTTGCTTCTACCTGCCCTCACCAAGTTCTGGCATGGGCTAGCGAGCTCTAATTGGTGCAAAACAACAGCCAAAATGTTCCCTTATTGGCTGGAACCAACCCAGGCCGTCTACACCATCAAAGTATTGCACCACGTTCGTCAAAAACGAGGTATTAAGTATCCCGCGCGGGCTACCTGCCCGATAAAGAGTTAAGATCGCAATTTGAGAGTCACTCGAAAGTGACTGGTTCTTCTATCATCTTACTTTTTAAATTCCTGTTTCGCACTAGGAATATTGCTCCTGCTAAGCTTCTTACTAAGCATGTGCAGGATGGTTCGGGCTGTCCCTGAAATAATCCTTCTTCTCTTGCTGCCGAAATTCCTGGTTTGGCACTAGGAATGGTAATCCAGTCAGACTTCTTGTAAGTATGTACAGGATGGTTTGGTCTGGTACCCATACAAAACGTGACGTTTTTAAGTTAATTCGACACTGGGGCAAGGATCGATCTTCTCGAACTGATCCTTTATCGTCTCTCCTCGAATAATCTTTTCTCTTTCCTTCAGGGGCTTATTTATAGGCTGGCGATCGCCCCATCTCATCTAAGGAAAAAGGGGCGAGGCCCCATCGGGGAGAGCGAGGGGTCAGGAGGGTGGCACCGCAGTACCCAAGTCGGCTTGTTAATTAGAGACACCACCAAACGTCACCATCCTTGGTGTTTCTTTTGACTGGCACCACTTTTTGGCAATTTAACCACCGGCCTCTGGATCTCGTAGCTAATTTAATAATTTAAAAGTTGCCTAGGGGCCTTTGGTGGTCAACTAAACATAGCGGCTCACTCCGGCTACCTATGCGACGGGGAGATCAAAAAGGGTAGGTAGTTAGACGGATATTCCGCCGGCTATCGTTCCCACGACTCTCCCTATCTGGCTCGATTCCCTTGCTTTCTCAGCAAAGAAGGACGGTCTTTAATGCATACGTTCGCCTGTCACTCCGACGGGCTTTATGTTGTAATTCCTATACACTGAACACTTGCGAAACTTAAGTGACAAGGCATGCCTGAGGTACCAAAATTTACACATGTTTATTGGATTGTTTCACACTGTATGTATGTAGACTTCTTACGGGCAATAAATAATCCGCCAATTCCCTAAGAGAAGAGGGGTTTTTATTTTCCTCCTCATTAATCTTATTTTGATATGGTGCTAAATTTGGGCAATATAATAGCTGTATAAATATTCCTAAAATAGTTTTAATATTTGCATCCGATGAATTCATTAAAGATGGGAAGCTTTACAAGTACCGGGGCGAGGGGTAGTACATTCAAGAGTTACTCACCTGGATTCATTCATTTGCATTTTTATATATTAAAAATTACAGCTTGAACGCACCAAGTTTGTTTGTTCCACTTCTTGATGAATCTCAAAATACAAATAATAGACATCGGAAAAGTAAGAGACCTAGTCAATAAAGCAAAAGGTTTTCTTTCACAGAAGAAAAATAAAAAATAATCTTCATTAGCAGTAAATAAGCCCGATTACATTTATGCACTGTGCTGTTTTGGAATTATGGTGATATGTAGAAGAAGCCCTTGACTAGCGTTCGGCCAAACATGGCTTCCACAATTATGGTCCAATAAATACTATTATTGTTGTCTTATCGATTCTTAATATTTTTTTCGAAAGGATTTATCGTAATAAACACGCTATTTACAAAAGTGAGCCTTGCAGCAACATGATTTTTACAAATATATTTTTTGTAATTTGGTTAAAAATAAACAGCTACAAAGTTACTTTTTGTAACATGGTAACTTGTAACTTGGTAGGTACTATTACAAATAGTTTTTTTGTTGTTTTATCATTATAGTAACTTTTTACATTAAGTTTACATTTTTAATTGTTTTTATGTACTTTATTCTGAGTAACTTTAGCTACAACCCTCTAGTATTATTTTCTAGGTTTCCCTTGTATTCCATTTTGTATTTAACATGATAATGAAAACTCAATTTTTCGGAAAAATTATTGAAGTAAATGGTGGAAATACATTCACATATATATATATATATATATATATATATATATATATATATATATATATATATATATATATATATATATATATATTATCCTTTGGGAGGAGAATAGAGACCTAACATTATTCCTCTGATTAAAATATTTAACATTATTTGGAATATAAATAATGGCTATATCGCTAAAAGTATTGGCAAGTATTTTAAAGATAATTAAAAATAAGTTCCAGAAATACGATTGGGAAATTATTTAAACCTTTTGATATATAAAAAACACTGCATATACTATTATATATTTAATATAACTACTGTAACCTTCATAAATATTTATTTATCAAATCAGATGTATTTTTAAAAAGGAGATTAAGCTTAAATATTTTAAATAGAATACAGGATTAATTATTTCTACTTAGATATACTGTAATGAAAAAGTTAGAAATTAAGTATAGGAGAGAACATGGACTCATTAATAAAATGAGAACATGGACAAATTTAAGGACGCATACGATACAGCATCGACTAAGTAATAAAACAAGAACATGTAAAAATTTAAGGACTCATACGTTAGAGCATTAACTAAGTAATAAATAGAGAACATGGACAAATTTAAGGAAGCAAGCAGAATTGTTTAAAAAAGAAAAAAACTGTTCTTCGTAGAGACCTTCGCAATGTTGATTGACCGGTTGTGCCTAAAAAATAAATCAACAATGGCCTTTCAAGAACACCTCTCTACCAACTAATGATTTTTTATTTTAGAGTTCACCCTTGACAACCACCAAAGTGGGCACGGTGTCTGAAAAAACGAATGAGGCAAAACTTTAAAATATGATGATTAAAAATATTAACAAATTACAGAAAAAATGACACAACTATAATCAAATATAAAGAATATAGGTAGGAGAAATGATCAGGTTTCTTAATGGAAACATGTCCTCTCTAGAGCCTAAGGTTTCAAAAAACGTCACTTTTCTCTAAGAAATTTATGAAACCACAAACTTTCACTGATGAACCAAATAACGACTCCATCCTTTCCGGAAGCGGACCTGCAATCCCAGATTATTGCACAGCACCACATGGGCCATGTAGGCCTAAGTATCCAACAATCATTGCTGAAGGGTTCAGGAACGCGCTTTATTAGCTGGCACACAGGACTACAACTAGGTCTGATGCGAAAGCAAAGAAAAATGACTTCCTACAATGGGTCTTTTAGCCCAGCTCTTAATAGAATATTCAGAACGGTATGACAAGCAACTTTGAATTCAAAAGCACCGTCTTGAAATTTTTGTGGCATTGATCATGAAGGAGTGGTCTAATTGTTGCCACTTAATGAGTGGTGAGATGCACGAATCGCATGTCAAGTGGCTCGGTTGGTACAAACAGGATGAGTACTCGTATGTAAGCTCGGAAAGGTATCAAAAAATAACCAGTGACCTAGAATTTGACAATCTATGAATCATACCACTACGCTGCTGTCGTGGAATCACGGATTATGCGAAAATTTCAATGCTATTACAAAAATGTATCCACATCGGGCACAGCAAGTATTATCCAGTACATAGTAATAGATTGAAACAAGCTCTCTGGCAAAGATAAACGCAGCTCCCTGATGAGCCCCACCGGTTTAAAATAAAGCGAGGTGGAGAAAATGTAGCCATGTGTGTACACCGGCAGGGATTCTTTCTGATACGATATACATATGTTCATAGAAATAGGAACGCAAAACTTCGTTGTTATGAAAAGTTTGATCACACAGGCGTAGCAATATAGAATTGTTTCTGTTATCGTTCACGATGGCGTCATGGGGTGCAGCATCGGTGTCACTACTGCGCGAATCACCTCAAACTCTCGAAGAAGCTTCTATCTCTAAACTTAAAAGGTCTTTGGAATGAATGACGCATTTTTATGACACAGGGACAATGGTGATGGGTTGCACACACTAAGAGAGCTATAAGTGAGTAGGATAGTGGATGAGTCAGCGCTCACAAGTACATTATGCATTGTTACAAGAAAAGCGAGTGGCATTTCTACCAAGGCGACAAAAGGTTTATATATAGGCGATGAAGGTAAAGCACAACTCGCTCACTAGAGACTAGTGTGGCCGTTCTAATCTGCATCTGCATTAGATTTTCGGGTGCAGTAGATTAAATATTCCACCCATCTACAAGTTTTGAGAAAGTATAGGAGAACTTAACTACAATATCGGATATCTATTTGCAACCTCAGTTTTGAAATCTATACAGTTAAAAAAATACATGGCTGCAAATGTGTGCCTACCTAGTATATTACCTTGTTCTTTGCCAAAGAAGACTAAAACCCGTTTGTTTTGGCATAAAGTGATAAGCATTGCAAAGCCGAGAGATAACATTGCTCGAGGTATGCATCTCTACCGCCCCAAACTATGATCGGAAGGTCGTCGAGGATTATTTAAGCCAGACACTCTTCTTTCAGCATCAAAGTGACGCGGTCGATGCTCAGAGAAAAATGATTGATGGTAGGGAGACTTACTGGAAACCTTCCTCCTCTTTACGGGCCCTAATACAGTTCTTGTAATTCTTAAGCTGACTAGACGCCTTCTTTAGATCTTAAAGAGAAATTTCAAGAGGCGTCTCCTCTTCCTAGTAATATTGAGAAAATTACACAGGCCTGCGTTTGAAAAAAAAAATCCGTTCCTTAGGATTTCTTTGTGGTTTCATAATGAATCAAACCTCCTGAGCTCAAAAATTAATGTATTTTTGTTCAATCAGGTCAGATTTTCTCAGTACACCATACACCATTTTCATTGAGATTACCTCATTTTTTCCCTAAAAAGAAAAATTCAAAAATCTTTCTCTATCTAATAATGCATTATTATTGTTATATCATAGAAACAGGAATAAAAGTATGTAAACTATAATCCTTTTAATGAAACAAAAAATTATAGAATGCAACATAATAAAGAAAATAATTCTAATTTCCAAGAAAAGACGCCCTTGAAGATTTTCGTTTGTGCCTCTCATCTGGAGCATCACGCTTCAAACACCAACAGTAGTCAGCAAGCATGTTTACGTCCCATTTACCTTGGTACCTGGATTCCATTGTTTTTATGTCCTGGGGGAATCTTTCCCCCTGTTCTTCACTGTAATCCCCGCTGTTGTCGGGAAAATAATCCAGATAGTACTGTAAATAGTGTATCTTTATAGACATTCGAGCTCTTAAATGTTTGAGACTTGTTAGGAGCTGAAAAACCAGGGCAATCAACATATTCTGGGCTTCTTTTATTGCCTAGAAAATTGTTAACTAGAGCTTTGAAAGCTTTCAAGGCATCTTTTTCTATGTTCGTCATTGATGCCTCAAACTGCTAATCTCTCATCAAGTTCCTGATCTGAGGTCCATCAAAAATTCCTGCATGGAGCATAGCGTCACTGATTTGTGGACATTTTTGAAGAAGAAATTTAAAAGCTTGGCCTTCTTTATTAAGGGTTTTGGCCTAATTTTTCATTATGCCAAGCTTTATATGCAGTGAAGGAAGCAGTACTTTGTGAGGAGGCACTAAAGGTTCAGCTATCACATTGTTTGATCCTATTCTAACGGCTTCTCGTGAAGGCCAAAGCTTCTTCTCATAGTGCATACTATCTGCACGACTGTCCCATATACATAGGAAACAGGGATGCTTCGTGTCGTCTGTTTGCATCCCAGGTATACGAGTAAGAGACACTACCTGAAAAGAAATTTAGCAGGGTATGTAAATTCAAAGTGTAATATTTCTAAAAACAAATTCAAAGTAATATTTCTTAAAACAATAAGAATATGAATATGTACTGAAAAGTCCTGTATGCTGATGTATTAAATCGTTGTATTGGAACTAATTAGATATATGTAAATCTTATTTTGAGTTCATTGAGTTGTCTTGTATATCTTCTCAATTAGGATAAGTTCCCCATTAACCCAAACGGATGCATTAACCTATAGGGACACACTTCAACAAAAAATATAACTAAAATATGACTCATGATTTCCAGATTTGCATTCTTGTAAAATTTAAGTCGACCAAAAGGTGTATACAGGTATTAACAATTAAAAATGAAAATGTCACTATCGAAGAGTTTAGAAATGCTAAGTGTAAATTGATCTTACCTTTAAGTCACTACATATCCTCCAATTGTCGGTAGAGTAATTTTGATTGCATCAAACATTTTTTTCCATATTTTCATAACTTCCAGCAAGTTAGATTGAATGACCTATAGGAACGGAAGCTATCTTGTTACCAATATTCAGTAACACAGCTTTTAGACTTCTACTGGAAGAATTTATGAAAGGTCTCCATTCTAATGGGTTGTAGGGAATTCCAAGGGACTCAACAAGTACTTTAATATTGGCGTAGTATACTAAAGAGCTGGAATAATGCTGTAAAAAATAGCTTCGAAACTCTTGTTCTCTATTTCTGTACCAAAGAAATGTTGTTTCTTTAGCGAGAAGATTACTTTCACGAAGTCGAGAGCCAAAAAGTTGTGCATTTCCCTTTGAAAGCCCCAGATCCATGGCCAGGTCATTTACTAAACTTGAGTGAACGGTCTTGCGACCATATCATGTGTGGAAACCTGATAAGACTCAGATGTGTCATAATCTTGATCAACTTCCATATTAATCTCCTCATGGTCCTCTATATGTTCAACGGGAAAAGGTATAGGAATTCCTGGACCATGGGGCAAGGGTTTGATGGCAGTAGAAACATCCGGATATGCCATACTATGTTTATTCTTCTTATTTATACCTGTGGAAAATATAATTGGACATTACATAAAGGAATTGATTTAGAGTTGAAGATAGTACATAAATGTTTAGTAAAAGATATGTTCATGCTGAAGTGAACTATGTTAGTTTTTAATTTTATGCTAATTCTTTACATAATAATGACATTTTCAGGATCCAGTACAATACAGAAAGCTTAAATAATTGATACAATGCTAACCTTTAAGATTTGTCATGCAAAAATAGCAGTCCATAGTGTGGTCCTTGCCCTCTCTCCACACCATGGGAACACCAAAAGAGAGAGACTTCTGTTCGCCATGATTCCAGCGTCTTAAACTTATGTAGCATCCCTTGCAGCAGATATGTAGTGCAAAACCATTATCTTGATCTCCTAGCCTTACTCTAAAATATGCATGATACAAAGATTTAATTAGAGGAGAGATTGTACATTGCTGCTCGGGCAAATTCACTTTGCCGCAAACATAGCAAAATCTGTCGGAGTGATTCTTACATTTTCTGTTCATTTTTAACTCAACCGCTATTATTATTATTATTATTCTTATTATTATAATGCTAAGCAATTTCTAACCTGCAAAAATAAAAACTTATTAACATAATTACTTAAAATGTACACAAAATTTACTGCGAATACAGTAGTGCAAAAACTATTGAAATTTTAATTTAATATACGACATGTATAAACTATAAAATTATTATCAACCCATGTATCGCAAAAACTGGCCCTGATAGAGAAAAACGGATGCCAAATTAGGATTTAGGAGGTCAATTTTATTAAGAAACACTAGAGAAAACCTAAGGTACATTTTAGACGCAGACCAGTGTTATTGATAGCCTATTGCGAAATAAGGCATGCAAATAGCTCACGTCTAGTGGATCACAATATCCAACACCAAGGAGAAGAATTCCACTTTTACTTCAATTTACCCACGCAGGCAATTTAAAAATTTCTCCAGAACCTATCCGTGGTCCACATAAATACGACTTGCGAAAAATGAGGGAACCATTCACTGTCAATCTATCAAAGTACCAACTCAAAATATGTAGTTGACTAAAGCACAAAATAATGCCGTGTAGTTGATTACCTCGGTATCGAAGCATACTTAGTGGATATCGCCAGGAGCACGGACAGTATTCCTGCAAGAAGCGAGAGGATAACGCCGTTCAACTAGCAAAGACAAATCATTCAAGCGTTCTGTGCATGTAGATGTCGCCTTCAGCTATTGTTCGACATAATTTGAAATATGGCGGAGCAAATACCGAGAAGTTAGTTTTACCGATGTCGGAACGACACCGACAAATACAGAGGTTGTGAGATAGCGATCCCTCCCTCCCTAATGAGATTAAGGGGTCTTTGATCAACCTTCCTCTAGAATTTTTGACAGGACTTCACTTCTCTGCAAACGGAATCAGTCCCACTGAGTGAAGAAGGCATGCCCTCTAAAAGTGTGACAAACCTACGTCGAAACAAATGAAATCTTTCCTTTGCCTTGCTAAATTCACTGGGTTGGTTTTGCTGGTTATGGACAATTTTATGGTGCCATCTACCTCCTCGGAAGACAACGCCACTGTTAGCTAACAAAGGATAAAGTATTTCTTGTGCAAAACGTTTAGCCTTCCAAGGAATAGTAGCTATGGGCACGGAAATGATACTGCATAAAAAATGTAAGCGCGTATTCTTCCGATCTAAATTTCTCGCGTGATATAGTGATGTCACTTATTTTCCTGAAACACTGGAATTGAGAGTCAAAGAAGAAATCAATTTGAAAATCTTGGCCTAATCAGAGACATTAACCAAATGGCTTACATCTGCCAGCAAGAGGCCATCGATTCTTTGCTTAAGACAGAAGCTAAATTCTTGTGCTGATGCAGTAAATGTTCATTGGAGAGCTTACTCTATAGGTCGAGGGTATTACGAGGATAAGTTTAAAGCTGGTTGGCTTAATGTGGTCTGAGTACTTTGCAATTAGGGTACCTGCACGCGTTGGAGATTCAGCTTTTTTTATTTTTTTCGGTGAAGAAGGTTGAATTTTGACAGTTTTCTCTCCCAATTGCAATGAATCCTGAGGACAGATGGACCCGCTTTGGGCTCGTCTTTCTCCTAAATCAAGAATCGTCAATCTCTTCATCACATCAGAATTATAATACCCGATTGTTTTTAGTGTGAAAATATTGTTATCTTTGGCAGGGTTCTGCTTAGAAGTTAATCAGCTTTGTAATTTGGTCAAGCCGCACAATTATCTCTATTCTAGAAAGCCACCTTTAAATCGAAACCACATTAGTTCTAGAATCCGTTCCCTGCTTCCTTAAAATAGGGTACTTCTCCATCTAGCAATCCCCCATTAGGGGAATAGGGAAGGGGCCAATATCCATTCCTGACAAAAGGAGTTGATGGAGGCTAAAACATCTTCCACGCTAGTACTTTTGCTTAATGGGAGCAGCAGAGACGCCGGGAAACCAGCAATGAAATAAACCTGTCTGTTATATAGTCAGGAACCTCGGCCAACCGCTAGGTGTTTTGCTGTACTAGGTTCACCTAGGTGAAGCCGGCCGGACTACGCCCTTTCTGTCGAGGTGGAAATAGCATCGCCCACTCTTTTTAATTCTTTAGATTGACTATGTGGGACAAAGTGAGTTCTCCTCTGGAGGCGAGTGCTAGAGACAAGCCTCATGTGTGTAGATCTCTGACGGGAATATATGGTAAATGACAAACCTCTTTATAGCTATAGAGGGCAGAAGGAAAACACCTTCCCTGTTGAGCGTAGAATACTTATTAGCAGGAGCATTTTTGTCATCATCTTTAAAATCTCTCATGTTTTCACATTTTATTCATTCCTTATTCGTTAAAGAGAACCTTGAAAGTCACGAGAAGAAAATGCTAACCGTATACCAACGGAGCCTGGTCAAGACTGGGTTTATGAGTTGCCAGTTTGACCACCTGGCCTCACTTAGTTACACCTCTACAGCACATCGACAAGTCGACTGTTGTTTTCTGGCTACCAGGACTTGGTAAATGATATACGATATAAAAGGGTGATAGAGCTAGTATAAGTGGAAAAGGGTGGAACATACGCCTTCAATTTAAATACTACCACCCTAAACCAGAGTCAATAAAGAAAGGATGAACGTTCCCCTTGATCTCATTCAGACCAGGAAGAAGTAGACCAAATCTATTTATTAAACAACCTGTAAAATTGGCATCTGGCGAAGAGAATAATTCAGAAGGGTCTTTAGTGATAGCGTAGGTCTTAAAAGAAAAATTTAAGGCAGAAAGGTAGAGAGATAAATGTATAACAGTAGGCAGATCAAACCACACAGTAGGAGGAAATATCAAGAAATATACGATCACCCGCGCAATTAGTAAAGGATAGAGTCTAAAGGAAGGGTTCTCATGTTTTGGAATAAGTTCTTAAATCAAGAAGGGTTGAGAGATGAAGCGGTGATTAGGTTCTTAAATTTAATAAAAAGGACAATCAAGATGATTCTACGTGCTGTCCAAGGTTGGCGGGATGCAAGTGAGAAACGTTACGGTCGGAAAGAACATGATGTACAAAGCTCAACCCAGTTGAATGGAGCAGGAGGATGGAAGCCTTGGAGCCGGGCATAAGTGAAGTGCTGTATTAAGGGCGAAGGGGGTTAATAAAAGCGTGTGTCACCATCTCAATATTATCGAGATTATTGTTGTCAAATTGATGTGTCTTAGATTACCTGAAAAGCAGAGGATTTTTAGATATCATCCGCATGGAGTTTCAAAGAATTTTGACTACAAAAAGTCAAGTTTAGATTTTCAACAGGATAAAAAGAAAAACCGAAGCCAAAGAGATTACAAAAGAGGCAAGAATTTAACTGGGAGACATATCCGATAGACTAACCATCCTAAAACACGCCTCAGTCCTTCTTCTAATTAAATTTCACAATTACTTCCGAAATCCAATCAGTAATGTGGCATGCGAATTGAGGATGTTTAAGAGTCTCAATAAACGCGTCTGCCAAGAGCACAAAAGGGATTGATAGACCATAGTGATGCATATGAATGATAATAGGAAGAATAGAGTTGCATCAAATGGGTTAACTAAAAACCCATTTGTATAGAATTCCATACGAAGTTGACGCTAAAGATGTTAGATATTAATACAACCTTTAATACAGGCTCATAATTTATAATCATTTAACCAGTTTCTGTATGGGTCTTATCATAAAATCATGTCATAGACTAGATGATAGATAATGCTGAAGTAGTCAAACCCATGAATTCCCCCAAGAGGTAAGGAAGGACAATGTGATCAACAACATAAAATGCTCTCGAGGGATCGAGTAGTTATAAAATATAAGTAGTTCAGCATCGAGCGCGCGACGAAGTGGTCCACTAGGTTTAGGGAGCTGATTCTAAGGTTTTACTCTCTTTATTTGCCCTCACTTTCGTATTAGAAGGCCTGGGCACCCTATTGGGACATCTGGCAAGTAAAGGTGAGGAAAAAGAGTGCACGGGCATCAAGAGTATTGGGTTAGACCTGTATAGAGAAGAAATATTCTCGTCAGTACAGTAAAGGTAGTGGTGTATTCCAGAAAATGAACGAGTAAAGCAAAATTGATAGTTTTACAAGTTTCTGATCAGGGAAAAAGAGCCGGAGTTGACGAAACAGTTGACCGGGTTTTTGCAAGGGTTGAATGAAAGAGAAAATGGTAAGGAGATATGGATAAAGAAGTGGTCTTTAATTTCTTTGAGTAGAGGAGAGTAGTTATGTGTATATTATGAATTGTAAAAGAAAAGTCGACAATGTTTAGTACATTTTCCTATGTTTTGGTGTGAAAGGATAAAAAATTTAGAGTGGGAATGAATATACTTCAAAAGTATTGAGAAGTCAGCTATATTATGGAGCATTATGTTAATATTAACATTGCTATGAATAGGCAAAGATAAAGAACTTACTTTCCGGGCCACCTACCTCTCCTCTACGAGGTAGGCGGCCACATGGAAGATCATATCTCTTCTTGGGTAGTTCCGCATGGCCCTATAGAACGAGATGTTTTGTGTACTGTGCATTTTAGTGAGGTTAAGACAGTCTGTGAGTAGATATGAAATGTTGTCTGGGCTTTAAGACAATAAGTCCCATTACCCTGAATTCCCGTAACTCAATATCCTAGAGGAGTGATGAATTATAATATGTTTTACAATGTTTACAATATTCCGAATGTTAGCCAACGAAAGACTAAATATATAACCACAGTAAGATAATAAGTAATATATGTGAAGATCTTGGAAAACGTAAGGAATTGGCTAACAACAAATAAGTAGAATTAAAAGAGCAAGGAAAATGTAACTTCCGTTACATTTTTAACGAAGTAACGGATTAACTTTTCCCTCCTGTGTCACTTATACGTTATTGATTTATTTATTTTTTAATTATAAGTAAATTAAAAAATGGCATACAAGCAGAAAAATACGCCAAATAATTAGTAAACATAAAAATATTTAATTAAACACAAAATATACATACCATTAAATTGATACTAATATTGTGTTTTATTTAATTTTTCGATGCTTTCTAATTTATTTTGTCGTTAATGACTTTGTCAATTTTTATATTTTATGGTTTTTCAGATTTTAGGGGGTTTTAAAGAAAGAAAACTTTTAGGTATTATTTTATAATAATAAAGTAATAAGTAACGCTTTAGCGTTAACTTCCGTTGTACTTTAACGAAGTAACGGATTAACGAAAACCTATGTCGCATCCCTGCTAATAGATAATAATAAATGGATGTAAAAAGGAAGAAATGAGAAAGGACGTAACACATCGATTTGTGGAAATTTCTTTTTCACATAATAATTTAAATCAAACTAACCTGGTACTTTTTGGGTAGATTTTCTCAATTCTTTTCTCACATCTACATCACAACATTTAAAATCATGAAATCAGATGTTGTTATCCTGAAGAAACTCTAAGATAGACAGAGCTAATTGAATATTTAATTTGTAGCTTAAAATGAATTAATAAAACTAACATGATGGGGATGGACGGGGTCCGTTTTAAGACGAGAGCCAAAATGAATGATAAAGTAAAGAAAACTTAGTCTAACGCCTAAGAGAACAATAGGATTAATGATAATAAAGACTGATGAAAAATAGAATAATGAAACCAGTAATTAGAGACATGTGAGCACAGGCGAAAAGACGAAATTAACGAGAAAGGAAACGAAGAAATCACTAGCAATGTTTTTTGAAGAAAGTTAAATAGAAATTGTATAAAGGGACCAATTTTATATTAGTTAAATAAGCTACAAAATGAGCAATTAAGCCCTTAATTTTAAAAAATCAAGCAACGCCTCAAAACATTAGGGGCCTACAGAATTTTGCCTCTTTTGGATAAAAATAAAAATCAGGCTTAGTTGGAAAGCAGACAATCCTCATTGTAGGCATAGAAAAGGGGGATTGTTATCATAATATATGAGTAATTTAATCTTATTTTGGCGATTTACAACAAAAGGCAAAACAAGAGTTTAGCAGGGAGATAAAATTTAAATAAATACCTCATATTTACTAACAATCCGGAAACTTATAGCACGAGGGAAAATATGAAGGGCTTCTGTGATTTGATTTACCCTTTTGGCCTAGTGGTTGCGGAAGGCAGAGAAACTCAACGTATCAAAGGCTTTAAAGGTATTAGCATATTTGCTAGTGTAAATAAAGGTAGCCTTGCAAATCTTATGGTTATAATGGGTAGTATAATGGATCGGATAAAATAAGGGGAGCTCGAGGAAAAGAACCACATAATAATTTGCATTCAGAATCAGTTCAGCTCTATAAAATTTATAGTAAAAACTTAAATATATGCTTGCATTATTTCAACCTAAATGGCCTTGATAAGAAACAGAAAAATAGAATTTAGCACAAACTAATTTTTTTATTAGAATTTATGCAAATGTTTGAAAAGTTTGATAATTAAACTAATACTATTATTATATAATTACTGAGAATTGTGATTGGTTTATTAACAATAGATTCCTAATTCATAGTTTATCTTGTGGCATGATATGTATTAATTTTTTGCCTTTATTTAATTCTAATTACTTGGAATTCTTGTTGCTGTCCACGAAGAAATCCACTAGCGATCAGTGTAATATTGAACTGTTCTCAAAAAAACCCTAGGGCTAACATCGGATCAGATGGCTAATGTTATCCATTGTCAAACATCTTCTCTAAGCGACATCTGCTAAAGCGTAGAGTGGTTATGCGATGCTTAGCCACTTACTGTTGTGGATTGTAATGGGCATTTACAATGATGAAGAAACCAGCACGGGGTAAAACTGCAACTGTCGTAAGGGACAAAGGGGCAATTAAGCAAAGACGATGTTATATGACTAATCCCACCACTGTGATTTTCAGAATAGCATCATAATACATATCTAGACTAACCGAAAAGGAGATTAGTTGAGAAAAAAGTCAAAAAGGAATAGGCACATACCTCTCTTGATTCCGCCTACTCTCAGGATAAAAGCGAGATAATTAAGGCCTCTCCCGCTTCTTCATATATTAGACTATTGTGGCCCCTATCTTATGGCACAACTCCAATCTAACTCGGAGGCAAATGTCTCACCGTGAGCTAATTTTGTTTCCTATAAAGACCATGTAAAACCAAGTGATAAATAGTCACATAAAGGCTCAATTTAAAAAAAACGGAAGCATAAATAAAATGTTAAAAAGTATTCATTTAATATACATACATTTACGAAAGTTTAACCAAGATTTGATTACAGTAAACTTAATATATACCAGTGTTTTGGGTTTTCAATGAATCATAAAGGTGGCAATCAAAATATGCTTTAAAAGTTAGAAAAAAAAATATTTGGACTACACATTAGTTTTTACAAAGATGAAATAATTCCCCTAGAAATCTAATTTTAAATAGATGGCATCCTAAATGTCTTCAATTATAGGAGAATCTAGAGAGTTTACGTTTCGGCATTGGTTCAGAATTATCTGAACATCTTGCATTATCGATTAATGGAGTTTATTTCCATTTTCTTAAGAATAGTTATCAAAAAGTTGCCAGATAATTAAAAATAAATTGGTAGGGGCTTTAGCCCTGATCAGCTCTCAATTAATAGCCAATTAATTGAACAGTGAAGATCTATTACTTAAAAGGGTTTTATATTACGATATTTCAGCAAACTATGAGTTTCAGTAGTGAATGGCTATGAATATTTTTTAAGTTAAATCTGTTTAATAGTGTCTCTAAAAGATCTGTGCCTTTAAATTGGTTTAAAATATTTGAATACTACTAGCATCCATAAATCAGAAAATATCGATACAATTTTCCATATAAATTTTCCCACTGCATTTTTCTCAAATTACAAAATCTTGAGCACTTTTCCAAGATGAAATCTGGCGAAGAAAAATCTCAAAAATTTTAAGGAAATTTTCTCCTTTAAATATTTTTATTGATGTGAAACTGCCTCCTTTGTGCAATTTTAATTTAACCCTGAGGCGAAAATAAAAAATTTTACTATGCGCCATTTAACTTTATTTGAAATTCAGACATTAATGGCCTTAAATTTTTGTATGATGTCGAAACAGTAAAAAAGGTATTGTTCATAAACAAAAATCCCCTAACTTATTTTAAAGTGATGTGAGATTTTTCAGATTGTGTTTGACTTAATAAACAAAAGAAATATTAATTGAAAGGGTTATTCTCTCGAAATTTTCACCGATGCAAAAATTCCTTAAATAAAATTCAGTGAACTAAAATGTAGCCATTTTTAGGAGCTTCATCTTCACTTACCCTTAGATTGCAGTTTGAGTTCAAAAAGGATGTAAAACAATCATTCTAAATCTAATTAAACTTATAGGAGGGCTCCTTTTTCCAGCCCTTTTCACAAAGTATATTATTAATTTTGAAATATTTTTCACTGATAAGCGATTCTAATTGTCGAGTAAATGCTCGAAAGCTCAAATATACGCAACACACTATCATTTAGCTCTCGGCCTAAAATTTTCCGCAAAACTATAAAATCATAGATTTGAATAAAAGAGAGTTGTGAAACCTAAGTTGAGCTTTCATCCTGTATTGTAACTTAAAATGTAACAATTCATCTTTACTAATTTCATTCTAACATATTTTTGATCACTCCCTTTTAATTTCACCATTTTGTTGATATATATGTATATATATATATATATATATATATATATATATATATATATAAAGAGAGAGAGAAGAGAAGGAGGGTGGTTAGACAAAATAATGTGAACACCTTGCTAAATTAGCAAGTTTTTTAGTCCCGGCATTCTTCGGTATTTGTAAACATCGAACCTGCATACTAAGTAATTGCCTATCATCTCAATCCTTTAAGTCGGCATTTGACTTCATCAAGTCAGTATTTACTTTCAGGTGAAACAGTTTCATACGAAAATGCATGACCTATCAAATTTTCAAAGAGGACAAATCGTCGATGCCCAATTAGCAGGAGCATCTGCGACAAAAACGGCGAATTATTGAATGTATCATGAGCTGTGGTGTCTACAGTGATGACAGCTTACAGAAAGCATTGCAAAACATCATCAGCAAAGAATAGTATTGAACGAAAACCAAATTAACCCACAGGAACAGACGAATATTAAAACGAATTGTAGCCAAAAATCATAAATCTACTGGGAAAAAAATGACAGCACAAATTAATACTCACATATCCAATACAATTTCGACACACACAGTGCATCCGAAGCTGTACAAAGCTGCTATTCTCGGAAGGGCTGCGATTTCCAAACAACTCATCGCAAAGTCACGCCAGATTGCGGAAAAAATGTTGTAATGATCACAAAACCTGTACACATGTTGATTGAAAAAATGCTATATGGTCTGATGAGTCATCATTCACGTTATTTCCTACAGATTGTCGTGTATATGTATGAAGGGCACCACGGAAGGCCTATGATTTAGACTGCATACTCCCTACAGGGTGGCTCCATGATGATTTGGTCAGTAGTTTCTTTGTATTCTTCTGTTCCCATGATTAATCTCAATGTTAGAATTATTGCCGATAAATATCTTGGCATCCTCACTGATGAAGTCCTTACTTTTTTTTTGTTATTTTAAGAGCTCATCTGGTGACTGCTTACTTGGGCATTAGTCGCCGTATTGATAAGGTTCTTACAATGGCCACTATACTGCTGCCAGAAAGTGCCATATTTCAAGATGAAAATGTGCCCATACATACCGCCAAGAAAGGTTAAATTATAGTTCGACGACCATCAGAATTGAATTAAACATCTTTCATGACCAGCAAAATCACCTGATCTCAACATAATTGAACCGTTATGGGGAGTTTTGGAGCAGAGAGTGAGAACTAGCTTTCCACCCCCATCGTCGCTGAAACCACTTCCCGAAATCTCGATTGAAGTATGGGACAATATTCCATTGGAAACATTTCAAAACTTATACAAATCTATCCCGCGAAGAATTATAGCAGTTCTAAATACTAATGGCGGGCCAACCATTTCTCCAACTCATATCGTAGCTTTTAAAGAAAGGAGGCTACAAAAAACCCATTTCTTTTTGAAGATTTGGAAAAATGCATATAAATAAGGGTGTATATTTAATTTATGTCAATGTCTGGCTCAAATTTGCCCAATCAATTTCTTGGAAATTATGTAGATCTACTAAATAATATCAATTGTGATTTGAAAACAAAGTAAGCGAGGACATAGTACAATAATAATAATGCTAATATAAAAATATTGTAATAATATCATGAAAGAGTACACGTAAATGATTACTCATAATACAACCAGGTATCTTTATCCTTTCAACGTATCGTATTTTTCTTGACAGAGGAATGGATATTAATATTAATTTAGCAATATTCAGCATACCAATTATCATGTAGGTTACATAAGACTGTTGCGATATATTTTGTTGTGTTTGCTCTTGAGTTACCTCATAGTGTCTTTGTGGGTCGTGCATGAGGAGTATGTAACTGGATTGGGTCAGAGTGTTATCTGCATTAAGTTGTACGTTGTTTTTCATGTTTGCTGGATTTATGTTTTCTTCGTGAGCACGAAGATTTGCTTTGCTTTACTAAAGAATGTACACATGTTTGCACCCCTGCAGAACCTTGTAAGGGCCTTTATATAAGGCAAAAAAAGTCAGGCGTATTTTTTTTTCTTACAAACACGTGTGTACATTCCTCAAAATTATTTGAAATAAAAATTACTTGTAAATATAAGATTTGGAAAAGAATGTGGTGCAATGAGTTTATTGGCATTTAATATTGTTGTATGGCTCTGTGTTGTAAATGGTCAATCTGTCTGTAAGAAATAAACCATTATCCAGGAAGTCCTTTTGCCAGAAGAGGTGCTGGAATAGTTTGAATTTTGCCGTTTGAGGCTTCTATTCCCAGTCGCCTAGCAAAATCTGTTTTGTGGAGGTGTTTTAATATTCATGAAATTACAATACATTATTTTTTACTCTCTTGCCAGGTGCACCAAAATGTGATATATAATTGTCAAAGAATGTCTAAACTAGAGATTTGATGTTGTGTCCTTAAATGGATATGCCTTTACGAACATAGAATAGCGTCAGATTATATTTAGAAGTTAATTGTAACCATCTTTGTTGTCGAAACACCACTAAAAATTTTCACATGGATGGTCTGAAACCTTGATGCATGAGCAGAAAATTGTGTAAAGTGTGTCTTCGTAATTCTATGTACTTTGAACTTCTCACATGCTAGACAATTTCTAACCCAATCATGTATGTCTTTTCTCATCTTGCACTAGGAAAATTGGTCTGAGATAGATTTGAAGGTGGGCTGTTCCTAAATGACCCAAATTATGAGAGTAATTGAAAATTATCCCACGAAAATAAGCGGTAATATAAGAACGCGCAAAGCCCTTTGAAAAATCACAAATAAATAGAATATGAGGAAGAGAGTAATGCAATCGTAAGAAACTTAAGCGAGGTGGAGGCATTCTCCTGTAGATTACTCAATTGCAAACAGTTTCTTGGCTCTTTGCTAAAGGTTTTAGATGATAATAGTGAAATAGGTTCAGTTAATAGTATTACATAAAGAGAGTGAATTGTCTACTTGTGATGTAGATGGAGGTGTTGAAGCCATCGACTGCATGGATTGCGTGTCGTAATCCTTCAGGGTGACCGAAAGAGAGAGAGAGAGCATAACTAGGATAATTTCTTCCGGCTATTTGACGAATGGCATTAGTGTACTGACTAATGAACTCAAATGAGCGATCCTCATTAGGATAGTGCCTGGTTGTGAGAGATTTGTTAGCCCCAATGATTGCCAGGCCCTCAGTGAGGACAACGAATGCTGTATCTTTAAGCAAGTGTTTTAAGTGTTATATTGCAATAGCTATAGTGATATATTCTTTAGTAAACGTAGAGTGTTTAGTTCTTGCCATCAAAAGTTTTTCTAAAGAGTACTAATGTCTTCATTTCTCCCTCAAAATATCAAAATATAGTTCCAAAACACTTCCGACACTCAAAGCATCGCCTACTTAAGTAGACGAATTGGACACTCTCTACATGGGGGAAGTAAATTTGATTTTTTCGATATCGTGTTTTATGCCGTTAATATCGAAATCTTTATGGTCATCGCAGTACAATGTTGATTTTAGGTGATGCTTCTTTGCATTCTTTAACAATCTTGTGAGAGGACTGATAGTGGTCGTAGCATTTTTCATAATCTACCAAAAATATTGACTAATCACAAATATTTGGGTAGCTCTTGCACTGTTTTGTTTTAGGATAATTCCTGATAGCGGTTATCTTATCCTCATTTGAGGACCTACCGTAAAAGTTAACTTCATATATTTAGAAATCAAGTGATTCTACTGAAGATGTGCACTTTGGAATATCGATTTGAAAATTATGCAACCTCATTCTTGTAAAGATTTGCTCTAAATGATGCAAATGTTGACCTTTGTTTTTACTTAAAATAAGCAGCTCATAAACATATGAGAAAACGAAGTTCAGGTCACGCAAAACATTATTATTGTACCTTTTAAATGTCTTAGAAGAGTTGGACATACCTTAAGGGAGAACGGGAAACTCATAAAGGCCAAGTGGTTAGATCATAGTCGTTTTTTTCTATGTTCTAGTGGTATTCGAAAAAACGCATCCTTCAAATCGATTTGGGATAACACCAAAATATTTTTTAAAAATTCGTTGAAATCGGTGAGATAAGGCAACGGATATTTATCCTTAATAGTGACAGAATTCTAATTACTGTAATCCAAAGTGACATGAAATATGTGGTATTCACTTTGTAATATGGATTAAACGACTCAAAGAAACATGAAAGTAACCACTTCTATGTGTTTTATGAAATATTATAATGGATTCCCGTTGAACTAAAATATTAATTTAATTGATTGAATCCAAATAGATAAAAATGGTTTAAAAAGAGCACCTTTTGCTGAAGTCGTAATCCATCTCTTTTGGAAGAGTTCGAATACACAGTGGTGAAATTACCTTATGTTTGTTTCCTTTATTGGTGTTATCTGTGCATGCGTTGCAAACTAAGATTAATAAACATGCAAAACTACAAAAAATAATGGCAAGCGCCTATAGTTACTGCTCGACTCCTTAAAGAATTGAGAAATCCTGGTTTGGGGTCTTAGAAGCAATGATGTCTGAAACTAAGGCAACTGCTTTCCCGAATTTCAACGTTCGGCCCTAAAAGAAATTATTGAATTTTATTTACATAAATTGTATTAAATAACACTCAATGTGGGTTAAATCCTATAAATTAAGTTTTATTTTATTCACCATTAAACTATCTGACCTTAGGTATGACATTCCTTTCCTTTACACTTAGAAGACCTTGAAAAAGAGTGGCTGTCGCTTCAAGATGCTTTCTCTTATAATTGGCCACCGCCTTCTTTCACTTATACTGTTGTCTATCCCTAAATTAGAAAGCTGAAATAAAATACACTAGATGAAAAACGAATATAACTCAATATAATGTACTAGGAAAAATAAGAAAGTAATGCTTCAGTAAAACGCACGTAACTTATAAGATTACGAAATGGACAGGGAAGCTCATATGAAATCCCCGATTAATCCTATGCATGAACCCTCAGACTATGTTTGGGGTCATTATCTAGGTTTAAGGTTTTTAGGGAGGGGGCAGTATCTAGGAATGATGCTTTTTGGGAGATCAGTACCTAAGAATGATTTTTATGGGGGCTAATTACTTAGGATTGAAATTTTTAAGTAAGAAATAATAATTTATAATAATATTAAGATAAAGTAAAAATGCTACTTGGAATTTAATTTGGTAAAGATAATATTGTTTAGATAATAATACTTGATAATAGCTTATAATAAGATTAAGATAAAATGCTAAAGTAAAAATGCTACTTAAGAGTGAATTTGTTAAGATAATATTGGTTCAAATAATTTCTGCCATCATATTTCTCTTTTTTACCACTTGGATTAATAGTTTACTCATTTGTTAGTTTAATTATGCTTGTTTATTTGTTTGTATAATTTTTTGTTCTTTAATAAAATTCATTTACCAATTATTAGTTTTCAAATATACCAAAATGTTTCTTTGGTTCTTCTTCAACAATGAATTATATCTTATTGAGGAGGGGGGGGGGCATATTCTTAGGATTCAAATTTCTTGGAGATTATCATGGGAATGGTGCTCTCGGGAGTCCTCTTCTAGGATTGATCCTAAATCCCTAAACACAAATTCGAATTAACATCACGAATTCAAATCCAATTTAAAGAATCAGATTTGTTTATTTTTTTAAAACTCCATTTAATCTTTTATTTCATTATTTATTTTCAGTGATTGTATTCCAAGCTGTAGATGTTTAAGTAGCAGCCCAACCTGCAACATGAAAGACATTTTAAAATCTGTCCACAACGAAGACTTTTGAGAATAATTTTCCCCTTGAATTACTATACCGAATTACACTTCATTCCTTCAACTGAAAACGTAAAGAGTCGTACACATAATTGAATTGATTTCATGATTGAAGAGAAGAACAGATGCGGGCAACATAATGGAAAACCATCAAATCCATTATTTTCAACCAGATGGCAATGATGAAGCGTATCTGATAAAAGAAAATTTTGGTTCTTGGAGAGATCGTAAAGCTTCGTACAAAATTTGTTTCCTTTATAACTTGGATAAAAAAGGTCGTCCTTTTAATGCCACTAAACACGCGATAATTAATGAATGGGAACACAAACTGATATTCAATTTTCATAGCTCGTGCATGATCAATGGCTTTCAGGTAACTTCTCTCGCCGAGTTTCCCAAAATAGTAGATATTTTGCATTTAGACTTAGATTTTTGCACCGATAATATTGATGTAGAGGTGTATTTTGATATACTTACAGACTGATAGGAATTTAAGAATGGGAAATAAATCTCCAACATATCCTTTAAATTAACCGGTTTGCAATTTTTTGGCAGTAAAAATATAGTTGCAAAAGGCCGCTTTTATGATTCTGAACGTCGATTTCAGCCAAATTGGTAAAACAATTGTCGTAAATTAAATAAAACATCTAAAAATACAATATTCTTGTCTGGGGTGAATTAAAAACTATCTAAAAGGAATGTATTGAATGAATTGAGTTAGACATTTTACGAATACCGAAAAAGAAATTTCCTTGGTTTTCTAAATCAAGCAATCTTCCCTGCCTTTATAGATGTCTGATTGCATTTTTCTGTATCAGAATCTACTGAATCAAGACTCGTAAAAACCCTTAGAACCAGCTCGTGAATAATAAAAAATTGAGAGGAACAAACGTAGTAATTTACAAAAGAAGCACAATTCAATAGTAGCAACAAAATCGACACGTAGCGCAATTATGTACTGTTCCCATAATTAGTCATGTCATACTTGACGCTGGTTCATTCAAAGAGACATAATTTATTATTTATTATTTACGAGAAATGGGATAATTGGGGTATATTTAGTTATAAATATAGTACATAAGACAGTTACCAATAAAATGTATTAAATTTAGTGATTTTTTCGATATTGCGCTATTTCAAGCATTACTGTCGTAACATTATTTAGAAAAATATTTTCGAATAATTGATTTCCCTCATGCCGTTTTTGTCTATCTGACCTTCTTTCTTCTCTCCACCAGTCTTTGTCTGCATAGTTTTTACGTCTCTGGGTGTCGCTTCTCTGTTTCAGGATCCGGGTTCAGTGCTTAGAAATATGTTGTTAAAATACGATAGCTAAGTGGTAAGCAGAAAGGTAAGCGTGGCGGTACTTTCTCGTTTCCGCTGACTGGGAAGATACTTAATGAGATAAAGCCTCCCACTCCCTACTTGAGTTTGTGATAGGGTAGAAACATATTTTATAAAGGTAGGATTATGAGTGGTATTCCTTGGATCTTACTTTACTGATTCTAGTGTTGTTGGGTAAGGTCCAATTAGTTCCCCTTTTTCAAAAGCAGAGTGCTAAGAGACACTATTAAAAAATAGACAATCGTGCTTTAACTGTCGTTTTAGCTCTAAAACTTACTTTCATACAATGAAGAAGGGAATTTTTCCGTCCGTTTCTTTAGTAAGTCATCTCATTTGTTCCAATTTACCTCACTCCTCTACGTATAATATTTTTTAAAACGATTGTATCTCTATCGGAATAAGATAAGTGTTATACTTAATTATTTTGCAGTAGTTTAACTTAGTACTCTCAATTAATTCATGTTGAAGGTCCTGTTAAATCAATCAAATCAATTTCAGACTGAATCGTGAGGCCTTTTTGGAAATTCATTTGTCGTATCAAACATTAACAATTTATTTTCAAATAGTCCTTTCATCTCTCATATCTCTCTATTACATACCAAATAATGAGAGAATTTGTGAGCCAACTCGTCTCAAAGAATCTTTGAAAAGGAAATTATCTTTTCCAAAACAAAGAATCGGAGTTTGTTGCATTCCCTTAAAGCCTATTTTAACGAGGGAAGTTATATCGGGGGGTGGGGATACTAACAAATTATAAAAGTTGAATGTCTTTTACTATGAAAGAATTTTTGAAAATATATTTCACTGATAATTCACTCGTTGGTTCCTTCTGTTTCTTCCCTTTATGCATTCATGATAAAACTTATTCCTGTATTCAAATATTTGCCTTTCATACGTCATAACGAATAAGGTTTGTTTGCGCTTGGAAAATTGCAGTTATAGCCAAAACCTATACTTCTGTAGGAATGTTCTTTCCCTGAATTTCCACCACTTTATCTCCAACTATTAAGAATTATTAAAATAATTGTTCCTCATCGCTTTTCAATTCTTTTTTTTCTTATTTAGTTTGAATACAAAATGTAGTGTAAGAATTTAGTCTCTCTTTCGATCTGAATTATAAAATCCTGTTTCACATTTAGTTTAAAAGTCGTGATTTAATTCAAATCTGAATTGCCCTAAATCTAGAATGCAGAATTTAATTTAGATTCATTTTTCAAGCTTGAATTGTGTAAAAGAGTTGATTGGGTAAAATCCCTTCTTGTTTCTGTATAATATTTAAATGAACAATAAATCAGATTTGTATTTCTTTCAACATGGATGAAGTGAATTATTCTTTACTGGAAAAAGAATTTTTGTCTCACATTGACTACGAATTCGAAGTGACAGGTAAATTGCAGGATCTTTCTAGAAATCATAAATTCTATTCATCTAAATCTACCAATACCATCGGTGCCTCAAAATCCAATCTGAATGAAACTTTGCGTAATCTTGGTTCGAAAATTCCTTTCAAATCTCCAACCAAGTAATCTTCAGATTCTCATGCATTCTCTTCTGTTTCACTGACACCTATGTCAACTTTTGGAAAAGGCCTCCCTACCTACTTACCGCAACCAAACCCCTTACTTTCAATTTGTTAATACATCCATTTTAAATTTCCAGGAAGGAGCTAACAAATTTCATCATTCATGTCCTAATTCACTTTCTAACGAATATTCTAAATTCCTACACTCATCGGCGAATTTATCTGAGGACACCACTTTTTATTGGACTTTATACAGCACTTTTCCTTATCTCAGCAGTGCATCTTTTGCGAAGCGAAGACACATATATTGGCCCACTGCCCACCAACATCAAACATAAAACCTGGCGTTCAAATAAGGCAAAAAGTGGTGTTGTTGGTATCGGTGGCTAAATCTATTAAGGGTTCTAAAGATGCAAATAAAATTAATCAAATCTCACCACCTGCGATTTTTATTGAGGCTTGGATTGCTAAGCAAATTTGGATCTGTTTGAATGACTCAAAACTTCATATCAAATATTCTCGGTTTGGGAACTTTTGGCTACTTCGTTGGTTACCATCATGCAAAAACTAAACACACAAACACACACACGCAAGCACACTCGCACAAGCAAAACTTTCCTCGGATCCGATTAAAAGAAAACATTTGAGAAAAGAAAACAATTCTCTTCTCTGTGTTTGTGAAAATAGCACTATTTTTTTTAGTCAAATCAAACCAGATAAAAAATATGCTCTGAAAGCTGAAGGGTTCCCTCTCACCTCATGTTTATGTTTAGTACATAATGGTTCTTTAATGAAATCACAGCATATTAAGTCATACCGGGAAAAAAGGGAATGACGGGACCTTTTTCAGTTCGTTGTGCGATTAAGATCAGGAAACACCTATGATACCCCATGCAGTTTAAATTATCTTGCCTTTTAAGAAATTAAAGCTTTCCTCAGAGATAGCTGGCACAAGGTGAAAGAGGCATTGCAGGAGATAAATGATCCATCTGAACTGGCCTTTGACTTCTAAAAACCATTAAGCTCTACATTGTTTGCTTCAAAACGCTCCGTTTCAAAAGTTAATCTAATAGAGGCACGCTCTAGCGTTCAAAGGGTGGCAGTGAATTACGAATATGCGAGTAACGTGAAACCACCTGAGACGTATATAAATATGGAACCTGAGGTAGAGTAAAAATTTGAATTTAGCGACAGCCTTGAACTGAAATTTTTACCCGTGCAGTTATACCATTTAGATTTTCCTAATTCTTTAAGGCATTTGTGAGCTTGGAATATGTGTCATGCCTAGAGCCGCCTGGTAACAGAGTTAGGGATGAGGCCTATGCCAGGATATCGAATTTTAAAAGCGGGTGAATTACTTCTAAACGACTCAGAAAGGTTGGCTGAAGGGAATAGTCTGGAAATAGTGGCCCGATTAAATTCTAAACTCTTAGTTGCTGTGGGGGAATTACACGTGAAATTTCTTTTCCAGCACGAAGTGATTTCCTTGAGCGGGTAAAGATTCTAGAAGTTGGTATTTGCTTAAATTTGTTAGCCTCATCCCCCCTCTTCCACAAGCGGTAGCCTCGAACCACGTGCACCAAGGACCACCTTTACGCGGGTTAGAATCGCCTCGGCGTGAAGATTCGAGGCCATTCGAGAGTAGCAGGGTTTTCCCCACCCCGCGGGAGGGAGCCTCGGATATATATATATAGGGCTCTTCTTCCATGTGGCAGACACAGAGTTGAGGAGTCTCGCCCGGACCCAAGAAGATTCCTCTAGTTCTAAGTCAGTTGCTAACAACAAAGCAAAGTGACAGTGGAACTTGTTGTGTGTTGGAATTAGCCCCAGCCAGTGAGGTAATTCCATTTGACGATCGCTACCGAGCGATTTTTCCGACTCCACTCATCAACTCCTGTCGAAGCCCTCCTCGTTCGCCTCTCGTTTTGGGGTGGCTAAAATACTCTCCCCTAGGCCAGACGTTACCACTCCCCCCCTTTAGGGAACCTTCATCACGTTAACTTCCCGCTCAGATGCTCCGAGCGCCCTCCTCTCATGTTTATTGCCTGCAGAAGTCATCCGTGTGGCCTTACCCTGACGTCTCACCCGGAATCCTCCGTAAGCCAACCCCTCTCCCCCTTCAAGCAACCCAATTGAGTTAATTCTCCCCATTTAAATAGTCTCCTTCTGTAATACATTAAATTTTAACTTTAGAGTCTGACGCATAACTACAACTCCATCCTCGTTTACCGTTGTAATTTTGCCTATTCATTCTTTGATGTAATTTTGCCCATTAATTCTCTTATTTTTATGTGAATAAAATTATATTTTTGTATATGCCTTTTTAAATAATCTTGAGCTTTGCCATTGCCCAAATTTTAGCTGACCTCGTTGCCCTCTTATCTCGTTGTTTCCCGCGTCGAAACTCGTGGCCTTCCGTTCCTTGTCGGCTCGCCTTTAAGTTGGTCCCTCCCCCATAGATATAATATGGTATTGATGTAATGTAATGTCATACCACGATAGTTGCAATAGAATTTCGACTTTTGAACTGTATGGAGCATTGGCATAGGGGAAGTGTGCTGCAAAAATTCCCGCAGCATGCAACAGCCTCCCATCTATCGAATCTGTTCCCTCAGGGCAGCCTCACATAAGACGCGGCGCCACTTACTTAGTGTAAAGTTGGCGTTGGCTTACATCACAGAGGGTCCGAGGGAGCAGATATGCCATCTCCTTCTAGATAGCCATTAATAACAACTACATCAACAACACCATTTTTTTCAAAACACACAAAACAATAGTTAAAATGGAGTAAAATTTATATAATCTTAATCCTGAAAATTTCTTATGGCCACAATAATTATTATCTATTTCCCCACGGGTAAATATAATATTCTTCAGTAGCAAAAATAAATGAGGTCTAAAACAAAAGAGAATCAAGGTAAATTTCGGCTTAATTACAGTAGTATAGAAGTTTTAAAAAATTACGAGTGAGGAATATATATTGCGAAAGCGAAAAATATTAAGAAAACGTTTTATATTATGTAACTTTAATGAGGAATATTACGATGAGTTCATCTAATGCTAAAAATAAATATACCTAATAAACGACATATATACTGCAAAAAATGAGAAGGGATGAAATAATTAGAGAAAAAATTGAATAAACTGAATTACAATCTTTTAAAGTAATAATTCATGGGATTAAACTACACAACGATGAACAGAGTAAATGAAAAAGCTAATAAAAAGGAAAATAATTTCAGCAAAATAGAAAAATGTTATAAATGCTTTTAATAATATTACGAGGCTTAATGAAATTGAAATAGAATCTAAAGTCCAGATAAACAGAAATCTCTCCCTAACCTTTGTAATTTCTTTCTTTTCTAACTTTTTTCTCTTTCATTTCCTCTCTCCATACTAATCCCTGTCATTCCTTCATTCGCTATAATTTTCTCTCAACCACTAGCATTGTCCCTTAATCACTTTCATTCCATTCATCGCCTTCTCTCTTTTTTATCGTTCATTCTCTATTTCTCTCATTCTATCTCTACGCCACTCATTCTCTCTCTCCCCCATCTTTCTCTATATCATTCACTCTCATTGCTCACTCTCCCTCATTCTTCTCTCTCTCTCCCCTGGTGAATGTCTGGGTCCATAAAGAGTAAATTTCGTTTAGAAAACAATATGCTTGTGCTGGGAGAGGTGAGTCGGGAGAGCCTTCATTTTTTGATATACTAACCCTCCTCCTTATCAGGTTGTGTCTTCCTATACGATGCTTCCTCGGTCAGTTTTGCAAGACCCTTTTAGGTACTTTTTCCTTGTGACTCCTTTTAAATCTCATTAACTCTCAATTTCTCTCATCCTCCCCTCGTTCTCTCTATCGCTCTCCCTTATTCTCTTTCTTTCACCAGACGGACACTAAGTACTGTTCATTTTCCGTTGAATGATTGCCTGCCATTTCCTCAAATGATGCAGAGGTATTAAATTTACTCTAGTTTATTGGTTATCGAGGAAGCAACTGAATATGTTGAAAGAGAGAATGTCACTATATAGTTTGTGTTGTGAGTAATCTTTCCTGAGTTTTGTTATCTAAGATATTGAATCAAGTTCCTAGTAGTTTTAATAGGAATGTTCGGCGAGAATATTAATTTCATCTAACGTGCTTTACTTTGTCTGAGAAGAATGTCTCTGAGTATAAAGATAAAGGTTGTAAGGATACTATTTGTATGCTATTGGTTCATTATAGCCAAAGTGGCGTAAAACGTCTGATCTCTCTCAATTAGGAAGTTGGCAATCAATTTTTGTAGTTAGAATCAAGTTTGCTTCTAGTATCGTGTTAATGAGAATGAATCTACGACCGCTATCGTAGGCTTTCAAAAAATGCAATTAAAACATTACTCTTCCTTATGGCAGTGTTAGATGGTTGAAGCCTTATAGTTGGCATATCATTGTATAGGTCGGTTTATTTTGTTCATTTCTAGAGTTTCCGTGATTTTAAAGGGAGTATAGAGTAGGTGAGGGATTCTGAAAAAGTGTAAGCAGAATCTTGCTCGGGGTTTGATAATACGAGGCCAGATTTTTAAAAATTAGGAATAGATATATGGACGTAAAAGTGTTTGAAGTTTCGAAAAGGGTCAATAATTTTGTGGTTGTAGAGGCTAAGAAGAGAAAGGATTTAGAGTGTTATATAGCAATCTATACACATTTATATAGAAAAATATGGGAGATAGATTGTTTCTTGATTCATATTAGGGTGTAAAACTTTATATAGTTTGCGGGAACATTTGTTATGCTATCAGGGGCTGAGGCATGAAAAGTTATTGTATGCCATTCAGCATTTGATTCCATTTGTTAATTGATGTGTAAAAGCATGTTGTAGTCCCAAGCATGTGGGTGTAAATAACTCGACATTACCCTTTTTTTGTGAGAGGTCAGATTTTCTATAAGTAATATATTTTAGTGTTTTAGGAAACTATTTTCCGCTTGTCAGGCATGTTACTATTTGCGTTTGAGTATAGCCGCAGCCCAAGGTTTGCAGGTACATGGGAAATTTTAAGGAATCAGGTAAATTCAGCGTCATAAATTATTTACTTACATATCAATATGTCTATCAGAGTTAAATAGAAGGACTAAATGCCCCAACCAATCATGTAACATTATGAAATTTGCTAAAAAATATAACATCAGCCGCATATAAAAAAAGGAGATGAAACTGGAAATTTCATCAAAACCAAACTGATAGAGAAAGTTCTGTATCTTTTCGATTGTCCGGTGTCAGTGAGGAGGACATTTATTATTCGAGGCGAGTTATCCACGAGGGTGCGACATCTGAGATGTGTGATGTAGCGCACTTCTTGCTGATGATTGACTTACGTTGCTCATTTAAATCTAGCCCATGTCTTAGGGAATCTTTCCGATCGTCTCTGGGGTATACCTAGTGAACTCATATCCGAAGAAATAGGTGAGCAGTCAATCACTTGATTTTGAGGTTACGGAACTACTCTATGGTGGACGAAGTCTAGTGACATAGGTTATTATTTTGTTGGAAAACCATATTCAGGTCATTTTGGGAAATGACTCGAGATAGGGGTATCAAGTAATATCTTAAGACAGCTTGGTACTTTTCTGAATTCAAGGTGCCATCACAAACGGTGAAACGATCCCTTCCTGAAAGTGACATGTACCCTCCACACTATTACAGAGTGGCCACTATGCTTTATCATTGGCACTATGAACTTTCAATTCCACTCTTCCCTTGCTTCTTGCGGACTCTAACGATGCACGCGGTAGAGTACAATATGAACGTAGACTTGCTGGATGATAAGACACGTCCCTACTGACGCATGGTCTAGGTGCGGTGATCAAGTGCCCATCCAGTCGACCTTCCTGCTGCTGAAACTTTATCAACGGCTTCTGGTGGGCTTTACATGACTTCCGATTTTTTGTAAGCAGTCTGGGATGGACTCTTCTGATAGATTAATTAACTTCCCTACCCACCCCTGTTCATTTATATTGCAGTTTTCTTACGATCCTAAAGGTTCTTTCTACGCAGAACATTATTCTCACGTTGCAAACTGAAGCTGAGTTGTGCAAAACGAGGTCGTTTTTGGATAGTTCAACTTTGATAAATCTTCTTCAACACTTCTCTAACCCCCAAATCTGATATGCCTAGCTACCAGGAGCTTTGTCAATAGCTGAGACTATTCTCGTGCAGCTTGAGTTTTAAACTTCATCCCTCGCCATTATTATATTATTTTCAGAATCTGTAGACATGAAATATCATATTAATTAATAGAATCTCCATTTTAGATTATTAGCAAAGGTATAAGGCTGTTTTCACTTTTTTGTGCTTTCCAGATGTATTGGAAGCATGCAGAAAATCCTAATAGAAATACCCAATGAATATTAAAATGAGAAGGTTTCCGAAAACTTTTGGCCAAGCTCTAGAAGTAATCAACTGCGTCCTGTTCCCGTTTGTTAGATTCGTCAAGTCTCTGATAGCTTTCCAGAAACTAAGCGTTTATTAGATTTAAAAGGCCGCCGAGGATTTAACATGAACTAAGCTGGCAGTGTTCGCCAAAGCCATTTTTAACATTGCCAATGATATTGGTAGCTTTAAACAGTCGATGTTATCGAGTTTGCATACAAGCTCTAAATCAAAATAACATTTAGAGTTATTCAAAAATGTGCACAATATGGCAACGCTAAAATAAGTACACTATTCTATATAGTTCACGTAACGGTGTAAAATATTTGTTTGGATCATTTAATAAATTTTCCAATTTTCCTCAATTGAGGGTTAGCCCTGCTTTAGATTTTAAAGAAGTCCTCCTGTATTTCTCCCATGAACAAAAGTAATCAATTATATCCGGTCAATAATTGGTTACAAAAATCTTAAAATTACACATTAGTACTCTACATATTGTAGTCTAATAAAAATAGGGTGAGTAAATAGAGATTTACATGTAAATTATTATCCCCCACTCCTTGTATTACTTTAGTCTCGTTTTTTTTTCTTCGCGTGCGAGTCTAGTGGCACGCGACTAGACTCATTATGTCGATCGATCCTCATTTTGCTTTTTTGTTCTTTTTGTAATAACATCATAACTATTCGGCCGATTATAACGAAATTTAAAAAATTAATGTTGTTTTACATTCTGTTTCGCATTCTACAATTGCCAAAGTCCTCCCAAGGTTAGCTCTGGAATTATATTGTTCTGTCAATAACATCATAACTATTCGGCCGATTAAGAACGAAATTTGAAGCCCTTATGTTGACTTACATTCTTCTTTTGAAGATATAATTACAAAAGTCCTCCCCAGGTTAGCACATAAATTATTGTCTTTTGGCAATGACATCATAACTATTTGGCTGATACTCTGCTAGACTAGAATATACTCTAATCTGCTATACTCTGCTAAGCAAGCCTAGAATAGGCTATACTATGCTAGGCTAGTATAGGCTGAGCTATACTTTGCTAAGATATAATGTACTATGTTAATTTATGCTATGAAATGCAATGCTAGGATAGCATATAGTATGTTAGGTTAGACAATTCTAAGCTATGCTATTCAAGTTTCGTCTAGTCTAGGATATGGTATGTTATACTAGTCTAGGATATAATATGTTATAATAGTCTAAGATATACTAGGCTAGGGTATAATTTAATAGGCATGGTTCTATTATGTTAGGTGTGTTTATGGTAGGATATGCTATACCAAGCTAGCCTATATTATGTTAGGCTATGCTAGGCTATCGTATGTAAGGATATATTGGCTAGCCTATAGTAGCCTATTCTAGCTTGGTTATACTAGACTAGGCTACTCTAAACGACAGTAAGCTAGGGCCTCTCATGCAATTCTAAGCCACACCTGGTTAGGCTATACTAAGCCAATGTATTATAAAGTAGGTTATACTATGCTTGGTTATACTAGACTAGCTAGATTATACTAAGCTAGGCTAGGTTCGGTCCAGCACAGCCAGGCTATTCTATTTTAGGCTAAGGTCCAACGAAATTTGAAACTCTTATGTTATTTTACATTCTCTTTTGAATGATAGAATCGCCAATGTCCTCCCAAGGTTAGTCCAGGAATTATTATAAGTTTTAAAGGTCATAAATCCTAATAAGTCCGAGCACGCGACTTTTTGGTCAGCAAACCTTGTTTTAAAGACAATTGGAATAGAGTTTTCAAAAAGTGGCGGAACACTTTGATGCCAATTTAGCTACCCGCCTATCCCAACCCCTTTATGCTTTCTTAAGGACAAGGCCACCCATCATTTTTCGATGCCGTTCGGGCTGTCCAGTGAGTATTTATACCTGTGTAGAAGATTCAAAGCAAGCTCTCTCACAGATCCCTTCGGTGAACACCTACCATACAAAATATCATCGTTTTTTCCGTTTCACTCTCAAATAGTCATTTACAAACTCAACCCAACTTTTACGTCCTACAACAAATTACACTTCCTAATATTTAGTCCTCTATCTTTTATTCATAAGTGTATTTCCATCGTTTCTGTTTCATGTCCATAAAACTTTAAAACATTAATCGAAAACTTAATTCTAACCCTTCTTCACACCATAAGCATATCTTATTCAGGCTTTTATCAATCTATCCTCCTTTCGCTCACCCACCATCTCTCTCAAGTTTTACATTTGCACTGCATTTACTCTAGATCGTTCTATCTCCTCCCGTCCCTCAAATCTCGGGATTTAAAGCTCGATCTGTTCCATTTTTTTTCATAGGAATCTTTTCTCAATTTTCTATAATTTTAGTTTCATAATGTTGCAATACTTCTAACATTATTATATCTTTTTCCAAATAGGGAGTAAATACGAAAGAGGGTATGCAGATTATGTGAGAATAAACCATACACTTATACTGATGAATAATTCAGTTGAATAGGAAAATAAGTTAAAATAAAAATCAAAATATTTGTACAGGAACATGTCTGACATTTTTCATATACTAGGTATGCAATTTGTTAAATGCTCTTTAGGATAATATTAATGAAAGAGATAAAATTGATGCCTTTATAAAAATTTGCGCGGTACTTGAAAGAGCCCATATTCTCTATATAAATTAAAATTTTGTCAAAAAAGAAAAGAAAGTTTAACTTAGAACAGTGGCTAAGTAAAATAATTGAGAAAATACATTACAAATCCTGTTTTTTTTCATAATCCATTCATTAAACTAGAAGTCATTTAGCAATTTGTTTTATCTCATAACAGCCCCAATAAATTTACATATTATTTACTAGACAAAATTGTCATCGAAGCACTTTTAGCCTATCAGCCTAGTAAATAAGGAGCCCGATTCATATCCCAACGTACTTCGTTTGAGTCCCAGCGAGAGTGGACAGAAAATTTCTTGGCAAAATTTTTAGTGATCTACCAATAGGTACTATCAGTACTAACCGGGCACCAAAAATGTGCCATACACGCAGGAAGTTCCATTCAAATACGTAATCATATATTTATAGCCAATCACTAGATAGCTGTCTCTTACACCTCTTTCCTTCGGACAAACAAGACATTCTACGCAAATTGGCAAAGAATTCGAAAATCTAAATTCACTTGGTGTGGTACGAGATGGCTCCCCCTTGAGCTAGGAATCGCCCAGCTCTCATGTTTGATATGCTTATCTCAACTTGTTTTTATTTTCCTAGATATTTCCTCATACATCCATATTTCTAATGTCTCAAAGAGCACTAATAACATGGCTTTATATTTCTTCTCTATGTCACTTACTTTTGTCCATTCTAATAAGATAAGGCGACAAATGAATCATGAGAATCGTGCGACGTAAGATGCTTCCTATACACCAAATTTGATATTTAAACTTCTACAAAGTTTTGAATTTAACTTCTGAACGTTTCGAATATAGTCTTTCTTAAAAGCCCTGCAACGATTTAATTGGCATAGCCTAATTTTATTTATGAGTTTGGGAAAATTTAATAGATCTATGTATACATCCTACTCTGTATTATACACACGATCATATTTATGCAGATACATGCATATATTTTGTTGGTTAAATACTTAAAAAGAATGGGTTACCCAAGTATCACGGTTATTATAATGTCAAAACAATTTTGCTATTATCCTTATGATGGCCAAAAGATTTGAGAATAATTTATATTTATTTCATTCTTTTTTAAAAATTTACATGATAGGAATAATTAATCTAATATTAAATTATTGGAGGTTAAATCTAAAATTTAGCATTTCAAAAATAATAAAAAAATCGCCCTCTTGTCTTGTTCATTTTGGAGCTGAGTGTCGGTCCCTTGAGCTTTACTATTTGATCAAAGCAGCGAAATGATGAAGTATATTGGTTGAATGAATGATGTTGTATAATTATATTCAATTTCGTAATATTTGTCTTTAGAAAATGAAATTGAATCATTTTAAATTTTAGAAATAGCTCTTTCCAAAGAACAGCGTGCAGCAATTGTTGCTATGCATTAAAGTCTCCTGAAATGCAAGAAGAATCATCTTTAGGATCATTAATGACTTTAATAATATTAATCACAATCTTATAACGAAGTCTTCTAGACGCCAAAAAGCTTCAAATAAAGGCTCAAATCGCCAACCAATAAGGTTCCAGCCCCAAAATTGGGTTGTCTCCAATTCCATGTTTGTTCACGAATGGAAAGACCAGGTGTGAATGTTTCTGCGCGCAGTGAGGCGGAGACTTTTCGGGAAAAGTCTCAATTCGAGAAGTGCTGAAAAGAAGCCTCACCTCACGAAGAAAAATTTTGCAGAGTGGCTTCCTTTTTTTTAGGAAATGGAAAGAATGTATTGTTGAAAAAGGGACAATGTTATGTCCTCTAATGAAGCTCCCAGCCGCTTGTTTGAAACTTCTCAAAGCTTCATCGTTAGGAGGAGAAAAGGCAAGCACTATCAAGAGTCATGTGTGCTGCCCATGGTGTAATATCCGGAGACTCTTTATGTCTGTATCTACTTTAAATCTAATGAAACTGCACCTTTTAGTAACTGTTCAGGAGCACTTATGGGATAATACGTGTATTTATTAGCATGATGGCGCACCTTGTCACAAAGCAAAAGGAATAACAAAGTTGTTTTCTGAAAAACACATCAGATTTGTACCAAATAGAGAGTTTTAAGGTGATAATCAAACTCAAAGTTGATTAACAGAAGCCGTCTAAATGCAAGCAGTAGTGGGTGTTTATTGATAAAAAATAGAGCCATATCAGTTAAGCTGTCATCACTAAAGCGAATTGTAACAATCTTAAAAACAAGGGACGCATTGTATATATTGACTGCGCGCATCAATTAACTGTATTGATTAATAAAATAGGTTTGCGTTGTAGTTGTTTTATATTTCACCTTCAATTTATGATACAAATATAATAAAAGAAAATGCAACGTTTGATTAGTTTTATCAATTTTTTATATGAAAAAATATAGTAGACTCAATACTTTTGGCAATCACTATATAGAAGAACTAAATAGGACAGTAATGCTCAATGTACGATCAATAATTTCGATGTCTAACGTTAGAGTTTGATGCAAAATTTCATTCCTCGAGGACTGTATCAGAGAAAGAAGAGCACATGACAATCCCGCCTTTACAATCAGAGAGAAGTTGATAAATATGAGGAATGAATTGTAATCCTTATCGCAATAATGCGCACATGAATCGATAGATTTACGGTCGATAAAGTGGCATTTAAATTACAAAACTATAAAATATTTAGGAAGAAAAAGTGGTCATAATTTTATAAATATATATACGAAGAAATCAATATGGAAATTATGTCTGTGATTCAAGCCCTCGAGTTATGATTAGTAGTAATTAAAGAATTTTTGGTCGTTTAAAGACTGCCAAGTCATGTGAAAGATTTGATATAATTTCTTTTAAAAAGTTATAGACCTTAATTTTACAAAACTTTCCTGTTATATGTTGTATCTATAAATTTTAAAACTTACAACTTTAAAATGATAAGAGATGTTACAGGAAATCTAATTCTAGAATTTAGAAACCTTTACTTCCTGCAACAAAAACTAGAGAATTCTATAGGACAAAATAATATCCTTGACTTAATTTTAATTAATGATGAGATGTTCATAGAATATACACGTTGTTGAAACACTCAAACAACAATTTAATCAAATTTCGTTATTCCTTAAGAATGAACTGAATAAGTTCCAAACTACTTGGAATCTGCTTGTTCATTTTCCTGTTGGTATTTTGCATTATTGCTCTAATCACGCGCTAATTTGTAAGTCTCTCATATATATATATATATATATATATATATATATATATATATATATATATATTAAAAGAAAGAGAAATTGGACGCGAATGAGCAATGAGACAACAAACAGGAGTTTTTTAGAGGTATGAGAAAGGGACATAGAAGAAGACTATGTAGTTTGAAACTTATTCAGTTTATTCTCAAGGAATAACAAAATTTGATTTAATCGTTGTTTGAGTGTTTCAAAAACGTGTATATCCTATGAACATTTCATCATTAATTAAAATTAAGTCAAAGATATTATTTTGTCCTATAGAATTCTCTAGTTTTTGTTCCAGGAAGTAAAGGTTTCTAAATTCTAGAATTCGATTTCCTGTAACATCTCTTATCATTTTAAAGTTGTAAGTTTTAAAACTTATAGATACAACATATAACAGGAAAGTTTTGCAAAATTACGGTCTATATCTTTTCAAAAGGAATCATATCAAATTTTTCACATGACTTGGCAGTCTTTAAAAGACAAAAAATTCTTTAATTACTACTAATCATAACTGTGTTGGTTGTTATCACCCGCAGAACTTGCATTTTCTCCTTTTTTCTATATATATATATATATATATATATATATATATATATATATATATATATATATATATATATATATATATATAATGGGTCTACAAGGTGAAAAAGGAACGTCATATGGAGATGAGCAAGTTGTAGAGAATGAATTCTACAATGACAAAATCGGAATCTTTCCCGGTGACTGTGTCACTCTACCCCGGAACTCATACAAAGTATAAGACTGGCGATGCGAAAACAATCGAGAGGTCTACCAGACAGCCAACGAAGGACAACTAAGGCGATCCGTAGTTGCCAATTGCTTTCCATTTCCACTCTAAATTTTCAAACAGAAGGGGAAGGAGGGGGTATAGAAATACCGGAGCATGACAGTTTTCAAACAATAAAATTACCTAAATAACCGAAAAAGTAATAAATTAACCTTTTTCAAGAAAAACCTGCTGGCTACTACACTTGTTTCAATTAATAAAATCATACAAGATAAGACTCTCAAACAAGAACAGGAAAAAACAACTTCAATGAAGTCTCCAAACAGAGGAAAATAATCAATAAAGATTCGTTTTAACACATTTGGGCAAATGAATTTAAAAATGTTTTTCTTATGCATTGTTATATGTCTACTTTTCACATCTGACAGTCTTTTTTTCGGGAAATGTATACTTTTCCCATAATAGGCCGAAGTCTATACTAGGAAAAGAATGCATGTCTACCAAAAACGAGTTTAAGATCTGAAACTACACCTACAGCTGCATATGATAAAAACCATTAGAAAAATCATTTATAAGATGCAGAACCAGACCAGACCTAACCCGGTAATTTAAGTCGACGATAGCGCCTACTTAGCTTAGGCTATTTCAGCCAGAAATTAAAAAGAATATAGGTACTTAATTGTTGGGGGGTGCAACCCCCTCCAAGTGATATTCTTAATTCGAAATTCTACCAGTAGATTTGAATACAAAACTCGATTGCTAAATGGCTTTAAACTTCTATTTTGAACTCAAACTTTGCGCAAAACAGTTCATAAATAAAAGGCTAACACTTGTTCGAATACGGGAACAGAAAGCAACGTGGCCTTAAACGCACTAACGAGATTTTGCAGTGTTTTTTTCGCCTTTCGTATCCCTTAAGCCCAAGCTAGCACAGTCACAGAACGCACTAAAACCACATAAACTAAAAAAAATAAGACAGGTGCGAATCTTTCGAAATATATTGGAATCTAAAACAAAATTCTATGGGTTATCGGCTAAAGATGCATGCGCAGATCTCCTGCTGATCTAAAAAAGCCTGCTATTGGGTAAATATCACCAACAAACGCATGTGCTGATCACCTCCACATATAAACGAGCCATCTCTAGACGAAATACTAGGCCAAAGGTTGAAGGAACGAAGACAAAAATGACGCAGAAAGATTTAAATCTAGGAAAATAACATCTTTCACAAAGTGGATAAATATATGGGTATTAAGTTCTGGAAGTTAAAAAAAACGTCAGTAAGCCTTATTTATAAAATTAAAAACGTTTATGTCTTTGAAAGTATAAAATCTTAAATATGTTCAAACGAATCTTTACCAAATAATCAATAAAAAAACTTCGGTGAACTAAATGTATAAAAAAGCGAAAACTTACAAGGGTGAAACCCCTAGATCTACCATGAAGTAATAACCAAGGCTAAAATACAAAGAGTGGTTACAATCAAAGAAACGCGGCATGAATGCTAGTGTTAAGTGCCTTAACATAAATTAACTATGGCATAGTTAAATAAAACGAGAAACCCACGTCTCACTTTCATACTTAGAAAGCATGCATTTGCTTACAATTAAATGGATAGATCGATATATAATAGATATGCAAATAAATACGAATTAAACACTCAGCAATTCACAGAAATTTACATTTTATTTCAAAGCTCAACTGTTTTCTGGTTCCAATTCGCTAATCTGCTTACAAAATTTTATATTTCATTTTTTTACAAATATCAATGATATCACAGCGAGAAGCGTGCCATGTAAGCAGCAGACCCAAGAGACCCAATTCCATTTTTATAAATAATTCTGAGAAAAAATGCTTAGGAGTTGTTATAAGATCAAAATCCTTTTCTGTTTGACATCATACGTTTTTGGTGCCACCTACCCATTATGTTAGGCTGGAATAAACAATTGCCGACACTGGTAGTAGAAGTAGCCATTATTATTAAGTATTTATTATATCTTCGATTAAAGCCATAAATTCATGTCTGAAATATCCATAGCTCCACCCTATAATATAAAGAGATGAGTAATATCTCCTGCTTCTGGAGATAGTAAATCAAAGTAACTCCTTCTAATATAATTTGCCTTAAAGTTCTGACTTATAGTGGTTGAGGGTGAAGAGAGAGCCATAAGAAAGAACCAATACTTTAAGCCCATTATGAAGCTTCCAGCCTTTAGCCTTTTTCTCATTACAATTGCCACATACGGTCTTTATCAGAGAAAATAACGCAGCCACTGTAGGTGCTTTTGCCACTCAGGGCCAAACGCTCTCCTCCTATGAGATATCACTTTTCTGCAAGAAGTTGCCAAGCTTCAGTACATATTGCTTCGTGCAACATAACGTCTGGCAGTCCTCACTGTAACATAAGAAACTCTGTTGCAACTACTATGGTGCTTGCTGCCTTCTTTAGCTGCCCAATTTAACCAGTACTGACCAGAGTGAGAACGTCAACACTACAGAATGCATGTGAATGCAATTGTGAATGAATGAAAACTATACATTGATGAGATGAAAACCCCGTCAAACTAATTAAAAAGTATAAAGACAGAATATTAATAACAGAGATTGGAGCTACTCCCGTAAACTACGGAGAAGCTGCACAGAACAACTAGATAGATGAAAGACGAACGACAGATAGAAAAATCCTGCGACCGTGGTTCGGATTCCTCGTTAATTAGTAGGCTCTAACAATGGTATGTAACAGTATTTGTTTTATATACTCATGTTTTCAAAATGTTTAACGTACGAGTATATCAACTTCTCTCATACTGATTTCTCTTTTACCCAGTTTCTTTTTCTCCTATCCATCTACGGCACTCTGCATTACTTTCTCCCTCAGGCCCACTAATGACAGTGGTACCTGTAGTAGAGGGGCGTTGAGGAGCCTAGAGGAGTCGCCCGTGACGTTCTTACCCCTCACGTCCCTGGCAGAGAAATAGGGGTGAGCAGCGGCGGACGATATTCATCTTCCACAACACAAAAACAAAACCAAAGTTCTTTTTGATTTACTGAAGCATGGCTCAACATCCAGTTCGCCGATGACATCACGCAAATCAGTGTATGCTCATACAGGATCGGCAAAATACAAGCAGGAATCACAGCAAAAGCAATAAGGAGGATTAACGAAAACGAAAGAAAATAAAAAATAAGTAAGAAAAGGAACAAATTTAAAATCATACCGATGTTCAGGAAAAAACTCGAGATATATTTCTCGAAGAAAACCGATATAGATATATTAAAGAACCAAAGCGCTACGATTAACGATAACCATATCAGGATACAACGAACATGTAATATAACGAGTGAATAGAGGTAAAGGAGGACTGAGATTATTTCACAGGCTTAGATCACTCACCTGTAAAATACAAAGAAAAATATATCAAGCAACAATAATATATCCAAGCCATATACACCATCTGAAAACCAAACATTACTCAACTGCAAAGAATTCACAAGAAGGCAGTAGTAATAATCACAAACACAAGAAGTGAAATGCGACGACAACACAACAAGCACAGTGAGTTGAGATGAAACTAATAAAAAAAATAATTAAGGAAAGAGCTAAGAAAATAATAGTAAAAAACATAAGAGGATATAATAAAAGAGATATGATATTCAGAAACAAAGAAAGCACATAGATGGATGGCCTTCACGGTCATCGCTGAGAAAATTTTTAAAGCAAAAAGAAAGGACAGGAGAACACATCACCTCTTCCCTACCTATTCATCAAAAATCGATCAAGAAGAGAAATTATCACGTAAAAATTAAAAAAGTAAGAGAAAAGAAGAGTAATTCAACAAACTTTTACTTTTAATGACGGCTATGTTAAATATTTACACAAATAAAAATTAAATTAAAAAAGTTATTAGAAAACGAAAAAACAACAAACCAAATATGATACTATCATGAAATAACGAAGAATAATAGCAGCAGACTCAGGTAACCACTAACTGGAAATAACTAATTTTAAACTATACTATACACACAAACTGAAAGGGGATTGCATGACCTCCATGTAACCTAGCATTTAAATGCAAACCTAGTAATTCATTCAAATTTTCCTTGCACATTTCCTTCTATTCTTCACACATTAATGGTTAAACACTCTAAACGTAGGCCAGGAGCACAACAGAAAAAAGAATAGGTAAAAAATATAATATAAACCGTGATTGTAAACCCAGGTAAAGCGTAGGTCCAGCAAGCAACTAGGTCAACTGTCAAGTCTACTACGTTACTTAAAGCTTTTCTATTTCTTCACTTTAATTTTTTCCTCCCTTGCTGTCTCATGGCCTACTCAACGCTACATTCGAAGCCCATTTACTGATCTTGAGGTAGTGGAGAGGAGGCTATGGAGAGGCGGGTTTCCAGCCACCCCCATCTTCTTTCCATCTGAGTATGGCAGGAGGAGTAAAGGGGGGTCTTGGCAAATCTTCACTGTCTTTCACCACACACTTCACATTTTTTACTTTATTCCATTTCAATTCTTTCCTATCCTTTCACGGCACCGCGCTCTAGCCTTTCCATCGGGCCAATCAAAGACTTTAGGGACTTTGGGGAGAGGTGCTTTATGTAGCCGAGAGGGATCACCTAGGTTTTTCCCCTCCATACCTCCCACACAGTTGAGGGAGAAAAGAGATCTTGCGGAAGATACTCTAATCATCTTCCACAAAACAAAACAAAATTGATCGGTAAAGTAGAGGTAAACGATAGTGGGTTATGATGAATGCGTTTGATATTAAGACTGCTTGTAGTGGGCAAGCTGGTTTCTGGCTGGAGCTGGATACCTTTAGGGGGGAGGGTTGTTACCATAGTGTGACGGTTTCAGCTATGTGTAGTCGACTGGTGATGGTCGTTCGATGCTTCGCGGTCTGGCTGTCATAGGAGAGAGCAACGAGGTGTCTCCGCGAGAGAGTGAGAGTATCGAGCGGCCTAGAAAATCCCCAATATACAGCCGACAGAAGCATTTCCGGTGATAAGACACCGTATTGGTTAATCCAAGGGTCGAGCGTCGCGAAGAAAATGGATTCGGCGACTCCGTGAACCAAGCGACCCGCGACCAGGCGACCCGCTTGGTAACTGGGAGTGTCTTTCTCTCTCTCACCGCCCATGGCAAGCCGCTTCTGGCAGCCTCGTCTAAATACCCAGACGATGGAATTAAAAATTTAGTATGGTCCTGTCTCCGCGAGCATCACGAATATTCGGCCGTTTTCGCTTTGAACTAACGCGTCGCACAACTCTCCCAATCGGATCACACTTCGCGGCAGGAATTCCGTTCAGCTAACTAATAGCCTAATATCTAGAGACTATTTTCTGAATCCTGTCATCGCGTTAGCTCAGTGACATACTCCCTCGGTTCCTACTCTCGAGGTCACCCGTGTAATCATAACTCCCCGTTGACAGGATTCTATCTCATTGTCCACTTCCCGTGGACCTTCCCGCTAATTCGAGGCTACGTGTGAGTCATTGGTGAATGAGTCATCCCGACTTTTGATATGCGTGTGTTTGTTTGTAAATCATTGCCGCGTCCAAACTTTCTCCTCTTTCACTCCCAGTTTGCACTTAACCTAATTGTATAATGTATTTTTCTCTTGATAAATTATATATATATATACATATATATATATATATATATATATATATATATATATATATATTGGTTTCTTAGAAATAAAGTTTATTTTGTTTAACTAAGTTTAAGTTTTGATACCCCTGAACCACCAAGAGATAGTAAATTATTACGGCCAACTTTAATTGCACTCGGTTCGTGAATATAAATTCCCACGCACATAACGGCTAATCAGTGCACGTAGACTCGCTTCTTGAGGATCATAGGAGCCGAGTAAAGGTGGGTCTTTTACTGACCTTCAACACTGTCGTTTGATTTCTTCGTCTGGAAGGTGCGCTTTAAGCCACCCAGACAGGTTGTTGATGTCATCAAAATGCACAAGGATGTGCGATGCTCATAGTCACCGACGTTCAAGTATGTATATTCTTACAAAAGCTTACACTCCTGCAAGTGGTCTGTCATGGAACGCAGCTATTCTAAATGACGATAGCACGAGTTTTCTTTTGTGTATAATAAATTATAATTTAATTTGGTTTAATGGATCGGTTTGGGTTACGTTACAGTGAATAATGGCTTTGAAAACTTATTCGTCCTCCTTCTATCCTTTGTTCATCAATGCTTGGTAATAAATTTATAATTTACTTTATTTTTCATTTTTTCTCTTGTGTTGTAGTATGAGTCAATATTCTGCTTTATAACCTTGTCAATTGACATTTGTTGGTAGCCATTTCTCTCATCTGATTGGTCCAAACAAATATTCTAATTTTGAGATAATAATGTATAAATAGGACTCATTTTCGGTCATTTTACCCGTTTGCCTAGAAGATAACCCTTAAAAGGGTTGCAAGACCTCACGGCTAATCAAGAAATGACTCTTTCCGGCATTTTCCTCATCTTTCGCTTTATTAAGAGTCTTCGAAAAGGTTAAAAAGCCTCAGCGCAAGTTCAACCAAGCAGCCATCGCTGTCAGCTTCAACAATTCATGCATGCAACATGGTCTCTTACTGTGATCAAAGCGGTGCTCGCTGCTTCAGTGTCCATGGTTTGAATCGCTTTGCTGCACGGATTTTTTCAAAAAAAGGTAATAAATATTACTGTAAGAACATTTTATTCCCTTTTCTCTTTCAATGTGGCTTATTACATCTTCATCATTCTCTTCCTCTAATTTGAGAGATATTATGTATATATATATATATATATATATATATATATATATATATATATATATATATATATATATATATATATATATATATATATATATATATATATATATATATATATATGTGTGTGTGTGTGTGTGTGTGTGTGGAAAACTCACAAATTATCGCTTGAATAAGCAATTAATGCAACAAAGCCCACAGGCCAAATTAATATGAGGAATAAGTACTTTTGAACTTTATTTTAAGTTCTTTATCAAGGAATAACAAAAGTATTGAAAAGTGTAATATATATATATAAGAATGATACAGAGTAGAGGGAACGGCCACAACAAAGCTAAAAAACAATCAACAAAATGAATTAATATGAAATGGAAAGCTTAGTAATTGAGATTATTCGAAAATACAATTTGATATGAACGCCGAAAGGTCGGAAAGAGGAGAATGTAATTCATTGATGACAAATGTAAGGTAATGACCATAGATGAGGGTGATTCCCATAGAGTTTACAATATTTATTAGATGAATTTTAAATACTTCAAGATGAAACACGACTCGTGTCTTAAACTCGAGTTTTCTACAATTTTCAAATCAATGAATGATAGCAAAATAAAAGGAAAATTTATTTCTAGCTTACATATTCAGGCCATACTCCTCTAAATCGAAAGAAATTATCATTCCCCTATATTGGATGGTTCTCTGGAAAACGGTACCCATTAGAAAAATCCATATACGAGGGGCGCTAAATAAGTTTTCTGAATCGGTAGAAGAAAACAGAAGCAGGAAGATGGCTGTTTGTGGGGGTGTTAAACATGTTATGACAAGTCAGGACCTGCAGCCGCATGCTCCTGCTTCGTCTATTTAAGAAGCAGTAGCTAAACGCAGATCGTCAGTCACGAATTTTTCAACAATGGAGAAGGTTGAGCACCGCGCAGTGATCAAACTTTTGACCAAGAAAGGCAAGAAAGCAAAAGAGATCCATGAACACATGGTTTCAGTGTACATCGACACTGCCCCTTCCTATGCAACCATTGCTCGCTAAAATAGGGAGTTCCGCCATGGTCGTGAGTGCCTTGAAATTGACCCCCGTCTAGGACGCCCGCCAGACGTGATAAACGAGGACAATGTGGCCCGTGTGGAGAGGATGCTCGGCGAAAATCGACGAGTGAATGTCGAAGAAATCGAGAAAGAACATGGAATATCACATGGACGTGTTATCAACATCATCCACGACAATTTGGACATGACCAAGGGCTCTGCCCGTTGGGTCCCTAGAAACCTCATGCTCCATGATCGAATTCAACGTCGTTAAGGTCCTCAAGGCCAGAGTTGCACAAGCTGCCCTGCACGAGTGCGGATTCGAAGAGCTCAACCATCCGCCCTACAGTCCCAATCTGGCCCCTAGTGACTACTTTTTATTCCGCCAGCTCAAGGCTGCACTGCGTGGACGCCGGTTTGGGGACGATGAAGATGTCCAGCTCGCCGTCCAGAAATGGATTGAACAGCAGTCGGGAGATTTCTGGTTGTCGAGAATTCGAAGCCTTAGGGACAAATTGCGCAAGTGCATTGAAGTCGAGGGTAGTTATATTGAAAAATAAAAAAACACTTTTCTTCATATCTCGTTTTCTTATATCCGAATTGCAAAACTTATTAACCACCCCTCGTATACTTAATGTTTATTTCCTTAAAATCAATATATCAGTCGAAACAGAAGAGTTATATGATTAATGTTTATATTAAAACAAATGCGTCATTTCAAACATACTCCATTATTTTCCAAGTATTCCATGATCTTGAAGGAACGTTCTGATTTACTCTATCAAGTGAATTGCAGCCATCATATTGGTTTTTATTTTGAATGTCAATTCATTAAAATTCAAACATTTGTTTTCGAATGATGCGCGCAATTTTATAAAAGAAAATAAATTTTTTAAGAGTTACTAGTTTTCTCGTTTATCCTCATCGCGTACTCACCCAATATAATGCGGCTGCAATAGCAATGGTAAGCCTTTGCTTTGAGACTGCCTAGAGGAAAGAGGTAATACGCCCCAGTCCAATAGAGCTCAACTTATTTCAATTAAAAGAGTTGTTCTTATCAAAGAGAGTTCAATTCCTTCAAAACATTCGCCAAAACACACGTCCTTTAAACATGTTCTTTCATATTTTCACAAAAGCTTTCAAAGAAAATTCCACCAAAGCACTATTTCGAATCTTATACCTTTCTAGACACATTCACCAATGCGAAGATATTACATTCTTGCACGAAGTTCCCCACTCTTCCCTTTCCCCAGCAGGTTTCAGATATATTCACTTCCAATGAGAGATTCTGGTTTGCTATTTGCTCCCAAATATAGGTCACACAGGAGAGAAATACATTTGCATGCTAAGCTCCTATAACTGCTGAAGGGATGTAGAACATCAAAGCGTTTCACTGAATAAGGCTTCATGTTTGATGGTATTAAAATTATTTTATTAATAATGCATTTCTTTTATTTTCCACTTCTCGTTTGGAATTGCATGACGCATTCAAAGTAAAATTACAAATTTTTAATGGCAAATTTCTTATATATATATATGGTGTCACGAAAGAGAAAAAAGAAGGCTCCCATGGCATCTAAAGTAGGCGTAACACGTAAAATTTAAGTCGTTAGATATCTATAAATACAATAGGCTATACCTTAAATGCATATTCACAAATTCACAAATCACGAAATTATACATCGAAAATCTTATAGTTCAGGATATAGTAAGTAGCAGAATTAAAGGAATCAATAATCTGAAAGTTTTATTCTTCTTTATATGCTTTCAGTCTCAATCTAGAGTCATATTTCAATATAAATTAATGAAATATAATGTAATAATAAGGAAAATGGCGAAAAAAAGAAAGAGATCAACTAATGCCCAACCCCACCCCAACTTGTACTCTTTGGGCTGGACAGGGCAGGGAAGAGGCAAGGGTACGGTACTCTTTTGTATTCCTGTGAGCAAATTCCATTTGTCTTACCAGACTCAAAGTGGAATGACCTGGGGGGGTGGGCAGAGTAAAAGAGAGGGGAATATGAAGGTTTAATTATAGAACAGCAAAAATTATAGTAGGATGAAAAATAAGTAACTTAGGTAGTCGCTGGTCCTACAGTTTAACGCCGTATCTAAACCACGTTTTGTATTTTCTTATCACTATATTCATCATTTTTTGAACCTTCTTCTTTTTTGCCAAATTTAGGGCCAGTTAGTCTGAATTAAGAGATGGAGCAAAAATTTCATTGTTGCATTTGAAGAAAGAGGCTCGGATACTGTTTTTAATTTGCCTGGTCATTTTCTCTAGGCATTTAAATTAAGATTATTATTTTGTATTCTTATTTTAGTTTTGGTCGTGGTCTATTTGACTGCGTCTATTTCAGTCTTTACTTGTTGTTTGATTTCCTACTTTTGGGTCGAAATTGCGTTTATATTTATTTTTCTCTTTTCGTATTATTCCATTTAATCGAATATTTCCGCCTGTCCTCTTTCAATTATTACAGAATTACTTGAGAATAGTAGATGGATTTTCTAGCCTTCTAAGTGCTCTAACTGATTGGGAAGTTCTTCTTCTAATTCCTCTTGAGTTTATTTATTAGATTGCTTTAATTTTTGTTAAAGTGACATTTCGTGTTCTTGTAAGGTATTCATTTACATATTTGCATTTATATATCCTGATATCTTATTTTATCAACAATTATATTTTTAAGACAGATCAATTTGGCTCCCTATACAACTTTCGTTGGCCTGTGAGCTCGGCCCTTCTCTTATTTTTTATTATATAAATTGCCCTTTTATGAATCCTCTGTTTCTTTTTTAGGCTGATCTATGAAATTATGCAAATTGCTAGCGTTCGGTACACTAAGGCCGATTAGTTAAAATAACCGTACTTCCATATCGACGTACGGTCGACAAAGTACCACTAAAGGTTGACCTACTTCAGACAAAGAAGTAAAACGGATACAGGAACTATAAAAGTAGTAAATTATTTGATAAAATAAGATATCAGAATATATAAATGCAAATAAGTAAATAAATACCTTACAAGAACACGAAATGTCACTTTAACAAAAATTAAAGCAACCTAATAAATAATTAAATAATTTCAGGCAAACTATAAAAAGAACTAGGTACAGGAAAAAGATAATATGAAAGCGATCATCCTAAACAACGGTATTTAGCTTCCATCCGTGCCAATAACACATGCAACGAAGAGGACTAAAAGCTATGAATCTGTGAAGATAGTACTCTCAACCTTTGACTATTTTAATAATCAATGCCCAAAATGCGGGAAACTCAAATTAATCTGTCTATTTATCGATCATAAGAGCAGTTATATAAAGCATATGCTTTTTCTCTGCTTGTGTAACAGTAGAGCTGATGCAAAGCACTACGTAAGAAAGAAATAGACGGCAAGACCAAAAAGATGCAACCACCTTTTCGAACTAGAAAATCTAAATTTAGTTCACCTTCATCTCAAGCTAAGCTTAGCTGAAAATTTCCTAAAAAATGTATCAGACAGATACTGGGTTGCAGTTCCCCTTCTATTAGGCTCAGTAGCGTGGTATCTTAAGCGATGTTCAAAGCGTGGGTCTTAAATGTTCCTTAGAGCCGCATGCTGGTTAATGATATAACTTCGCCAAAAGCTTAAACCTGCTATAGAAAGAATCATAGGAATCATTCGTGAATGTATTACTGAACCATTTGGAAAACCACTGTGCAGACAACTACGAAGAAATTGTGGCTGCCATATTATAGACCTATCGAGCTCTGGCTTCATGGATCTCCTTAAAACTCCAGGAACGAGCACGGTTAAATGATTCATCAAAATATTGCCATAATGGAGAGCAATTATCAAGTCCGATTCTGTCCGAACATAATGAACGATTAATGTCGGATGCTGCAACGTAAAGAAAATCAGCCGAAAAGTGAAGTTCAAAGATTTTTTTTATATATTTAGCGATTGATAAAATATATGTATGTGAAAGTACTTACATATATTTACATCGCGATTTATTACAAAGTTACCCGTATGTGTGTCTACTTGGATATATGAAACATAACTGAAACGAGTTATTTCACATTGAATATTTTTGAAATCTGATAATCGGAAACCTGGTCCGACAGCAAAAGTGAATTTGAGAATTGAAATCAGTTGTATGCAATTAGTTAGGGACACATATTCTGAAATGAGAACCATTTTTGTTGTTGAACAGTTTTATCAGGGCAACTTTCCAGTTTATCCGACTTTTCAATCTTGTAGAAGGGAGGGAATTTCAATATCCAACTTACACATGCTCCTGAATTTTTTACCACATCGAACCAATCGTCAATCAAATTGATATTATGATAACGAAATATAAGCATATGTGACTTGACGAAATATACTGTCTTCTTGAGATCTCTGATAGCAAATTAAGAAAAACAGTAATATTAAAAAAAGAAAGTCACTTGAAATTCTCTCATTAGTTGAGGACAAGGTCTGCTCCAGTCATAAACTAATAACCCAACCTCAGGAATTTAACTACAGGTTACAAAGGCATGAATATGTTACAAAAAGTTAATCTTATTAGTGTCTTCCAATCTTACAATCCAAGCTAGACGACGAACAGACTCTGTAATTCCTGGCTCTTAAAAGGCTGCCAAAGATTCACAAGGTGGAAGTAAAGTCGATTCCGACTGTGTCGTAAGAGTTTTCTTTCCACTTACGGACTTTTTAAGTTGCCTGTGGAAGAATTTTGATCTTACTCACTTATTTCTCTCTATAAATCGAACAATGACAGTAATTCAATCAATAGAACCCGTAAAAGGCTTATCACATTAAACCTTGCAGGGGAATCTGCCTCTCTTGTCATGAACAGCAACCAATAATATTTTAACAACAGCTGCCTCATACAGATATTGTAACACAGAAAACTGAAGAGTTCACTTCTATTGGTACCAACTGCCATGTTTGTAATCTTGGCGAAACCAAAATACACGAATTTCTTACACAAATAAAGTGTTATCACTGAGATCCAATTCACTATGGAATAAGAAGAAGAATCAAACAACAATTTTAAATCTGTTATTATACAAAAGCTCATATGCAGGACCTGCCTTGTATATTAAGTTGTATAAACGTGAAAAAGACTATGACTTCCGATCAGAAAATAGCATTTTCTCCAAAATATCACGTGTCTATCATTAAATCGCATTACACTTTTGAAAGACAGACGATGGAAGGTAGGCAGAGTAGTATACAAGAATTGTAGGGGTTTCTCGGAAGCCATATTCGCGGCCGTCTACGCCGGGATAAGTTTGAGGAAGATTGTGAATTTTTTTAACTACTATAAGAAACTCAATTACAAAGTAAAATGGCAATATGACGATGACAATAAGTGTCCATGCTAATACACAGAAAATTTACCGCCACTTTGATAGTTCTGGGGGGGGAGGAAGCAGCGAGGGTCACGTTATGCATCTTCACAGCTTCCTGCATGGCCTCAAATTAAATCAAGACGTTTACATGGAGGTGCTGGATGAACCAAGTAGCGGTGAGATAACCTTACTTTTGCCATTAGGACTCTGCTCCTGTACACATAGAAAGGAAAACAGGTGTCGATGTTCAAAACCATCCCACACAACTGATCTCCGAACTTGGGACCGCCCAGCTTCCCCGACTGCAACCCCCTAGATTATTTCGTGTGGGGCATTATTGAGAAGGGTGTCGACAAGGCGGCTCACAACGCTTTAAGATCTCTGTGGGGCGACATTGTGAAGTTAATGTCATTCAGTGAGGAGGCGGACTCCCTATCTAAGTCAAGCAACCATTTAAATATTGGAAAAAATTATTTGCGCCTGGTATCACCAGAACGACATCATGAATCGTGCTTATTGCTCTGTTAATACTGAGCAGAAGAGAACATAGTAGGCGTTCTGACTGCGTCCGCAGGATGGAATTCATATAAAAACTGCATAAATAGGTGATGGAATACCCGAGCAAGGGAATCTGGGCTTTATAAGAGTGATGCGCGTTAGATTCTCCACCAAGAATTTGTCCCTGAAGACGACCTTCAATATTTTAATAGTTCAAGAAGCTCAAGGAAAAATTCTGACAGACAAGGCGAAGGCGAACGGCTTTACTAAGGCAAAGAAGCTCCCGAAAAAGCTGAAGCAAAGCCATGTTGCGGAGCCATCTTGAGGCTGTGATGGAAGCTGAGAGCGGCTACTTTTAATCAACTTTTATCTCCTAGCCATAATACAGTTGATATTTAAAAAAAATAAAATACATTTATTTTTGGTTTCAATATTACGGTTGATTTTTTATTTTATATAAACTGTCAAATTTAGCCCAAAACAACATGGAAATAAATATGTATATATATTGTATGTGAGTGTGTGTGTGTAAATTTAAATAACAGAAATTTTTAACAAAGGAAAGGAGGTAGCGATCACTTTTTTATATCAACATCATCAAGGGACGGACAGGATGACTGAGTAGAATGAGATTGTAGGCTTTGAAGAAAATGGCGCAGTCACAATCAAGCAAAATATTCGCTGATCTGTTATTAGCTTTGAGAAACACGGCTAACACTGAAATGTTACACCATCACACATTTTTCCCTTGCCCAAATTTCCGGGCATATCTGATTTATTAGTTCAAGACAGAATAGAAGCCGAATACCCATGAAACTAGTATGATCTCTTCAAAAATCAGGCGAAAACTCTTTTTTTCAGTGATCCTAACAAACAATATTTGTTCAAGACATGGTTTCTTTCGTTTTATCCCTATTCCATTTTAAATATGAAAACGAACAAGGTAAAAGAAAGCCTTTTTATCCAAATATTGGTTGATTATTGAAAATCACTTCAGCATAATTTATGTTTGTACGTTTATAGGTCTAGTGAAAACTTATAACCATTTTTTTTTAGACGTTCTAAATTACACTTAATCGCTTGATACGCAAATTTATAAGGGTGCCCTTTGTATGTCATGTTTCCGAGTCGTCTGTTATTTTGTGAGCATACAGGTCTCGGTGATTTATCTAAGTGCAACGAGTCTGTAGAGTTTCACATACAACATTCATTTGCACGACTTGTTTCCAAACGCGAGGCGAATATCATTTCGCCTTAGGTCCGTTAATCTGCATATAGAGAGATTTTAGGTGCCCTGTCAGTAAATAGTGATGCCGTCTCTGAACTTTGATCGTATATTTCAGTGACTGAAATGTTATTTCCTCTAAATATGAAAGTTTAAATTGGGTTTACCGTATTTATACGAAGATATTACATTTGGATAAGCCTGAAGTCTGTTCCATCTTTATTTACTTTCTTCTTCACCGAGATTGGCAGGTCTTCTGCGAAGCGTGTTTGAAAAAGGGAGTTTTTTTACAATCTCTACGCTCGAATGCAAAAAGGATTTTTCCAACATGGCGAAAGTTAAGATGGCTTCCTTCTTTGAAAAGGGAAAATACATTTTTCTAAAAGAGAAAAAATTTAGAGGTTTGGTTTAATTTCGTTAATGAAAGATTGGAAAACGAAGAAGGGACAGTGAGCATACTAGTTGAATACACAATATGGATCAATGATTTTTAGGATGGCACAAAGGGAAGAAATAGGAAATTTTGATGTGGCTTTGGAGAGACGATTGAATGATACTTTGGAAACTAAGACCAGGGAAATAAATTTGGCAAATTCTGCACTAGATTTAAAAGTTAACGCCAAAAAGAGGAGGCCATCTGACCCAGTTTGTATGAAAACTGTCAAAAGTAACTTGCGTAAATGTGTATATGTAGATGAAAATATGTTAGAGATATATAGCCGCAGATCATCCTACAGGGATTAAAGGATGAGGGCACGCAATTATCCAGAATTCAGATGCAGCATCATTTACATTCTATAGCTTAAGCCCCATAACAGGGGAAGTAGAATACAAATAAGGCCAGAAGATCAGGTATGTTTTAACGCTTCCATTAAAATGAAGATGACCCAACCACTCTCTCGGTGAGGGAAAGAGATGAATGGACGAAAGCTAGCTGAATAATAGCCTGAGAATTCCGACACCGAACGAGAAGATGGGTGAGAAGAAGCTTGTAAAGTAACTCAACTAACAAAGGTAAACCAAAGAAGATCAGAAAAATAAACAGGTAGTTGCAACCTAGTTAATGACTATCGGCTCACTGGAGCCGAATTTAAAGCGAAGAACCAAGAAAGGCGCAACACGCAAAAAGTTTGTAAGAGCAGAGCTGTATTGAAAATGTAAAGAAAGATGAAGGGCAAATGAGAAGAATATTTATAGCCGGTAAGAGAAACCAGTGGTTTTAAGATTGGGAAGAAAGAACATCGTTAACATATGAACCGAAGTATCGTTGACCATCTAAACTTGAGCCTCTTACCCTCCATTAACTGGTGTGAAATAAAAAGTCTATGTACACTGGTGACCTGCATGCGTAGTTTTGTGGGAGATAAGCCATTGCAAATTATAACGATAGCATCAACCCCTCCTCTAACTCTCTCCTAAACCTCTTTTATTATATATAATAAATCGATGAACATAACGAACTCACTATGCCCTAATATGAAATTCCATTCTCTTAGGCTCTGTTTTTTATATTTTTGCATCGACATCCACTAATGCTTAATTCTAAGGTAGATTCTTCTTGTACTTTAGTCATAGTATGTTGTGCCGATTCAAGTTAACTTTACTACAGTGTAAGTACATAGCTGTAGTTTGAAATCCAAGTTAATCAGTAGTTTCCCAATGAGAAAACGGACCTATTAAATATATAAATATATATATAAATATATATATATATATATATATATATATATATATATATATATATATATATATATATATATATATATATATATATATATACGATGGGCGGTTAATAAGTTTGGCAATTCGGATATAAGGAAACGAGATATAATGAAAAGTGTTTAATTATTTTTCAATATAACTACCCTCGATTTCAATGCACTTTACCACTTCTCCCTGAGGCTTCGAATTCCCGACAACCAGAAATCTCCCCACTGCTGTTCAATCCACCCCTGGACGGCGAGCTAGACATTTTCATCGTCCCCAAACCGGCGTCCACGCAGTGCAGCCTTGAGCTGGCGGAATAAAAGTAGTCGCTAGGGGCCAGATTGGGACTGTAGGGCGGATGGTTGAGCTCTTCGAATCCGCACTCGTGCAGGGCAGCTTGTGCAACTCTGGCCTTGTAAACTTTGACGACGTTGAAGTCGATCATTGTGCGTGAGGTTTCTAGGGACCCAATAAGAAGAGACCTTGGTTATGGCCAAATTGTCGTGGATGCTGTTGATAACACTTACATGTGATATTCCAAGTTCTCGCTAGATTTCTTAGACCTTCACCCGTCGATTTTCGAAGATCATCCTATCCACACGAGCCACATTGTCTTCGTTGGTCACATCTGACCTGCGTCCTGGACGGGGTTCAACTTCAAGGGACTCACGATCATGGCGCAACACCCTCTTCCAGCGAGTAATGGTTGCATAGGAAGGGCCGGTGTCGGTGTACACTGCAATCATGCGCTCATGGATCTTTTTTGCATTCTTGTCTTCCTTGGTCAAAAATTTGATCACTGCGCGGTGCTCAAACCTTCTTCATTGTGGAAAAATTTGTGACTAACGATCTGCGATCAGTTACTGCTTCTTAAATAGACTAAGCAAAAGCGTGCGGCTGCAGGTCCTGACTTGTCATAACCTGTCTTAACACCACCACAAACAGCCATCCCCCTTCCTCTGTTTTTCCCTACCGATTAGCAAAACTTATTGACCGCCTCACGTATATATATATATATATATATATATATATAGATAGATAGATATGCGGTTAAAATGCAATTATGGGGCGATACAGACTTCATCAAAGCTCTCGGAAGGAGCTTTTCTCACATACACGAGAAGGTAACACATACACCTTCTCGTGTATGTGAGAAGTGCTCCTTCCGAAGGCTTTGAGGAAGACTGTCTGCCAAAAATAGCCTGTTAATCGCATAATTAATTGTGTTACTGCAATAATTTTTCTAAATGTATATATATATATATATATATATATATATATATATATATATATATATATATATATATATATATATATATATATATATATATACTGTATATATATATATATATATATATATATTATATATATATATATATATATTTATATATATATAAATATATATATATATATATATATATATATATATATATATATATATATATATAAAACGGGTCTTTCAATAAGGTCGCTCGATTTTTAAATGTAAATAAAATAAGTTGTGTTTGATATATGCACTCAATTTATTTTAAATTTGAAGGGACATTTTATGGGATTAAGTGTGGAATATTACCTCGTTTAAATATCGCCTCAGCTTGGCTTGGTAGAACATATTCGGGAGGCCCAATTTTTTGATGACTTTGTTGCATAAATCGGGCTGAATTTGCTGGATGGTGTTCGTTATGTTTAATTTGAGGACATCAACTGTGTGCGAATTATTCTCATAGACGTGCAATTAAAGGTATTCCGAAAGAAAGTAGTATAATGGCGTTAAATCGCATGATCTCGGCGGCCAGTTGACGTCGCTGCCGCGCGAAATGACCCTGCCCTAAAATCGCTGGTGCAAAATGTCTATCGTGGCTTACGCAGTGTTGGACGTAGCGCCATCCAGTTGGAACCACATGTCGCCATACCCATATCAGGCATATAATCCAGTTGAGGCCACAAGAAGTTGTTTATCATCGATCTGTAGGTCTCGCCGTTGACAATTATTGCAATCCCATCTTGTTTCTCCCCAAAATACAGACCGATGTTTCCGAAGACGAAAATCCGCACCAAACAGTGACTTTATTGGGATGTTATTTGTTCTGGTGTATCTCATGTGGATTGTTTCCCTCCTAAATCTGACAATTTTGCTTTTTCACAAATCCATTTATCTAAATATGGACCTCGTCGCTGTGGCCAAGATAGAAATCACGTAATGCGTGGGACGTTTGTCGAACGGAGCACTGAATTTGATAATAACTTTTGATGATTTGCACACGCTGTTTCACGCTATCATCTTGCTTCATGACTTGCTGAGAACAACTGAACAGTTCACAGTAAGGGTGCCAGATGACGCTTTAACAACATGGCCACTATTGCTTGACAAAACTCGAGCGTCCTTGTTGAAAGACCATTAATATAAGTGTATGTTTCTGCTTCGAAAAGAATAAGTACTGAATATAACATATATTGCCAAAGTTTCCGGCTCTGAACCCATTTATCGTTGTCCAACGATAACATTGTGCAGCGTTTCGAATCTTGTCGATGGAATATTAATGGGCAGGATTGGAGATTTCGTTTGACAATCAATTTTCGATTGACATGGTATGGTCTCCAGTGCCAGGAGCGCATATCCCTGTCCATATTAGGTCAAAATATAGAGATCTTATTAAATGAAGGGATGCTTTATTTCCAGGCTGTGACAAATTGTTCAACTGACTTAAGATAATCCTTCTGCGAGCTGTTAGGACGAACGGTTGTTGGTATCTTGATGTTACTTCACACCATAGTTGAACTTTTTGGTGAAAAGGGAAAGATTTCAATCGTTACGGATGTTCTCCTGTGTCTTCGGCATTGTTTTTCGCTGCCGGAGGTAGAATGAATCAATTTTAACCGAATTGACGTTCCTTGATAGGCAATCGGCAACTACATTTCTTGACTCGGCACGTAGGTGATATCACTGAGAAATTCCAAAATCGTCGTCCAATGGCGTTGCCGCTTTTCCGATTTAGCACAAAAGGATGACGAGAAAGCCGATACAAGCTGTTTGTGGTCCGTACATAGGGTAACATGGCAATTTTTAATCATGTGCCTGAAGTGGATCAGGCACAAGAAGTATGCTTGCTGTGTCCGGCTTAGTTTGCTCGAAAAGAATACCACCGGTTGTGGAGATCTATTTACTATCTGGTGAAGGACAGCACCTGATGCATATTGGGGCCAATCCATCACCATCTGAAATGGTGACTCATTAGGCAGCGAGTCATAGGGCTTGACAGATTTGATCAAATATAATTTAGTACTATCGAATGCTTCTCATGCATCATCACGAGTCTTGGGTTGCAAACATGCAAGTTTGGTCAGTGGTGCTGCAATTGCGGTGAAATTTGGAATCATCCTTCGGTAGCATCCCAACATGCCCACACCTTATCGTAGTACCTTGTAATCTTTTGGGAGCGGCATGTCCTCAATTCCTTTTATTTTCCTGGCCAGCGGACAAATTCCCGCAGCCGAAATATGATGCCCTAGAAAATAAATTTCCTGCTTTGCTAGTTCGCATTTCTCCATGGATATCAGTAGATTGTTTTCAACCAGGATTCTGAAAAGTTGATCTAAATGATCTAAATGGTCGTCCAGATTGTCCGAAAATATCAGGATGTCGTCTATATATCCATAAACAAGCTCTAATCCCAGAAACAGGTTATCCTTCTGTCGTTCGAATGTCCAGCTTACATTCTGGTGTCCAGAAGGTAACTTAATGTATTTGTATAAACCAAACGGAGTTACCACGGCAGTCTTCTCTATGTCCGCCGGGTTCATTGCTATTTAGTGATAAGCATGAACCAGATCCAACTGAGAAAAAATTGTCTTACCATGGAGTTGGTTAGCCATACTTTGCATTCTCAGCAATGGATATTTATCGGGCTTTGAGGTCGCATTAAGCGTTCGAAAATTGCTGAACACCCTGTACTCATCAGGCGACTTCTTCGAGACCATGTGAATCGGCAAAGCCTATGTGATTTTGACCTTCGCAGGACCCCTCCTTCAATAGTATTTTCGAACGTTGCTATGGCAACTTACAGCTCCTCTATTGTAAACGATAGATCTTGGTCGCGCGAATGATAGTGGTGGCATGCTGGTCTCAATTGCGTGCGTTGCGGAGTTAGGTGATGGCAAGTTTTGCGGGCGTGGGGCTTAACAAGGATTCATACCTTTCTAATACGGCCTTGCATGCGGGCGGTAGGTGCTGAAGGTCATTAATTATTAGTGCCACCGTAGACTCCCCGGATTGTTTCCCTTGTGATTTGAGCTTAGTTTAGTTGTCGACAAGGATGCTACGCACACAATCCACCAAGTGATTAGAGTGTCCCAGAAAGTCAATCCCTAATAACGGTGATGTGTTAACTACGACCACCTAAATGACCCGCTAAGAGTAGGGATAACTATATCCATGTATATCTAGCATTGCACTATCTAGCATTTCACCATTAGCCGTCGTCATGTTAACAGTAGATTTGCGTGATTCTCCCGTTTGCACCAATTAAATCGGGATTATCGATACACTCGCTCCCTTATAAATTAAAAATTCGTTCTTTAATGTATAAACTTTTGCGGCAACATTGAATAGATACAGGATTTTGTTGGTCGAACTAGCAATGGCATGCCTTGCTGTCCTTCCGATGGGCTGGCGAAAATGGCTTGGAGGACGGTTGAATTTGAACGTATTCCACTCTCTTTGGCCCCCTGCACCAGGGCTTGCAGAATCTTGCTCTTTCACCAAAATACAAATGGAAACGGCATACGACAGGTTTTTGCTTCTTGTGAATAGATCGCAGCCCTATTGTTATACTATTGACACTGTATTCTTTATTACGCAGTACAAAATTAAAACGTACCTATAGGCATTGATCGCGCACTTCCCGTAAATCGCACATATTTTACATGATTATCACCATTATGATTTAAATCAGGACTACACACCTCTGGTAAAGAAGTGGCACTATTTTCTCTGCTATCAGTGTTATTATTAACATTAAGACACTGTACCCTATAAAATGGCATTAGTTCGTCAGCTCTCTTTTCTAACTTGGCCAGGGTTAGGTCCTGCTGACTAGTGATTAAGGGTTCGATGTTACCTGGCAGTAATTGGATAAATTTGTGCCTCGCGAGTTCTTCCCCAACTCCTATCTTTAGAGCAGTCACTCACACTTTCCCCAGGTTGGTTGACGGTCAACTAGTGAGTGTTGAGGAGGCAATGACCTTCTCTATGAGCTAGGGTTTGGTTCTCTCTGACAACCCGATTACCTCGGTCCTTAGAAACAGTTAATTTTGGGTAGACATGACTATAGCCGGAAATCAGTAAACAGTCTCTGGAGGACGTGAAAGAATTTTGCCCATCATTACTTATTCTTGATATATGAAACTAAGCTTCTACAGTATTAAACCAACCTGCAAATGCTGCCTTATTAAAGTTAGGTGGCTTGATGGTGATGGCATTTACCATCTCCGCCTCTCCTTGTGCTGCTTGTTGTGCTTTTTGATTGTCCAATGCGTCCATATTTCTTCTTATGTTACCTTCACTGTTCGATCGAATGGTCTCCAGTTTATATCATGTTGAGTAATGACTTTCTGTTTGATGGGAAAATTCGCCAGGCTGCTTCTTCTCCATCCTTCAAGGGGTCACCGGTCATAGAGACTACCTCCCTGGGAGAGGAGCATCCCATAACCGGTGGGAAGGCCTATTTCTTTAGGCCTACCTAATGTTTTGGCTGAAGGCTATCTTTCTGACTAGCTGGTAGTAATTATAATAAATTAATAATTGTAATGAGAATGTTTCAACCCGTCGATTTAAAAAAACTCCAATTAAAAGAGCGTGACTTCATTTCTCTTAATCAGGACGCGGGGTAGAACTTCTAAGGTGAGAAGTATATTTGAGTGTTCTTTTTTAAGACTGCTGGGCGGAGTCAAAGAGTGTATGCATGTTCATTATGGCTATGTGTGTATTACATTTGGCAGCCTGATGGTGGCTTTATCAACCCGGCATCCATAACAAGGTTGATTCTGCCTTTCACATGTTCACCGAAAATCTAGCTGGTAAGATAAGATACCACCCTAAGTTTGCCCAGCTGCCTTCGTTATCTTGCATCGAAACTTTTCATCTAGCATTGGGCATTATTGTTTTTGTTTTTTATTCCATAAAGAGATAAGGTAAATCAAAGAATAGGACACGTCTTAAAAACAAGAAACCATATTAGTGTCTTCATGATGCTTATTACTGAATGCATTTCTTTGAAATTAGTGGACAGGAGACATGCTAATTGGCAAAACCGAGTAGCAAAAATATAGTTCAAAACGAACTTTTAATCCATCCGCTGAATATTCAGCTAGTTATAAATCCTTATCAAAAACTTGTGCGTTTTATAAGTGATAAATAAACTATTATTCATCCAATCAAACCAAATTAACTAAATTATGCTTGTTATACTCAGTGATTTATTTCTCTCTCGTCTAATACATCTAAATTTGTAGTTGTTTTATTCGTATTAGCATATTAATGAATCTTAATGAGACCTGTTATAGGGATGCTCGTTCGTATTCACACTACTAATCAATTCTTTTCCACAAGCACATATTTCACGAGTTAATTCCTCTTAATTAACTTAATATGCGAGCTTGACTTTCGCTTCTTATTTAAAATTTTCTCTTTTATGTTGCTAATAATTGACAAAGAGGAAAATAATCTTTCCTAACAAAGCCCCTCTATTTAAGTTTCAATATTTACGATGTAAATTAATGTCTATTGATGCTAACCTAGGAATTAATTGCTTAATACGATGGTAGTTAATTCTCTCTTTTATTTTTTGAAGGCTGGTAGACAGATATTAACCAAGTCAGCTTTATCTGAGGCCATTAGATATCTTATACTGTAAATTTTTCTCATTAAATCTAAAAAATAAGGCATCATTGTAGTGATTCATAGTTGCTTCATGTCTATCTTTTGGAGTCTTGTACAAACATAATAACCTTATGCTAATTTCTGCCTTTGAAGATTGCTTATAATGCAGTCCATATAACTCATGCAAATTGTCTGTTAAATTCTGTCCCACTGTGAATTAGAATATAATTACTAATCTATGTTCATGAGTATTGGGGCGTTGGGGTGATTGGAAGAGCTGATTTTAATTATACTACTACAATTAATTACATAGTCTAGGGAAAAGAAACTTAGTAATAACTGTTTGTAAAATGATACCATAAGTCGTATCTTACAGAAGAACAGATTTACGAACCACGAAAGCCTTTAAGGCCAAATCGAAGTTAGCTCAAAAGAAGTTTAAGATAGACAAATGAATATAGGTATAGATAAAGAGGTATGGATAAAGAAATAATTTTACAATTACTATTTCATATAAAGTTTACCAATTATTTTATTAAAGATTTATATTAGAGTGATTTTCATGACATCCAGAGGTAACCATTCAAAATTTATTATTTTATACCAAAGGGAATTGTTTAATCTTGGTTTTGAAGATTAGTAGGTAAAACAACGATACCAGCCCACCCACTCCATCCCTCGACTCCACTCCTCCTCCTCCTTCTCCTCCTTCTCTTTACTCCTCCTCCTTCCTACCTCTTCCTTTCTCTACCTCCCCTCCTCTTTCTCTCTACCCCTCCTCCCTCTTCTCTCTACCTCTCCTCCTCTCTACCTCTCCACCTCTCATCTCTCCTCCTCAGGCTAACAACCCAGCTCTCCCCCTCTTCCCTTTTCCCAGCTCATTTCGCTACTCTCTCTTTTCTCTACCTCTCCTCTTCTCTACCCTACTCCTCCTCTTTTCTAATTCCCTTCCTCCATCTTCTTCTTCACTTTCTCTAACTTCTCCTTCTTTTCTTTCTCTTCACCATTCTTCAACTTTATCATCTCCAACTTTCTCATCTATCCTCCTTTTCTAAACATTCTTACTGGACCTTCTCTAACCCCTCTTTCTCTACCTTCTCCAAACTCTTTCTCTTCACCTTCTCTAACCTCTTCTTCTTTACCTTCTCATCACTTTTCTTTATCATCATGCTCAACTTAATCATCTCCAGTTTTCTCCTTATCATCATCAACTTTATCTTTCTCACTATGCTTTCATCTTCTAATATAATAAATAACGACGATAAAAGGAGAGAAAGGAGAAGAAGTAATCCTACAATTAAATAACCGCCCTTCATTATTGAAGCTAGAAAAATGAGTCAATTGGAAGTAGGTAGGTCATTTAGAGTAGATAAACTAGAAAGAATCACAATGAAATTATGGTGAAGCTATTATTACTTCATTATCTAATGAAGCTTCTTCTTTTAAAGTGTTCTTACCTCGCCAATTTGCAAAGCTAATGAAAGGCTCTGATTTTGAGTATTTTATTGGTATTAGATATTACGAAAGTGAATACCATGAAGTTGAATTTTATTGATCTTAATGTTTTTATTAATCTTAATGTGTGCATTGCATTTCGCCGCCTGATCGTAGCTTTATCAAACCGGCATCTCTAGCAAGGAGGATTCTGCCGTTTCACAACCTTCTCCTCCTCACGATTCTCTTTCTCTCCACCCTTCTTCATCTTTGACTCCATCAATTTTCTCATCCTTATCTTCAACTTTATCTTTCTTAATACCATCTTCCACTATAATAAATAACTATGATGAAATAAAATCCAACCTATCCTACAGCATCTCAAACTTCTTCTTCTCCATCTCAAAATTATTCTCCTTCTAATTCTCAAACTTCTTCTTCTACTCTTTCCCCAATTTCTTGTGTAAAGAAGGTAAAGAGCTCTACACCTAACTTGTATAGATTTTTAAAGGCTGAACTGGTATATAAGGCAGTTGACTGAGGGGAGTTAAGTTAAGACGCTGCTCAGCTCTTAAACTTTGTTAATTTTATTGATAAGAGTTTCAATAGGGTTTCTCATTCTCTTTCAGATATTGGATCTGAATGCGAAGCAACATCAGATGAGGTAGCTGATGAAGATTGTGATAAATCAGTAAAGAAGATTATTACAACCAACCCTAGGTTTCTTCGTATCTTAAAGAAAAATAAATTTTTAAAATATTTTATGTTATAATAAAGTAATAACCACTGTTATAATGATCAACCATCTCCGCTGTAAATCTTATTGTAAGATTTGCAAAAAATATGTATGTCGACTGAAAAGAGATACTTTACTTATTCGTTAAGGATATAAATCTAAGTTCTCATTCAATCCATAGACACTTATAGATATATTATTTTGACTTTCAAATTTATTAATTTTTTTAATGGGTTGGGAATGGAATTCCAGTCCAGTCATATTATTCCACTTGTTCTTCCACTCTTTCACTTACGCGTTGCGGGTTTTCTGATCCATACAGCTAGATAATCCAATACACCATTTAAAGCATTCATTAACTTCATTTTTCATATTGATTAATTTATAATTTTTGATTTTTATATTTCTTAGAAAGATGGTTTGAAAGGGTGATATTTAGCAAGTTTAATTGAAAGGATAAAAGTATATTAATAATCCATCCTAATTCTTCTCTCGTAAGCTTACTAATACATTCATTCAATTAACCAATCAGATCCAGAAGCAAGTCATCAAATGAATCCATAGATGTGAGCTTCTGCATTGAACCAGCATTAAACCAAGCTTCTTGATTTCTTCTTTCTTCATCAAGAGTCATTTTATAAAACTCAACTTGAAGATATATACCTAGTTTCATATTTTCAGATTCTTGATCTTTACATCTTTTTCTTATTTCTTATTTCATTGCTGTAATAAATAGCTTAGGGTCAATGAGTTTAATATCCTCATATCTATATCTTTTAAACAATCCATCGATGAATGATTGACAACCAATATTTATACAATACTTGTTTTAGTATTTCTTAGATTTTCTGTGAAGTATAAGATCACTAACACCTAGTTTCATATTTTCAGATTCTTGATCTTTACATCTTTTTCTTATTTCTTATTTCATTGCTGTAATAAATAGCTTAGGGTCAATGAGTTTAATATCCTCATATCTATATCTTTTAAACAATCGATCGATGAATGATTGACAACCAATATTTATACAATACTTGTTTTAGTATTTCTTAGATTTTCTGTGAAGTATAAGATCACTAACACCTAAATTACAGGTAGTACTGGTATACTTACCATTGGCGGTTCTTTGAGGAAATATGTAATGTGGGTTACATCTCTTATCATGCACCTTACTCCATGTATCTCTTTTCAGTCGACATACAGATTTTTCGCAAATCTTACAATAATATTTACGGCAGAGATGGTTGATCATTATAACAGTGGTTATTACTTTATTATAACATAAAATCTTTGAAAAATTCATTTTGCTTTATAATACAAAGAAAGCTAGGGTTCGTTGTAATAATCTTCTTTACTTAATTATCCCAATCTTCATCAGCTACCTTATCTGAGGTTGCTTCGTATTCAGATCCAACATCTGAAAGAGAAGGAGAAACCCTATCGAAACTCTTATAAAAAAATTAACCAAAGTTAAGAGCTTAGCAGCGTCTTTACTTAGCTCCCCTCATTCAACTGCCTTATATACCAATTGAGCCTTTAATAGTCTATACAAGTTAGGTGTACACGTCTTTACCTTCTCTACAGAAGACGTTAGTAGAAAAAACCCTACTTTCAATTTACTCATTTTTCTAGCTTCAATAATGAAGGGCGGTTATTTAATCTTAACATTACTTTCTCTCCTTTCTCTTCTTTCATCTTCGTTATTTATTATAGTAGAATATCTTTATAAAGTTTAAGAGAAGGTGAAGGATGGTGGAGGAGTGGGCATTAGGTTAGAAGGTAAGGGTGTTTGGCTAGATTTTGAGAGGTGGGTTGTTAAATTTATCACCAGTGTAGAGGGTGGGCTGGTAGCCTTGTTAGAAGGTAAAGGTGGTGAAAGATTTTGAAGGATCGGGTAGTAGACTTTTTAAAGATGATGATGATGATGAAGCGTAAAAAGGAGAAGGAGGAGGTGATAAAAGTGGGAAGGAGGGGGATGAAGAGAAGGAGGGAAAGAGGGGGTGGGCTGGCACCACGCCTCTATAAGTGGGGAGAGGAGAGAAACGGAAAGTTGGGCTGATAGCCCAAGGAGGAAGGGGGAGAGGTAAAGCGGAGAGGGAGGAGAGGTGGAGAGAGAAGAGGGAGGAAGGGGTGGGTTTGGACCCGGTTTTTTTTACTACTTGCAAGTTTAAAACAATTAATTATGTTTTGTTGCCATTTTCTTATCTATATAAAGTAATCAGTACTAATGTATAACAATAAACAAATCTAATATTTTTAATACTTCAGTCGCCAGATAGCCCCTTAAAAAAAAAATTTGATACTTCAATAACTTGGTGGCACTGATGGTGATCTTTCATTGAAGGAAAAGTGATGTACAGGCTGAAGTTTAAGCTCAGTAGTCATCTTCCGCCTGAGACTCTTCTGATGGTGTGGAAGTGGAACTGAATGCAGCACCGGCCCCTTGAACTTTGGCCTATCGAAAGGATTAAAAGTGGGGCGACCTCTAAATATCATTGTATTGTGATGAAATTTCCGCACACAAAGAAAGTAATGCAACACGGAAAAGCAGTAATCTGCAGAAAGGATCACTGCACTTTCAAATTGTAACCCCGTTTTATGGACCATCCTAACAATATATATATATATCCATTTTCATAAGTCTCTTATAATTTGGTCGAAAATCGAGCGACATTGTTGTTTAAATAAATTCTATCCCTATCTAGACTTCAAATTCGTATTAAAAATTGGCATAATAGCAATTACTATTTACGTTACAAAGAGTAAATTCCATTTATTTGCAGTTCTACTATAATTTAGAAATATAGCTATGAATCTTGCGATTCATCATATAATAGCTCGACCATTGTTGCATTGAACAGCATCGGAGAAGGTCAACCTGAACGGGGCTAGTGGTAAACAAACCAGACCCATCTCCTGAGAGATCACAAAGAAATATATAAGTCTGAAATTAGTTTTAAAAATTTTAAAAACTCCATATCTTAATAAACTACGAATAAGAGAATCGCTATTCCTCCTAAAGTTAAAACCTAATTTAAGTATAAACCAAACGGCATCCAATCTCTACAAAGTATCCTACGTTCATGGAATTTATTTGTCATGCATTAAAGAACTTACACTAAATTTCATAGTTCTTCTTCAGTAGCATATTAACCGTCTTTTTTTCTAGTGATGATGATAAAATTGGTTCTGGAAAGCTTTTTAACCATTCTTTTCACAAGAGCGTGTTTTGTTTTTACCTTTACCTGGTATTGTAGAAGTTCTACTACACTCGTTACAAAGCTCTCAACATAGGACACTATGAGAGTTTCGGAGTAGGTAGGCCCGTTTAATAGTTTTTTAACATAAATATGTGTTAAAATTGTAATATTAATCAATGTCGGCGTCAAGGCTGGCGAGTACGAGTACCACACGCTCTTTGGCAAACACACTGTTGAGGAAAGACTTACACCTTTTATTTGTGTGTGGCGGACCTTGCAGGCTAAGATGGAATTATTTTTTTTTAACTAGAATAATGATTGGGTATTAGCTCCCAAAAATTAGCCGGACATGCCCACTAAAGGGCATGTCCGGGGTCAAACTCTACTATTTCGTCATAACCCTTAAACTATTCGCCATAGGAAGCTGAAATTGGTGTTAAAAGATGCGGAAGATGCATCTTTATATGTATCATAATTGAACATTCTATTTAATCTCTACATATAAAAAGTTATGAGCAATAAAAACTATTTTTGCACTGTTTTGCTTTCAAATTTTAGGATTTTATAGCGGCATTAAAATTCCCGTGAATTTCATTTGATTATGTATATTGTAAAATAGCAATATAGTTTCATAATACTATTATAATAGTACTTAGTTTTTAGGTCTATCTAATAGCCACCATTTCATAAACCACCACAAGGCTAGGTTGCATGGCACATTGTCTACTTTGTAAGTAGGTAGAATTGCTACTTTGTTCATTTGTATTAGGTTTTTCTCCCTGAGATGGATGCCTTCACTTCTGCTATAGAGTCCAATCTATCCTTAAATGTTGATTCATTTAGGATTAATATTGCTTCTTGGTATTGAAGCACTTCATAAGTTTGTGTGATTTTATATTCTGGCGAATCAACACATCTCGTCTTTCAAACCGTTGTACTGATGACGAAGCTTCTGTAAGTAGCTTTATTTTTTCGTTCAACCACCTGGTGATGACATGGCTGATCTTACTTAAGCAGCTGCTCTCAAATTTCTTCAATATCTTTAACTAAACTGTCCCTGATTGCTGAAGGTTAAACAATATTATGATCATTTAAATCCACCATTTTATAGAAGGATTTCGCCTTAATGATGATTACTGGGAGTGTAAATTTTCTGATATTAACTAAAATGTTATTCAGCTTCTCCATCAGAACTGGCTTCGCTATTTGAAGGGGAATAGTCTTGATAGTCAAATTCACTCTCAATTATAAATTCAGTCATGTTACCTCTTAAATGTAAGATCTTATTGACGGCTAAATGCATGTCAAAGCAGCTTCTCTTATTCCTTGTTCTGGAAATATTAACGCACGCTGAATCATCTTGTAGAAATTCAGAGAACCATCAATGATCTCATTATGACATTTTCTGTCAAACCAGCTTGCTAAATAGACTTTAATGCAGAATTATGCCAGCAAAAGCAATTTCATCGAAGGAGACCCTTGAACGAAACAAAAACTCAAACGCGATTTGCCAACGTCAGCCATCTTTCATGACAAATTTCTCCAATCTCCATTAGCTCTAAATCTTTATCAACCTCACCTAATATTACACTAGTGCATATCCTATAAGCATAATATTGATCAGGGCTCAGGTCATCAAGTACGTCATTGGACAACAGTGCAAAGTATGTGCATATAATTGGCTTGAACTTCACAACGTCCCACTCTGACACACAACCTTTAAATTGCTTTCCAATTTCCTCTGACATTTTGTTGCTCCATTAATTTTCAGAAAAATGTGACGAAGCAGTAACTCATTGCACTGGAGCTAGCATATAACCCATTGTGTTGTTTTTAGCAGCAAAGATTCCAATTATGCCAAGGAGCCGTTGCGATTGTCACTCATTCTTGCTGTGCCATCTGATTCTATTATCTTGATTTTATGATGCAGACCAGAGTGCTTTATTGCATTATATAGGAATATTGTAACTTGTCAGCCTTTACCACTATCTTGAGCCACATGTGTCAAATAGAAAGAACCTGGTTTGCCAACTACCACATAATGTTACTCCAGCTCTATCTTGTGATATGTTTTTCCATATGCATTTCTCATTTTCATTATCGCATCCTTCCTGCCATCGCATCCTTCCTTCCATCTACACATTGAAATCATTTTTCTTCTTCCACTTGAATTTCTTTTCGGTATTTATTTCTCTCACTTCTCAGTTTACATATATATATATTACATATCTTCTGTCTTCATCACTAACCAAACCAAAATCCTTTAAAGTTGCAGTTGCAACCGCAGCACTAGTTGAACTGATATTTAAAATCGTTCACACACTACACTTAAATTTCTTAGTACTATCCTATTTTGGCAATATAGCTTTGGTCTTTTAACTTTTATTGATAATCTTATGGTTAGTTCCGATGTTTCTTCCCTCTTTACTAAAGTTCCTGCACCCTATCTCTTGAATTTCCTTGAAGCACACTTCGACACAGTTGCTCTCCCTATACCCGCTTATACCCTCATTCAACTCATTTCTTTTGGCATCAACAATTTCAAATTTAGCTTTAATAGAAAATTTTATCAGCAAACATTTGGAATGTCAATGAGGAATTGTTTTTCCCCTGTACTCGCCAACCTATACATGGAATTCTTCGAATCTAGAGTACTTCCCCAAATAATGAAACCCCAATATCTTGGATGCGATATGTTGATGACATTCTTTGCCTCTGGCCAAATAATTAAAATATTAATACATTTCTTACTAAAATTAACACCTTAGTGCCCTCGATTAAATTTACTTTAAAAGTTGAAAAAGATCGCACACTCCCTTTTCTAGACATTCTAATTCATTGGACAAACCATTGCTTCAAATATGAAATATATAGAAAACCCACAGCCATAGATTCTTATATACATTTTGATTCTAACCACCATAATAACATCAAACAAAGTGTTTTCTGCTCTATGTTTTTGCGTGCCCTTATAATTGTCTCACCAGAATGCCTAGACAAAGAAGTCGATAGAATATATAAATAGGGATAAATTAGTGCTACTTCTTGTACTTTCTCGACAATTGTCATACATTGCCAAGCTTTACTATTTTCAAACTAATGTTAATATCTCTAAGTTCCAGGCCAAAAACCTATTAGTTTTACCCTATAACCAAACTTTCATTAAATTACCTCGTTTACTTAGGCCGCTGAACATAAATATTATTTTTAAGTGCAAGACTAAAATTTATCGCATCCGTATCAAAAATTCAGTCCCCGATCTGGCATTGTTCATTCGATAGGCTGCAACAACTGCCAAAAATGTTATTATGGAAAAACTGGGAAAGAATTAGATGTCTGGGTTAAGCCACCCTAAGCCAATGTACGTAATCACAGTGAACAATCAGCAATTTTTCTACCTATGTAGAATCTTAACCATACCATTAAAAGGAACAGTGACAAAACAGACACAAAATGAAGTAATTAGATTTCGAAAAATATATTAGGATGTATCTCCATCAACGCTTTCCCAACTTTCAACCTTAGCCCTGGTTTGTTCATGCTAGACCCCATTATCACTACATATATAAAATCTCAAAGAGAGTTGTTTTATGATTTTGTACCTCCTGATTAAAGATTGGAGCCGGGTAGTCTAAGTCCCTTTTCCACTATTCAAGGCAATGTATGTCCAGCCTCCTGTTCATTCCTTGAAAAGGTCTTTAAGAATATCGACGAAAGCACTCGGAACCGTTTTTCACTTTTCCTTTGTGGGTACATCTGAATAAATTTGAATCGTGTGCATTTTGTGAGATTTTTTCATATATATATATATATATATATATATATATATATATATATATATTTTTAGAACAGGATAAAAAAAAGGTTTCTCTTGGTTTGAATGTCAGGGGGGGAACGTGAGCTTGGTTTGTACCGTGAGTAAGATCTATTATCTATATCTAGAAATCTATAATCTATTCGTCTGTAGTATTAGGAGAATGTGAGCTGCTTTGGGAGGCGATAAATAAAATTTGACTCATGTATTTTTGTAAATGATGCTTAAATTTATTACATGGTGCGATATACTCGTGCAAGTAATCCACCATCTACAAGATGGAATAAAAAAGATAATTAAAAGAAGAGAGTTGCCGAAGGAAATTATTTAAGGCAAAATACAAATTGGTCTTCAATAAAATCTGCATATATATTATATATATATATATATATATATATATATATATATATATATATATATATTTTTCTATGACGTAGGTCAGGTTAGAATTCCTGACCCCTGCTTGCTTACTTTGACTTGGAAGGGAACGTGGCAAGCCCGTAGGAGACTCTGCGATTGGGCCTTACCCTATATGACTCACTTTAAACGTGGGTTGCCCTAAATCGAGTAAAAATCAATATTTTCCTTGGCCGAATTATATCAACTATCTCAGAGGTTCTTGATATTAAACTAGAGGAAACAAAATAATATTTACCTTTTTAAAAACAAAAAAAAATAATGGATACAATGTAGATATACAAAAGAACAAAATGTACAAAAGGTTTACACCCGCTAGCTCCAGGTAGTTGCCGTGACCACGTAGACAAAAATATACACGACCGACAAAAGAGAAACTACCATTCCGGTTAGATCTGCCACCCGAGGACTTTTTTACACGAGAGAGGGCTTAGGGCAGGATGGAGGGGTATGAGCGTCGAGCTCAATTGCATTTGAACGGCATGGTTGGGTTTGCACTTGGTCGATTAGTACTCGTCCTGGTTAAAGTTATGAAGGAGAATACACCCTGTCTTCTAACTATCACTGCTAGCCTCCAAATTAGGGATCGAGGGAATACTTCTCCGCGGAGAAGCTGAGTCGACTACAGCAGTATGGCAATCTCCTCGTTCCTAGTTCTTATTTCTTCTTATTTTATTTTCTTGTCTTTGTGCTCTTGGGGTAATGGAGGCCGAGAGAACCAATTCTTCTGTGTCCCGACCTCTTTGGTAAAATACTAATCTTACCTAAGTTAACGCTTAACTATTTATACGGGCCCGCCGGAAGTGGAGTTTAGAAGATGAATAAGAAGAGAGAAGTAGAATTTTTAAAGAAGTGGTCAGTAATTGTTGTGTAGAAGTTGGTCATGGAGCGACTAATAATTTGGGAAGAGGAAAGCATAAAGTTTTAAAATATTGCAAATTTAGAGATGCAAGAAAATATAATGGGGATTCAAATTGGCCTGAAATAATTACAGTTGCAGAGCAGTTAGTTAAAACCATGTTTATTTATACATCTGATTCATAAAAGAAACTCTCAGAGGTTTGCCTAAGTTGGCGGTAGATGAATACGATTTCAGTGCGAGTTTTAAAGGCAAGGTTTTGAGGCAGCGATAGGGAATGTGGGGCGAAATAAGCCCATTTCATGCACCTTTTTTTATAGGTCAAGATACTTGTATGTACATGAGGTGTCTCAGTCACACGAATGGGATTTGCAGAGCCTATAAACCATGTTTTTCTTAAGTAAGAGAAATCAAGATTTTTGCTTGTCGTTATGTTAAAAATGAAATTTGATTTTATAAATTAAGGAAAAGACAGTTTTGAAAGCCTATTAAAAAAAGAATGGAAAAGGGGGTTTTGAGGTAGGGTTTGGTTAAAAGTAGATTAACTGTTCGTAAATGTGGTTTGGAGGGGAGACTTCTTAACTCAAAAATATTTTAAAAAAGGAGCTCAGAGAGGAACGTATATGTGTGGATTGTTAATTAAAGTTTTATGAATTCTAGATAACCTTTTTTAACCTGTGGGGTTAAAAAAGACTGGATGTCCTCTCTAAAATACCTTTTAAATTAACTCGAAAATTAAACAAAATTCATAATCAACGTCTAAATTTGGCTAAAAATAATTTATAACAATTTATTAGTTCGGAATTTGAAAAAGAAATTATAAAATATAAGAATATCTCTATAATAAGCGGACTATATTATTCATAGTGAATGATCTAATTTTATCTTCGCACACTAACTAATCTTACTGAGTTATATGAATGCAATGTTTGAATAAAGTTTGAGGGAAATGAGGTACTATTCTTCTTACCTTATTCCCAAATCCCTTCAGATATTACTGTATGAAGACATTACTCTTGGATCACTTAACATCCTCAGAGAATTCTTAAGGGGATTTTGTTAAGCAACCTAAACTCATTTGTACTTATGTTTAATAGCATATAGTGGTCTCCAAACACATTCAATCTTTAATGTGTTAACTATATCAGAAGTAAACCTAATCTATTTTAGGTTAGATAGTGTTGTAAATAGTAAATAAATATGTTTGTCGACAATACACTATAGGTGCATATGTTGGACAATTAAACATTATGCTCGCTACCTAACATTTGTTTAGTTAAAGAATTTTTTTAAAAAACAATAAGAATATAGATAATTTGTTCATCCCTCTCTCTTAAACCTACATGGATAGGTTGTTCAAGAACAAAGATGTATGGCCAAGTAGTTCGAGGGTGAAAAAGTAAGAGGATAGTATAGTTAAGGGGTGAAATAAATAGGGACAAAGTTCAAATGTGTGTGCTCAAACGACTCCATAACTGCTGGTTGATTTTACCTAATGCAAATTAGTGCATTTACATTATAGTTAATAGACTTCACGTGTACCTTAGTTTTCTCTGGATCATCGAGAATGTCGAAATGAACCATTCGTTAACTCTATGAATTAAATTGAAGATTGTACCATCACAATAGCCGCAAACTGTTGCGATATGATCTCCGATTCACTCTCATGTTTGGCCGATGCAAGTAGGGATTGTATATTTCCTTAGGGAAATGAAACCTGCTCTCAGGAGTAATGGAAATGATGTTCCGTTCAACCATGTTACTCTGATACACTCGTCTCTTTTCAATATTTGTGATTCTGTCATAATATCTTGGGCACTTAAGAATTTGTTTTTTTAGTAGAAAATTATGTATCGCAGCGCTTCTGGAGATGATAGCCTTTTGAGTTCTTTTGAGACTATTTTACTAGTCTGCAAAATGGAGATTGATTTGTGCTCTAACCATCTTTTTTACAAGCCCACGAACTTTGCGTTAATTTCGCTACTACATAGTCATAACTGTAAAATTAATTAACGCATCCATAGAAAGAAGGGTCGCCATTCAATATAGTTTCTGAAAAGCTATCACTCTCCGCTCATCATTTAAGCTCTTTAAAACATAAAGACACCCATCCAATGTTCTATCTTAAATTGGTCATTCAAAATGATGTGCTTCTATATTTTCTAAAATATTGAACTCTATATTTATCCTTGAAACTTCTTAGAATTTAGCTAGTATGTTACAAACAACCTTACTAAGCGGGCACCAACGCTTTAGCTCCTTTGAAGTCTACAGGGTTAGGCCTTTCATCCTTTACTTCAATATCCCTTTAATATTTGTGCTTGAATTATTCTGTCCAATAAATATTTCAACAAATATCCCCTCTCCAAATATTCTTGAATTAAAAATGACTAGTGGTAAAATTAACTGATAAAATATAATAGTTTCGAGTTTACTATTTTCCTATTTACCTTTGGACATATATGTTGGTTTCCAAATGAATTAATTAATACTAATGTGCAATAGAGTAAGTTTCTACCATTGGTATAATAAAGATAATTATGACAGTGAAGTAATAATTGAAAAAATAAGAATCATTTCTTCTGGAAAAGATTATTTAAGAGGCTAGTTTCGGAAGTGAATGAGTCACATCTTTAGGCAACTACTGTAGTTTTGTTAGTGACTGGCTTGCAGACACTAACTAATTTCTGAAGTAACTGGCCTCAATCATCAGATATTTAGGGTTATAAGTGGCTGACTTCGATATTCAGGAAACTCATTTGGGAAGTGACCAGCTTTCATCTTCATGAAACTAGTTTCGAAAGTGAGTGGTTTCCATCTTCAGCTAACAAGTTTTGAAAGTGACGGGCTTCCTGCTTTAAAACGCTAGTTCTGGAAATAAATGGTTCCCATTATCAGGTGACTAGTTTCGGAAGTGACCGGATACTATCTTACTTCAGGAGACTATTTTGAAAAGTGACTACTGGTCCATCATCATGTTACAAGTTTCGATAGTGACTTTATTCTATATTCAGGAGACTATTTGTGGAAGTGACTGTTTCCATCTTCAGGAAACAAGTTTTGAAAGTAACTAGCTTCCATCTCCAAGGAAAAGTTTCAAGAGTGACATTTCTCCATCATCAGGTAACTAGTCTCGGAGGTAATTGGCTTAAATCTTCAGCACACTAGGCTTGGAATTGAGCGGATGCCATTTTCAGGAGAGTAGTTTCGAAAGTGAATAAATTACAGTTTCAAGTACCTAATTTTTTAAGTGAATGGCTTCCATCTTTAAAACAATAGTTTCTGAAGTGACTGGATTATATATTCAAAAGACTAGTTTCTAAAGTGATAGCTTTCACATTCAGAAGTTTAGTTTCACACTCAGTGAAACTAGCTTCGCTATTGATCGGGTTCCATCTTCAGTAGACTAGTTTCAGAAGTGACTGGCTACCTCTTAAAGAGAATAATTTCGAAAGTGACTGGCTTACATTTTCAGTAAACTACTTTGGCAAATGATTAGCTTCCTTTTGTAAGACCCTGGTTTATGAATTGAATGGTTTCCATTTTCAAGTAACTACTTTTTGAACTGAGCGGATTCCATCTTCAGCCAAGTAGTATCTGAATGAATGGTTTCCATTTTCAGGAAACTAGTTTTGTAGTGAATGAATTCCTACTTTAAGATTCTATTTTCGGAATTGACTGGCTTCCATTTTCAAGTAACTAGTTTCCTAAGTGATTGGATTCTATCTTCAGGAGACTAGCTTCGTTATGGAATGGCGTTTATTTTCAGAAACTAGTTTTGTAAGTGAGCGTACTGTTCTTTAATTCACTGAATTCCATCTTCAGGCTACTAGTTTCGAAATTGATGGCTTCCATCTTCAGATATCTAGTTTTGGAATACAATGACTCCCATCTTCATTCCAATAAGAATCATTATTTTTCTTGGAATTAAGATTAAATCTATACACTTCCAAAAACTAGTCTCCTAAATAAATTTTAAATAAGAACTGTTTCTTAATATTTCCTTCCTTGATTAAGTTCTGTTTTAACTTTAGCCCAGCACATCAATTATTATAATGATAGAACTTAGATTCATTTGAAACAAGACTTTTTTGAGAGGAATAATTTAAATTAAGAGGACGACTAATTGAAATCTGTGCAACCGTCTAAGTTTTGTTAAAAATAACAATCAAATCTTTTGAGTCAGAAAACATGAAATGCCTAAGCTATAAAATGGCCGTCTCAATTGACTTAATTTTTATAAACTTATAGGCAAATCATGCAATAAACTCTTTTGCAATGAGCGCCCCCCCCCAAATTCGTTAAAAAAATGCCCTTAAGATAAAGAGTTTAATATGCGTAAGGTTAGCCTAGTGTACCAGTTGATAGTTCTAAGCAAATAAAAAACTGGATTGTTGGTTTATTTTTTTTTAAATATCATCACAAATACAGGACTAGTTTTCCACGATCAGCTGTAGGCACACTGACAAACTTTAACCTAGGATGAATTTTAAATATGAATTGAGAAAAAGACAACAACATAAAGTATTAATAATAATAATTATAATAATAATAATTATTATAATAACAATAATAAGAATAATGTTAACCCTCACGAGAGAGCGAGAAATGAAAAACATAGATTGTTACCCTCCTAATGGCTGAGTGATTCATATCTGGGAAGTGATAATTGGGAATGCTCCCACTCCTATTTGTAATTTTTCCCCTCCTGTTATTTATCCCTCGCTCTCTCCTAGGACTTATTAATATTATTAATTGTTGTTTTGTTTCTGTCTTTTTCGTTCCTATTTTTTATATAAAAAGAGGTTTAATTCAAACATTTTCAGGGTTTTTACAGCTGAAGGAGGAGCGGAGTTGGATGCTTCAGAATTAGTACTTGTCATAATAAAAAAAAAGAAATGTCTAAAAACCAATTTACTTTTACCTCGTGGTTAAAATTACTAACATCAAATCTTTGTTAAAGGGGCAGGAGGATATGAGCAAGAGGCAATGCAAACACCCCATAATCATCCATTTTGGACTACGAAGAATAATGCTAATTTTAAATCTCGTGAAATTGGTGCTATGAATCACTAATATGAGTTTCCATGATAAAGGAAATGATTATCTGCAATAACTATTTCAATTTCGTAAGATTAGGAAAGCATCTCATTCTGAGATAAAGATCTTCGTTCTTAACAAAAGACATGAGTTACGAGAATTAGTTTCGGGAGAGGATCACTTTTCAGCTTATGCGAATCCCCCTTAAGCACGGAATAATTTTCAAAAAATCCTCAAGTATTAAATTACTGTCTCCCATGTTGTGTATTAAACTCCTTGGAGAAGCTGTTCAGGGTTGTCAGACCTAATCTTGAATGATTAAGTGTCTGCCTTTATAATAGGATTTCCCTCAAATGTCTACAGTTTAATGCCCTTTGCAAGAAATCTTTAAATAAAAAAATTTTGTCCTAAATTATAAAAGGGACTAACTTAGCAGTTGTCTTAGATAATGAGACGTAATCTTTCTTCTTTTAAAAAATATGGGATTAAAAATTCCTTGTGAGCCTTATAAGACTACTTCTAGGGTTATTTTATGCAAAAACTATCGCCTTAAGGGTTTTAATCCTCCCTGTCACACTCCTTAGGCGTGAAAAGATTTGTCATTTTAGTTTGTGATATCTCAGGGGTTTTTGATTACTTCTCTTTACTTTATCCATTTTATTAATTATTATTTGTCTGTTTCTTTGCCTTTTCCCTTTCGAGAAACGGAGAGTTTTTGATTAAATAAATCTGTTTTAGGATTGATATTTTGCTATTAATCACATAGCATTTATATTTTAATTGAAAGATGTGACGATGTCTTAGGAATTTTTTTTTTTTTAGATATATTCGTCGCATATGTGTCAGTTTGTCGTAAATGAGATTTTCTCTCGATTTCATGCAACCAAGACACTTGTGGCTTCGATGACAGCCTCCAGGCGACTTCCTATGCGACAAGAGGCTTTGGTCATTATATCCTGTTTTAAGCTCTTAAAAGCCCTGGTAATCCTATTCCTAATCTCCTCCTTCGTGTTGCACCTAGATTTGTTGGTCTCCCATTCAACTGCGTCGTAGACAAACAGGTCGCACGGGATCCAGTCAGGCGAGATGTAGGCCAAAAGATAAATGCTCTTTGATCGAAAAAATTCTCCGACAGCCAGGCTTGGGCTTTCTGGCAGCTGTGGCATGACGCAGTCTAGTTGCCATACACTAGTCTTTAATGCATCTAACCGTTCGATGCAAAACCTCAGTAACTCTCACATATCAAGGATGTAGCCATCGGTGTTTAGCCTGAAGCCCTCAGGGTAGCATGACATCACAGACACTGAAGACGACAGGAAATAATTGAAGTGAAATTATATTAAACAAACACAAACAAAATAATGGTATCAGTACAACACTTAAGAATTAAAGTGAGTAAAAATAGAGTTGAATACATAAATAATATAGTAAAATTAAATATTAAAACAAAACTGAACATTAACATACATGATTGGAACTCAATTACAAGTGAAAACGGAAAGGAAATTTAAGATAGAAAATGGCTTAATGGTTGATAGGTTATAAACAACGGAAAGGAAGAGGTGTCGTTATTTAAAATAAGTTGGTTGTATTTAATACACAGATTCTTTAGTGTGGAGAATGGATGAAATTTAACAAATTTTAACACAGAAAAATATTTAGAATATATAAGGGACTAAATAAAGAATAAATCATAGTTTTTGCATACGAGCTTTACTTTATATTAAATTATATTTTACTGAGTTATTCACGTTTGAAGTTAGTGAAGTTTGTGCTGGGTCACCCAATATATCATCATCATCACTAACTTTATTTTCATCCTAATTAGGTTATGACTTATGTTTTTATCCAAGTTATTTATAAAAATTCTGGTGAAGTCAGGAAATAAATATAAGTATCAAAATTTTGTGAATTTTTTAAAACTTGAAGAATTACAAATGGTGAAGTTCAGAAAGTTTATTTTTATATTTTTTCTATTATAACTACATATATTAGCAACGTGTTATTTTGAAAAGGGGGGAAATTTAGCTTTGAGTTCCTTTTTAAAATTATTATAATTGTCCAAGTTCAGAAAATGTATAAAAAATTAACCATGGCTACTTTTTTTTAGATTTTAAATTTTAATCATAGTAGCGAAGCCTTGTCTTGTCTTTAGGGAGGTGGTGAGTGTGTGAGTGTGAGAGATAGTGGTTTATTAGAATAGTGGGGTTTTGGAATAGTAGTGAAATAAGAAAGTCTGAGGGTTGCAAGATTTGTAAAGGTGCTTGGAGATCAGGCAAATCTGTTTAATTGTTGTTTTTTTTATGTATATATATGTAGACAAGTATGTATGAGTATATATATTATTATGAATTGGTGGAAGGCAGATCTTATGTTGATATAACAAAGGCATGTGCTTCACATTATATCAGCCAACTATGTGTTCTTCTCTTTGGGCCACCTTTTGACAATATAATGATTCTTGTCGTCACGGCTGTTCCATAGGCATAAAAAGCACATATTCTTTATATATCCTAGCTGCAGTCTAAGAAGTAAAGAAATTACCTTTAGATCACCACAGATATTCCAATTATGATGCGAGGAATGAACAGCTTCCACATAAATTTCATTGAGCCATATGTCTCTATCATCCCAACAATAAGTGCGAAAGTAATTAAAGGTTTTAGGTTTTTTTGTGTAGCAACACAGCTTTGAGGCTAGCAGTGCTTGCCTTGATGAATAATCTCTATTCATCAGGTAAATGTTCGTTTCCTAGCTCATTCATGAGGCCATTAACATCAATACAAAAACAAGCACCATATTCTTCTTTATAGTAGGAAGTTTAGGCCTCATGGCGTTTACGGAAAGTAGATATGTTTGCACTGTCCTCTATAAGATTCCATTGCTGTAGTCTGGAGCCCAACAGTTCTGCGTTCTTCTTTGGCAATGACAAATACCTCACCACACTTTCAATCTTTCTTGATTCTTCAACTGGATTTTCTTTTCCTTAGAAACATTCAAAAGTAGCAATTAAAAACATGATTTGTTGGCTCACACCACACGATTTGAACATCAAAAGGAATACCCTTCCGTTTGCCATTTAAACACTGTGTGAGCCCTGTATAACACACAGTACAAGATTTGTGAGGTGCCCAGGGCTTGTCTTGGTCACCATCTTTACAACCAAAATAATAACATTGTCCATCAATGATATTACTACAGAAATGGGAAAGTAGTTTTCTATTGTCATTTATTGCGTATATTAGGAAAATTACCTTTATTTTTCATTAAAGACTTCATTTCTTTGTAATCTGCACATTTAATTTTTTATTAATGTTAGATTATTCAGTATATTTAGGTAAGAAATATTTGTTATTATTTTTATTTTATTTGACAAAAAGTACAAAGATAAGTGGAAACAAAAAGCTTATTCATCCCCCCCAAAATTAATAGGTCCTTTTAATACATTTCAGAGTATACTATTATAAAAAATATATTTAAAAAATAATGAAGATTTAATTTTTCAAAATTGCTGAAATCTATACAATAGTTATATATTTTTAGAATATTTAGGATTCTTTTTATGTACAACATCTTGTCTGTCTCTGTGAAGAGTCCAGCAGAAGTCAGCAAGCAGTGCAGAACTCCATTTTCCTTTATAACGATTTTCTATAATAGCAATATCTTGATGGAATCTTTCACCATGCTCATCGTTGACGTCTGCTGGATAATCTGGAAAGAAAGACAGATTGGAATGCAAAAATGCACCTTTAGTGACATACTACATATCAACTCATTATAAGACCTAATTGAATTCTGAACAAGAATGTGGTAATTTTCTGATTTGTACCTTCCAAGGAGACCATTACAAACACCTTTGAAACTAAGTCAGGCTTTAAATTCTGGCTTGCTCAATTTTACCTCCAACTCACTATCTGCCATAAGTTTTTGAATCTGAGGCCCAACAAAGATTCCTTCTTTAATTTTAGCATCACTAATCTTAGGAAATTTTGTATTTAAATATAGGAAGGATGGCTGGTCATGCTTTAACGCTTTCACAAATTGTTTCATTAAACCTATGTGGTGAAAATTTATGTTTTCCTAAGGAACCAATGGTTCACGTACGACATTATGACCACCTACATTGGCCATTCTGAGCGAATGTAATGTTCTCCTCTAGCTCTACTGTCCTACTGGCATAAAAAACTACATGAATTTTGTGTAGCCTGACCGGAAGCCGTTTATAATCGCTAATACATTAAGGTCAGCACAAATCAGCCATTTATTTTAACGGTATTTAATTCTTTTTAAAATGGGAAAGAGGTCAAATGTTTACAATTCAGAGTAAAGAAATACGATTTAGACGGGTTGTTACAATGCTTTGGATATTAGTGAAATTACCCGCATTGAACCCTAGGTCCCAATTAAATTAAAGCCTCAAAACGAGCGTAGTACGAGAGCTAAACCAAGTTATTATTTAAATCAGACTGAAAAAAAGAGACTGGACGGGAGAGCAGGGTGAGGGAAAGGATTAAAAAAAGGGGAGCCACAAAGAGGAAAATAATATTTAGTAATAAAACGAGAAATACAGAGCATTTTGGGCAACTACTGGGCGTTTGAGATTAAGTGAATATGGAAGTTTGAGGTGAGGAAGGCTATAATGGCTCAATAAGCAAATTTACTGACCGTAATTTTTCCTCTCTATAAAGTTGCGATTTTCTTCCTATTTAAACGCTCGATATTGAGCACAAAATTGAAATTCCTATCACTTTTTTTTATTTACAAATTTAATTAGAAATATAGATTTTTTACATTTAATATTGGCAACCTCAGCGCTTCTGCCTAACCTTAGTTTATGTAAGATACGTGCCAGGTAAAAGCATAGTGAAATTGAGATTTCATATCCTAACTCAATGACATGCTGAATTTTGTAACCGGATTTCAATAACGTGAATTTAGGAAAGACGCGTAGAATCCAAGCAGATTGTCGATAGTGGATCTTCTTTTTGTGCATGGATTATAAATAGACCCCTAAAAGTCATTTTGAGTTCTTCTAGAGGCTTGGGATTTTTTCTGGCCTACAGAACGAAACACTTTGTGGTAGTTTTATTTAATATGTACTTTTTAGCACTATACAAAGGACACGGGCTTCGACGGATCTAAATGCTGAATCAAATAGAAAGATATACAAGGGGGGTGGGGCAGAATGACTTACTGTAGGCTTAATGCACCTTTAAAGCCTTGCGTTTAAGCTAACCTCATCCGCGTGAACCGTATGTGAGAGTTTCTAGTCGTATTTATTGGCTGATATATCTGCACCTCTCACACACCTTTCTCAGCTCCATTTGGGACCGGCAATGGCAGAGAGCTTTTAAGGAAAGTAAACTAATCAATAAAAACAATGCTTATAAACTACTACTATTTGTTCCTCTATCCGTCTTTTGCTCGTGAACGAGATCCTCCTTAACCATAAAGATCACCCTGGAATATCTGGAAAGCTCGTTAGCACCAGGGTTCAGTGTTCATTTGCTAGGATGGGAAATTGTCTCAGAGTAACATTTATGTTTTTACACGAGTGTTATCGTTCTGCAGGCCAGAACCCATCCAAAGCCTCTAGAACAACTCGAAACGACTTTTAGGGGTCTATTTATAATCCATGCCTTCGTCACCCCGGAGCAAGACGACGCTGTCCGCGTCACGAATATGTGAATACAAAAAGCCTTGTGCAGGATTCTTTATTACAGAGTAGAAAAGTTTGTGTTTTGTGGTTTAAAGACAGAGAAGAAAGATAGCGGGGTTATAATTGGCTATAATAGTGATGACCTGTGTAATATCCCCTTATTTCTGCAGGCGTAAGCATAGCGCGTCAATCACTTTGTGGACACACCATTATGTACGCTGAGGTTTATACCCGCTCTCGCTTGTAAATGAACTCGACAACTTGACGTTAGAACTCTCAAGCCATATCCAATACCTAAGCACGTGCTGCAAATGATAGAAATGAGAATCGTAGTGAATCAATACATTTATACAATTTGAACTTACGCTCAATCGAACTGCATACATAATTTCTACCCATTGCCGTCACGAATTTAATTGTAATACTTTGGAATTTTTCGTCTCTTCATTGCTTCTCTCTTATCTGATACCAGTCATAATAATTTTAGGTATTAATCTTTATAAAAACATGTAATATAACACCAAATCTAAATTGCTAATAAAAATTTTAGTTTGGAATTCTTTGTAAAAATTTTGTCTACATTGGCAATTAATATATCTTAATAAGAATTGGAATGTTATCCCTCCTCTCAAACAATCTTTGATTTAATAATCAATACGATATAATAAATATTTTTAAACACTAAGAATGATAAAAAATCAGACTCGCATTCATTGCGAGCAAAAATAAAGACAATTTGCAGAGAATAAAAAGCGATTTTGTTGTTTTTAAAATTGAATTAAAGTTTGTTCATTCCTCTAGACTGGATTAGCAGAAGTTATCCGGCATTGCCCGGGATAAAAAGCACTGTAGCATATAAATACAGAAGCATATTGTCTGAAATTCTTATAATGTGGCACAAAAATATCTTTACTTGCTTATTATTATTATTTGTGGGGTGAAGTCAAATTCATGAGAGTTGCGCACTCCCTCTATTATATAATATTCTTAAATGAGTAAACGTTTTAACGCGTGCGTCCGGCAGTTTACGTACATGCGTGAATTACCGTTACATATGGGTAAACAACGTTGTGGCCGCAAGAATAAATTGAGCGTCTTATACTCGTAGATACAGAGGATAAATTTGTCAATACGAGGCTTCTAAGAGCAGGAAAGCAGAATTAGGAGTTGTTCACCTACCTGTTTTAAGTATGGTAGTATAGAAAGCCAATCTTCTAATATTTTATATACTGAGTCCAAGCACGTTTTTTCTCTCACTGAAAATATAAAGAAAACATTACACGTTCAAATACTGGCATGAACAAATTGGTACAAGCAAAACAGTGTTAGAAATAACAGAAAAAGGCACTCCTTGTCATTATATGTTGTGGAAAATTCTTTTGTTTATTGTAATTTTATTGTAGTGAGTAGTGCTGATTCTTGCCATTTAAAATATTTCCCTGCCTACCCAGGTTCCCCAATAGAATCTGATGCTCTCTCTCAGGTCATATTTTGCATTCTCTTTAAAATCTCCCACTATATCTTTTTTGCACCGGATTTGACCGAGCAAAGGGCAAAAGAACATAATATACTACGAACGAAAGACATGATGAACTTTAACCAGCGTAACCTTTTAACGAATATCAAATTCTTTAAAGCAAAAATAGATTTTTATATCACTACGTTAAAATCCAGTAAATTTCCGGGTCTTGATTTAATCTATCGTACGCATTTCTAAGAAATTTGAAACGTATTAGTGGGACTGCTAACGAAATTTTTAAACAAATCTTGAGAAGAAGATGTCGTGCCATTAGATTTTAAGCTAACGAATGTAACTCCTATCATTAAGAAGATAAAAAGAGAACTGACCAATTTTTGACCTAAAAGTTTAATATCCTTCGTAGGTAAATTAATGGAATCCGTCATTGGCGATAGACTGATTGATAATTTGGAAGCGCATAATCTCATTAATGATAGGCAACACGGCTTTAAAGCGGAACTTTCATGTTTAAACCTTTTGGAATTTTATGAAAGCATGACTGTCACTACAAGGAACTACAAAGAGCTACAAGGAAAATAAGTACCCTAGAAGACCTTACGGTCCATACAAGGAAGGTACTTTTGGCACAATCTTCGAAGGTGTCCGTTGGCATCCTCGAAGATCACTCGTCAGGATCTTAACTGTGATTTAGAAAGACTTTATCTAGTCTTGACTTGAACTGGTAAACAAATTTACTGTTGAAAACTTCCGTCGGAAGTGCGTTCCAACTACTGCAGATACTGTAAGTGAAGAATTTCCCACACAGATCACGGTGGTATCGCTTCAGTTCAAGTTTAAAGCCGTGATTTCTTGTTCTCTCCTTGCTGAGCTGGAAAATATCCCCGTAGTCCAGTCTGTCGAAGCCTCGAAGTATTTTAAACATTTCGATAAGCTTACCACGTATTCTGCGGGTCTCCAGCGATAACATATATAATTCCCTTAATCTATCTTCATAACTTTTATGTTTGATAGAAGGAATCAGTTTGGTTGCCCTGGCTTGCACGCGTTCCAATCTCGCGATGTCCTCTCGAAATGAAGGACTCCAAAATTGTACAGCATACTCCAGGTGCGGGCAGACGAGGGAGTTCTACAGACACAGAACTATCTTCTTGTTCCGATATCCAAACTGTTGCTTTATATACCCTAACATTTTGGGGGCTTTCTGCTCCACCTAATACACTGTTTCGAGAACTTGAGGTCACTCGTGATAGTAACACCCAAGTCCTTCTCAGTGTTGATTGATTCAAGAGCAGTGCCCTTAAGGATATAGATTAATTGTGGATTTTGGTGGCCGATATGCATCACTTTGCATTTGTTTACGTTGAAAGGCATTTGCCACGTATCAGACCACTCCCAATCTTTCGAAGATAATCGTGCAGGCGGGCAGTATTTCCATCTTTTGCAACGTTCATACCAAGCTTGGTATCATCGGCAAATTTAAAAATCTTGGCAACCATGTTACCGTCCATGTCGTTGACGTAGATAATGAATAATAGTGGTCCTAGGAAGGAACCTTGAGGCACTCAGCTAGTAACGGGCACCCACTCCGAAGCCTGTCTATTCACCACAACCACTGCCATCTGCCACTTAGCCAGTTCTCTATCCAGCCTGCTACTTTTCCATCTATGCCCACCACTAGCCCTTTCCGGAAAAAGGCGGCCATGTGGTACCTTATCAAAGGCTTTCTGAGAGTCTAAGTAGACCACATCCACTGCCTTGTCCCGATCGTGCTCACTGAAGAAAAAGTGGAAAAATTCCACAAGGTTCGTCATGCATGACCGTTGCCTTTGGAAGCCGTGCTGGGAACTCCTCAGTAGCAGCTTTGAATCTAAATGCGTCTTCATTTTGTCCAACATTATGCTTTCCATGAGTTTACCGACTCTCGAGGTCAGACTGATAAGTCGGTTGTTCGGCAGTTGGCTACGGTCTCCTTTCTTGAGGATATGAGTCACCTCCGCTTAACGCCAGTCTATAGGAACGAATTCAGTCCGGATTGACATGTTGAAGATTGCGCTATATGCTATGACAAAAGTTAATCTTTGGGCATAGTTTACTTAGACTCTGCTGAAGCATTCAAAACCCTTCATCATAGTGGTTTACTAACTAAACTTTTGCTCATAGAATTAGGGGAAGCCTCCTACAATGGGTAGATTCTTGGCTTAGTAATCGTAAGCAGAGAGTTATTTTAAACGATGAGTTTTTGCTGCTTTGTTGGGGCCATTGTTTTTCCTTATTTATGTAAACGATATGAACAACGGCCTACTTCATAAGTTATCCAAATTAGCGGATGATACAAGGAAAAAAATTTTAAATGAAAAATCATACCATATTAATTCAGCGGGATCTAGATAAAATTTTCGAATGGTCTAATAAAGGGAAAATGAAATTTAATTTAGACAATTGTAGTTTTGCACGTAGGTCAAAATAATGAAAGGTTTAACCATGAAATGGGTGGTAAAATTTCCATCTCCCTGAACGAAGGAAAAAGATTAGGGGTCTGGGTTTTAAAGGATTTTAAGTTTATCAAACATTGCGACCAAGCGTGTAAGAAGACAACCTCAATGCTTAAATTTATTGCGAGAGGTTTTCAGTACAAACACCAAGATATATTCATACTTCTATATAAAATTTTAGTAAGGCCACACTTGGAATAGGCGATACAATTGTGGTCACTTATGCACATGTAAACATCAATAAAATGGAAAGAATTCAACGACCGGCAACTAAAGTAATTCCCTGAAAAGAAGTAGGTTTCCTACGAACATAGCTAAAAATTCTTTCACCTTTAAAATCATCAATGAATGGAGCACACTCTCTTCGGAAGTAGTAAATTCTAGTAGTGTAAATAGTTTTAAAAACAAAATTGACAGTTATTTTAAGATTAATGATGTTGTTTAAATACGGAGCCCTCTTGTAGCTAAAATATCACATGAGTAAGTATCGTAACAACAATGTCCAAAAGAAGACTACTAGCATATTAGTATAGAATGGGACTGGCCTATGAAAAAACTAAGTAGTCGTTGCTAGCTCCCTGTAACTATGTAAATATGTAACATTGTAATATAATAAATTTTAATTATTGTCTCCTACTCCATAAGATTAAAATGTGATTTGACTTGCTTTCCAGTCTGTCTCATTTTTAATTAATTAAATTTAAATATTAAATTGCATAATTTTCAGAATATTAGACAATTATTTTATGTTTGTTATAGTATCTTTCCCTTTAAGCTGTTTTTTATTATCGTATTGTTTATTTAAATTTATTTCTTTTTCTTTTTAATATTCAATGTGTATATTTTTAACCTTTTATTTACGATTAAATATAATTTTTAATATGATGTCATTTTATCGTTTGTATTCATTTAAATAGTCATGATTCCTTGCTATATTTATAGTTCCAAGTCATGATTATATGCGAGTCATGATTAATAGTTATTTTTATAGTTCTAAATCATGATTCTTATTTATTCTCAAATAAATTTCTAGGTCATAATTCTTACTTATTCTCTAATGAACTTCTAAGTTATGATTCTTGATTATTCTCTAAAGAACTTATAAGTCATGATTCTTACTTATTCTCTAATGAACTTCTAAGTCATGATTATATATAATTCCTGACTAGTTATACTTATATTTATAAGTTATAATTATAAATCATGATTCTTAGTAATACTTATATGTAGTTCTATGTAATGATTATATTTTGGTGCTAGAAACGGTTGGTGGAGAAATATGTCTAACCATTCTCAGGTTCGGTGACAATAAATCATATTTACATTAAACAAACCTTTAATTTAATCTTAAGTATAGAAATAAATAACCTTACGCTTAACACTAGCATATTAAAATAAGTTCACAAACGAAACTCCATAGTTATTTAGTTATCTATAATCTGACCATCAATGTGACTGTGAGCCTTAAATAATACACATCAAGAGCCCGAGGTGGTTTTTGGCACAAATTGGGTGTCTTCATTTTCATGGCGCTTGTATTTGGCAGCCTCGAAATCTTAGACGAGACAAAGGAATTGAGTTCGAGTATTTGCCTTCCGATGAGACTTGGACGAGAATTACGTTCTGGAAGACAATGTGGAAGGTAGATAAACATCCATCACTATCTCGTTCACTTTGGTGATTGTATTTTGCAGTAACATTTTAGGCCTAATATTTCCTGTACGGTTGGTTTGCGTGATATCATCTTGATAACGTTCTTTGTTCTGGTCTCCGTCCCAGAACGAATATAAATTGTCACAGGTTATTTCATTCCCATTTGCGTGGTTAACGATCCTTATCCGTATTCTTCTTTGCCGCATTCAGAAGCTGTTAGCTATTTCCTAAAAATAACACTCAATTTTAATGCCAGAGATCAATTATCGAGTACACTCTTGAAATAATTTAGCTAACATACCGCTTTTAGTCGCGGGCAACTCTACATCTCACTATGTCGGTCGGTCCCCATTTTACTTTTGTGTGTTTTTGGTAATAACCTTGTAACTATTGGGCCGATTCTAACGAAATTTGAAACCCTTATGTTGTTTTCCCTTTTTTTTCAATGATATAATTGCTAAGGTCCTTCTGAGGTTAGTCGGGTAATTATTTGGAAATAACTCCAAATCTATTCCACCGATTCTAACAAAATTTCAAACACTTATGTTGTTTTACATTTTCTTTCGAAAAATATAATTGCCAAGGTCCTCTCAAGGTTAGTCCTGGAATTATTGAAAGTTTTAAAGGTCGTAAGATCATATATCAGAATAGGTTTGAGAACGCTACTTTTACGGGGGAGACCTTGTTTATCTTAAAGGCGCTCATCTGTCGACTACCTCAGGGGCATAATTTGCGTATTAACAAAACAGACAATTACTAGGCTATATTAAAAACACACACACATACACACCAAAAAAAACAAACAAACTATTAAAAATTGTAAGCAAAAACAACGATTCAAAAGGAAGAAGAAACCAGAGTATGCGACCGACACCAAAGATAGACAAATAAAATAGAGGAGAGCTGCCTCTTCCAAGAAGTCAGAGAACAGATTTCCGTGTGCAAGAATCAGCCTGAGTAAAATGGCAAAGCAGTGGCCATCCTGCTCTTTCCGGTACTGGGAGAGGTAAGGTGCTCAAGGACCACCCCGCAATGATTAGAAATCTAAGAATCTCATCGTTTAACCATTTCTAAAGCGCACCATATAGTAAAATATCAGGCCTTATTTGTAGTTGACTAAGGTATTTATGCTTGATTATGGAGACTAGCACTTGGTGTTAATTCGCCTAAAAATTGGAAAATAATTTTTACAAGAGGCATGATATACGCAGACATCGTTGGCAACTCAAGGATTTGTTGATGAACGCTCCATATAAAGGGATGAAAAGGGTTTGTCTGAAATAAACAAAGGGATCTTGTTGTATAAAACTTTATTAGACGTGTAGAGAAGTATAAATGTGGTTTCGAATTTTCTTTTCTCACGCTTTCTTGCATCTTAGGCTATTATTCCATCCTTTGCTATCTATATATATTTTTTAGCTAATTTACCTCACCTGACACTAGTTGGTACGCATTAAAGTAAAGATACATAGTCTGAATCAAATTCAGCCTTTGTTTTAGATGGTTTCAGATACAATAGTACACTCTCTTAATAGAAGTGTAGCGGAAGGTGGGAAAAAGGCAAGTGGCATATCTTTATCAGCCGAGACACCTTTCAACCTTTTCAAACGTCATTTTCTGGCAAACAATGAAGATGAGCTTCAAAAATGTTGAGAAACGTATAGGCTAATAAAGATATGCCACTTGCCATCATTTTTTCCCACCTTTCGCTTTCTGAAAATAGTCTTTGAACTGGTTAAAAAGCTGCAGCGAAAGCTTAACCAACAGCCATCGCTGTCGATTTGAACAAATCTTGTATACAACATGGCCACCTATATATATATATATATATATATATATATATATATATATATATAATTTGAAGGATGAACGAAAAGACGCATAAAGGGAAATTCATTTCATTTTCTTATTACAACGTTTTGGGTGAACTTTTTCGCCATCTTTGGGTACTGGAAATACAATTTGTGGAAAATAATTTAAGTTAAGAACCAAACAGATAATCAAAATGTCGAAATTATGGAACGTATTTAGTGTTAATTAAAGAGGGGGAGAGCGAGAAATTTACTGGCAATTGATAATCTCTGGATTATTATGTTAAGAGTTAAAAATTAACGATTGGGGAAACACAGAAAACACATCCGGATAAACCAACTTTAAACAATCGGTCGTTGGAGAATAACTGGGGAGAAAGGGCAAGGAGCGTAATAAGAAAGAGAAGGTTAGGAGGTTGGTAATATGTTTGTTTAGAGTAGAAGTAGTGGGTGAGAAGAGGAATCGTAATTTAAGGAAGGCGAAAGGTATTTAATATACATGGATTCAAGAATCCTTAATGATATGGGATCATGGGTGGTTTTTGAGATTTTAAAATCGTCCGTTGTAATTTCAGTTTTAGACTTAATAGAGTGAAGCCTAACAGGTGAGAATTCTTTCGTAGAGAGAACCTTTCCTGTCCTGTGGCTAACATCCAAATGTGAACAGAACCAAGCACTCAGCGAGCGCACCGTACTACCGATGTATCTCCCCAGTTTACAATTGCGGCAAGTAAACTCATACACAACAGAGCACTTCGCTTCAGGCGGGATTCTGTCCTTACAATTGAAGTATAATTCTATGTGGTGTCTAGTATTAAATAGACACCACATAGGATTATACTTAAATTGTAAGGACAGAATCCCGCCTGAAGCGAAGTGCTCCGTTATGTATGAGCTCCATAGGAGAAGCCCTAACCAATCTATATTTATATATATATATATATATATATATATATATATATATATATATATATATATATATATATATATATATATATGTATATATATATATATATATATAAATATATATCCACACGGACATCATATCATTCATATATGATAGCTGGAGCAGTGTTATTTACTATCATGCTTTAATGGCATTCGTTTGTGACTACCCAACTTTTCTCCGTATATATACATAGATACAATCGAAATTATTTAGACTTTGTCTTAGGAACTACTCTTTTAAATATAGTTCCTTGGAAGGGCATAAACTATCTTTTTAAAACACCTTCCTAACTGATTAATTCTTTTAGTATAAATAAGGAGGGTTAAAAGTAAATATTTTATTGATTTCATTTTTTCTTTTAAACAGAAAATCAAAGTAATTTTCTAAGTTACTTGGCAAATGTTGGAAAGAAATTTTATTCCATTCCTCCATTTGGTGACTGGCTTCAAGGGCATATGTCGCCATATGTTTGAAAGGAATTTCCTTTATTCTTTACCCATTACCTTCCCAAATTATATGTTATGAATCTCTTATTTATGATATATATATCCTTTATGTCATATTTATATCTCATAGAATAAAATTATTTTTTGGTAACAAGATAATTCATATCCACTCCTAGAATCCCACTCCCTCTGCAATTAAACACAGAGTGCCCACTCTATCTCCCACCCGAAGTAAACTGAGTTCATTGTTAACTGATGAATTAATCTCCCTCTCTCTGTCTTAAAGAAAGACTGGCTCTCCTTTTCAAGCTATTATGTCGTATTCCTCCCTTTTGCTTTTAAACACGATACCGTTTTCTCAGTCCTAGAGAAACTATCACCATATCTCTCATCTTACCTTTTATTTTAAAGGTCTGCCTTTGTTTTATATTTATATTCTTCTTTTTATTAGTTTTTATTTGCTTTACCTTTGACTATCATTCACTCAAACCAATTTTTTCCTTGATACCTGATTCGATCGCTGAAAATCTTAGAAATCTGCTATTTTCTTAGGAGAACATCAATATATAGACCTCACTGGTTTCACACCGTCGGGGAGGCAGAGCGCAAGATAATCTGTCCTGTTCTTATCCCTGGTAGCTCTTAGGTCGCCTTTTATGACAAAGTAAGCAGCCTGGGTGTTACTTTTGATAGAGGATTATCTTTCAAAGCCCATGTTGAGAATATCTGCAAATCTTCTCTCTTCCTTCGTCATATTATTGCCTGTATTTGCTACCTCTTAGACCAGGGTTATTCAACCTTTTTTCCCAACGGGCCAAATTAAAAATTTAAGTATATTCACCGGGCCACAGAGCTACTTAAATATAAATTTTAAAAAGTTCAAAAATACTGAGGGCGGTCAATAAGTTTTGCAATTCGGATATAAGGAAACGAGATATGAGGAAAAGTGTTTTATTATTTTTCAATATAACTACCTCGACTTCAATGCACTTGCTCCACTTGTCCCTGAGGCTTCGAATTCCTGACAACCAGAAATCTCCCGACTGCTGTTCAATCCACTCTTGGACGGCAAGCTGGACATCTTCATCGTCCCCAAACCGGCGTCCACGCACTGAAGCCTTAAGCTGGCGCAATAAAAAGTAGTCGCTAGGGGATCCCAGTGATGGATTGCAAGGGGGATTTTTGAGCTCAAATCCGCACTCGCGCAGGGCAGTTTGTGCAACTCTGGCCTTGTGGACTTTGACGACGTTGAGGGCGATCATGGGGCATGAGGTTTCTAGGGACCCGACCGGCAGAGACCTTGGTCATAGCCAAAATGTCGTGGATGATATTGATAATATTTACATGTGATATTCCAAGTTGTCGCTTGATTTCTTCGACCTTCACCCGTCGATTTTCGAGGATCATTCTCTCTACATGGACTACATTGTCCTCTTTAGTCACGTCTGACGGGCGTCCTGGACAGGGAAGATCTTCAAGGGACTCACGACCATGGCGGAACTCCCTATTCCACTAAGCAATGGTTGCATAGGAAGGTGCGGTGTCAGTGTAAACTGCAACCATGCGTTCATGGATGTCTTTTGCATTCTTGCCTTCCTTGGTCAAAAATCTGTTTATTGCGCAGTGCTCAACCTTCTACTTTGATCAAAAAATTTGTGACTGACGATCTGCGATCAGCTACTGCTTTTTAAATAGACGAGGCAGGAGCGTGTGGCTGCAGGTCCTGACTTGTCCTAACTTGTCCTAACACCCCCACAAACAGCCATCTCCATTCCTCTGTTTTGCCCTACCGATTCGCAAAACTTATTAACCACCCCTCGTATATATAGGGGGTCCCCAAAACATTTCTACACACTTTAAATAATTGTAAAGTAGGTGTTTATTAAAATACATTTTATTTTAAAAATTTACAATTATTTAAAGTGTGTATACATTTTTGGGAGACACCCGGTATAATTACAAACAAAATACTGTATATTAACAGTAAAAAATTAAATTAGACTAATATAAAATCTAATAAAATCAATGTGATTTTTACGATTGCTTTCCTTTTATGATATTCTCAATATCTGGTTTTCAAAGTAAATGAAAGTATACCTAAACAATACCTCGTTAAAATAAAATCTTAGTAAACAGTGGGCCACAATGTGAGTGAAGGGTTGCACGTCCCTCTCTTAGACCATACCAGTTTTGCGATTCCGAAAAATGCTTTCCTTACCTCCTATTTTGATCACTGCAACTTAATTCTTACAGGATTAGTAGGCAACACAACTCTGTTAGTTCAATTTGTTTGAAACTTTATGAACAGCGTTATTTTCCACAGAGGACGTTTCTCTGTTTTACACTTCCCTGCCCCATGACTTGCACTAGTTGCCCATTCGTTAGGAACACTCTCAAGATTCTCCTAACATCATAGCACCTTCCTCTATATCTTTCATAAACGCACATAGCGCGTCCTCAGACAACTCTTCCCCCTGGATCTGAGACTGTACTCTCTCCCTCATCGAAGTCTATGCAGTTTGGGCGATCGAGCTTTCTTAATAGTTGCTCTAAGAATGTGGAATGACCTCCCTCCATGCATTATACGCTCCTTACCCTCAAAGTGAGCCGTAAAGACTTATCTAATCTCTCAGAGCTTAATTTAGAACGTGGAGATGCGCTATGTGAAGACTCTGAGCCTTGAAGAGTGCACTTAGAAATCTACAATATTTCTTCAGTATCAAGTGATTCATCAGTATTAGTGAATTTTGTCATCTCGCGAATCGCATTTTTCTTAACGAAAATTATATTTAATATTATTCACATACCGCAGTTGTAACGTTTTTTTCAATTGTTTTAGCTTTAAGTTAACTAAAGGCGTAAGCTTGTTTCCTTTGTAAGGTTCTTTCAGTTGTAAGGTTGTTCAAAATGCAAGGTCCTCTCGGTTGTAATATTCCTTTAAGTGTAAGATTTTTACAGTTTAAGGTTCTCTAAATTGTAAAGTTGTAGAGTTCTTTCAATTTTATTGTTTTCTATGTTGTAGAGTTCTTTCAATTTTACTGCTCTATATTTTGTAAAGTTCTTTCAATTTTACGGTTCTCTATGTTATAAAGTTCTTTCCGTTGTTAGTTTCTTTCCGTTTTAATGTTTTTAAGGTTTAAGCTTCTTTGAATGGTATAGATAGCAATCACATTAAAAAAAATAAGTCTTGATTCATGAAGGTTAAAATGGCTCATTTGACCAGAGCTGTTTTTTTTTAATCTTAAGACAAAGACAGAGTGAATAATTTATTTGAATACCGGGTTTTGAAAAATTCACGTTATTTTCTTTACAACGCTCTCAACCATGACCCTCATGCTTGTTTGAATTCATTTAGAGACGTTTTTATTGTTTTAACATATAAGTATGTGAATTTTCCCAATGTGGCCACCCTCGACGAGACATTATGGCCACGCACTTTGCAGAAAACCTTCCTCATGCTGGCCTACACAGGGTTGAAAGAGGACTTGAGCTTGTCGACGTTGCTGTTGCGAACCTTTTAGGCCTCGCTCTTGATATGCTCCCACACGTTGTATTCGATGTATTTCTTTGACCAGAAGTTCATGTTCGACCCCAAACACTCTTGCGCGGACTTGGACGTGTCGGCCGGCTTCAGATAAAAAACATAGTCTGCCTTTATCGTGATCTTTTGTACCCCAGGCAAGACTTTCGTGGCCAAAATGTCCCTGCATTAGGCTGTAGTAAGCCTGTAACCGGCCTCGAATCATTTCAACGTTATCTTCTTGCCATTCAAAGTCAGGACGCCGAGCATTACCACGGAGGCCTGGTACTTGGCATGGATATGTAACACACATTGGAGACGTCCTTGGCGAAGTTTAGCACCGGGTCATTCTGTTGTTGATTACCGGATCGACCTTGAAGGTTTTTTCATTTATAAAAGGGCAATTCGATTGCCATAACGCTTCAAGTCGTTGAGAAGGCAACGACAGCGCCCCTTTCATTGTTATTTTATACGATCCGTGAGCAAAGGCCTACTTGACGGCCCTCGATACGTTGGACCACGAGATTTTCTTATTCACGAGCGCAGTCACTTTGAGCCTCAGAGTACTTTCGTAGGTCTTTATCACAACTAAATGGTTGAAACTTAAAGCCGGCCTGAACGATATCGATCTTTGAGGTATTTACCAGCCTTGATCTTTTCTGCGACTAGTAGACGGTCTCCGGCTGAGGTTAATCCGCTTAGTGCGATTCGACTTGTTGTGGCTGACGCGAGGGAGAACAGAAATCTGGAATCTTTTCACTTCTATCTCGCCGCAACTGCAAACAATGAAGAGTACGTTTTAATAACACCTCCTGGGAAAATAGAACTTGACGGAATTTTTTCTATCACACACGCGAAACAAAAAATAATAAAAAAAACTAACAAAGTGCAACTAAATATTTTCAAAACACAGTACAAGCACGTGTTATTCGGTGTGGAATTTTGATTTGAGGAAAAAAAAAAATATATATATATATATATATATATGATCATTTTTGCTATAATTTAATTAAATTGCAGGCGTTTATTGACAAGGAAGTCCCTTAGTGACCGATCGGTCGATCTGCCGGAGAACGTTGTTAACAGAAAGGAAGAGAAACACGGACGGTGATGGAGATATCGGCAAGGTTGCTAAAATTTGATTCTAATGAATGGGATGAGGCTTGAATCATTTGTATCTAGATTCTTCCCAATGCCTGGAAGAACGTTATTAGTTTTACTAAAGAATTCCAGTGATTGGCTTAGTGAGAAGTCATAGTAAAATGACTACCAAAGGTTTTAAAGCGTAAATGTAATGATAAAAACATGATGACCGTAAAGTTTTAACACTTATTTTTTTTATTTTAAAATAAGCAAAATCGACAACATCCAGTACAAAATTTTAGGAAATAATTGCTTTAAGAATAAAATTAAAATCATGGGAAGTAAAATTTTTTGGTGTTACTTTAGCGTGTTTCATGGTACAATTTTATTACCTGGGCTTCTGTCTAGTCAATATTAAATGACCTTTAGCATGCAGTCTACCATTCATGTACTTACCTTATCTTGACTCTTTTAACCTAAGACGTTAAAAGAGGTTAGGTTAGGTTAGAAAAACCGCACTCTAATGTTATACGAAGTATGTCTCATTAATTAAAAAATGTAAATTAAATTGTTTGTTTCAGTTATGTATTACTAATGAATTCCGCCATAACGATGACCATTATTGCATTATTAAGCCTTTAATGATCATTTCGATTCTGAATGAATATGCTTTCCATTGTTAAGTGTAAGTCCTTAAAAAATATATCATTATTAAACATTATTCCATTTGTTTTATCATCTTATAGTATAAAGTTCCTTTAGTGGAGGTAAGCTGCATTTAAAGTGTAAATGACCCGGTAGACAGCACGCTAAAGTGTACAAGTGCACGCTAGAGGTAAATGACCTAGGAGACTGCACGCTAAATTAGCAAAAAAAATAGCACAATTCGGCAGAGATTTAATGTATTGATCAAAATTGTAAAGGCACGCAACTCTCCTAAATCTATATCTAATCTATAGAGAATGTAGGTGACTCGAGAGCATAGTACTGAAGTTTGCAATGAAATTTTTCTACTTGAAAAGACGAGCTGGTGAACTAGAAAGAGACCTTGTTTAGCTAAATATTTATTATTCCATGATTAGCTACATGATCAGGATACAAAGCAGGTTTTATCAACCACAACGCATAAATCTACACACGATGATATACAATATGTAACAAGAAAAATAATGAGGTATACACAGTGAATGCAAACGTGTAAAACAAATTGATCCGACAGCATGATTTGACCGATCGGGCGCCTCCAAAACACAAACCGAATTTTTTATGTAGGACAACATCCGCTGCCACACGACCAAATCAATGAACACCTGCCTGGACGACAAGAAAATAACTTAGGAATCGACAGTGAATGAGTCCAGAATTGTTGGAAGACATTTGGAGAGATTTTGGAAGCGAGTTACCCCCAAACCCTTCAAGAATTCTAACAAATTCTTTATATGAATAGAGCAAAATTGCATAATTATAGCTTGTAAAGATAACTTCGAGTGATAATATAATCGTGAATTTCCAATAGAATTTTTTTTCTACTCTCCTTCGGATCTTTTGGGACATCAATTCTTCTATTAAATTACTTATGTACTGATAACTTACGTTTTATTCATCTTAAACTGGCATAACCTTTATTCATACGTAATTTATACATATATATATCTTACACTAATTTTGGCAGCATTTTTCTTGCTCAAGAAAAGTTAGTGGCAAAAACGAACTCCGTTCAAACCTTTACTGGAATAACTGTGAAAGAAATTCGATTATAACAGTTAAACACTTAGCGGTAAAAATACATTTAACTCATTCTTTTGTGCATAGTTATTTAAATGACAGGCAAAGATTTTCTTAACGCCTCTCATTTGTTCATCTCTCCTTTCTCAAGTGAAAAGTTAATAATTTGTTGAGTAGCATTTTAACAGGATACGAAAAGTAGGATATGTTCAATAATATTAAACATTCTGGAAAATAAATTACATCTTGGGGGAAATTCAATACCCAAGCCGAAATAGAGACTGATACACGGAACTTGCTCCTCTGCGTTTGATGGGATATGAATTGCATAATCAATTTCGAACTTCTAAGCTCAAATCGGACTATCACCAGTGGTTTGATGTACTCAATTGGGCCGTTTATATGCAATGCTTGAAAAAAAATTCCAGCATTAATCAATAGAAGTACAGGGCTATTTCTCTGTTCTCTGCTCGATGGGTGACCGTTCCTTCTCAGTTTGTGCTCCTAGACTCTGAAATGCTCTTGTTGCCGAAGTGCGATCTTCTCTACACTTGCTACACAACCTACGCTCTAGGAGAGCTAAAAGCCCAGAAGGGCGCATTATGAATACATATTATCATTATTATTATAAGACACGTGCAAACACATAAGGAAAGAGATATCATAAAAATAGACAATTTCGTTGTGGAACAATTAGGCATACACCGAACTCACTTGACTTAGCCATATTAGATTACTATCATGTTAAGAGCTTACCAAATCACTTGAAGATGTCAATTACAGAAGAGGTCGAAACATTCTTAAAGAACCCTTTTAAATCAAACTCAAATGACTTTTACAAACATGATATTGAAAAGCTTCTAGAAAGATGAAGACATGATAGAGACTATTAAAATTGTATTACTTATTAAATCCAGAGATAAATACTTATCATCATCATCACTAACTCTATAATTTAAGAAGGGGATTCTTTTGAGTATTTGAATAATAATTTCATCTTATTTTGGTTATGATTTATGTATTTTTATCAAAGTTATTTCTAATAATTCTTTTATAATCTCAAAAACAAAAGGGTAAAGTTCAGAAATAAATATAAGTATCGTAACTGTGAATTTTTTAAAACCCAATAAATTAAAATGGTGAAGTTCAGAACATTTATTTTTATATATCTTCTATAACTATATATTTTAGCAACGTGATATTTTGAAAGGGAGGAAATTTTTGCTTAGAGTTCCCTTTTAAAATTATTATAATTAGCGAAGTTCAGAAAATTTATACAAATTTAACCATGGCTGCACTTTTAGATTTTAAATTTTAATCTTAGTAGTGAAGCGCAAGCTCCCCATGTAGGAGAGAGTGGCGAAGCCATTGCCTTGTTTAACTATAAATAATTTAAAGAGTTCCTTTATTTCTATCATTAAAATAATCATAATCAATAAAAGAAAATCCCGCAGTACATATGGGATAACCAAATACTATATTTACTTCGGAAATTGTCGCTTTCTGTGACTTATTGATATCGTTGGTATGAATTTTGAAGGTTTTAATGTCATCTTGACTAGAATTCTTTAATATTTCTTTTCGCTATTTATTAAAAGTTGGACAAATGAAACGTTTGACCATGTCAATGAATAAATGCTTTGTCTTAAATAATTTGTTGTAGAATAGCAAGTTGGTCAGCAGGACTCTCTCTCCAATCTTTTACATCATGTTGTCCTCGTCCTATAGGATTAAATATCGTACGTAAGGCTTCCTCCTCAAATATTCGAAAAGCTTTCGTCTAGAGTTTAGTGTACAATTTATTCGTAAAGCTCATAACCGAGTTCTTCAACTATTTAAAAAAAATATTGATTTTTAAGAGGATGAACTTGTTTCTGCATAAAATTCATGTGTTTTTAAGTTTACATATCGTTATTTTTTCTTCAGGTCTTTTTTAAAACAGTCAAAAGTCCAGCTGACGACGATAATGATATGGAAGTTTATGGGGGATAGGTTATTGTGGCTCGGACCTCTTCCACTTGATTTCCTCTTCTCAATTAATTTCATTTCTCTTAACTTATGTTTATGATATATTTGGACCTGTAGCAAGGACTGAATATATTAAATTCCTAATATGAAAAAATAGAATAACTTCATGTGTCCCAAGAAATCAAGAATTTCAACAGATTACATTGGTCAACATTTTTTTCAAAATCTCAGTTGCATAAGATTTTTTACTCATTCTTACTGATTTTGACCTACTAAATTCAAGTCTGAAAACGGTTCAGCTCTATATGTTCTATAGTTTTCATGCAATTATAAGTTTTTTATTCTAGCTGTTTGTGATCAAATTAATTATTTACACATTTATGTAATCAACAAAGATATTAAAATTGTTTTGTTTTTCTTTTAGATCTGATCATGGCTACAAGGAGACGTCGATGTGTGAACAAGCCAGGCGCTTTCTGTAATATTTGTAAATGCTTCACGCTTATTCGCCAAATCGTACTATAACATCATTTGTGAGCGGTACTTATAAAGCGTACTTTGGACTTACTCTTGACACTGTGTTTCTTAACTGCGAGAAAATGCTGCATGATTGGACAAATGAGAAACGTAAGGGTTTACCTTTCGCAGTTCCCATGGCCTGGTGAGAACCGACGGACCACAAAACTGACTGCTATTTTTGTCTGGTCAATACAAAGGGGATTTGCAAGAAAACCAGACACAAAATCTCATATCCTAGTATCTTGTCAGCAATCAGACCTACTCTACACTCTGGTGAGCTCCTAATCCCAGTTTTTAAAGCATTTCTTCCATCTCAAGATGTGGGTAGTGACCAAGAGCAAGAGACTGCAGATGAAAGTCAAGAAATACTTTAGAATCTGGCGATCCTTCTTATGTGACCCCAGAGTCATTAACTCCTCCACACTTTAGCCAGCCAAAGCTGAATGACTTTGTGCGTGATTTGGGTCTCTCCAAAAATGCAGCTTTAGTGTTAGCCTCCAGGTTTCAAGAATACAATCAGTTGAGCCATACAACGCAAGTTTCATACTTCCGAAATTGGAAGCAGGATTTTGTACCACTTTTTATACAAGAGAAAAACTTTGTTTATTGTCATAATATCTGAGGTCTTCTCCAGGAAATCCGGATGCCAGTATACAATGCAAATGACTGGCGATTATTTCTAGATAATTCTGAGCGCAGATTGAAGTCTGTTCTACTTCATAACGCCAATTACTATGCAGCTGTTCCAATTGGACATTCTTTGTAGTTACGAAAGGAACATAATGACATTTAAACTAGGATCGACTTACTAAAATACGACGAGTACAACTGAACAATTTGTGTGAACCTCGAAATGGTTATTTTCCTCCTAGGTCAACAAAGAGGATTTCAAAAGTATTGATGCTATATTTGCATGTGGGACAACTGAACCAGAAAGAATGGCTCATACGGGAGAATCTGGAAGCAGGTATGCCAAATATTGTCAAAAATCCATTTGTCAGTCGAGAAAAGATCATTTTTCCTCCACTGCCTATGATCTGGGTTTGATGAAGCAGTTTGTCAAGGCATTGAATACTAACGGTGAATGCTTCAAACATATATATTCTTCCCTTCCTTATTTGTCCTTCGAGAAGATCAACGCAGGTGTGTTTGATGGACCACAGATTCGTGCACTTGTACGTGGTCAAGAATTTGCCAGAAAGCTGAACCACAAGGAAATGACTACATGGCGTTGATTTGTGGCGATGATGCCAAACTTACTCAGGAATAACAAGGATGAAAACTAGGAAACTTTCGTAGCTAATATATTATCAGCGTTTTGCGTTCTTGGATGTATCATGAGTGTCAAACTCAATAACCTGTACAGTCATCTTGATAGATTCCATGAGAACCTAGGAGCAGTAAGTCATGAGCAAGGCAAGCGGTTCCATCACGACTTCAAGACCATTGAAGAAGGTTACCAAGGGAGATGGGACAAACATATGATGGCAGACTACTGCCAGAGCTACAAGCTACAAGCGGAAATTCATGCCCTAGTAGACTGCAATTGAACTTTGCCTCCTCAAAGTAACAAATCTCTTATCAACCAATCAGTTTTATATAAACTATAACCATTGTTAACTTGTGCAAGTGTTTCAAATTGTGATCTTGAAAAGATTTATACTATCTTGCCTTTTTATTACCCAGCTATATTAAAGAGTTTTATAACATATTTCATCACATTTACCTCCTGAGAGACTACGACGTTAATATGATGATAACGAAATTTTGAGATTTTCAAATACAGTGAGGAAAAAACTAACATCAGATCTGAAATCAGCGCAAGAAATTTAGTAATAACAGGTGTTGGTATCAATTCAACATAAACTTTGTTGACCAGTGTTATTCTCTATTGTTTCTTTATCTTCAAGATTTTTTCTTCTAGATATTACTGGATAATACAATTAGAGAGAAAAACGTGTGTGAATATTTAAAAAAAAAAAAAGAACCAGCAGCTAATAACTGCTATAAAAATGTTGAAGGAAGATATATTGCCTATTGGAAAAAATTTAAATCCAGTGTTCTAAACCGGATTAAGACTGAGAAGGAAATTGATCTTTTATTACCGTTAGATATTAAGGGAGAATGGTAATGTTTTTCGCAAACTATGTTCTCAAAGCACCTCGGTATTCAAAAAAAAAACAGAAAAGGTGTTTATTTCTGTGCCTAATATATTGTTTTGATTGGAGGATTAAATAAAACTACAGCATTAGCCCAATTAGTAGATTCATGCTTTACCTAATATAAAACTACTTGGAAATTTACTTTATAAACCGCCTGACGGACATGGTGTTTGTATCCATTTTCTCCATTATATATAATGGAGAATATATATATATATATATATATATATATATATATATATATATATATATATATATATACATATTTCTATGTATATATATATCTATATATATATATATATATATATATATATATATATATATATATATTTATATATATATTTATATAGAGAGAAAGATAGTCAAATACGAAAACTTTACCAATTTCTTAGGTGAAATTAAATTTAATCCTTCTAATGTTTTTTTTAGGTAGACTTTGTGATTCGCCTGAAGTTTCTCGATTAAGGAACGAAATTGAATTTAGTGTACAGGAGATATCGATCTTAATAAAAATGTTATTCTACTTTTTGCCACATCTTCTTAAAATGGGCAAATATTTGAGGAAATAGTGAATACTTGAATAAGCGTGTTATTGCATTTCAAGACGGCTAAAGCACGTATGGATAAATATCAGAGAGGATGAAAATCCTATGGGCGCTAGTTCAAACCATCATAAGCAAATATAGGAACACTGAAAAATTGAACATTGCCAAAAAGTGGAAAAAACTTCTGATTATGTCCTAATGATATTTGTAACATTGTAATGAAGGTTAAGATTGCGCACCTACATAAATAAGTAGCCAATATATTAAGCTTTGGCAAGTGCAAGGTGTAATGATTTAGAGTTGAAAGTGAGAGTATTTCTACATACAAAGAATCTACACTGCTACCAGAATAGAACGAAGACATTTCTACCTTTATAACTCACGTTAATCCATTGCTCATATTTCCATATGCGTATGTTTACTGTGATCTCATTTTGGAAGTAAATACTGCCTCGAAAGAAGAAAAATTGTGCTAATAATGGTAAAAGAAAAATTGTTTATACAGGGTCATCCCAAAAAAACCGGCTGGCACACAATTTTTTTGATATATCCTTTATTCATTCAATCACTAACCACCCTCACTTTAAAGCACATGACTTGAAGCAACTCCTGTAAACACGAGTAGATCTCATTGGGAGCTGCATCAAACATTACTACTACAAGACAGGCTCGTTCAAGAAAGTACAGGTCACTTTCGTGCAGCAGTTTGAATGTGAAAAAGTAGCTTTCAAAAGCAGAATTTAGGGCTCGGTTGACCAATTCGAGAACTATGGGACTGTGGTGAACCTCAATGCAGTCAGTAAAAACCGTTCAAGCCATTTAGGATGCCCTAGAAAGCGTACAGCTAAGATGGTCGAGAGCATGAGAGAGTCACCTCATCAGCGTCCAAAACGCTCTGTGCGCAAGCGAAGTTAGTCCTTCGGTATACCCGTAAGACTTGCAGGAGAGTGCTAGTAATGGATATAAAGGCCTACCCATAAATAATACAGACGAAGCAAACCCTTTTAGACTCAGACAAGGAATAGAGAAAGGTTATGTCAGTCAAGATACTGGAGAAGATTCAGGAGAGCCCAACTTTTCTTAACCTCCTTTTTACCTCAAATGAAGCTCACTCCCATCTTGAAGGAAAGGAAAACTCAAGGACAAATATCTTTTGGAGGACCTCCAGAACAAATCACATAGCCATCAAGCCCCTATACTACCCTAAGTGCATGTTATGAACTGCAATCTCAGCCAGGTGCATCATCGGGCGATTCTTCTTCGAGGAATCTGGCGTCACGAAGGAGCGGAATGTTGAGGTACTCCAAACCTTCAAAAGGGATCTGCATACCCTGAACCCGTCGCTTATGGGAAAGTTCTGGTTCCAGCAAGATGGAGCAAGCTCTCACACCTCAAACCTGTCTCGAGATTGGCTGAAAGAGAACTTTGGTGGCCGTGGGATCAGTCACAAGACTGATTTTGAGTGGGCACCTCACAGCCCAGACCATTATGCAACTCAAAGAAGCTATCAGGGCAGACATCAGAGCCTTTAGTCGGTCGGTTTGTAAGGACGTTATGGACAACTTTGTTTTGCGCCTCAAAAAATGTACAGAGCTAAATGCGCGTCATCTCGAACACGTGCTCTAGAATAAAGAAGAAAAGTCCAAAGACACTCATGTTTTGATATGATGTTTTCTAACACAATAAACTAGTCATCGCCAAAGTTTCACTCAATCCTTGAAGAAAATTAAAAAATGAAGCCTATCGAATTTTGGGACCCGTTTGTGGGGAGTGAATCTGTATAAACGGAATATTGAGAAAAGAAGATTATGTGGCTATTTTGAAAAAACCTTTTACCATCAAAACGAAACTAAAGTTTGGCAGATAGCTTTACTTCTATAAGAACAACATTTAAAGACATTCAGAAACTGTAGAGAGGAAATGTTTTGAATAAACCTAAATTAATTTTTTAAAATTATCATCAGAAATCCCATACCTGATAACTCAGCAAAGAAGTCCAACGAATAAGGACGAGTTGGGAATGTACGGTAACTAGGAATTGAGCAAAATTCTTGTGAAGACTTTTGCAATATATAAAAATATGACAAAATTTTTATTATTTATGTATTATTTATTTCATTTTATGTGTAATAAGCTTTGTATTGTGTTTAATATTATATTGTTGTGAAATCAAATCTTTGGGCGTCCGATCACTTTAAATTATGCAACTTTATCTAGATTACTGTTGCACAGCCAGCAACCGATAGTAACAACATAATGGTGACACATGAAAACTTCACGCCCCAGGAGCCTCTTTAGTGTCACTAAGAAGAGATGATAATTATAGTGCGTGTTTTCATAGTCTCGTCACTCGCTTCCAATTTCTGCCTCGGTTAGACATTTGAATTGAGCAATCAAGAGGAATTCCTACATAATATTATCAATAATTCTATAATATATAACATAATTAGACCGTGTTTGTATAACTATACCCTCCATTGGAATCTAATCAAAGTGATATGTATTTTAACTTCTACCACACGCTGTGTAACTGCTATTTCAATCCCAACCTTCTCTACCAGAACGTAAAGAAAGGTGTCAGAAAAGTATCGCATTTTAAAGAGGAAATTCACACACAAATAAACGTCGAAAAGGAAGCTCAAAAATAGTAATAGCAGATATAATTTAAATAATAGAGCATTAAAAATTTTCTTCAATATCTACGGTCCTAGTCTTACAAGTAGCAATGACATGCGTAGGCAAAAAATGTTAATCTCTTAATTTTTTTTTAAAGATAAACCCTAAGAACACTTTCTTTTGACTAAAATTCTCTGTGACTGGAGAAAATTATAGAAAATTTATAATTAAAATTCCGAGCCATTTTCGATTAAAGAATATAATCCTATTTTCTCAGACATGTGAAAATTCGATAGGTGATTTAGTCTAAAAGAAGGTTAAAAAGAAAATTACAATCCCAAAGAGATAAAAAAATATGGTAGAAGAAAGATAAAAAGGAAAATTTACGCTATAAAAAATATATTTAAGCTAGGATAAAAAGAAATTAGAGGACGAAGAATGCTAAAAAATAAAATTTAGGTACAATGAAAGAAAGACTAAAAATAAACTTACGCTGAAAGAAAGATAAATTAAAAATTACATTGAAATAGCTAAAAGGAAATTTTATGCTAGAAGAAAGATAAAAAAAAAATTCCAACAAAATAGAGAGATAAGAAATACAAACCATATAGAGAAAGAAATAGCACTTGAATAAATAAAACAGAGAAAATTTACCTGATAGAAAGATAAAAAATAAAAAATTACACTGAAAGATAAGAAAATAACGCTTAGGGAGAGAAAAACTAAAATTTACACTGTAAAAGATAAAATCTAAGTTTGACGCTGTAAGAACGATGAAAAATCTACATTAAATTCTAAAAAAAAATCAGTGAAACAGCTAAAAAAGACAATTTAACCTGAAGGAGAGATAAAAGAAGATTTGCGCTGGAAGATCAATGACAGAAAAATTAAACTGAAAAACCTAGAATGGAATTTTACCCTAAGAGAAAGATGCAAGAAATTTACAATACAAGAGGAAGATAAACAGAAAATTACACAGCAAATGGATTTGAAAAAAATACACTGAATGAAAGATAAAAAAATTACACTGAAAAAAGGTAAAAAATATATGTTGGAAGAAAAGTAAAAGTAAATTTGTGCTCAAATAAAGATAAAATGAAAAAATACAATGAAAAAGGTTAAAAACGAAGTTTTTACCTAGTGGAAAGATAAAAGAAATTTTTTCGATGAAAGATGAAAAACCAAAATTATTAGAGTTAACGAGACAATTTCGGCTGAAAGAAAAATAAAAAGAAGATTGCAATCACTAAGAAATTTAGCAAAGTAAAGTTACGCTGTAAGTAAGGAACAAGAACTTTGTAATCAAAACCTAGATGCCGCGTTCATTTCGCATCGACAGCGAAAAGAAAAGATTAATTCACTTTAAGAGGGCTGGCGCCAATCTTCCGGAGGGTCAAGTATGACAAAGGCTCACAGAGAGCTCCGGGCACCTACGTCAACACACTTATAGCCAATCACAACATCGGTCTCTTCTACCGCTTTTCTCCATACACATTTCACATCACTCTTTTGTGACGAAATCTACAGAATAGGTGTCTTTAACTCGGTCCAGAAAACGAAGAGTTCTTGGTAGCAGGTCAGCGGAAAAAACATGAAAAGCTTCTTACTTGAGGTCAGTAACAAAATATAAGGAGATTGTTGCTAGTAGGTCAGTGGCCAAGCACGAAAAGCTTCTTGCCACCAGGTGAGTGGCAAAACATAATGCTCTTCCCACCTCAACACATTAAATGATATCCTTCCTTTGTTGTCTAATATCTTACCAGTAATTGTCCGTCTGATATTTATGTTAATTCTTTTACCAGGGACTTTATCTAAAATTGAAAAGGGCATTGAGAGGAAGGGGGATTGTAGTAACTAACTTCCTAACATTTGTTTCTCTATTCTTTCACTCCTATACAGAGAGCAATCCCCTCGTTATTTATACTAAAATTTGCTTTTTTTCAGCTGTTTGGGCTATATTTCAAGACCTTCATTGTATTGTTGACGCTTTAAGGGCAGAGGTTCTAAGGTGCTTTCATTTGTAAGGTTGATTCAGTTGGAAGGTTTTTTAAGTTGCTAGCTTCTTTCAACTGTAAGGTTCTTTCATTTGTAAGGTTCTATCAGTTAAAAGGTTCTTTTGGTTGTTAAGTTCTTTCAGTTGTATCGTTATTTCAATTGTAAAGTTCTCTCAGGTGTAATGTTCTCAGTTATACGGATATTTAAGTTCTTTCAATTTTAAGGTTCTTTCAGTTCTAGGTTTCTTTCAGTTATAAGCATTTACATTTGTAAGGTTCTTTTAATTCTAAAGTTTATTTATTTTCTCTTTTCTTTCAGTTATATGTTTTATTTAGTTGTCAAGTCATTTCACTTTTAAGGTTTCCTCCATTCGTACGGGTCTTACAGTTAAAAAATTTATCAGTATTAAGATTCTAAGATTTCCAAGGTTTTTTACATAAGAGAAGCTAGAAGCAGCTTTCATTGCCTCCTCACAATGTTTTAAGTAAATCAAGCGAGAGTTTTTGAATTTTGTCTTGACGGATGCATACTTACTCTGAATTGAGCTGATTAGTGCTCTCTCACATTGCGTGCCATCCAGTAGGTTGATAGTGTACATACGAGGAGCGGTAAATAAGTTTGGCGAATCGGTAGGGCAAACAGAGGAAGAGGGATGGCTGTTTGTGGGAGTGTTGTACAAGTTAGGACAAGTCAGGACCTGCAGCCGCACGCTTCTGCCTCGTCTATTTAAGAAGCAGTAGCTGATTGCAAATTGTCAGTCACACATTTGTCAACAATGGAGAAGGTTGAACACCGTGCAGTGATTAAATTTTTGAACAAGGAAGGCAAGAATGCAAAAGAGATCCATGAACGCATGGTTGCAGTGTAACTGACACCGCACCTTCCTATGCAACCATTGCTCGCTAGAAAAGGGAGTTCCCCCATGGTCGTGAGTCCCTTGAATATAACCCCCGTCCAGGACGCCCATCAGACGTGACAAACAAGGACAATGTGGTCCGTGTGGAGAGAATAATCCTCGAAAATTGACGGGTGAAGGTCGAAGAAATCGAGCCACAACTTGGGATAACAAATGGAAGTGTTATCAACATCATCGACGACAATTTGGCCATGACCAAGGTCTCTGCCCGTTAGGTCCCTAGAAACCTCATGCCCCATGATCTACTTCAACGTCATCAAAGTCCACAAGGCCAGAGATGAACAAATTGCCCTGCGCGAGTGCGGATTCGAGGAGCTCAACCATCTCCCTACAGTCCAGATCTGGCTCATAGCGACTACATTTTATTCCGCCAGCTCAAGGCTGCACTGCGTGGATGCCGGTTTGGGGACGATGAAGATGTCTAGCTTGCCGTCCAGAAGTGGATTGAACAGCACTCGGAAGATTTCTAGTTGTCGGGAATTTGTAGCCTCAGGGACAAGTGGCGCAAGTGCATTGAAGAAAATAATAACACACTTTTCCTCATATCTCGTTTCCTTATATCCAAATTGCAAAACTTATTGACCGCCCCTCGTATATATAAATTACCTCCCAAACGTTGTCCATCCTACCAAATTTGTTTGACACATAAAAAATTAACTAATGCACCAGATTATTATTACATGGGTTAATGAGGCTAGTTCCCCTATATTTACTTTCTTTATCCATAGGGGGTTTGACGTAGAATTAAATCTGGTAAGGATGTAAGCTTAGCCATCATATATTTATAATCCTATTAAATAATTCATGTAATATTATGTCAATATGCATATTTCTAGTACATAGTTTCCTAGAAGCTTCTATACTTTGTGATCTAAAATTATACTTGAACCTTTTGAAAATATTTTAGATCTCTCTTCTCAATCTTCGAATATCCTATTATCGAAAAGCTTAACAATTCATTAAAAGTGTTAGGCAACTGTGAATTAAACAATATTTTTAATTGAGAAAGGAAACTCATGTGACAAGTTTAATTTTAATCACAGAAAAGAGGAAAATATGAGAAAATTTATGAATAAACTATTGTCCTAAGTTAACCCGGCACTTCTTACACTAGATTAATATAGATCTCGTAGGTTAACCCTACACATCTTGAACCAGTTTATAATAGATGTCGTAGAATAGGGTCAAATTCACTCGTTCTGCTTTACGAGTGCGTGGAAAGTTTACAATATAAGCAGAGTGAAAATTAACTGAAAGTAGGTTGGCCAAATATCGACTATCTTGGAGTTCCAGCAAAACAGAAAAATGAGTACAAAAAAAACTTTACTAATATGAAAATCAAATTAAAGGTGTTTTAAAATGAGCTATACACACACTAGTGGCACACGGGCCTCAACAGCTGAGGGGACGATCACTGTACAAACAATCGGACAATAGTGATCGAGGGACGCTCGAACGACCTTGAGCGTAACTAAGCCGATGATGATGAGGCTTACACTGGCGGGCGAGGGGGAGGGTAAGGGAGAGAGAACTTGCGCAAGAGAGTTGCGTGTTGCTGTTAACTCGAAGATTTGGTTCGAGGGAGTAATCCTTGCCTTGTCGCAAACTTCAAACAATAGTCTCTGGATAATGACTATTACGGCGGTGAACTTAAATTTTGCCTTCGAGTCACACGAATCTAGATTTAGCGTGCTGCGTTCGAGGAGCGGGGGAAGAGGGTTAATGTAGACTCACGTGAATTAACGAGAATACCGGGATCTTAAGGAATTCTGCGTCCAACAGGATGCGAATAGCGGGCACCAACGGGGCGGGCACTGACGTGGCAGGGTGGACGGTGGATATTATTTTCTAACTCTGGCGCCGGAGGATTAATAGTGGTCGAATGGGGTTTTCTTCCTCTATCTGATAAAGGGTAGGGTTCTATGGTCAGACGCATCGGCAGATGAGAATTGATTCAGCCTTTTAGCGCGAGCGTGAGAAGTTTCATAACTCGGCGAGGCGAACTTTGTCCAACTTCAGATGGGTCCATCTTGGCTCTCACACTTGTCACAGCTTCCTGTAATGGCGGCATTTTAGGTCATCGCAGCGTCTCAAGGCGTCTCAAAATTTCGCACCTCCATTAGCGCAGACCAAAAGGGTCGCCCATGTGCCTGTTTTCACTCTCTCTATCTCTCTGATCTCTGACAACTATGAGGAAAGTGAAAGAATCCAAATTTCATCGTTAACTTCTATTACATTAGCCGTGAAAGTGAATTTATGCTTTAAAAAGTTCTTTCAAAGAAAACAGAACTCAGGAAAAGAACTCTACCTTCGCAAAACTCAAATTAGAGAAAATCTAACAATTAAAGCGATTAAAGAAAATTTATCAATATTCTAACTTTCTGTAGACACACATATGATAGTTAATGTAATATAATTGTCTTTTGACTTGAACTCAATTAATTTTTTTTATGGTGCAGCTAACATGTTATAAACTCTTATGAGGAATATTTTTTCTCTCTTCAACGATTGAGTTTCGATAAGAAAACTTATGATAACTTAATATCAAGGAAATGGAATCTTTATTTTATAACTACGCATTCGAATACCCTATATATTAAAATACTGTAAACAGTAATATATTAATACTAAAATAACAAATTATAAATAAAATTATAACAAATGTTAATATTGATAGCATTAATGCAAAAGTGATTATAATGAAAATTATTAGAAAACTACAGCCGCCTACAAAATTTGTATACCTTTTAGAATTATTCTTATTCCTTGGGTATATCTATGAATATGTTGCTGTTGGTTTGCATGTATGTATGTGTCCAATATCTCCCGAAAGCAAACTAAAAGTATAAGATTCATTATCTATATTTTCATTTATTTAAAACACCGGTGAAATTAAAATGTGTGAAATCCTGGTATCAATATTCGTTATGTTACAGTAAAAAGTCTTCATATACATAACACCATATTTGTTGATTAATAAGATATTCTATGTTGACAGGATCTGGAAATAAAAATATAAAGGCAAAAACACATAACTATACCGTTAGGAACTAAGTTTAATACGCACAATGCACGAGAAGAGTGTCAGCTGTTGATAAATCACCCCGGGGGTTGCGGATCAAATTCTTGTGTTGCAGAAGTTCTGAAGAGGATACAAGAAAGTGGGAACATCCAAAATTGACCACGTTCTGTACGAGCCAGGATAATTAAGAAACAACGACAGCTCTATGTGTCACATGAGCTTTTGCGATTATTAAAGAACGGCAGTATATCTACAACATGATTGGATACATGGCGGCCAGTTTAATGCATCCCTCAGAACTATCCATTGCTGACTGATTGCATAAGGCATGGGCTCATGTAAAGCATGCGAGAAACTGCTGATCAACTTTAGGCCAAAGCAACCTCGAATGGCTTGGCCGCCTATGTGTTTTGCAAAATTTTAAGATTCGCTAATTTCTTTTAAATGTTAAGGGCATAAATACATTATTGCTATTTATTTATCCATATTTTAACTGTTATATTCATAGCCATGTAAAAATAAAAACTTTACGTCCCAGTATTTATATAATTTCTTAAAACTAAGGTGAGGGAAAGCTTTTGGCCACGTCTCTATGTTATATATCTTAGGATTATATATTATTGAATGGATTTCGAGCAATTTAGTTCATATTTACATTTGTATATTGAATGTTACATTACAGAGTAGAGTTCAAAGCTGGTTTGTGTTTTGTGGAAAAAGTGTTTGCATTGAGTGAACTGGTCGAGAACGCTTAGAAAAAGAGATGTAAATGCTATTCTGTCTGGTTTTAAGGACGCGAAGAAAGTGTATGACTGTCCATACGTAAGCGCTATGAAAGTTTTCGTAAGGAATAGAGCGTTGATTAATTGTTCGATAGTGCATTTAGTAATTATTTTTGAAGCACCTAATAGTCTCATACAAAAGGTAAATACTAAAGAGAGCAATTACAAACGCCAGCACATGTGAAGGTCTGGCCACCATAAAATTAAATGAAAAGAGAGGTGGGAGACAAAGAACAGCTCTTCCGATCCCCCCCCCTCCCTCGGCGCTCATGCTCATGAAGCGGCCAAGGAGGGAGGGGGAAAGGCCCAGTACTCCTTTATAGACCCCTATAGTCACACTGTCTAGAGCTAAAGTAGGCTCCAAGTATTGTGAGTAAGGCGGTTAGGAGTAAGAGGGAGAAGAAGAAGAAGAAGGTTTTTAGGATAAAACAGCAAAGAAAATAGTAGGAGACAAAAGTGGACTTAGTTAGTCATGGGCCCTACAGCTTAACGTGGAATCCGAACCACGATGTGTCGCATGTCTCTAACTATAACTATAACAGTTTATCCTGACCCCTTGTCCGACGTAGCACTGTAAGTACTGTGTACGTATATAATAGTAAAAAACAAATAGATGCAGAAGTAAGAGGTTGTCAAAGAAATGCCAATTGCCTGGAGATCAGGCTTATCTCTGTCCATTTTAAGTAGTATAGGTAGCCTGATAAAGTTTGAAAGTAGTATTGGTATTTATGAGGCGTTCAAGCCGTTATTAGTATATATTCTTACTAAAGACTGGTGTAGCTTTCTACCCCTCTATCTATTCTTTCCTATTCCTATCCTAGTTTTATTTGACTATATGCTATTTTCTTGTTTGCTTCGGTTAATTAATTACTCTTAGTCGTCGTCGAATATAAATCTCTTTCTCTAGGTGTAGATTTCTTCTTCGTCTTCTTTTCTCTCATTTATCTTTAGGAAACTTGGGAATAATCTGTGTGATCTCCATCTTTCTCTCTAGGCAATTTGGTTGGTTAATTCAACTCCTACTTCCTTCTCTGTCCTTTCTAAAACTTTCCTTGCTCTTTTTGCAATTATTCTGTTAAGTGGCTTTATCCTTGCCTCGCTATGCGGGTCTCGTAGTCTTCTTCTTTCTCCTCTTCTGGTGTTTGTTATTAACTAGATAGCTTTTTGTGGACTCTTTGGAGTCTTAATAAGTTACTTCTCGAGATCGTGTACACGATGGTTGGATGAATAATTCCAGACTGTACTATGGCTTGATAGATTTTTCTTTTGTTTTTCATGCTTAGCTTAACTAACTTGTACAGTAATGCCAGGCCACTCTTCCCTCGATTTACCCTCTCAGTTACGTGCTTTCTATAACCTGATTTCATAATGGTTAGTCCAAGCAACTTACATTCTGTGTTGTATCTGTAGCGCTGTCCTTCTACATATACATCTGAGATGCCCCTCCTGTACACGGAAACCATTTCAAATTTATCCCTGTTGGTTTTAATTTTCCATTTTTCTTCGTATGTATTAATGCTTCTTATCTCTTCTGCAGTCATCCTAGCTTGCATTAAGCCGTTCCTGTAGGGGCAAACTATGATTTGAGTAACGTCGTCGGCAAACTGGATGTTTACGCAGCTTTCATTTTTTGGTCGTGGTATATCTGCTGTGTAGATCGAATAGAGAAACGGACTCAGACATCGGCCTTGGGGCAAACCCGCAGCGAGCTCGAATATTTCACTCTGATGTCGTCCTATTCTCAGTTTCTGTGTTTCTTACATGGTCTGATATTAGTATAACATCTGAGTCAATCTCTCTGAATAAGTTTCCGTACATAATTTTCTTGTCTTTTCATCCGCATGTGTTAATTTGTAGTATTTTAAATTTCTTAATATCCATAATCCAATTGTTCATTTCGGTTCGTTTATTCGTTTTCCGTTTAGTTTGTCCTATCTGTTAAGTTATCGGTGTTTCTTCTATTCTTGGTTCTTCTTTTGTTTCTCCTGGTTTCTCTCTCTGATGACTGCATTCGTAGGTTCCTCTAGTAGTTTATCTCTGGGTGATGGACCCCGTTTATTTGGGGATTTAGATCTGTCCTTTCTTTGGGCTTTCCTGCGAGTAACTCGTATGCACCTCTTGCTTTGTGTCGTCGGAGGAGTTTTCAGTTTCTGAGTCTTCGCTGATTGTGTCCCCTTTTGATTCTTCTGCCTGTTGGTTTCCTTTTGACTCTTCGATTAACTCATGTTTTGTCTTTTCTGTGACTTTGATTCTAAAAATGGCCGATGAGTCGACTTCTTTGGGGAATTTCATCGGTTCGAGCCCGTTTTACTGTAACATGCCAACGGGGTCAGCGGTAAGGGTCATGCTGACTTTTATTTTGGTTTCATTATACGAATGGATGGAGCCTCATCTTCAGGAGGATAAAATTTTTCCACGAGCGAAAAGTAGATGTCGCAACATAGTAGTAGTAAAAAACATATCAAAAAGTGCTTGCACTTGTATCTTTGTTAACATACACGCCAATATTAACACACCAACCCTTTTTTCCTACAATTATTGGTCCTTTGCACACGATAACACTTATTTCTATGTATTGTGTCTCGTTTATGTCTTCACTGGCTTCAGGTAGGTTCTACCTATCGTTTATAGATACAAAAAATCGATTGACCCTATTCAAATTAGAGAACTTTCCTTTGCAGAATCGATGCATGATAAATGTATATCAAAATTACTTTGCACGCCTTGGTCCGCGAAAGCTTAGAGCATAGAAAAATAGCAGTATAATTCGTTTTCCTAACTTCGCAGAATTCACTTGCCCTTTAGGCGAACATATTTTTGATTCTTGCTCTAACTTTCACGTTGATTAGATTCCAAAGACTGTTTCAACAATCATTGCTAGCCTGTTCTTCAGAGGAACATTGTTAAAAAACCAATCTCCAATGTCTGTTATCTAAAACTTCCACCATATGTAAGCATTATTTGACAAATTTGATTTTGAAATTGTTTTAAAAGTTTTTGTAATATCTCAGAGGTATAACAAGAAAACTTCCAAAGAAAGCCTATTTTGGTTATTGTTCAGAGATTTTTTAAACAATATCCTCTCTAATATATTGGACACATGATTTCTTATCACAGAATTTGTACTCCATTTTTCTTAATTATTTCTTTTGAAAGTACCAAAATATATTACGATTTTAAAAACGTGTGTAAATTAGAAAAGTACAATGCCTTTAAACATTTAATATGATTTCTTTCTTTCTCACAAAGTTGAAGCTTTTACATTTTTTTTACTGCACAAGACACCCATATCTGCAAGCGCTTGACAACTACATTTGAGAGCTATTGTAAAATCTCTGAAATTCTTTTCGGGACATACTCGTAAAAATTAAAATAACAAAAACAGAACAAAGTGTGAAGATGTGAAGATTATGACACGCACGCGATCTTTTCACCAATTCATGTTTTAAATTGTTGAATTCTTATCTGTTATCATGCCAATTTGCATTAACATAGAGAAGGCACCTAAAAGGTTTTATCATTTCTTTAGTGAATTCTGGCTTTCCTTTCAAACAGGAGAAAAATAAACTTCAAGATAATTTATATTGTGTTAAAGCTCAGGTCTAATAAAAATATTTTTGAAAAACTGCTTTGCTTATAATGTGGCTTTTTCCAAATGTAAGTGTTTTTCCATTTACTTTAAATTTAATATCATGGTGTTCCAAGGAAAGAAATTCAATATTTAGTATGAAATCTTTATATACCAAGGTATAGCCAAAAAAATGTCCTTTTTTAATAATGCTGTAATTTCTTAGCCAATAAAGCTTGAAGGAAAAAATAATTATCATTCGCTGGATAGAGCTCCATAATCAAATCAATTCGCGATTTTCAAGTAAGATATATTATAGGATTAGACCCACAAAAAAACCATGAGAAATTAGACCAAGTGGAATGCACACAGCACAATTCGTAATCTAAATAACAGAAATTCTGGTGGAAGGAAAAGTTTGAGAATGGCAGCGATTATTGACAAGGTAAAACTTTAATTAGTGCTGATGAAACAAAGTGACTTAGAAAAATGGCTGTTGAGACACATTTAAATAGAGAAGCTGTGCTAACTAGTCTCAAAAAAGATCTTAATTTAAAGCCATACAAAAGTCAATGTCAAGAAATCTCCATGCGGGATAAGCAACGAAGGTTATTATTTTGTCTCAAGGTTAAGTAAATGTGCGATGATAAACAATTTGTATTGAATAGCCTAATTTTTAGTGAGGAATTTCACCTTTATCTAAAGGCATGCTAAATAAACTAAGCCAAATTTTCACTTTGAAAATCTTTTACACTCCCCAACGATTACAGTATGGTATGTACTAAGTGGAAGTAAGATTTATGGGCACTATTTCTTTGAAAAGCATGAAACAGGACAAGTCCAGTCAATTAAGGCAGCCAGATATCTTGCCATTCTCATAAGTATTGTCTCCAATAGCACATATCCTGCCGAATGGCTTCAGCAAGATTGTGCTACAGCCCATTCTGCATGTGCCGACATGATATGATTAATGGCTCAATTTCCACAACGACTAATGTCACATAAGACATATTTCCGTTGCCGGTCTGGCACCTGACTTGTCACCTTTAGACTAATTTCTATGCAGTTTTGTCAAAAGAAGATTATTTTAAGCTACACCATCTAATATCCCAGAACTAAAGAATGAGTTTCGAGAAATCATTGCATCCTGCTAGCAATGTCATTATTTTGCAGAATGTCAAAGAAATTTTGCTAATCGTATTAAGTGCATAGAGTAGAGTGGTGGTCATTTCGAATGATAAAAAGCTACGAGTTGCTGATAAAATTTCGAGTATTGTTCTTTGTAATTATACTTATTTCTACCTTTATGCTTTAATGGATAACAAATTACAGCATTATAAATAAGAGGACATTTGTGGATGCCATCCGGTACATGGAGAGGTTCTTTATGTAAGCACGGTCTCAATTAAAATTTATTGAGCTCTAGAGATAAAATTCTTATTGATACCTAAAGTGAGGCTGCTTTTAATTCGCGGCGATGGAAAGCTTTTTAGAGGTTGATCTGAAGGCGGGAGCGATAGTGGTAACAGAGCGTTCTGCGAATGACAATCATGCGCCTTTCAATCAAATCAATCAATGGTGGATAGAAAGGACAGGGGGATCACACTGTGTAACATAGGCGAACAGGCAGTAGTAGTGAAAAATGGTGCGGAAATAACTTGAAAGGGGATAGGAAGAGTTGATAGGTAGGTGGCTAGAAAGCGATGCGTGGTATGGTTGGGTGGGTCTCAAGGTGTTCGTGACTGGATGCGGTTGGATGGTGGTCAGGAAGGAGAGCGTGTCTGCTTAGTCAGAAACGCGTTATTCATGATGCTTTTGACTTATTGTGTCTTTCCCCTGCGTGCAAGATTAAGTAGGCTATGAGCGGAGTAAGGGTGCCATATGTCGTCATCATGGTGTTGCCAGCGGTTGCTTGGTGCGCCACACATTTCATTTATCATGAATAATTAATTCATATAAGTAATATGCTGTGCTATGAATAAAAGAAAAGATTTACCTGTAGTATTTCCAGGCACTAGTTATTATTTTGATCGTACAGTTTAATATGTGATTGGGTTTATATAAATACTACTCTATTAGCTGCAGATGAGAATATAGATCGTGAATAAGTTTGTCTTAGGGAAGGTGCAACAATTCCTATGATATTAATAGGAAATTACCTATTATACGTTTTAAATAGATATTTATTTTCAGTTTCCGATTTTTTAGAAAAATAAATAAATATCATTCCTTGCAGGCGATAAAGAATATAATAGTATAATTGACTGAATTAGAACAAATTACTATATGTCGGCATGTGGCGCATTTGCTAATCTAGAATAGATGCTCAAAGACTTCATACCATAGAACCATAGGTAATTTAATAATTGAGAAAAAGCATATGAATCTTGTTTTATAAATTTTTGTGAGGGGAAACCTTAAAAGATTTTTTAGGGGAGCAGTAATATTATTTCTAAGGTCACTAGAAGGAGATACCAATGTTGCAGTCAGGTTTTTAAATCACAGATAACAAGAAAGCGATAACATCTAACCACTCCACATAATTCTCCAAAATATGTTGGCAACAAAATTATTGAGTATGGGAAAAAAATTGGTCTTTTTTTCCGTCCGGAGCCTGGTCATGATTTTCAGCACTTTGGTCTTTGCAATAAATTTAATGCATTGTTATTCGGTCAAAGAAATTTTCAAAATGATAAAATATGGTCACATTCATCAGAAAACTGAAAGTGATGAACTCTATTAGCAGCTTTCTAAGAAGCTACAGTACGTTGAAATATATATTTGTTTCACTTCGAAATTATTTATTTGATTAAAGAGGGTATTGCTTCATGAGCCAGTGCCTATTATCAACAATCTCTCTCCACTATTTGACAACAATTTTTGAGGCAGCATTGGTACAGCTGACATTAAATTCTATGGGCAAGTAGGACATATTTGCTTTTGCTTTGATTCATCTCACACACTAATGAGGATTTTGACATTGCGGAGTGAATTTGCAAGAAATTGCATGTATGCTCTTTAGTCTGGAGGATTTCAAGGAAAGAGATTGGATTGTGTGCTTTATTAGCATACACAGAAAATGATTTCTTAAAAGATAATTAAATATGTCAAAGATAGGCTTACATTAATAATAGATTTATTCACTTCAACGAATATTGCTAATGAGAATAAATTTACTATTATTGCGTTTAAGATAACACTTCACTTTATGCAGAGAGAAAACCTTAATTATCATAATTAGTAAATCTACTCTTCGTCGTATGGCAAAGTTAGTGATGATGCATCGATTAAATTAAAAGTTCTTTGAGTTCGAGGAAGTTAAGAGAAACCCATGCGGAACTTGTCTGGCAATTGGAGAAAATAAGCTTCAAGGAGACTCGTCGTGGGAGAAGAATTGAGCTGCGTCTATATTGGATTCAAGGATAGATAGATAGCTCTCTTAAAACATGCGTTGCATTTTTGTCTTCTTAGCATATGAAGGAATAGTTTGAATTGACTTGATCCAACTGAAACGCCTATTAACCTTCTATTTTACTACTTCCCAAAATGGGCGAGTCTGGCGTAAGTAGACCTCGAAGAAAAAGGTAATCTAAAGGAAAGTTGATTTCTCTGAACAGGGAAATGAGAGGATTAATCTTATCTGATGAACCACAAAAGAAGTTTGCCTCTTTCTCACACGCTGGCTTCGGTGGATAAATTAGGCCTGAATTCTCTCTGGCATCTTAGATATGTCATGAACGTCTAGGTCTGAGAAATGCTTGTGTTAAAGTCGGGGAAAGGCAACCACAGAAACTTATTCTGAAAGAAAATGTTATTTTATGCCATAGATATATCTTAACCTGTTTTTTTTATCATAGTTACCAATGCCATCTTTCCATTAGTTCACATTAAACCATTAAAGAATCTAGAATCGACTCTTTTAATATGTCTGAATGGCCAGGAAAATCTACTGATTTGAATGGATCTAAAGACAAGTGCATTTTTTATAAATAAAATTACAAAAACAAAAAAAAGCCACAAAACCTATTATTGAACAATATTTGTAGCATATTTTTAGTCACCATAGGAAGACTATGCTTTAAGAGGTGAAATATGACATCTAATTATTTGAACGACTTTTCTCGTCTGATCCCAAACGTATGAATTGGTACGTGATGAAAAGGGATGCTGGCCCTAGAATCTCCTATATAGCAATAAGTTATGGGCAAACGAATATGTGTGTCATGAATAATTGCCATATTGTCTCCTGGCACGTGTCTTAAAGGCGATGCAGTGGATGTGGCAAGGGAATACCCATATCATTTGGAAATAACAAGGCGTTGCTAGGAGATGCTAGTCCTGGATGCCACCACCACCAAACCTCTTCTCCTCAAACTAATCAATAAACCGTAGCGATGAGGCTCATTAAGCCCACACTTTTGTCATTCTTAGGGTGATGACGATGACCAACATGGTATAAAGATAAGAGTAAAGGTTTTCCATGAATTGATTAAAAAATCAGTTTAGTTTTAATCACCCCTCTCTCACTTCTTTTGCTTTCTCTCTTCCATCGCTCTACATCCACACGACAGCAGAGCGCGCTTTCTCCTTCTCTTGGTTTACTGCTTCAAATTTTGTTTTGTCATTTGTTTTGCTTTTGAGTTATTTATGGGGAGGGGAGGTTTAGTGTATTCATGTTATGATTTTAATCTAATCTAGCATTAGACTGCGAGGTAATTACGGCGACTTCTGCTCTTGTAGGCAGTCACCAGATTGGCGTTATATAAGTCGAATTAACCTCCCGAAATGTCAAAGGTTGGCATATTTTGTTCCATATTTTCTTCTCTCCAATGACAATCACTTAAAGCCAACTTTTTGACAATGTTTGGTTTTGTGTTTATCGAAATACACAAAAAAAACAAAAGGAGTATCTCTCCCAGAAGTTAGAAAGTATTTTCTTAAAAAATGGCGAAGTAGGTAGAATGTAAATTGGTAGAAGGTAAGAAGTTAGATTAATCTAAACTCTAGGTAGAGAAAGGTTAGGTTATGCTACTCAACCGAAATATACCTTCTTATAAAACTTCGCCGCCCTTATTTCTTACCTTTCACTCTCCTTTCTCGCTCTCTTATCTCACCTTTCTCTAATGATAGAGCAGTACAACGATGGTAAATCTTAGTTAGAAACATGATCCTAATCTCATTATCAAAGAAGAATGACATTCATCCGAGACCTTTAGATGGAAACATCGATAATCACTGAGGTAAAGAATCTGATCAACGAAATGCGACCTAAGTCGACAAGGATATAATCTATGTGATCCTTTCAAAGCTCTTCCCCAGTGATTATGCAAACAACAAAGATATTAATTACATTACCTTCCTTTTTCTCAATCACCTAACGGGAGGCTAATTTTATTCGCCCATCTGTTCGACTACTTTTGAAGAATGGCGGCCTATATGTGAGGTATGTGAAGCATTCTACCAAAAAGAGTTCGATGATTCCTCAGAAAGGTAATTCTGAGCACTGAGCAGGTTTGTCAAAATAAATAGGAAATGAAGTGATGAACAACCCATAAGTAAAACGAACATGCAACTTCCGCCCATCCTAGAGCAAAATACTGTATATTCAACGCCCGTCTTATGGTGAGGCTGTAGACTTGTGCAAATGCCGAACTCAAGAAGTAATTCCCAAGGCTGACTCGTTAGGATACCGTCGTGAAACGCTTTGAGACTGATGACCGTGAACTTAGCTTAAGCCCAGTAAAATTAGTATTATATAACGCTTCCTCTAATACGAACAATACTGCGAACTACAGATGCTAATGAATGGTTCAACATTGTAACGATCAGAGAGCCTTGGATTTACGCTAAGACGAGAGATTTATTTAATGAATTTAGTGTTCCAGGCTATGTAAAGGTCCGCAACATCAAATAAGACTGGAAAGGGTGGGAGTGGATACTGGCATACGTGAAAGAATTCTTGGCGACGATCTATTGCAGGATTGTACCTGAATTCTAGGTTCTGATCGTCGATGGCTAGTGATTTTAGCCATCGGCATTGTATGGCTGAGGTGCCATCCTAGATGGCCGTCCAGCAATTACCTCAGGTGAAATCAAATCTCACGATAACTAAAACCAGACAACGTTGATCTGGACAGGTTGTTAGTAGAGGAATTCATTGACGAAATCTTCATTACTCGATGCGGTGCTCGCGCGAAAGAGAAACTCGTATTTAGTCTCTCTGGGGGATTGAATGACCGGGAGTGACTGCAGTATGATTAGGTTTGAATTATTTATCATGCCTTTGCAAAAACAATGGCACGAAATCTAATGTAGGTCGAATACTGATATTTTGTTTAGAACTTTTCTTTAATATAGACCTACTGAATGGCGATAATGCCGACTAAAATGGCTCAATTCATACTCCGAAAAAGAAAGATTGCTTCCATAAATTCTCTGATAGTTGTTTGTCGACAAATAAAATAATTCAATTGCGAGATTTTTATGTAATCATTTACATTGAACGTTCAGGACATAAATAGTTGTTCAGCAAAAAAGGTTAAATACTATTTTTCTGACTGTTAAACATGAGAAAAAGGATGGTGATTCGTCTCCTAGCAAAGAAAATCCCAAATAATTATTCGCGTAGGCTAATAACCTGAAAACCAGTGCGACAACGAATTGTTCCACATGAAGGCAGAGATGGTCTGCTGTAAATTTCTGATCTTGAAATCACCAGCGTTGTTTACGTTTACGTTTTCTCTGCGTTTACGAGGAAGAGTAACGGTGAGTTACCCAACCTGCGAGTGAGGATTGTAAGAACGACCACCATCACTGAGATAAGGTTAGGTATCGCAGATTAAAGAACAAAGCATCATAAATTGAATCCGTACAAATCGCTGACTCCGGAGGGTTTCCTAGCGCGTATTCTGCGTAAGAAAATGGATGATGTAGCCAGTCAACTCTCTGAGATATTCAATGCATCCATGAAAACCGATGAAGTACAAATATTATGACGAATTACTGCTGTGAATCCCAAATACAAGAAAGTGATCGGCGTCGGGTGGGTAGTTATCTTTCTAGGACTCTCACCTCTGTTGTGGGAACTGTTGGAAAAATTATCATTTTAGTGAAAATAACAGAAGACTTCGAAAGCAATGCACCGTAAAAAGAATCTCAACACTGATTCTTAAGAAATAGATCATACCTAGTAAACTTACTCGATTTCTCTGTTGATTTATAAATTTATTAAAGTGTAAGAAAGAACTCGGGAGGTATACATAATGTAAAAAGACTTCCAAAATAATTCCACAAGGTATCCTACTGTAAGTTAATGGCCATGGTGCCAGCGTTTGAAAATAAGAGAAAAGTATCTTTTGTATTGAAAAGTGGTTTTCTCAAAGGACAGAGAGTATTGCGATGAAAGAACCATTCTCTTCCTGAACATTGGTGACGAGCATACAGGAGGAGCATCCCCGTAAAAACTCATACCAGCAAAAGAAGAGTAGCTGAAGAGAAAGGAAGGAAAGAGCTAGAGCTTATCCAGTTTAAGCGACGCGTAGGGACTCCCTACTCAGGAAGAAAATAGTTGAGGACTACCGCGCCAAATTGGAACACATGCAGCTAAACAAGCAAATCATAACTTAATGACTCGCACTTTAAACTTTGGCAGTATAAAGAGAAGAGGTAGAGAAGTGGCTTCTATGATTGTAAGATATAATATAAATAAACAGTTTGTGGTTGGGAAACGAGGAAAATGAACTTGGAGAAGGATTTATATTACTGTATAACACAGCCGATGAAAAAGATAGGAGAAAAGTTAGCCTACATAGTTCGTAATGTTGATATGAAGGAAAATTTGGTGAATATTATGAGGAAGACCTGTAGAATAATAAGAGTTAAGATGAATTCTGGAGAAGGCAAGAAATACTTAAGGTGTTAGTCCCATTACCCTACAAATATGCTGTGAATACGAAAAAAGAAAATGTCGAGAGAAATGAATCAAGTACAAACTTCAGTAGCAGAAACAGACTCTTCATTGGGAGAGCTTTAAATGCATATGTATTAAGAGTCGAAGAGGAATATCAAGAAACATAGAGAAAGATTAATGAGATAGAGGTATAGCGAATGAGAAGAGTACTGTAGATTTCGCATTATTTTTTGTCATGACAATTGTTAATAACTTCTTTAAAGAGGAAAATATGCAATATGTAAGAGTGGCGGAAAAGAGATTGAGATTGCCTTACTACTGATAGTAAGATAGTTAGGAAATCTAAAACAGGTTGGTGATAAAAGAACTTTTGAATATGAGAGAAAAAAAGAAGGCAGAAACTAGACGCGAAGATTAAATGGTTGTGAAAAATGATGAGGTACTAGAAATCCAATTTAAAGAAGAGTTTTAAGGAAGATAATATTCTAGAATGAGGTTAATAACTGGTTGGAAAATAACAGCATAGTGATATTGAAAATTAGGAAGGTGCTGAGTAAGTCACCAATTAAGAGTTCTAGAAATGTAAAAGAGACTGGGTGGTGGAATGCAGATATTCAATTAAAATTAAATAACGAGAAGGAAGCCAGAACAACTTATGCCAAGTACAGATAAAAGGAAAATAAGTCCCCCTGGAAACATGCAAATAACAAGTAAGAGGCTGAACTCAATTAAATTTATCATAAATTATAAATACTACAGAGACAGATATTCATCTACAAAATAGCTAAAGCTCGAGAGAAAGTAACCAAATTCTTGACCAATATCAGAAATAAGAGATGAAACATGCAATTTCTTAACGAAAGAAGAGATAATAAGAAATAAATAGAAGTATTATTTGGGAAATATATTAAATGAATAAAAAAACGAGGTAAAAAGGGCGAGTATAACGCCAAAAATAAGAAGGTAGGAAGTCAAGGGACCATTATCTAATCGACTGAGAACAAACAGTTTGGCCCGATCACCTGTTAGTCGAAGTGTGTAAAAGCTTTGTGGAAGAAGGTGCATATATCTTATACGACTATGATCTACTCAGTAAAATATTCGAGCAAGTATGGGTATTGAAAGCCTGGAGAAACACACTCAATTGAACAAACGAGACAAGTAAGACAGGGAATTATCTGGTAATTAAACTAATGGCGCATTCTATGAATATTTATTAGTGTATAATAGAAACAAAATCAATTTAAGATACAAAGATAAGTAAGAAACAGTTTGTATTCATCACGGAGAAAGAAGCAACAGTAACAATTTTTGCATTAAGTCAAGTCAGATAAATATGAAGAGAAAGAGGCGCAGATAGCTTTTGCTGATTGAGATAATACTTATGATCAAATACCTAGAGAGGAATTTTTAGGTACATTAGAAAAAAGGTACATATTTGAAAAAGTATTTCAAATATACATAGGACATAATGAGTTAAAACCGAGTAAATTCAGTGCCTGCGTTATAACGTAGTTTGCTTTTAGACCTCTTTTTTACATTTTTGACGAGATTATAATGTTTGACACGATTAAAGAAGTAAAGAGAAAATTGGAGTTTGGGACAGAAGTAGTGGAGGATAGGGGAAGGCAATTCAATAAGAAAAAAATATGCTACTTGCGTTTCAGTGGAGAAGATTGGCTGGATGCAATTGCACATAAAAAAGATAAGTCAAAGAGAGTGAAAGCATTAAAGTACCTAGGATCACATGCTACTGAGGATTGATAGTTGAATAAAGAAATAAACCACATAGTTTAATCATCATGTAAAATTAGAAGAAAGTGTCAGCATTTATATGCAATAAGAAGATCAGTAAAATGTAAAGCGATTAACGCTGATAGTAGTCCAAGAATGGCCAATGGATCAGAAACATAACCTATGAGAAGGCCATGAGACAGGAAAAATAGTATAACAGATATGATAATATTGCTATGAGTGTGAGAACTAGAAAGAATGGATGGATTCCGTAAAGAGAGAATAATCTGACGGTAAAAGAAGTAGAAATATCAAAGAAAATAGAGAAGCGATTACACTGGTATGATCATGCTTAAGAGATAAGATCTACAAATGTAGGGGGAATAAGGATGACTATAAAGGTGTCACGAAGATGAGGGAAAGGTAGGCCAAGTTTAAAGTGGAAAGATACGGTGACACAAGATCTGTGCAATAGAATATTAAAAGGATGGGGTGGTTCTCTATTGGAGGATGTAGAAATGGATAACAACAAACAGCTAACTAATATGAAGATGTAAAACTTGAGGTAGAAGAGGCAAATGAATAAGACATTCGGAAGTTATGAAGCAGAAAATTAGCTCCAAATATAATTTTATAATTTTCATAAACTTTGGTTATCAGATTTACTATATAATTCCTGGTTGTGTTCACTTCGTTTAAACAAGTAGATATATTTTCTCTTTTCCGTACCCGCTGAGGCATGTAAGAGAGATGAAGAGAGCCGTCCTCTGTACTAAGCTTTTTCTCAAACAAATGATCAAATACTTGGCATTCAATGTCAATCTATATGATGAAAATATGCCTGCCAAAACTTTATTACAAGTTTTAAAACTAATTACGATCAAACCTCTGAAGTAAGTTTATTTCTATTTCCCTTTTTACTATTTAAATAATCAGCAATCAAATTTCCATACAGAAATAGATATTCGTTTAACACAATCGGTATTTTTAATTATACAGTTTAGCATATAAACGGTGGGTCGGACATTCCTGCAACATATTTTATTAAAGGTCATTAATTTTCCCCTTGTCTTAACTCCTTTATTTATGGCCTTATATGTAAGTCATATATCACCAAAGAAATATTCTAAATGGAAAAGCATACAAAATTGGTCCATCCGTGTCTTCAGCTCGTATGAGCACATCACTTTTGAAGTTTCCACTAATCAATGACGCCTCTAAGATAACAAAATACCTAAGATCATAAACGTATCATAATTTACATTAATAAACAAATTGTTACACAGTACTTAACAATATTTAGAATTGGTATGAGAGAATATCGAGAACATACACCTTATGACCCGATGTTTAAAAGAATCCAGAAAATCAGCTTTCATGGCGGCCATTTTTGCGGATCACTTTCAGAGGGAATATATAATTCGATCTTCTAATACATAGTATTCTACTCAATCGTACTAATACTATTCATTTGCGTTCCCGAATGTCAGTTAGGGGATCTATCGAATGAATGACAGTTTTCGTTTTGGTTTTATCGAGCTAAAAGTGTATTCTTTGGTCACATCGATGTTTTTTAACGTCGCTGTGGGGTAATTTACTCGGTCAGGCGGAACATGCACATAGTCAACCATGAGAGGGGTTGTATGTACATAGTTCAGTCTCAAGGAAAGTCTGAGTTTTTATAAGATTTGCTCTTTAAGAAATTGAATGGGCTTTTGGGCCACATTCAAACAGGGAACCAGGGAGTTTTTATCAGTCGTTTTTTTATTTTTTCTATTTCTTCGCTCTTTATTTATTCGTTTATTTATCTCTCCGTAGAAAGTTACAAGTTACCCTGTTCGCTCCCAGAAAATTGCTGTGACATCAATATTTTGCACGTTAATCTTTTTCACTACAACTGTACTTTACATTTATCCATATTTTCCTTCATATCCTTATTCTTTATCTATCCAATTTACTTTCCTTACAAGTAAAATAGTAACATTTCACTCTCTCTCAGTAGCAATCTAACACGACACATATTTATGTGCAATTACCTCTTAGGGAACAGTCACAATTCGTTAGTCACTATACACCAATCTAAATTAAAACCTACTAAGAACAATAGAGAAAAAATAAAAATGTTTAATAACAAAATAGAAGATGGTATACAAAGTTTTGTCCAAAAAATGATATTCATTCAAGAAAACTTAATCTTAAATAATAGGAAGTCTACATACATGCTGCCTTTTTACTCATGGTGTCATATATTTAATGAAAATACAAAATGAGATAAGCATAAATTATAGAACTCATGAATATAAGAATATCCTCTTTTATTTAGCCGAAAAAAGGTTTGTATATAATTCACTATTTTTAAACACATTCCATTAGTTTAATGTCAACTAAAATCTAGGAAATTAGTCGAAAGGAAAACTATTAAAGGGCTATATAAACATTCCGTGATGAACGTTGAAAATTGATTAAGCACAGCTAGAACATTTAACCAAAGCCAAATGTCGACGAAAAGGAGGTGAGTTGAAGAAAGATTAAGAAAGCAGAATGTACGTAGAGTCCCGAGGACAAGATAATCAAGAAAAAAAGGTGAGAGAAAATCATTTCTACGCAGGAATTGCCCAACGGATCAACGGGAGGATCTCCACACGATACTATTTGGCCATGGGTCAATCGGGTATGTCAAATTGGTAGGCAGAATAAAGACACCTGAAAGGACCCTGATTTATGATATCTCGATGTTCACAAGCGCAATGATTTATTATATCTCCACTACATAAAGCTTGTACAGTTATCTCTCTCCCATTGCTCATGGCTCTCAACTTATTTCAAAAGAAGATGACCTTATATCTTGAGATATCTTGACGCATTCAGAGTCAATCACACACGAATCTCTTTCACTTCGTAGTAGGAAGAGCTGAAAACGAAGAAATCTAACACACGTCTATAATCAGTAAAATTCTAAAATTTGTAAAATTCAAAGTAATAATATGTCAGAAAGCTAAAAGAATTGCTGATAGTTCAGCAATAAGAATAGAAGATACCTCATCCTCACCCTCAACATAGTTTGATTTAGATTTATCAGGATATATTAGTCATAAGGAATTATGGAAGATACGAGAGGCGATCAATAAGTTTTGCGAATCGATAGGGCAAAACAGAGGAAGGGGGATGGTTGTTTGTGGGCGTGTTAGGACAGGTTATGACAAGTCAGGACCTGCAGCCGCACACCCTTACCATGTATATTTAAGAAGCAGTAGTTGATCGCAGATCGTCAGTAACAAAGTTTTCAACAATAGAGAAGGTTGAGCACCGCGCAGTGATCAAATTTTTGACCAAGGAAGGCAAGAATGCAAAAGAGATCCATGAACGCATGGTTGCAGTGTAAACCAACACCGCCCCGTTCTATGCAACCATTGTTACTGGAATAGGGATTTCTGCCGTGTTTGTTTGTCCCTTAAAGATGACCCCCGTCCAGAACGCCCGTCAGACGTGAACAACGAGGACAATGTGGCCCATGTGGAGAGGATGATCCTCGAAATTCGACGGGGAAATGTCGAAGAAATCAAGCGAGAACTTAGAATATCAGATGGAATTGTTATCAAACATTCTGCCCGTTAGGTCCCTTGAAACCTCACACCCCATGATCGACTTCAACGTCGTCAAAGTCCACAAGCCGAGAGCTGCACAAGCTGCCCTGCGTGAGTGCGGATTCGAGGAGCTCAACCATCCCCCATACAGTCCAGATCTGGCCCCTAGTGACCACTTTTATTCCGTCAGCTCAAGGCTGCACTGCGTGGACGCCGGTTTGGGAACGATGAAAATGTCCAGCTCGCCGTCCAGGAGTGGATTAAACAGCAGTCGGGAGATTTCTGGTTGTCGGGAATTCGAAGCCTCAGGGACAAGTGGCGCAATTGCATTGAAGTCGAGGGTAGTTATATTGAAAAATAATAAAACACTTTTCCTCCTATCTCGTTTCCTTATATCCGAATTGCAAAACTTATTGACCGCCCCTCATATGTTTCAAAAACAAAGAGCACATTGACACATAGTCAAGGGTTTCTATTTGTAAATGTCACATGCCGGTACGCATGTTTCGAGGAGGAGAAGCAAAACTAGGTATGTGTACTGACGGAATGTGAAGCACAGCATTCAGATTCCTAGGAGATTGAGCATGGACTGTAGCCTATCAAACGGGGCTGCTGAGTGGTATAAAAATAGACACTTATGAACTTTAGTTGGTGTTTTTTGTTGTATGCGAAACAAATAGTGTAAACACACTTCCTTTCTCTGATATGGAAGTGGCAAGAGTCACGTCCACGCATGCGGAGTGTTGACAGCTGATATGCGAATTTGCAGCTGGATAGCCACTCACTCAGATTTTGGATGACATTTGAGGATGGTGAGTAAGCAGAGGGTGATTTAGCACCCATAATCTATTCAAGACTGGATGTGGGCTGTATAAAGTATCCACAAGTTGTGCCTCTTACTACCCCATGATTTATGGGCTAGAACATTCAAAAGGCTAGGCACGTTCAACAATTAAATTTAAGGTTGCATATATGGTGTAACTATCTAAAGTTTAAAATCGAAAAATACACTCAAAAATAGAAGGAGAGGAGTGAAAACTTTTTAGCCTGAAATATTCATACGATGTTTTTAGTAAGAGAGAAATGATTTTCTATCATAAAAACTCGCGTAGATACCCCATTGATGGCCAATTTTATATGGTCTCCTGTTGCTGGGAGATACGGGGACTCATGGAAGATTGCTAAGTTCGTTCTGATGAAGAATGAACACGCCTGCTGGCGTGTGTTTACTTGTACCTCATGCAGCACTCCAAGAAGTACACGTCGTTTACAAATCAACCAAATAATTTTTTGTACCAACGAAGCCAACATAATTTGAGCTCGAAGACCTGTTGCAAGTTCCTCTGCCTTCACACCTGTCTATTCTGGGATAACTTCCTCCGTGATCTCACATTCATTTCTTGTGATTTGGTTACAAATTTTTTTTAGTCTAGTCCTTCATGTTTGACCTTCCGTCATGGATGACTCTAACAGAATTTATTGCTTCCGGCGGCACTTTTCTAAATGTTATTGAGACGCGCAAGCCTTTTTACCCTGAAAAATTTAAATCCTTATTGGAATAAAAAATACGAGAAAATATAATACTTCGGATAAAATTAGGTAATAGGCCCTGATTTTCTTTATACAGCTGGCACAAGATACTATGCTGCCAGTTGAAATCATTGCCTTTTTATTTCGAAGAACGCTGCCAGGATAGGCTGTCTTTATACAAATCCTCCTTTAAGAGGTTATCTAAGCAAAAAATTAGATCTATAGCAATATGCAGGTTGTGGAATCCATACTGAAAATAAGACAACAAAACATTTACCTGCAAAAACTAATTATGTCTAACATTCAACATTTCCTCTTCTAGCCTAAAAAGACACCCGAGTCAGGGCAATAAGGTAATAATTAATGGAATAAAGAATACCCTTTTGTGATTAAGAAATAGCGACACCAAAGCGACTGGCCAGGATAGAGCATAATTGCCTATTATTTAAATTAAATTAAAAACACTTCCTAAGAATATTTCTGCACGATTGACGCCTAAAGCAAAGAGTGTTGGTGATTAATTATAATTGGGAATATAGGTTGTAGTAAAAAAAAAGAGACGAAACTCGTTTATAGCTCTAAAGGTTATGTCTTCTGGATAGTTGGCGATATTTCTTACTTAAAAAGCAGTCAACTATTCCATTGTAGAAACCCATCTGATCGGACCTGCAAACTCAACACTTATTGGTAAGGCCAGCATACCAACCCCGTATCTTATTATCGCTCTTCCAAATATTAAAGATTTGGTGTCTACGAGGAGATGGACATAACAAAAGTTCAGCATGAGGTTCTGCAGGCCTGCCTCAGACTCGTCTTGCGAAAAGCTCTAGCTCTATTGCTTTCAATCCAATCACAATGTATAGAGTTTACACGATACTGGGATCAGGCTGACTTATAAGTTTGAATAGTAATTAGATAAACGTGGTTACATCACGGCACAGATTACATTCAGGTTACAGGAGGCCTCCTTGAAATTGTAAGCCTAGCAGCTCTAGGAATCGTAGACGTTAAGAAATCCACTGGAATATCATCATAGTGTCGCAATGAGGCGCAAAGGGAAATAGGTGAGACCCGGGAATAACAGATTTAAAAACAATGGGGTCATTTCCATAGAGGTCGTTTTAAATGGACACATTAAAAGTCGCAGAGATAGTCTGTGAACAAAAAGACAAATTCCACAACCAAAATTATGAGATTAGACATGACAGGATTTAAAATCAGCATAGGTTAAAAAAAGTAAAAAGTGCAAGAGTAAAATTAATCGAGCATTTTTAATTATTTAACTCATTTTATCTTATTACAGAGAATGGAACGTCTGCAACAGTAGACATTTACGGACAATATGTTGTGTTCGTGAAGTAAAGTCAACTACCCTATATCCCTATCCATAAGCCCACATACGGAATAGTTTAACATAACGAAATTCGACAGCATTATTTCATAAAAAATCCCCCCTCAAATAACGTGGAATACTAATTGGATTTCGACACTAAAAAAGATAGTAATCAAACACAGAGTCCACTTCGTTGGCATAAAGGATCAAAGAAGCGGAAGTAATTGGACGAAATGTCATATGTTGTGTATAATGTTTGTCATTTTGTATGAGTTAATGAGCTTGAATTGTGTCATGTTTTATTATAATTTCTCTCTCTCATATATCTCCATATATGTTTTTGAACTTCACGAAGTATGAGGGAGAATGGGTGAGAATGGGTGGAGGAAGTAAAAATCTGGAAACACTCTGGAGCTCTTTATTGACGTTCTGCCTATCAGTTTATACAGAATAGAACTACAAAAAAAGGAGAAGGCTCTCTATATATGTAGGCAGATGTGATCCTGGGTCATGGCTGCTTGTCCTCACTCGGCTTCTTCGAGTTGGTCGGTTGATTTTATAGGACTCCGACCTTTCCACTTCATTTCTTATGACCCTAGATGCACTATTAGCAAGTCAGAAGAACCCTACCCGGTGATTGGTTAACCTGTCAAGGATAATATGCACCGTTTGGATCATTCTTCTCTCTCATTTTGCTAAACTCTTATAAATTACTTTGATCCCACCATAATTAGGCAAATGAATATATTCTGCGACATCTCCTACCATTACGTTTGATGTCCTATAGGCTCTAATGTCCCTCGTGTGCTCATTAATTATACTAATGAAGATTTCATTTTGAAGTTACTTTATATTGATCACGTGACATTGATTTGTGGTTTTAAATGTGAAAAAAAACGATTAAAAAATGAATATAAATACCACAAAGTTGACGATTTTTATCACTACTAAATGATGTTATTTGCGTTATTATCTAATATTATTCTACGATAGATGCAAGATTTAACTATATAGAGTGGTTTGCTAAGTGTTTTAAGTAATAGGATAAGTGTTTATATTTTTAAAATGATAAGCAATAAGAGATATGCATTATTTAAACAAAAATGAGCATTATTTTCTAAACCTATATAAAAATGTTGTAAAATAACAATTCTGACCATTTATATTGTATTTCTTTTTAGAACATTTATGTATCATTTAATAGTACTAGATCATTGAATTTCAGTTGTAGCATATACAAAAAATTACAAAAAAATGGTAGCTAAGGCGTACGGAGCGAGTCTTACTTAGTCACGATCGTACAAAAACACTTTTTCTAAAACCACACCATAAATCTGAACTGATAAACAAATCTCTGTATGTGGAAAATAAAGATATTTAGTTTTGATGAACAAAAGACCACTAGCAGTACGATTCCTGTCCACCTGATATAAATATATATATATATATATATATATATATATATATATATATATATATATATATATAATATAGCATGTTTTATTAAAAGCGACCTATAGTTTAGACCTGTGGATAAGCATACCGAAGTTCATCGGAGACTGATGTTTGTTATTTTGCTAAAGGTAGAAGTAAATTAATGTAATTTAGCGCTTTCTTTAATTTAACTGACGCGTTTTGATACATTGAGTACCATCTTCCGAGTTACAATGGGGAATTCAGTATTCAGTTTATATATGTTACAAAATGTATTGCGCTGGGCAGGATTTAATTTGAGTTTGACTGTAGCTTTGAATTCGGTTGCTTCTCTTGTATATAAATAGCTTCAAGGAAGAGCAGTTAGCGCATGTTTGGAGCATAGTCGATAATGGTCTATTCTTCTATCAATTTTCTGTTGAGGCATGTTCTGTGTATTTCTCCTGTATGTTTTTTTAGGTGCACCGTCGTTCAGAAGGTATGACATTCTTCTTGAGAGAGTGGTTTCGGTCTTAGTAGCGAAGCGCAAACTCCCCCCTCCCTATGGGGATAACTTGCGCTTTTCTACTAATATTAAAATTTAAAATCTAAAAAAAGAAGCCCTGGTTAATTTTTTATAAATTATAATTTAAAAAAGGAACTCTAAACTAAATTTCCCTTATGTCAAATTATCACGTTGCTAAAATATAGTTATAGAAGAAATATATTAAAATAAATTTTCTGAACTTCACTATTCGTAATTCTTTGCGTTTTAAAAAAACTTCACAAAATTTCGATACTTATATTTATTTCTGAACTACACATTTTCATTTTTGATATTATAAAAGAAGTATTAGAAATAACTTTGATACAAAAGCATAAGTCATAACCAAACTAAGATGAAATTATTATTCAAATACTCAAAACCATCCCCTTCTTAAATGATAGAGTTAGTGATGATGATGATGATGATGATGATGATGATGATTTTTCTCTTAGTGTGGTAATGAACTAGGTATATTTTAAGTTATATTCAAGTTATTTCTAAGAGTCCGTTCAAAGTTAGGACAACAAAATGATTATCTAATGTTTGGGAATGTTTTAAAACATAATAAATTAAAATTAGTAAAGTTCCAAAATATTATTAAAGTTTAGGGGTGGATGTTTTTTTATTTGATTTTTTCGTATATTCGAAAGTATTTCCGAACTTATTTCTAAAATAGATTTTGAATTTTAATCTCTATCAGTAAGAAATATTTACTTGCCCTAACACTGAGGAAAGCACATTGAAAAAAAAGAATCATTATGATTGTTTTTTCTATATTAAAAAGAATTCAGATAGAGTTTTTTCGGTCCATTAACCCTAGAATTGAATAAATCAAGAGTAAAGGGGTTTAGTAATAAAAGCTACTTTTAAATTTTTTTGTCTTATGACCAAGGTATATTTGAAGTTTTTATCAAAGTTCATTAAACAAAGCGCCATAAGGGGTGGATTTTCGTATATCCAATGCTTTTATCCTGGTTCTTTTTAAGAGTAAGTTTAAAGTTTAAATAAATTGGCGGGAGAGATGTTTTTTAAGTATACAAGAGAAAAGGCTTCACCACTCCTCCTTACAGGAGTAGCTTAAGCTTCGTATGCAGACCTTCGGTCTGTGGCCTGCGGTTAATAAAATTATATTGGTTCCCATTTCCTAATCCCATTGAGCAGTTACCTTTCTTATTGTGTAAAATTATTCTGAAATATATTTATTACGTTCTTTTTCTATATCTTCTCGCAGTAAAAAACTTTCAACTTCTTTTTGATTTTCTTTTTTGTAATCGTAATCTCTATTATTTTCTTCTCAAATTTTATTAATAATCTTGTCTTTAAATACTTCTTTGTATACAATATTTTTAAATTTTATTTTATTTAAACCTTTTTCATCTTGATTCCTATCGTCTGAGAAATTACTTGGATAAAAATTTCAAAAATATGAAAAAACAATTTTCATATTTTAATTTCAAAGAAAATTGATAAAAGTATCGAATATGCCAAAACCAGCCCCTATATTTATTCACATCGATGCTTATTTTCTAAGCCTAAAAGTCTTAAAAACTTTTAGCGGAATTCTCTTTTAATACGGAAAAAGAATCATGAAGATTTTATTTTCTCCATTTAAATTTTCTCTAATAATTTCATTTTTCTTTACTCTTATAAATAAAAAACTTAAAATATACCTACTTTATAACCGAAAAAAAGAGACCAAATATTATTTCGTATTTTTCAACAGCTCAAATAAACATCCCGGTCGGAAAATATAGTTAAGGATATTAAATTTTTTTATCCAGTATATTTTTAAGAGTTTATTTAGAGATCTAACAATCTAGAGAAAATGTTTGGTATTATATATTCAAAGATTTATCGAAGTTATTTCTAAGAGTTGGTTTACAGTTTGAAAAAATGCCATTAGGGAGTTTTTTTCGTATACTTGAAGCTTTGATCCAAGTAATTTCTAAGAGTTACAATTCTTTTCTCACTTTATAATTTTTACTCACTGAACCTAAGAATGGATATGCAAACGGTTTGAATAAAATAAACTTTAAACATATTGTATACGAAAAAGTATTTAAAAATGAGATTAATAATAAAATTATAAAGAAAATATAGATTATGATTACAAATGAGAAAATGACAAAGAAGTTATGCGAAATGATATTGAAAGTTTTCTATTAGGAGAAGATATAGAGGAAGAAGACAATAATAAATATATTGACACTATAGAAAAGGTAACTAATCAATTTTATGTGGAAATGTAAACGGATACCATTACCTTGCCGTAGGCCACAGACAGAAGATCTGCCTTCGAAGCGCAAGCTTATCCTCGCTCATATATATATATATATATATATAAATATATATATATATATATATATATATATATATATATATATATATATATATATATATATATCATAGATGGTAAAAGTAAATATTTTACGCGCGATACGATCTATATGAAATGGATCGTATCGCACGTGGATATTTCCCTTTATTCAATATATATATATCCATAATTTTAAAAGCTTTTAGATTTTATTTTACTGTAAAGTCTTCTAGTGCATATACTTTTCTATGTTGACTATTGCAAACATTTATTCAAGATGACTCTCATAAACTTTTCTATACGATTTCCTATATAAAATAGATCGTATGGCACGTGGATATTTTCCACCATTCAAAATTTTCTAACAAAAATCTAAGAAAGTTTTCCAACTTGAGATATCTTATTAAACAAGAAATCTCAGGTAATCAAGATACTGTTTAGTAATAAAATGGGTTTTGGGGGGGTTTTGTTGGTTTAAGAGATGGGGAAAAGTTACTTGGTTTCTGGTTATGAGTTTCAGAGTTGACTAACAATATTCTAGAGGATAATATTTTTTTACGATATATGGTATCTCCACATGTTATTGACGAAAACAGATATCGAAGATGTATTGTTTTTCTTTTACACATCCTATAAATTAACGCTTTACCATCGCTATCGACGTACATATAGAACAAAGTGTCTGTAATCGTATAGAGATAGGGTCGAAGAAGGTGGAAGAGCTTTCTATTAGTGTGTAGAAGATGTTGGAAAAAATTTTTATTAGTTTGTCGAAGATGGTGCAAGAACTATTCATCAGTATATCAAAAATGGGTGAAGATCTCATTATCAGTATTTCGAAGATGGCGTAAGACCTTTTATCAATATGTAGAAGAAGGTGTAAGACCTCTTTGTCAGTATGTCGTAGATGCTGTATGTCGTAGAATTCCCCCCCTTTTTGTTCTATCTCTAATAGTGCTAAGAGTGTCTAATATATATTGATATCTGAATATCTTAAAGAACAGAGCCGTTCTAAAACACGTAAGGATATATAAGAGAAACGAACATTAATCCCAAAATAAACTTATATTTTACCTTTATTAATTGAATACATAACATTTATACATTAACTATAGCAATACTCTGAATATTATCCTAAACAAAAATTAATTAAATTAGTTTACCCTCAAAAATTGGTTAACGTTTTCTCTGCACACAACAATAATATAAGAATAAAGCTTACGGACTCATGTGTAGTTTAAAGGCCTCAGAAATGTTATTTACTCTCGACGCGTGCCGCTGGCCAGATGTAGATGTGCGAGATCACACGGTTGTTTTGGCGAGGGTGGCAGCTGGGGGGTCCACACGTTCTTCCGGGGGGGGGGTCTTCAAGGACGAGAACCAATACGGTGCTTTATGCAACACCTAGGCAGTTGTGGTCTCTCTGGCGAGAGTGAGTCGAACTTGTTTCTTAAATCAAGCTAACTTGGAGTGTGGTGTGACCACCGAGTAACAAGCTCGTGGAGAAGCTTTTCTCCTTCGTTACTTATTTCCTTATGGACGAGGACTGAACTCGGGGAGGGTCTTCTTTAAGGGCGAGGATAACGGAGGGGGGTTTCTCTGGCGAGAATAAATTACTCAACGTTCAGTTTGGTAACCCGGAACTAGGTCAAGGATGAGCTTTTTCTTAATTCCATTCTTCCTCAAGGGCGAGTAAACGGAGGGGGATTTCTCTGACGAGAACCAGTTGAACTTGATTCCTCACCAAGTTAACTAAGAGTTCGGTGTGGCCACCAAGCAACGGGCTCGAGGAGGGAGCCTTTTCCTTCTTCTTTTCTTAATTCCTCAAGGACGAGGAATACTCCTGTTGTTTAAGGTGCCCCAGGGTATGGAGAGTCTCTCTGGCAAGAGTAAGTTGAACTTACCAAAGTTAACTTATCGTTTAGGTTGATAACCAGGGACTAAGCTCGAGGATGAGCTTCTAATTAGCCCCTTAAGGTAGGTAGCCCTGCCTCTCTTGCAGGGTACTTCTTGGTCTGGCGAGCCAAGTACACTACCTCTCCAGTCTCGGGAGCTCGGTTTTGGATCCGAGGACTTCGTCAACTAGAAACTGACGTATACTACCACGATTTTCCTAAGAGTTCCTCATTTATAACTCGTCACCCCACTGGGGGAGTGGTAAGGGGGGGAGGGGCGTGAGGACTGCCCCAGGAGAGTTCTTTTTCCAAACGGTTTTTCACACAAAGTCAAACATCGGCTCTTCGTTAGCCTTCGAGATTGGGAGAAACACGTCTCCAATTTCTTATTCGACGTGAAACCGGATCTCACTCTCCTGGGAAAGATCTTACATTTTGACCTTTAGGGTCTTTCATGGCAGCGACTTGTGCCACACTGCGGTTAAGCACTGAACCCGCCGATGCCTTCGACGGATGTCTTTGCGGTAACCGCCTTGTGACTGCACACAGAGTAAACGGGGGGGGAATGAAGTGACCTTTTCCATACACTGTAAAACCTCTTGGTATCTATGTGGAAGTTGGTGTAAGAATTCTTTAACAGTCTATCGAAAATGGTCTAAGACCTCTTTATCATTATATAGAAGATGATGTAAAACCTCTTTATCACTATGTCGAAGATGGTTTAATAGGGTGTTTTTTCTATCTTCAAATTCTGCGTGAAAATACCTCGAAATGTTTACAAGGTGATCAATACAGGTTTTCATCAAGATTTGAATCCAGACAAGCTTTTAACTTAATGTAACTCAAAGCCTAGATATTTGTTGGCAACAGACTCTCAGGCCCCAAGACTGTCAGCTTTAAGAGGCCTTTATTCAGAACATTCAAGTTAGTCAAGAAACACAGACCTTCTATTAAATAGCACGAACCTCCAAGTTAATAAACACACTTAGTATTCCAACAGCAAAAGTAAACGTCGAAAGAACCACTAAATTAATTGAATTAAGGGCTGTTACATTTGGCACTGCACACAAATCCATAATTGTCACGGATGAAATGCGTATCGAGGACAAGTTTGATGATTATGAAGGCAGCTAACTATTGCTATGACAATTACTCTTTTTTAATTGTCCATCTGGCGATAGCAGCCAAAGGGCTAAATCACTGTAATGTAAATTACAGCCTAGTACCAGGCTACTTTAAAATGTACACAAAAGCAAAAAAAGAGAAAAACCGAAAGTTTATCTTATCTCTACCGAGAGTGTGTAAAAAACGCTAAACAATAAAAAAGGAAGAAATGATGAAACAGAATTAATAGAGGTATTAGCAACAGAATAAATTGAAATTCTTAAGATTGGCATAGGTCCCCTCGTTAGCTCTAATTGCTGGGCAGCAGCGATGTTTTCGATAACCTTCATAAAAAGAGCTACACATAAGAACAGAAAAGAACTAAAGATAGAACAATGAAAAAACAAAGAATTAATGACATGAACTGAAGAGCTATAACCATCCTCCTGCAGTTGGAAAAGTATGGATTGATAAACAAATCTTTATCTTGACAAGCTGCCTATGCCCAAATCTCTGAGCTTGATAGATTTTATGGCAGCTGTGGTCTTACAGAAGCGTATAAAATAGTAAGAAAGATTTCCAAATTTTCTATTGCTTGTTACCATCTTATGGCATTGAAGCATACTTGTAGACAACCCCTGTGTTTTGTGTTTTATCCAATGTAAAAACTTCAAACCTTAGGCCTTTAAGGCAATACAAACTACTTAACGGTTAATTCGAACGATGGGATAATATAGCGTATGGCAAGTGCCAGAAGAGAGATACATAATCGCTTAACGGCAACGGCGGTTTTCCATTTAGCTAGAAAATACTACACAACTCTTGTTGATGATTTTTTAATTATCATTTGTTAATTATGATGTTAATGTGTGTCCTTCCAGAAATATATATTTAGAGATATAGACTTCTAGTTATGCAGTTAGAAAAAAACGCGTAGAAAATTTTTGAGACACATTTTTGCGCTACTGATAATATAATCTGTTGGGTTGTCGTCAACCTAATTCAATTCTAATTAATTAGGAAAAATATTCTTATAATTTATTAGTTGAAGCTTGTCCATTTGCTGAAAAGCTTAAAGGGCTAGGAGATTTTTTTTTATTCATTTAAATTGCTAGTTTTATTTTCTAACAGTTTTCTGGCAGTGCCGGTTGCCACAAGATATTTGTGCAATTTTACGCTTGGTTGGTATTAATTTGCAGCAAACCTGTTTGATTATCCTACTCTTCACAGCACGAAGCATTTCATTGGTTTATAGCATTGTTAGTGATTTTAATTTTGAGTTAGTGACATAAAGTATTACATATATTATGCACAAATTCATTGGCAAAAAAGGGCGGTTCAACGAAAATCTATATTCTCGAGACTAGTTTATAAAGTTACCATATTAAATGGTGAGACCAAAAAAATAGTAAAATCTGTAATCTACAAGGGTCAATATATATCATAGAGTTAGTATGTAGTCAAAAATGTTACTGACTGAAAATAAAGCAACCCATTTCTAAATATCATAGGGTTAATATGTGATCAAAAATTTTATTGACTGAAAATAAAGCAACCCATTTCTAAAACTCTTCTCCAGAATAAAGTGTTTCTGTGATCTAAACTTGTTTGTATTCAAGAAGATTGAAGCCATTCGTTTTCTTAACACAACTCTAATCGAATATAATATCTTTAATATTAATCTTCTGATCGTTCGTACAAGGGGCGGTCACTAAGTTTTGAAATTCGAATATAAGGAAACGAGATATGAGGAAAAGTGTTTTATTATTTTTCAATATAACTACCCTCAAATTCAATGCACTTGCCCCACTTGTCCCTGAGGCTTCGAATTCCCGACAACCAGAAATCTCCCGACTGCTGTTCAATCCACTCCTGGACGGCAAGCTGGAAGTCTTTATCGACCCCAAACCGGCATCAAAGCAGTGCAGCCTTAAAAGGCGAAATAAAAAGTAGTCGCTAGCTCCTCGTATCCGCACTCGCACAGGGCAGCTTTTGCAACTCTGGCCTTGTGGACTTTGACGACGTTGAAGTCGATCATGGGGCGTGAGGTTTATAGGGACCCAACGGGCAGATACCTTGGACATGGCCAAACTGTCGTGGATGATGTTGATAACACTTCCATGTGATATTCCAAGTTGTCTCTCAATTTATTCGACCTTCACCCGTCGATTTTCGAGGACCATCCTATCCACACGGGCCACATTGTTTTCGTTGGTTACGTCTGACGGGCGTTCTGGATGGGGCTCATCTTCAAGGGACTCACGACCATGTCGGATTCCCTATTCCAGTGAACAATGGTTGCATAGGAAGGGGCGGTGTCAGTGTACACTGCAACCATGCGTTCATGGATCTCTTTTTGCATTTTTGCCTTCCTTGGTCAAAAATTTGATCACTGAGCGGTGCTCAACCTTCTCCATTGGGGAAAAATTTGTGACTGACGATCTGCGATCAGCTACTGCTTCTTAAATAGACGCGTTAGGAGCGTGCGGCTGCAGCTCCTGACTTGTCATAACTTGTCCTAACACCCCTACGAACAGCCATCCCACTTCCTCTGTTTTGCCCTACTGATTCGCGAAACTTATTGACCGCCCCTCGTATCCTTAACATTACGCTCAACCACTACAATCTTTCCTTCTTATGTTCTGATCATTCACAACGGCTGCCATTTGCTGAAGTTACCTATGTTCGCGATTACACATTAACCTACATGTCCCCTACATACATACGAAGGTTGTCACATATACTTTTGCTAAATCTTTCCAGAGAGGTAAATTAAGATAAGAAGAGATTTGGGGTTTCATGATATATAAACTCTTCAAAGAGAATTTAAATTGATGGTGAAACACTAACTTAACTATTCTTATTAAATATTTCAATTATAGCCATGATACGTTTTACACATGTGGTCCGTTATTTAAGAACACATTGTTTATTTAGTGATTTTATTCATACAATACAATCCCATAAGTAATGCAGCATTTTTCTCGTGTTTATCATTAGTTTATTGATAAAAATCAAACAATTCTTTGAAGTTATTTATATTTAAATAGGTATGTATTTCTTAATTTAATAATAAATATAATTTACACTCGTTTCTACGAATAAATTTCACTTTTCTCCCAAATTTCCAACAAAATGTTTCTTAAAATCGTTTGAGTTTGTTTCAAAAGAGTTCTTTAACGTTGTTTCGACAATTTCTATTGTTGCTATATATATTATGTTTAGATGATTCGCTAAACTCATAAATTGATAGCAATCTAATAAGGTTAAGTCCAATATGTATGGACGATGAATCATTAGCTCTTATTCGAAATTGATAAGCTTTTTTATGGTATCTCTCGCGATATGAGGTCACGACTTGTTTTGATGAAAGTGCACTTTTCTTCTATTGATTAATGTCGTTGTATACGGTCGAGTACGTATGTACGTTTCTCCGCACATGAGAAACTCCGTTCCACTTTTATCTAAGAGTGCTTTAACATATTTTGATTCTTTAACCAAGGAGGATTCGTGTTATGATAAAACTAGTGCCATTTGCAGCATTTCGAGGATCTAATTAACAAGCTCGGACTTCAATATACTTTTAATTATATTCAAAAAATGAAATATTAAAACTTTAAATATGCTAATGCTATAATAAGAGGATCTAATAAAAATTGATACTACCAATGAGTAATACGCGATGGTTTACTCAAAATTCAATTACGCACGGAATGGTAACTAACGAACATGAATAGGTTTTGCACTCCTTTTACCTTTAACTAAGAGGGAGTCTGGAACTGGGCGGCCTTGAACTGAAATCTCGTCAATAAGATGTTTCGCGACGAGTTGCACGGAGGCCTTCTCGCTGGCGTGAGACTGGCTCGGAAAACAACTGATCGTCTGTCTGGGTGAAAGAGATGCTTGGTGGGTAGATTCAGGAAAAAAACAGCTGATGCTTATCCCGAGTTAGATTGGGAGCGCGTGGCGAGGCTTCTTGACGTGAAGATATAAACGAGGAGATTGTGGATGTATGGGTTATTGAAATCCCTGTGTTACACTTGCGGGCTTCTCGATGATGAGACTTGACCAAGGGGTGAATCTTTTCTAGATTGAGAATTCACGTTGGTATTACTCACTGGTGATTGATATCTCTCTTTTTATTCAGAAAAATTGAGATAAGGGATTTGTCTGGACGAGAATGGTATGCAAGTGGGTCTCAATACCACTGGTCTACTCTTCTAAGCGATCAAAGAAACGGCCTCGCGAAGCAAAATTCCCGCTTGGTTCCACGGTCTTCTTTATCCGTGGTTTGACCCTGATCCTCTCTTCATTTCTCCAGATCGAACTATATAGACGTCGATTATCCCCTGGTGGAGGGGAGGGGAGGCGAGGGTCCTGCTTTAAGCCTCTCTCCAAGGACATAAATTTTCAACGTTATGAAAATTCGTCCTTCTGGTGTATGTACAAAGAAAGTGAAATTTCTTCTATTTGGCGAAAATAGACATAAAAAATCGAATGGGACAGTATTCCTCTTTATAGATTTTTATTCTTAAGGCTATCCCACCCTCCTATGATTATATTAACGGACTACAAAATCTGCTGATTGTAATCCTTCTTTTCGAGCAACGCTCGAGGATCTTTGGGGCAGCGGTGCAAAGGGAAGGGGGTGGTAAAGTATCGGCCCATATGGAACATAACCCTTGACGCTGTATAAACAAACTAGCATCTGTTTGTTCTCGAGGAATTTATTCTCCCACAATTAATGCTAACTTTTTTCTTCAAGTGCTGCATGTAAGCGGGACAAGTTAGCATAGTAACCTTGGTCGGTCATGGTCTGAGTTAATAAATGTAGTTCAAAATAGAATATATCATTCATATCCCACCAAACGCACAAATAAACTCAAGTGGATGCAGCTCTTTGTTGGCTGGGCTATTGTTTTCATCCTGGACTAATCCATTGTCTAGATCGGTTATTATTATTTTACATATCCCACTTTCGTCTCATGTAACAATTCTACTCGACAAATGCTTCACATTATAGTCGATCGCTTCTATCAAGAACATGAATGAAAATGGCGCATTAATTATGCTATAAACTAATACTTTAAGTAAACCAACTCTTTGGGTTGAAAATGGGATAACATGAAACAGGAACATGTTTTCTCTTCTTCATTTAAATCCATCAAAAGATTTGGTCGAGGTATATGCTATAACTCTAATAAGCTTCTCTGTTTGTGTAATAGATGTTAAAAAGAGTTATTTAGGAATTTTGATGAAGTTTGGTGGAGAGATTAAGCTTGAGTAAAAAAAAAGTTCCCTTGTATTTCTATCTGTTATTGTATGATTCTACAAAAAGTTATTGATGAATTTAAGGAGGTTAGACTTGGGCAAAGAAAAAGTTACTTAGGTTTTTGGAAGGATAGAGATAAGAATTCGGATTATGGATCACTTTATTTTATTGATGGATTTCGATAAAAAATTGAGGTGAGACTTGAGCTAAAGAAGATTTGTTCAGATATTGGCGGAAACAGATATAGATCCGGATTATGGATGGCCTACTTAATTTTTCAATGAGAGATTTGGATAAAATTTGTGAAAGTGTGTCTTAGGCGAGGAAAGATTTTATTCGATTTGTTAGCTGATCCAGATCGAAATGAAGATCCTGAATTACTCATTCATTTTATATTTTTTCATAAGGTCTTTCAAAATATTGACGAAGCTCGATGAAATTTGGTTTAAAAGCTGAGCTTGAGTCAAGAAAGATTATATTTGCGTTTGGATCCAGATCTGGATACGGATTCTATATCACTTAGTCTTTGATTATTTACTAGAAAGGATCTCAATCAAACTTTATGAAAAAGTGGACGTTGATACATGGTCGAGTTAATCTGTATCACTTAACATTGCTGAGATAGGACTCATTCCAAATATCTGGAGGAGGTATGCACTCTTTGGGCGTTTTGTAGTTTTTAGTTCCATAAGTGTTTTTTAGTTTAATTCATATTTTTCTTCCCTAAGATTCTTGAGTCTTTCTTCAATTACACTGACACTAACTGTATTAATTCCTGATAAATCTCATATATCAGATTAGTGAATTTTTCCCGCAGTGGCAAATACCAAGCCAGAGTTTTGCCTCATCCTGAACATTCTACAGATCACCACTCATCTAGCGAACAAGTTTCTGCAACTGTATTACTTCAAAAAGCGAAAAAGGGACTTTTATTTAAACTAAAAATCTTTTAAGCGTATTTATATGAATTCAGTAAGCATACAGAACTCTGTAAAAAATCTGATTCGGCTAACAGTTTCTTCATTAATCGCATTAAGTATCTTAAGACTAGATATATTAATCACAAAAACAGTTTGAAATATACAAGCGACAAACATTGGATTAACAATTTCATAAGATTTATAAAACAGAGAGGGTCACTTAAAAAGCGGCTAAAAAGCAATCAGTCATTTGGACAAAAATTTATCAACCTCACAAGGCAGAAAGAGAAGTGAATACAGCTACGAATGTAGATTAAGGGAAAGATTACGCGATAATTTGAAAGCATTCTATACGTAATATAGAACCAAAAACAATGATTCAGTTTGTGGAAGAATAGAAGAATAAGGAGAGAGAGATGGAGTCCCCCCTTCCCCGCCTTACCTCTCCAGTTTGCTGTTAACCGCTTTAAATTCGTCTGGCCTATATGCTGCGAAAATTGAAACAATGGAAAGACCATTCCGGGAGCAAAGCGACTTCTCGCTATTGGCCCTTTATGCGACTCAAGGCCATTAAGGATGTCTGTTGGCGATGAATCTCTCGCCCCGTCTAGATAATTTCCGCGTATATATTCGACACTTCAAAGTTCACATGCAGATTGTGTCTGAAGCCGCCATGCAGAACGTTAGCCGTAAAGTCTTCATTAGTCGAGAGGGAATCGACAACATTCTCGTCCAGAGAAGAATTGAGTGGTTGTCGAAGAGTAAAGGAAGAGTGGCTCGTCTCTCAATGATGTTCGTGGAGATAATTTGGCGCGCCGGAGCACCTTCCGTTTTCTTTTTAAGGATAAAAGGCCCCCAACTTCAGTTTCCCGAAGTTGGATTGAGTGTCTCGTGAAAAGCCCACAAGTTCAAGTTCGAACTTACCTACCTGGTCCTACTTGCCGCACATCAAGGTAAAAGGGAATTAACTGCCGCTTCGTCACGCTGTTCCCACCTTTAGCGCGTCGAACCTCAACGATTCCCTTTGCTCTATAACTTGCATAATTGATAAAATCATTACTTAATTATTTATCCCTCAGTTTAAACTTAATTGATAGTGTTAATTATCTTAGCAGTGAACCGTCAATATTTATTTGCATTGCCATTTAACTTGCCCTATATGTATATGTAATCTTTAGTTCTATTAAAGTGTATTTTTTTAGGCGTGTTTGAATATTTCTTGGCCTAGCAACTGTGTATTTAAAGCACTCTTGGAACCACCCTCAGGTGGAGCCTTAATTTCGGTCGGCCCGTAGGCCATTGTGCGTATAACCGCGTACACCTTGTCATAACACGACACAGTTAAAATGTAAAAGCAAAATGACTGATTTAGGTCAAAATGATCGCGAAAAGGCGACTAGAGTAATTATTTTGCTTCAGTTTTTAAAAAGAATAACGGAATTTTAATGATGTAAGCCTCAAAACCTTCAAAAATAACATCCTGAATGTGAATGAAATGATAGTTATGGCATATCGTGTAAACGAGGTCAGCTAAGCAAAGTGGCGTGCTCTCACTTATTCCGATATATCACTTACATCCTTCAAAACTTAAAAAAATTCCTGAACTAACGTTGGGAGGACTTTGGGAATTATATCTTCCGGAGGAAAATGTAAAACAACATACAGGATTCAAATTTCGTTAGAATTGGCCGAATAGTTACAATGTTATTACCAAAACCACAAAAATCAAAATGGAGAGCGATGTACCGATCGACCGACGACATAGTGAGATTTAGAGTCGCACGCAACTAAAAATGTATTCAATGAATTATGTTCTAATAAATCTAGCGCGATTGACGATTCGTACGCAGGAAGTATTAAGGAAGTAAAGAATGAATTTATCGCCTTACTCTCTAATCTATTTAATTACATTCTGGAGGTTAATTCTGTTCGCAGGGATTGGAAACTGGCCAATGTTGTTCCCATATTAAAAAAGGGTAGACATTAGGAATAGAAGAATTATCAGCCAGGCAGCTTAACTTTATTTATGTATATGTAAGATAATGGAGTCAATTATTTATTTTAAATTACCTAATCATTTTGAGAGGTATCAACTTTTAGTTAAGAGCCATCATGTTTTACTCTATAAGATTATGCTGCTCCCTCTGGTCTCCACAAATAATTAGAGATGCAGATATAATAGAACGGGTACAACGTCGCTATACGAAAATGATAAGGGGAATAAAACATCATAGCTACAGTGTTAGGCTTAAAAAACTCAATCTCATTTTCCCTTGAACTTAGAAGGAAAAGGGGAGATCAAAGAGAAATATAAATTAATTACACTGGTCTGCGTCAAAAATGTACCTTAGGTTTTCTATAGTGTTTCTTAATAAAATTGACCTCCTAAATCCAAATCTGTCATCCGTTTTTCTCTATCATTTCCAGTTTTTGCGATACAGGGGGTGATAATAATTTTATAGTTTATACATCTCCTATATTACATCAAATTTCAATAGTTTTTGTGTACATTTTAAGTAATTATGCAAATAGGTTTATATTTTGCAGGTTAAAAATTGCTTAGCATTATAATAATAAGAATAATAATAATAATAATAGTAGTTGAGTTAAAAATGAACAGAAAATGTAAGAATAGCTCCGACAGATTTTGCTATGTTTGCGGCAAAGTGACTTTTCCCGAGCAGCAAAGTACAATCCCTCCTGTAATTAAATCTTTGTATCATGCATATTTTGGAGTAAGGCTAAGAGATCAAGATAAAAGTTTTGCACCACATATCTGCTGCAAGGGATGATACATAAGTTTAAGACGCTGGAGTCAGGGCGAACAGAAGTCCCTCTCTTTTGGTGTTCCCATGGTGTGGAGAGATGGCAAGGACCACACTACGTACTGCTATTTTTGCATGACAAATCTTAAAGGTGAGCATTGTATCGAGTATTTAAGCTTTCTGTATTATACTGGTTCCTGAAAATGTCATTATTATGCAAAGACTTAGCAGAAAATTAATAACTAACATAATTCACTTCAGCATGAACATATCCTTTACTAAACATTTATGTACTATCTTCAACTCCAAATCAATTCCTTTATGTAATATGCAATTATATTTTTCACAGGTATAAATAAGAAGAATAAACATAGTGTGGCATATCCGGATGTTCCTGCTGCCATCAAACCCCTGCCCCATGGCCCAGGAATTACTATACCTTCTCCCCCTGAACATATAGAGAGAGGTACATGAAGAGATTAATATGGAAGTTGACCAAGATTATGACACATCTGAGTCTTATCAGGTTTCCACACATGATATAGTCGCAAGACCATTCACTCAAGTTCAGTTAAATGACCTGACCAGGGATCTGGGGGTTTCAAAGGTGAATACACAACTTCTTTGCTCTCGACTTCGTAAAAGTAACCTTCTCGCTCAAGAATCAACATTTAAGGGGGTACAGAAATAGAGAACAAGAGTTTCGAAGCTATTTTTTACAGCATTCTTCCAGCTCTTTAGTATACTGCGCCAATATTAAAGGACTTGTTGAGGACCTTGGAATTCCCTACAACCCATTCGAATGGAGACTGTTCATAGATTCCTCCAGTAGAAGTTTAAAAGCTGTGTTACTGAATATTGGTAACAAGATAAATTCCGTTCCTATAGGCCATTCAATCCAACTTACTGAAAGTTATGAAAATATGAAAAAATTGCTGGATGCAATAAATTACTCTAGCTATAAGTAAAGGATATGTGGTGACTTTAAGGTAAGATCATTTTACACTTAGCATTTCTAAGCTTTTTGATATTGACATTTTCATTTCTAATTGTTAATACTTGTATACACCTTTTGGTCAACTTACATTTTACAAGAATGCAAATCTGGAAATCATGAGTCATTTTTTAGTTATATTTTTTGTTGAAGTGTGTCTCTATAGGTTAATTCATCCTATTGGGTTAATGGGGAACTTATCCTAATTGAAAAGGTATACAACACAACACAATAAACTCAAAATAAGATGTACATATATCCAATTAGTTCCAATACGATGATTTAATGCATCGGCATACAGGATTTTTCAGTACATATTCATATTCTTATTGTTTTAAGAAATATTACTTTGAATTTGTTTTTAGAAATATTACACTGAATTTACATACCTTGCTAAATTTTTTTCAGGTAGTGTCTCTTACGCTTGGCACGCAAACAGGCTACACGAAGCATCCCTGTTTCCTACGTTTATGGGACAGTCGTGCAGATAGTATGCACTATGAGAAGAAGGTTTGGCCTCCACGAGAAGCATTTAGAATTAGATCAAACAATGTGATAGCTGAACCTTTAGTGCCTCCTCAAAAAATGCTCCTCCCTCCACTGCTTATAAAGCTTGGCATAATGAAAAATTATGTCAAAACCCTTAATAAAGTAGGCCAAGCTTTTAAATTTCTTCTTCAAAAATTTCCACAAATCAGTGACGCTAAGCTCAATGGGGGAATTTTTGATGGACTTCAAATCAGGAACTTGATCAGAAATTTGATGCATTAATGAAGGACATAGAAAAAGATGCCTGAAAAGCTTGCAAAGCTCTAGTTAAGAATTTTCTAGGCAAAAAAAGAAGCCTAGAAGAATATGTTTCCCTGGTCAATCAGCTCTTAACAAGTCTCAAACATTTGGAAGCTCGAATGTCTATAAAGATACACTTTTTACAGTCCCATCTGGATTATTTTTTCGACAACTGCGGGGAATACAGTAAAGAACAGGGGCAAAGATTCCATCAGGACATAAAAAAATGGAATCCAGGTACCAGTGTAAATGGAACGGAAACATGCTTGCTGACTACTGTTGGTGTTTGAAGCGTGATGCACCAGATGACAGGCAAAAAAAAAATCGACAAGGGTGTCTGTTCTTCGAAATTATAATTATTTTCTTTATTATGTTGCATTCTTTTATTTTTTGTTTATTAAAAGAATTATAGTTTACATACGTTTATTTCTGTTTATATGATATAACAGTAATAATGCATTATTAGATAGAGAATGTTTTTGTTTTTTTAAATTCAGAAAAAATTAGGTAATCTCAATGAAAATGGTGTATGCTGTACTGAGAAAATCTGACCTGATTGAACACATATACATTCATTTTTGAGCTCAGGAGGTTGGATTGATTAAGAAACCACAAAGAAATCCTGGGGAACATAAAAAGAAATTTTAAACGCAGGCCTGTGTTATTGATGAATATGTCCGATACTGGTGAAGATTTTTTTTAATTAAACAGGTGGGACAGTTACATAAGGACAACGCAAAAAGATAAATAAGAGGTGAAAATTCAAAACGTTAACGGGAATATTTGCCTTCCACAGCCGCATCGTTCAAGCCTTGGACAAGTTACCACAAAAGTTAGGGAGCTCGATACACAGAGATTTTGAAAAACAAATCTGTTGAATATTTAAAAGGAAGTAAAGTTAAATTATCTTACAAATACTAGAGGGGATTCGAAACAAATTAGCATTATCGATTACAATTTACCTAAAAGTACGAAACAAACACCAGCCTGGTTATATCCACCCAAAATTTTATCGGTGAAGATGGAAAAATTATAAGGAAGATATATAATATAGCATATGGTATAGGTTAGACTACTTTGGATACTCAGGCTTACGAGGTGCGTAACTCTCCAGCGCTCACATTTATTAGAAATTAAGAAAAATCCAAGTTGGTTTTGGGGCAGAAAAGGCATACAAATATCATTGCAAATCACTGAATCAAGCCATATAGTTACTTACACGACTATAGCTGACCCATAGTGGCCAAAAAAGCCCTAGTTTACAAATCGATACTAAATCATTACTAATATTCTAATATTAGTACTGGTATTGGAAGTGTTACTAGATGGCTAGATTTAGGGATTTTCTGTCATTTTTACATGCCTTTGAATCCCCAATGAACACTTGAATCTGTCTTAATTTCTGAAAATATAGTAATAGACTGACCTCTCTATTTATTTTTTTTACTCTAGGTTTTTGAATATGCAGTAATTAATAAGTAAAACAACAAGTTGAATTGCTCCTCAACTGAGTAGAGAGTTTCTTGAATATGCAAAAAAAACCCTGCAGTTTAACGGTAAATTTCATTCTGGAGAATAATTTAAGAAGTGACTAGTTCCATTGTAAGTATAAAAAACAGTTGTGGATAACAGGAACCTTTTTTTATGGACATCAATTTCAGGAGAGACTGAATTCCATCTTTAATAATAAAACACTTTTGCATCAGAGTAACAATTAATTGTAGAAAAAAGTTTCAGAAGTGACTGACGACCATCTTCAGTTCAAAAACAATTGTTAATAACAGGAACAGTTATTTATGGAGACTAGTTTTGGAAATGACTAGTGCAATCTTCAATCAAAAATACCATTTCGAATCACAGGTTATCTAATTTTAGGGACTGAAGATGGGACCTACCCACCCCTAAACTAGTCTCTGAATAAAGTTTTTCCGTTGAACTGCGTCTTTTTTGACCAAGAAAATTAAGAAAGCAGTTTTTGAGAACATTAGTGTATAATTGAATAGATCTCTTAAGACTCAGAAGATGTCTTCCTAAATATATAAGTACTTCCATCATACATTGGGCATTTTTTTTGTAATTCCTTCGCTCTGTTTCATTAATATTTAAATTGTAGTTAAATCGACTTTAAAATTTTCTTTTCTGGTAAAACAAGTGCATGAAAGTTAAATGAATTTCTAGTTTTTTTACAATTTACATTTATTGAACCATTGCACACAAGGCTATGGCTTATTGGCTTAGTATATATTAATAGAAACGGAGTCAACCTTGCGTTCATAATTTTCTTTTTGTCTTTTTTACTTACAGGAAATTGAAATATTTAAAATTTAACAGTATTATGGCAGCGAAATTCCTACAAGGTATCACTGCATATAAAACTAGGCATAATGAAGCAGTTTACCAAAGCACTGCAACATAACTAGCCATGTTTCCAGTTGTCAAAGCGATCTTCTCTAAAATAAGCGATACCAAGATTAAAGAAGGCCTATTCGTAGGCCCTCAGATTCGTCAACGTATAGGTGATGAAGACTTAAAGGCGACAATGGATGAAAGTGAGCTAGTGGCCTGGCATGCATTCAAAGATGTATGCAAAAGACTTCTGGGAAAGCAGCAAGGGGCCAAGAGAGGGGGTATAATGGAAGGCCTAATCAAGATCTCGGATGCAATATGTCGATGAAGATACACTTTCTTTATTCTCTTCTGTCCTTCTTCTCAGAGAAGGCAGGTGAAGTGAGTGATGATCAGGGAGAGAGGTTCCATCGAATTATAGCGTCAATGGAAAACAAGGTATAAGGTTAAATGGAGCTCGACCCTAGTCCCTGACTTTTGCTGGACACTAAAGCTGACACACCTAAAACTTCTTATAAAAGAAAAAGTAAATACTAAAATGTGGGTATATACATTTGTCGTAGAATTGCTCATAGTCTGGTCCAAAAATTATTCTAGTCCTTGATCTGGACAAACCGCTTTTGTTAAGTCGATAGTATTGACCCTATGACTCAATCTACGATCACATATATATATATATATATATATATATATATATATATATATATATATATATATATATATATATATATATATATATAGGTAGGATTTAATACCTACTGAACGTGCAAAAGCTGGTTAGAGGTGGGTTGTGCTGTGGCCAGGATTCTCACTATAAAAGTACCACTTGTTACTGGGGGAGGGGTTTGTGATTGTTGAATTCTAAGAGTGCATAATACAGGTTGAATAAATTAGCCGAAGGAATGCTTAATTAAAGTCTTGCCCAGGAAACGTCAAAAGGGAGGAGCTACAGATAAACACACGTACACAAAATAAACTTTACTTAACACAAATATAATAATTAGCAATAGTTAACAGGCAAAATTAAGGATTAAATATTAAACACTGAGGTTAAGCGTCTAGATTTATAATGACTCAATGGGAGTATCAATCACTGTTAATTAAATAGGTAATTTAAGAATAGAGGGACACTGGGTTTACAGATTACTATTAATTGTGATGGATTGTAAAGACGACTACTCAGGTCCAGATGGGTTGGTTCGGGTGGCGTTAATACGAGTTCTGGAGGAGAGGGGGGATGAGACGACGGGTTCGGGGCTGCTGACTGCAGTTCCGGTTAGTTCACTCCTAACTGGATGTGACACTAACAAATAGTAACTTTCAGTAACTATTTAGATGTTTCTTTTCTTTCTCAAGTTACGTTGAGCAACAGAGCGTATTCTTCTGATCACAGACTCTACGGGGCGGGATTTACTTCCACGAACACTTTTAAGACAGTGACCAAGTTGACTCGACGGCGCGTTGGCAGTCGATACGTTATGGCAACGAATCTCGTTCAACTTGAGGGGTACGCGAGTTGGTTTGGGACACTGCTCTAGAGAGGTAAACGGCGATATTATTCATATCGCGGATTGTGGGAAATCGAGAGAGAGATTCCATTCACGACAATTTGCTTATCGCAGCGCCTTCTGAACAATCTTAATGGTATCATAAAGAAAGCAAATAGGATTTAGGCTTCTTTGTGAGATTGGCGTTCTTTCGTCCCACTTCCTATCACTAGTTGGGGGAAGGGTGGGGGTGGAGAGAGGAGACGAAGGTTAACTACAACGACAAATTTCTTTCGTTCCCACGATTGTCTGGCGGCATGTGAGTATGTACGTTCCATACCCTCACACGCCTACCTATTTCGAGGAACATTATTCTGCCATGAAATAAGGAATAATGTGAAAATTAACTTCACCGGGGGAATTTGTCATTTTCTTCCTCGACTCGAACAATTGAGTCAGTAATTTTAGCAAAACCGTTAGGAATTTACCTTAATCTCTAATGACTCCAAAATACTACTGCTTCGTCAGATTCTCTAATTTACATATACAAAATAAAACAAAACACATACAGAGTACAGGCAAGAAATAATTATTTATACAAAGAGATACACACAAAAAAATAAATCATTGACGATTAATCGCTATCTAAAATTGGGTTTCTCGAAAGGCTGTCTGCGAGTACATTGTCAGACCCTTTTAGATACCTGATTTCATAACGGTACTCCGCTAGCAATAATGCCCAGCGCATTAGCCTGCCGTTTTGGTTTTTACAAGTTTTTAAGTAGGCTAACGCTTTATGATCAGTCTCTATGAGGAATGGACGACCTACCAGATACATCCTAAATTTTGTAATCCCCAAAACAATTGCTAGAGCTTCTAATTCTACAGTAGTGTATGCCCTTTCGTGAGCCGTCAGTCGGCGACTCGCATAGTTTAGTAGGAGCTGGTTCTTGGTTCTAGTCGTATTGGAGTAATACGCAGCCAATACCCAGTTGGGAGGCATCTGACCTCTCGGAAATGACGTCACTAAATTCTTCCAAAAGCGCCATCATTTGGTTCCTTTGGACAGGGGTGAGGTCGGAGTTTACATCCAACTCGGGGAAAGGTTCTTTTATGGGGGGCAGCTTGGACGGGAGGATGGGGAGGGGACAATCTTTTCTTGACTCTACGCAAATCGAATTAACAATATTTAGGGGGTTGTTTGGGTGGACGGCGTCAATTACATTTTCTTCGTCGAAGGCGACTGTATTGTTTATACAGGCCCGTCTATGATACTTTTTTAGCATGTTTATGTGAAATAACTTATCAGCTGCGGGTGTCTGTATAACATAATTGACTGATCTGTGGGTTTTCTAAACGGGGTAGGGGCCTTTCCATTGGAAGAGAAGTTTATGGGAGTCCGAGGGGAGTAAAAGTAGAACTTCATCTCCGGGCTTCAGTTTTCTGTGTTTGGCCTTTAGATGAAAATATGTCCGATACTTTTCCATATTAATTCCGGAATTTCTGACTGCTATGTCAGAACACCTTTTTAATCTTTCCCTTAGTTCGAGGACGAAGGAATAAGTGTACCTTAATTCTGGACACAAACGGGAATTTGTCCATAACTCCTTCAAAATACTGAGGGGCCCCCGCACGTTTCTCCCGTACAGGAGCTCAAATGGGCAAAATCCAATGGTCCTATGGAAAATTTCGCAGCATGCGAATAACGCAACTGGCAAATATCGGTGCCATTCTTAGGGTTGTTCTATGCAAAGCTTCTTGAGGATGCTTTTCAAGGTCGCATTGAACTTTTCGCACATGCCGTTCGCGCTCGGATGGAATGGGGTGGTAAAAATAGGTTTGATTTGGAGCAGGGGGTTCACGTGTTCCATGAGCTCAGAGGTAAACTGGCGGCCTCTATCTGACAAGATTTTTTTGGGCAATCCTTCTCTAGAAAAAATAGAAATAAGGGCTTCGGAGCAGGAGATACTATCGATCCGTTTTAGAGCAACAGCGTCTGGGAATCGGGTAGCGCAGTCTATCAGTGTTAGTACATGCGTATGACCTTCGGCAGAAGGGGGGTGAATTGGTCCGATGAGGTCGATTGCGACTCTCGAGAGGGGCTCCGAAATGACTGTGGTTCTTTGCAGGGGAGCTGGGGCTATTCGACCTTTTGAGGTGGTTTTCTGGCACAAGTCGCACGTTTTGCAGAATTCTGCAATATCTTTGACTGCACCGGGCCAAAAAAAGTATTTAAATACTCGCTGAGATGTCTTCTTATGACCGAAATGACCGGCCATGTGAATTTCATGTGCTACTCGCAGTATTTGGTCTACATGTGTGTGCGGATTCACATTACACATGACCTTGGAATGTGGGTCCGACTCATCTCGTGAGGCGCGAAATAGAAGGGAGTCGTTAATGATGTACCTTATGGGTTGGTTCCCTTGAACGATCACCTCTTCGTTCTTTCGGGCCTTTTCCCAAAGGGATTGAAGTAAAGGGCAGCTCTGCAGAGCTCTGAGGAATTGTGCATTTCTCGTTTGGACCTCTAAAGGAGCCTCTGGGTTGAAAAGGCGTTTTGAAGGAGAGGCCTTGCGGCTATCTTGCACTTGAGTGACGACAGTTTGAGTCACTTCACTCGGGTAGTTTAGTGCGCTCTGGCCAATGAGTACCGAGCAAATTTGATAAGGGCTGCCACTACGTCGGCCCAACCAGTGAATTATTTACACTGTACATGGCAGCGGATTAACGGGAATCTATTTTCTCAACCCAAGAAGTCGTGTACAATTGCGTACTTCTTATGTTGGGGGTCGACAGGGGGGGAGCAATTTGTCCGACCCTACAATGCATGTGCACCTTGTGTTTCTGACGAGCGTGGACACTTTACAGCCATTGATCGAGCTGGTATCGAAATTTAGTCCTCCGGGGAACTCTTATTGAACAGGAAGTTCACTTGAAATTCCTGTGGGGATGGAGACGAGGGAATGAAATAAGCGCGGCCAGCTACTCCATGGGAAGGGTAGCAGTTACTTGGTGGACTTGTTGGCTCTGGGTGGGACGTAGGCTGGAATTCTGTACACATTGGGACTTATAATGGCCGTGGGAACCACAGGAGTAGCATATAACCTGCTTATTCTGGTGTTGATTATTGTAGGGGGTATTGAAGACTGGGGTTTTTCTGTCTTCGTGGGCTACAAAAGGCCTATTCTTTGGCCTGAACGGGGCTGTGGTCTTTATCAATGGAGGGGGTTTCCTTTGTTCGGACTTCCATTGACTAAATTTATTCTCCGGGTACGGGGGAGTATTATTCCGGGTATCCTGTGGGTATAGGCGATGATTTGTCGCATGGACATCAGCTTCCGCTAGGCATTCTTCAAACGTAAACGCTCGGCGGTCTTGCATAAATGCTTGGATCTCCTGGGGGATGGTGGACAATAGCTGGTCTTTTAACATAAATTTATTCAGGGCCTCATACTCCGATTCGAATTTGGAGGATTCTAACCAGAACTGAAGGTTTCGCTTCAGGATATATCCAAAATGTCGGTAAGTTTGACCGGGTTGGATTTTAGCTGATCTAAAGTTAGCGCGGTAGAACTGAAGGTTCAAGTTGAAGACGGATAGCCTTTCGGCCTACAAGGTGCTATAGTATATTGTAGCTTCATGTGGTAACTAGATGAAAATTTCTCTTAAGCCTGGACTGAACAATGGGAGCAATCTACTCACTCCTTCGGATTCTAGTGCCCATCCGTTTACCTCGAAGATCTTTTCAAAATGTGTCAAGTATGAGCACAAATCTTCTTCGTCTTTATATTGGGGAAGTTTCATAGCGACGGCCTGGGGTTGATGATCACGGGATCCAACAGAACTAACTTCAACTTGGTCTCTGCTTAATTCCCTTTCATGTTTACGAATCCTTTCTCTTTCTTCAAAATCTTCTTTTCTTACTTCACTTTCTAACGCTTCTTTTCTTCTCCTTTCTTCCAATTCTAACTCTTCTTTTCTTATTCTTTCTTAAAATTCTAACGCTTCTTTCTTAATTCCATTTCATGTGCTCTTTCCTCTCGCTGTTCGATTCGAAGGAATTCTTTTAGTTCCTATCCTGTGAGACCGAGAGCTTGTCCTTGCTTGACGAAAACTTCGAACGATTGTGAAGCCATTGCTGCTCTTGCTGACGCAACTGGTGACTCACAAAAGAACTTACGCACCTGGTAAGAGGATTAGAAGCTGCGATTGTTCCTAACCGATACAATCAAATAACTAATGCCCAAAATAACGAATATTTTCCTAGCTTTGTTTTTGCTATCTGGAAAGGGTCATTAATGGTTATTATTAATATTTTTTAGGTGAATAGACTAAAATTATTAAAATTTACGTTAGTCTATTTTGGCTTCCTTGGACGTTGGCAAGTTTTAGACTATATGAGTTCGCTTCCTCAAAAATTGAACTCCTTAGAGCTGACACCACTTTTATATATGTCGTAGAATTGCTCATAGTCTGGTCCAATAATTATTCTAGTCCTTGATCTGGACATACCACTTTTGTTAAGTCGATGGTATTGACCCTATGACTCAATCTACGATCATACATATATATACATATATATATATATATATATATATATATATATATATATATATATATATATATATATATATATATATATATATATATATATATATATATATATATATATATATATATATATATATATATATATATATATATATATATATATATATATATATATATATATATATATATATATATATATAGGTAGGCTTTAATTCCTACTGAACGTGCGAAAGCTGGTTAGATGCGGGTTGTGCTGTAGCCAAGATTCTCACTATAAAAGTCCCACTTTTTACTGGAGGGGGTGACGTGTTGTGATTGTTAAATTCTAAGAGTGCATAATACAGGTTGAATAAATTAGCCAAAGGGATGCTTAATTAAAGTCATCCCAAGGGTACGTCAAAAGGAAGGAGCCACAGATAAACACACGTACAGAAAATAAACTTTACTTTACACAAATATAATAATTAGCAATAGTTAACAGGCAAAATTAAGGATTAAATATTAAACACTGACGTTAAGCGTCTGGATTTATAATGACTCAATGGGAGTATCAATCACGGTTGATTGAATTGGTAATTTAAGTATAGAGGGAAACTGAGTTTACAGATTACAATTAATTGTGATGGATTGGAGAGACGACTACTCAGGCCCAGACGGAGTGGTTTGGATGGCGTTAACACGAGTTCTCGGGGAAAGGGGGGATAAGACGACGGGTTCGGGGCTGCTGACTGCAGTTCCGGTTAGTTTACTTCTAACTGGAGGAGACACTAACAAATAGTAACTTCCAGTAACTATTTGGATGTTCCATTTCTTTCTCAAGTTACGTTGAGCAACAGAGCGTATTCTTCTGGTCACAGACTCTACGGGGCGGGATTTACTTCCACGAACACTTTTAAGAAAGCGACCAAGTTGACTCGACGGCGCGTTGGCAGTCGATACGTTACGGGAACGACTCTCGTTCAACGTGAGGGGTACGCGAGTTGGTTTGGAACACTGCTCTAGAGAGGTAAACGGCGATGTTATTTATATCTCGGATTGTGGGAAATGGAGAGAGAGATTTCATTCACGACAATTCGTTTATCGCAGTGCTTTCTAGACAATCTCCATGGTATCATAAAGAAGGCAAATAGGATTTAGGCTTCTTTGTGAGATAGGCGTTATTTCGTCCGACTTCCTGTCGCCAGCTGGAGGAAGGGTGGGGGGGGGGGCAGAGGAGACGAAGGTCAACTCGAACGACAAATTTCTTTCGTTCCCACGATTGTCTGGCGGCATGTGAGTATGTACGTTTCATACCCTAACATCATTATATAATTCTAACAAACATGCTGATTCATTATATATTCATGAATTAACTACAATGGACACATTTAATCTGACTTTGGGAGCGAAGTACATTTACGCTATCGTTGAAATCGGTATCAATTGCATAATTATTAAATCGGCAATTTCCAAGAAAATGTTACGTGATGGGAAATCTTTTAGATCAAATTCGAATCCAGCTCACTTAACCTTATAATAAAATACACATGAGATCAATGTTTTATTTTTCCCACTAAAATTTGTTGTACAATTTTATTAGGTCTGAACAAGTATACATGTATATTTTACGGATCATGTATTTAAGACCACACTACAGTAAAATGCAAGAGAAATGAAGCTCTTTCTTCACATTTAATGTTTTTTCTGTAATTACATATAATAACAATTCCCTGCCTAAGCGATTATTTGATAGAAGTATAATTAATAACACAATAAATACAGGAATAAAAATAATAAATGTAATAAAAGGAGTAATTAAGGTTATTTGAAGGGAATTCGTAGCTACGAATTCCCTTCAAATAACCTTTATTTACTTTATTCACTTTCCAAACATATTAACAACAAATCCAATGAATTTACCATATTTTACGAATCTCGTTGCCAAAGCTTAGGGCTTTGAATTAAATGTTTATTTCCTTATTTTTTTAATAAATAAAGTGAATAATTATTTAATTTTAAATACATAATATTTCCTAATAAATTTTCATCTCTTTATTAATCCACGGTGGGTGTAGTTCTGTGATGAAGAGAGAAACGACGACGTGGTTTTTGATGAAACTCAGCAAACGAAGAGAGGAAGATATTGAGTGATTTGATTTTAAAATCAAGGAATCATCATTTAACACCACAACCACTCTAATCACTTCGCAAGACATACATTTTTCTCCTTTCTGTTAAAGATGTTAAAAAGGGCGGTGTTAATTTATATTTGGTGGTTTAAAGGGTCATTTTACGAGCACCAATTGTATAATTTTCTAAGGAGCAACAAGGGCTTGAGTTTCAGGAAGGATATACGTTGAAACGAGTAGTGGAGGGGGGAAGAGTCAATATAACACTGTGGTAGGCTCCAGTTTAATTATTAGCTAAAGCATCAAGCTAAAACTAGCGAAGGCATGAGTTTGTCAGAAACAGTAGTAAGGTGATGAGCAGTAAAGTAAGGGGATATGAAATGTGTGGAAGATAATGTATGAGGGGCCTATTTACGTCAATCAGGATCGGCTGGACGCGCAACTCTCTCGAACATGCCAAATTTTCAGCAGAAACCCAATTAGTATATCTCTCAGAAGGTTGAACAATTTAGGGAAAGTTGTTCTTCACTTCTCCTAACTTGACCGTTTTGAGATAACCTTATCAGCAACCTAGAGCAAAGATGGCCCTCTTTTTTATCGTTTTTTTGCTTTACATATATAACCAATCTTATGAAAAATATAAGATTCATACATAATGCAAAGGCTAACAAAACGGTTTTATACCATTAATTACCGTCTATATATATATAAATATAATATATATATATATATATATATATATATATATATATATATATATATATATATATATCTGCGATACAAGCTTTCTGCATCTTTATTTCTGTCTTCTAAATGTTTTTGAAAGGCAGAAATTAATTATGGCGAAAGCTATATTGTGGTTGTTATCACCCACCGAGCTTGTATTTGCTATTTCTTTGTATGTGACAGGGATAATATAATCAGCCTTTAAATTGTGAGCGGGTAAGAAGCCATGGAATAAAAATACCTTGGAAGTTCGTAGCCCTGGGAGTTGAGTCACAATGCCTGGTAGCTTAACGGTAGATCATCTGACCGGTAATCAGCAGACTAGAGTTCGTGACACCGCAGATTTATTCAAAATATTTCCCATGGAGATATTTGTCTATTCTCATTATGTATTGCCTTCATTGTACCTTCCATTGCTCTTTTTGATCCTTAAAAAAAAACCCTCCTGTTTCTTGTATCATTGATTTACATCAAATTTCTCTTTTTTTGGTATTATATATATATATATATATATGAAGATTTTTAAAGAAAGCCATTAAGATATATGAAGATTAATTTTTCACAACATTTCGGTGGTTACATACAGCATTCTCTTGGGTCAACTACATATTTTTGTTTAATGGTACGTTGGTCTGAAAAGTTCCAGGAAATCTTTTATTTTTTATAAGTTTCAAATATTTTAGGGTTTTTGTGAATCTATCGTTTTGTATGTTAATGATTGTTCTTTGTACCCTATACTTAATTCTTTATAGATCATGAAGTTTTGTTTTAATTTGATTTGAATATAATTTCTCTGTTTATTTTAGTGATTCTGTTGGGCTAATTTGAAGGGGCTTTTTTCAAAGCATGATCTGATTGTTCCATTAGTATGGTGCTGTTCACAACTGATCTGCAGAGTATTTGTGGTAAAATCAATGTAGGATGGTTCAATGGCTTTAGGTCCATTGTTAGGGCAAGTAAATTGGCATCTCAAGTGATCTGTTTCAGAAATAGCAGTGGGTAATATTTTTTTTGTTAGAACGGGATCTTTGATCTTTCTATTTTTCTAGTCGACATTAAAGTTGATTTTAATTGTAGCACTTAGACCTCTAATGTTTTGAATTTTTATCTTTTCAATTTGTCGATTAAACAATCGGTCTAAAATATATAAGGGGAACATTTGTTCGATACTTCTAACTTCTGAATCAAACTTTCGCGGTCCAAAGAAATTGAGAATGGTCTATGAAGAAGTGTTCTGAAAAGGCCAATTTTATAGCGACGAAGGCATACAATATTATTTTTTTAAAATGACGCTGTCATTTGTTGTTTTTATATAAACAAATAGTGAATTTCTGTTTATCTGGAGTAATATACACGCCTAAAAATTAATTCTTCAGTCTTGACTATGTTTATATACACACACATATAAATATATACGAGGGGTGGTCAATAAGTTTAGCGAATCAGTAGGGCAAAACAGATGAAGGGGAATGGCTGTTTGTGAGGTTTTTAGGACAAGTTATAACAAGTCAGGACTTGCAGCGCACGATCCTGCCTCGTCTATTAAAGAAGCAGTAGCTGATCGCAGATCGTCGTTCACAAATCTTTCAACAATGGAGAAGGTTGAGCACCACGCAGTGATCAAATTTTTGACCAAGGAATGCAAGAATGCAAAAGAGATCCATGAACGCATGGTTGCACTATACACTGACACCCCATCCCCTTCCTTCCTATGCAACCATTGCTCGTTGGAATAGGGAGTTCCGCCATTGTCGTGATTCCCTTGAATATGGCCCCCGTCCAGGACGCCCGTGAGACGTAACCAACGACAACATTGTGGCCCGTGTGGAGAGGATGATCATCGAAAATCAACGGGTGAAGGTCGAAGAAATCGAGCGAGAACTTGAAATATCACAGGCAAGTGTTATGAACATCATCCACGACAATTTGGCCATGACCAAGGTCTCTGCACGTTGGGTCCCTAGAAACCTCACTCCCCATGATTGACTTCTACGTCGTCAAAGTCCACAAGGCCAGAGTTGCACAAGCTGCCCTGCGCGAGTGCGGATTCGAGGAGCTTAACCATCCCCTCTACAGTCCAGATCTGGCCTCTAAAGTAGATAGAAGAAACAAAGAGACATGAAACATAGCTGATTTACGTACTTATTATGAATCTTTTCATTGGCATATTACTAATTTGTCACATCATAAGCTAATAAATGACGAACATTCATTTATTTATTTACTGATAATAATTGAGCCTTTTTACCAGAGGTAGTGTGCAATGATTAGTTTAAGAATTAGCCACAAGCATTACATCTATGGTTTTGATAAATATATATATATATATATATATATATATATATATATATATATATATATATATATATATATATATATATATATATATATATATATATATATATATATATATATATATATATATATATATATATATATATATATATATATATATATATATATATATATATATATATATATATATATATATATATATATATATATATAAAGCTTCTTTCAACAAGGACGCTTGAGCTTTGTCAGGTGATAGTGGCCATGTTGTTAAAGCAACATCTGGCACCTCACTGTGAACTGTTCAGTAGTATTTGGCAAGTCAGAATGGAAGGTTATAGCGTAAAACAGCGTGTGCAAGTCATCAAATGTTATTAGCAAAATCAGTGCTCCATTCGACAAACATTCCGCGCATTACGTGATTTCTATCCTCGCCACAGCGACGAGGCCCATTTTTTGATGAATGGATTTGTTAACAAGCAAAATTGTTGGATTTTGGCAAAAACTATCGACAAAAGATACACCAGCATCAATTGCATCCCAACAAAGTCAGTGTTTGGTGCGGATTTTCGTCTAACGGAATCATCGGTCCGTATTTTTTTAAGAACGAAGATGGGATTGCCATAACCGTCAACGGAGAGACCTACAGATCGATGATAAACAACTTCTTGTTGCCTCAACTGGAATATATGCCTGATATGGATACGGATGACATGTGATTCAAACAGCACGGCACTAAGTGCCACACTGCGCACGCCACGATAGACATTTTTCACCAGCGATTTTAGGGCAGGGTCATCTCGCGCGGCGGCGACGTCAAGTGGCCACCGAGATCATGCGATTTAACGCCATTAGACTGCTTTCTTTGGGGCTACCTTAAATCGCACGTCTATGCGAATAATCCGAAAACAGTTGATGTCCTCAACGTCAACATAACGAACACTATCTAGCAAATTCAGCAAGATTTATGCGACAAAGTCATCGAAAATTGGGCCTCCCGAATACGTTCCACCAAGCGAAGCCGCGGCGGACATTTGAACGGTCATATTCCACACTTCATGTCATAAAATGTACTTTCAAATTTAAGATAAATGGAGTACATATATCACACACAACCTGTTTTAATTGCATTTACAAATTAAGTGACCTTATTGAAAGACCCTTCATATATATTTATATATATATATATATATATATATATATATATATATATATATATATATATATATATATATATATATATTGTTAAAGCCAGGTTCTACTTTGCATTACCAATTTAATTCGCTTGAACCTGGGATTTTAGGCCAAAGTTGATAACTTTTTCCAGTTCTTCCTCAGGTAGGTGATTAAATAAGTTCAACAAGGCTTCGTCTCAGGATCGAAGGAAGAAAATTTGCCATCCATAAAGTTTGTTGAGTTTTCTTTTTGGTTTCTTTTCGATTTCGTTCGTTGTGTTTGGTATGTTTCATGATCTGGGAAAGAGCTTGGAGAATTTTAGGCATTTGTTCATCCTTTATGTTGTGTATTAAGAAATCTTCTTCGAGTCTTCTGATATCACCCTCCAATTCGAGTGTTCTTTCACGAATTATGAAACTTGCCTTTTCACTAGTTATTTATAGAACATATGTATAAATCTTCATGGCGAGCAGCTCGATCATGAGTTTAGATATCGCTCTAGAATGGGAGAAACTTCTTATCTATACATGTTTTATTAAAGACCAGGTTTTATTTTGACTTTACGAATCTTATTTTAGAACGTTCTATCTGGCGTTTGCAGTTTTTGATATCTGGCTGGAGATAGAAAATCAGTTGAGGAAGATCCATTTAATTTGTTCCTATTTAAAACTAATTAAAATTTTGGCCGTAAGATATCACCTTTCTTCAAACCTTATCAGACGGATTGGTGGAATTAAAAGAGCAGAAAATATATCTACGCTTAAGTACTCGCAGAGGTTGAAGAGGTGAGTGCTCGACGCTAGAGGGGCGTTGAAGAACAACCGTCTAGTACTTGGCTAACCGCCTACCAGATATCCTTGCTGGGTTGGAGCCATAGGGTGAACCATGCAATCCTTTAGATTCTAACTTTATGATAGTTTCCATCAGCCTTTATAATGAAAGTTCGCATGTTCCGGAGAGTTGCGTGCCGATCGTGATCCTTGCTAATAAGCTCCTCGTGAGATATCTTGTATAAATTATACTTCCCCTAAATTTACGACTCGGCACTCCTCTCTACAAATCCTCACAAATTCATGACCTCGTTGGTTTCCATTACTTATGTAAAATAATAATGCAACTGGAACTTACCAGTGCATTATATTGAATTCTCTTAACCTCACTAGTTGGTAGACCTTACCTATTTCCTGAGAAGTTTATGCCCTCGTCGGTACCCACCACTGTGGAACACGATTTTTGTCTCTGGGTAGCAAGTGTTTTTTTCTATTTGCTCGTGTCTAGAATACATGAAAAAACACCGTTATGTATTTCAAACTTAGCTTTTGTGTCCAGAATAATGATATTTATATGAGATTTGCCTATTTCCTCTGGAAGGAAGTCACGAATTCGAACTTTAATTTGCATAAAGTAGAAAAAAAGTCATGATACAAAACTAGCATTTCTTTATTTTAGAATTACATAAGTGAGACAATTAAAATATTAAAAATAAGTATTTTTCCGTGATTTACGCTTATACTGTATGTTACTTTCACGAATTAGCTTCCAAATATAGTCTCCCATCAGATTTTCACTATAGGATTTTTGATAGCGGCATTCAAAGTCCACTAGATCGTAGTGAAATCGCTCGCCATGCTCTTGGAAGAACGCTCTCATGTTCTCCTGGAATTTATCAAAATGAGCGTCAAGAATATTGACTTTCAGGGACATCATGCAATCCATCTTGCAGTAGTTTCTCACTAAGTTTTCATAAAACTCTAAATAATTTTCAAGCTTTTTGATAAACCTAGGAAGCCCAGAACCACTGCGATAAAGCTTACCCCGCTGCTTATTCCGTCTAAGTGAGCTTCTCAGGAAACTCCTGGCACTCCATGATCTTTTTTATGTGTGACAGAAGAAGACCCTGGCTTCCGCCTTTGCGGCAGATTGCTTAAGAAAGAATTCTTGGAGATACTTGACAGCTGCAGACTCATTATCTAGATCTCTGACAAATTGATTTATAAGGCCCAATTTTAAGTGCAGAGGAGAAAACAGTACATTTTGGGGCTCCAAAAAAGGCTCCCATTTGACGTTGTTTCTCCCCACACTAAACTCGGGCCGTTGTGGATAATCCCGCTGGCGGTAGTGTGGCACGGTGTTCCTGCTGTCCCAAAGGCAAAGATAAGCAAAATTGTTTAATTGCCTTGGAGGCCCATCAAGAAGGCCACCATTTTGAAGTCTCAGATAACCCCCCAACCGTACTATTCATATTTCAATGCATCTAGCAAGATCTTGAAACTTCTCTATTCATCTTTGAGCTGGACCGAATGAGCAAGAGGAAGAAATGGATACATATTCTCGTTATGAAGTAGCACTGCTTTGAGGCTTCTGATCGAGCTGTCAATGAAAAGGCGCCACTTGTTGGAGTTACAGGTGATTCCAATTTCTCAAACAAACTGTTCCCATTTTGACATAAGCAAAGCTCATCTTGACGTATAAAAAAGGTTTGAAACACTAGTGAAGCTTTCTCTGACCTGAAATTTGCACACTACCCTCTAGCAATTCCCACTTCTTGTGTCTCAGAGTTAAAAGCACTGCATTGGACTTTGTAAGATCAAGATCTCTGACAAGGTCGTTGATCTCTTTTTGGTTGGGGTAGTATGGGTTTCTCTCCTGAGTTGCGCATCTGTAATCTGGATTAATGACTTCATCCTCTTCTAAACTGCTTTTTCTTTCTAAAAACTTCTGCTCTCTTTTTGGATACGTGGGTATGGGGAGCTCAGAACTGTGTAGCACTGGTGCAATATATGACTGAAGGTCTGGATACATAAAAACCGGCGCATATTTGAGTGCTCAACGTTTGGAAGGGTTCAGCATGAAGAAGAAACAATTGCTTAAGTGGTCAGTGGGTTCCCTTCAAATTCGCGGGATTGCAAAATTCATAGATATCTTTCCTCCTCTGTGTCATCCTGTAAAAAAACAAAATGAAAACATAGGTATAAATATACCAACACTTTTCACTTAGTGTTATCAGAAATTTTAAAAATATATTAAAGGCCAGTATCCAAATAAACAAAAGACATTATATTTATATACATATATTACTTTCTAGGAATTGTTTTGCAGAGCTCTCAGGTGAAATGAGGTGCCCAAGGTTTGTCTCGATCTTCGGCTGGCATGCTAAAATAGGCTTTGTAAGCCTCACCCATTTTATCAGATCTCTCTACAAAGTAATTTTTCGCTCTTGTCTAATACATTCGCCGCAGACATAGCAAAATGTGTCTGTCAGATGCTTACAACCTCTTTATGCCGAGTGTGACGAATGCTTCTATCACTGACGACAGACGATTTCTGCGCTGTGGCGGCTAGAGTTAAACTGATCTATTGAGTAGATCTTCTTTGTACTTATACAGATACCGACGTTGCCTGAATATTCTAGAAATTCTTCACACCTAAAAAATTCTTGAAAGTTCTAGAAAGCTCTACAGTTTATTTTTCACTAAATTAGTGCTGAATCTATATGGAATGTAGGAAAATTGCCATTGCTGTCCAGGTCGCAAAAAACAAAATATAAGGGAATTAATAGCTATTACTACTCTAGTACAGTTTCCATAACTTTTTAAATGTTTATACCATAACTAAATAAAAAACATAACCCTTGAGACTTTATATATATTTGTTCTATTATTTGCATAAAAATAATGTTTTTTTTACCATAAATTGGCTAATTTAAAAGTTCAATGTCCTAGCCACAAAAGTACTGTTTTAGGAGTGAAATTGACACTATTTTATTTAATAGAGCTATAAGAAATTGGGAAACAACACTTTTAATCGATTAGCTACATTATATCTCATGAAAGCAATCGATTAACTACAGCATATCAAATGAATGCACTCGATAAGATACAGAATATAATTAAGGGCAAATCTGTTAACTACAGCTTATTTTATCAAAAGAATTGATTATATAGAGCATATATGATGAAAATAAGCGAATAACTACAGCTTATCTGTTAAAGGCAGACAATTAGCTTCAACATATTTCAAGAACGCAACCGATTATCTTTATTATGTACATTTCGCTAAGCCAACCGTTTTAATATCTCATGAAGGCAACAGATTCAATAAAGCATATCTTATGAACGTACTTGATTAGGTACAGTATATCTCATTATGGCATTCAAGTAACTACAACTTATCTCATCATATGTATTGATTAGCTACATTATACCTCATGAAAGTAACAGATTAACTAAAGTATAAATATTGAACACAACCATTTAGATACAGAATATTACATTAAGACAACCGATTAACAACAGTATTTCTTATGAACAAAATATAGTAGGTACAGCATATCAGACAAACGCAATCGATTCACTACAACATATTTCCTGAATGCACGCGATTACCTAGAGAATATTTAAAAAATGCAATCAATTAACCACAGCTTATCTCATCAAGGTAATTGATTAGCTAAAGCATATGTCATTAACCAAATTAATTAGCTACAGCTTATCTCATGAATAAAATCGATTAGCTACAGCTTATATGATGAAAGAAACCGATTAAATACAGAATATCTATTTAACGCAACCGATTGGATGCAGCATATAAAATTCTGCAAATAATTAGCTAAGGTACATATATATCATTAAGGCAATCTATTAACTAACCTTATTTCATTAAAAACATTGATTATATAGAACATATCTGATGAAAGTGACCGATTAACTACAGCATATGTGATGAAAGTAACCGATTAATTACAGCAGATCTAATAAAAGCACCCGATTAGCTACAGTATATAACAAGAAGGCAACCGATTATTCACAGTATATCTCACTAAGCCATCCCAATAAATTTCTCATAAACGCGACCGATTAACTTCAGCATATCTCATCAGTGCACTAAACTAGATAGAGCATATCTCATTAAGAAAATTTATTAACTATAGCTTTTCTCATCAACTGAATTGATTAGCTACAGCATAGGTGATGAAAGTACCTGATTAACTACAGCTTACCTAATGAAGGCAAGTGATTAGCTACAGAATATCTCCTCAACGTAATGGATTTTCTGCACTACATCTCAATAGGGCAACCGATTAGATATCTCATAAACGCAACCGATTAACTAGAGCATATATCATGAACACACTCTATTACGTACAGCATATCTCATTAATGCAATATATTAACGACAGCTTATCTGCGTAAAATAATTCATGTATCCAGGCTATCACAATGAAAATAATCGATTAACTACAGCATAGAAAATGAACGCAAACGATAAGCGACATAATATCTATTTAATGCAACCGATTAACTACAGCACAACTCATAATCAAACTCGATTATCTCTAGCATATCTTATTAAAGCAATCTATTGAGTACAACATATTTAATCAAGGGAAGCGATTAACTATAGCACATGTCATTAACCAAATTGATTAGCTGCAGATTATCTCTTGAATGGATTCGATTAGCTGCAGCTTATCTCTTTAACGGATTCGATTAGCTAAAGCATATCCGATGAACTTAACGAAATGCCTAAACATATCTAAGAAACGCAACCAATCAGCTACAACATATCGCATGAACGCTACTGAGTAGCTACAGTGCATCTCATAAAAGCACCTGTCTAACCATCTCATGAACTCAATCGATTAATTAGAGCATATCTCATGAATGCAATCGTTTAGCTACAGTATATTGCATTAGGGCAAACTAATATGTACAGCTGGCCTAATAAATGTAATTGATTAGCTACAGCATATCTCATTAAAGTAAGCGATTAGCTACAAAATATCTTATTAAACACATTGATTACCTACAACTTATCTCATGAACGCAATCGATTAGCAACAGTATATCTAAAAAAAAATAACCGATTACCTTTATCATACCTAATGAACTTAACCGATGAGCCAGAGCATACCACAAGAAAATAAAGAATTAGCTACAGTAAATCTAACAAATTCAACCGATTCAAATATCTCATGAACGCAACCGAATTATCTACACTAAATATCATGAACTCAATTGACTAGCGACATCATATCTCATTAAGGCAATCTATTAATTACAGCTTATCTCATGCACAAAATTGATTAGCTGCAGCATATCTGCAGAAGCTAACCAATTGACAACAGCATATCTAATGAATGCAACCGATTAGCTACAGCATATCTCATTAAGGCAACCGATTATCTACAGTACATCTCACCAATGCAACTGATTAAATATCTATTGAACTCAACCCAGTAAGTAAATCAATCTTATGAAAGCCTTTGATTAGCTACAGCATATCTTTAAGGCAATCAATTAACTACAGTTTATCTCTTCAACATAATTGATTAGCTACAACATATCTCTTGAAAATCATTGATTAGCTACAACAAAAAAAATAAACGCAAAAGATAAGCTACAGTATATGTCATTAATGCAACCGATTAACTAGAGCATATATAATGAACGATATCGATCAAGTACAGCATATCTCATGAACGCATTCAATTAGCTACTGCATATCTCATGACACCAATCCCGTAGCTACATCATATTTTATTAACACAATTGAATACCAACAGCTTATCTCATGAATAGAATCGATTAGCTACAACATATCCGATGAAAGTAACCAATTAACTACATCAAATCTGATGAACGCACCCGATTAGCTACCACTTTTCTCATGAAAGCAACCAATTAGCTACAGTACATCTTACTAACGCAACCCTTTACTATCTCTTGAACGCAATCGATTAACTACAGGATATCTCACTACGCGCTCAAATAACTACAAAATATCTCATTAAGTCTATCTATTAACTACAACTTATCTCATTAACGTAAGTTATTAGCTGCAGAAAATCTCATAAAAATAATCGATTAGCTACAGGAGAAAAATGAACGCAGCCGATTCGCTACAGTATATCTGATTAATACGATTATCACAGCAAATCTTATGAAAGAAATCGATTAGGTACAACATACCCAATGAACGCAATCGATTCTCCTCAGCATATCTTATGAGCGAAATTGATTAGCTTCTACATATCTCCTTACCGAAATTGATTAACCACAGCTTCTCTCATGAACGCAATCGATTATCTACAATACATTTCACTAATGCAGCTGATTAAATAGAACATACTTCATGAACGAAATCGAATAGGTAAAACATATCTCATCTACATAATCGATTAGTTACAGTATATCTCATGAAAGCAATTGATCACCTACAGCATATCTCACTTAGGCAATCTATTATCCACAGGTTATCTCATCAACCTTATTGTTTAGCTACAACACATCTAATGAAAGTAACAAATTAGGTACAACATATCTCATTAACCCAACTGATTAACTACAGCATATTTCATTAGCGAAATTGATTAGCTACAGCATATCTCATTAACGCATTCGATTATCTATAGCATGTCTGATTAAAGTAACTAATTAACTACAGTATATCTATTGAACGTATCCCATTTTCTACCTTAAATCTCATGAACCAAACCGATTAGCTACAGCATATCTCATAAGCGTAACCACTTTCCCCAAGAATTGAGTTTAACAGACATCAATATTACATAATGCACCCCACTAATCCTACCATTTTGTACTCTTGAACAAAAAGTAAACTATTGTATATCTGATGACATTGAGTCTTCTTAACTACAGATTGGTATATACTGGGGGATCTGGTCCAGAACATGTCCATTCTTAGTTGATGTGGCCCCATGTTGCCTAGCATCTCGTCCAGTTAGGGACGATCCCCTGCAGAAAGACACGATTAATCCTTTTTCATGCCCAGTCATTGGATACCTTGGATACACAATATCATACATTTGTCTCTATGTCACCATTCACACACATAAGCACTGCACATTTACCAATATTATTGGCCTTATATATATTCCCTTCACAAATTATTAGCTCTTTTTCTTACGCTCCCTTAATATTTCACAATACCTAGATCATCAAATCTGTTACCATTTGCTGGCCATACTGCCCTCGTTAGTCTCAAACTAGATGGAAATTACCTGGGATTTATTCCTTCTAGGCACTTTCAGTCGACACTTTGTTTGCAACTCTTTTCTCCCCCCCCCCCTCCCCACTTCTTTGATCGAAGCTTTTTTCTTTTCATCCTCGGTGGGACGGGGTTGTGGGGGAAGCTGGTCATCCTTCCCATTTACCACTGGTAGGGGGGTACTTTTTAACAGACCCACATCCCCCGTCCCCTGTTTCATTTACAGCCACCATATTTTTCTCTTTTTACGAACCGCAATGGGCTGCAAGGCTTAGGGTGGACACCACTGCTGCGGTAAACATCTAGAATTTTGTGTGATTTGAAGGCCCCAACACCTGCAATTTGCCTTGCAGAGCCTAAAACCTTTAACAAAGAGTGGAAGTTCTGGCAGGTATGTCACCCTGGGTGAAACACCCCCTTTGGCGCCTCTCTTAAACTGTTTGGACTTTCCCAAAGCAGTCGGTAGCAACTATTATATTTACTATTACTCATCCTATAACTTGGACCGATTTTATATGTGAGTTAAGTTTAAGCGTCTAATGACTTTTTCATTTTCTTTCAGATTTAACAATTTCAAGCTTTGGCAATTTTAAACATGGAAAGATTAACAATCGAACAACGTTAAAGTTATCAAAGCCTATCACAAAAATGGGTGTTCAAACAGACACGCATTTCGGGCACTTCGCGATTTTTTTGGTCAACATAAGCGACCAACCGAGAGTGCAATTGGGAAAATTGTTCGTAAATTCAAACAAACGGGGTCGGTGGCAGATATGAAAACGCCATTGCGTGCTCGTTTACGCCGTTGGGCTGAAAACATTGCTGCAGTGCGCGAGAATGCAGCCGAAGATCCAGACACCTTTATTCGTCATCACGCGCAGGAATTGAACCTCTTTACAACAACGTTACATCGAATTTTGACAAAAGATTTGTCTCTACACGCTTACAACATCCAATAGACACAAGAACTGAAGACTACTGACCATTTGAAGCGCGGTACATTCGTCAATTGGGTACACGAGCAAAGACAAGCCAATGATGATTTTTCGCAAAAAAATCATCTTTTATGATGAAGCCCATTTTCATCTTCGTGGATTCGTTAATAAGCAGAATTGTCGCACTTGGGCTGATGAAAGTCCCAGGAAAATTGTTGAAAAGCCACTGCATCCATAAAAGGTCACTGTTTGGTCTGCATTTTTTGCTAGCGAAATCATTGGGCCGTATTTCTTCGAAAATGATGCCGGGAATTCTGTTCCAGGGACAGGCGAGCGATAGGGTGCCATGATAACCAACTTTTTATGGCCTTAATTGAATTCTATGGATGTCGAAGATTTGTGGTTTCAACAGAACGGCGCCACATGCCACACAGCCAATGCAACAATGGCTTTATTGAATGAGAAGTTCCAAGGTCGCATCATCTCTCAAAACAGCGAGGTCAATTGGTCACCAAGATCGTGTGCCTTGGCTCTTTTAGATTTCTTCCTTTGGGGTCATCTCAAAAGTAAGGTAAATGCCAACAAGCCAACAAGAATTCAACAGCTGAAGGATGAGATAATAAGGCATATTGGTGAGATCGAGGAGCAACTATGCAGAGACGTCATCAAAACTTTTGACCATCTAGTGGAGGTGTGCCGCCGAAGCCTTGGCGGACATTTAGGCGATATTATTTTTCACTCATAATTTCCATGACTCAAATAACATGATCCTAAGGTGAAATCAATAAATTTTCACCAATAACTGTTTTATTTAATGGTAACTTCGATCCGTTTTAATGGAACACACTTTACGTGTAACAACAAAGATCTATTTATAAATACTAAATAAGTACACAAACTAAATACAATAACAACCATAAATAAAAAAAATAAAGTAACAAGGAAAGAAAAAAGAAGACCGCCCTCGGCACTGGGTGGTCGTTTTTTCTCCGTCTCTTTCCTCCCCCGGCAATTCATGCCGCCCCTGGAAAGAGGCCACCGGGGCCGCTGCCAATATGGCACTTCCCTAAATCCGCCCCTAGCAGGAGGTTCTCTTGTGATAAGTTCCCTGCATTTTTACCATCTTTAGAGCCCTCCTTACAAACTTTCTGCGTCTTTCGCTTTTAACACTGAAACGAAATCCATCCACACATATTTACGGTCACGTGACCACTTCGCGTCTTATCATGGGTTCCGCGCTCCGTATCTGTCAAAGAAAATTACTTTGTCCGAGAACAGAAATTGCTTAAAAATTTAGAAAAGAGCGTTCCTAGAATCTTCTTTACCCTCTTTCAACGCTTAATTTTAAATGTTCTCAGTCCTGTTTATTTATATTCCTAAATTCATTCCACACTCATCTTAACATTCATTAGTGCTCTGGTTATCCCTTGGAATTGCGTAACCTCTAAATTTTTTGACTACTGTTTGACTTAACAATGCCACTACCATTCACTATATACTCTTGATACTTTAATTTTCACACTTCACCAGGGTACACCCGAATGACACTAAAATATCACTTTTCCCTATCCTGATACCTCGCTACCCCAAATTTATTCTTCTATGCATTTGCTTTTACCCTCCTCACTCATGCTCTGTCAAATGCGTCAATTACTATTATCGATTCCCTTTCATTTTTGGCATAAATATATAACAACAATATAATTTTGAATGAAAACTGGTTTGTTTTAACTTTAAAAATGATAGTTTTATTATTAGAAAAAAAATATCCATAATATTGACTAAATATAAATAATGTTTCGCATTGGCTTACATCGACAGAGATTTCTCTGAGGTAGATACTCGTATGTGTTCCTTTTTGGTGTATAAATTTAAAACTTTAAATGTTTGTATTGGATTTCCGAGAAATCCTTCATCAAAAACGACTTTCCATATTGTGTTTCGCTGTTCATAACGAGAGTCAAAGGATACAACGTCTTTGTCTGTTTACTTTTATTGTTCCCCTTTATGGAATTTTAATATATTTATCTACCCTTTAATTAATTACCTTTTTTCGCTTCTATTTTTTCCACTTTGTTCATATTTAGATTTGGACTAGCCCCTTTTTTTTAGTTTATTAGCTTTTCGTGACTTGGTTAAGTTTGGGTGATTAAAGTACTGGTGAGGGGAAATTTTCAACCATTTTGGTGCGCCTAATTTGCTAAACAAATTACACTGGTTTACATAGAAATTGAGGCAAGCACAAAAATAGTTGTTCTAGCCTAATTTGGGGGTGCTGATTTCAGGACGGCACTAGTCTTTACTCACACCTCCAGTTTTTGAGGTATACATGTATTAGAAATTTTAGGAACTTTTTTCTTTAAAACCCTTACGCTACCAATGGGACAATACATCCCAGAAGTTTTTTTAAAATACCTGTGGGCAGAATTCAGCTAAAATTAGTGTATATTTATACCATAATGGTAGTTCTAATCTATTAGCATATTATTGAATATCTGGCAACTCTCTATTCCTCCTCAGTTGTTTTTTGATTACCAGTGAATTGAGCGCGTGCTGAAAGGTTAACATTTGTTTTATTAATCTTTTGAGAACTAATTGTTTAATTAGCTCTCAGGTACGAATATATTAGAAAATATATATCTTGCACTAACTATATTTATGCTTTCTACTCAATATAATATATCTACATATCTAGATTCAAGGAAACGGGTTGCCCGAAATTTCAACTCCTACCTAACTAAACTTTAATGTTTTAAAACCTTTTATAACATTATTTAGAATAATAAATATTCTGGTAGTGAAAGGATTAAAAAAAATAAACGTCCTATTCTTAGATTGTGAGGTTAGGGCTATCGATCATCATGTTACACAACCATTTTATATGATGGACAGATGTCAATATTATGATTTTGCAACCATATGTATTTTGTAACCATACGAGTATATATGATTAATGTTTATTCTGTTTTCCAGATTTTTCTGATTCGATACATATATCTACAATGGTTTCAGGCACTTCATAACACCCAGGATTCATCAACAAGGCAAATTCATTATGTTACGTGTGTAAGGATTTCACGACAGTCGTACACCACCGAACAATTACTTCCTTCCTGAAAACTGCTTATTTTCATTATTTTGAATGTAAAATTGGAGATCAGGACAAATCCTAGGCCCCACACATCTGTTGTAAACCCTGTTACAATGGACTAAGTGTATGGTTTAATCGCAAGAAAACAGCCTTAAACTTTGCTCTCCCAAAGGTCTAGAACGAGCCAAAAAGCGATACAAATGATTGTCATTTTTGTCTGACAAATATAACTGGTTTCAATGCTTCTTCTAGAAAAAAGATAAAATATAACAACCTTTCCTCAGCTAGAGGACCGGTTTCCCACTCAGATGATCTTCCTGTTCCTACACTCTCAGCAAATAAAGATCCTCTTCCTTCATCAGATGAAGAAATGCCTTCAGGGGAATATTCTACCAATTCGATCTCTTCTGAAGACCATGTCTCTGCTAATTCAAGAGCAAGAGGCAATGAGCCTTACTGGGTCACGCAGGAAGACCTGACTGACCTTGCCCATGATTTGTATCTATCTAGTAGCTGGCAGAGCTCCTGACATCCCGGCTTAAGGAGTGGAACCTGGTCAAGGGAGATAGAAGGAGCACCAGTTTCAAGACAGGAAACAAGGACTTCACTTCATTCTTTGGCATGGAAAACAGGTTGTGCTACTGCGAAAATTGCTCTGGTTTGTTCAATTTCCTTGGTTTCACAAACAATCCTACAAATTGGCGTCTTTTCATATATTCTTCAAAGTGAAGTCAGAAGGCTGTGCTCCTGCAAAATGAGAATAAATATCTCAGCATTCCAATTGCCCATTCAGTCCATCTGAAGAATTCATATGACAATATGGAGCTCCCTTTGGAAACTGTCAAGTACAACCAGTACTAGTGGAGTATCTGCGGGGACCTCAAGGTCATTGAGCTCCTTATAGCTATGCAAACTGACTTCAGAAAGTACTGTTGCTTTATCTGTGTCTGAAACAGTCGGGCTATGTCCAAGAACTATAGGCAGAAGGACTGAGATGTAGGAGCACTTTCATGCTTGGTGATCACAATATCCAAGAACATCTTCTGGTGTACATGAATAAGTTGCTACTCCCTCTACTTCATATCAAGCTTGGGCTAATTAAGAACTGCATGAAGGCCCTAGACAAAAATGGCGCTTTCTTTCAACAATTGTGTACTCTATTCCTAGCTCTAAATTCTTTGGATCCAAGAGGTACTGAAGGATAATGAATTTGAGGAGCTTCCTACCTTAAGAGAACTGAGATTATAAGAACCATTTAAATCAGTCTGCCATGGCTCCCTTGTTAAGGCGAGGGTACTAGATTACCAAGAGTATATCTAGAAGTTATTACAGTCTTATGTGGATATGGGATGCCGAATGTCACTCAAAATTCACTTTCTCCACTCCCACCTCAACTTCTTCCCTCCTAACCGGGGGGGCAGTGAGGGATGAGCATGGAAAAAGGATCTACCAAGACATTTCTAAGATGGAAAGTAACTACTAAGGCAAGTAGAACCCCAGCATGATAAAGTACTTCGCTAGATGCTCTTGCGTAACATCCCGAAGGCAAATTAAACAAGATCGTTCAAAAATACTCACTTCTAACTGCCTGCTGTACTAAGATTTTTGTGTATTTTATTATCCAAGTAATTTAATTCCATTAAAGTTCTGTATCTATGCTGTTTTTTCTCTAATATACCTTTGTAACAGATGAAATAAACATATTTTGAATTTATATGCAGTATAATAAAAATGGAGTATGTGAAAGCAAAATAACTAGAAGCTATAGAGCAAAACCTTTCAGTAATTTGAATTCCCCACAAAAATATTAGTAAAAAACACCTATTTACATCCTTGCCTCAGAGCAAAGCTATTTTTTAAACCAGTATTATCAGCTATTTTTTTTAAATTGCTTTCTGTGGGGATCTATTAGATCCTTTTATTGAATCATCGTTCTTTTAATATCGTTTGACATGAGTGTGCAAAACATATGTAGATGCAGTTTTGGCATTTATTTATTATATTACTATTAATTATATTATTATTGTATCGCCAATAACATGCCTTTTTTTGAGTAATTATTAAGGTATTGTGGTTGTTTATTAATAGCTTTTGCTACCTATAAGTTGTTGCAAGAACGATCAACTTGTCATCCATATTTTATGCTTTAGATAGGTAGCAAAAGCTATTAATAAACAACCACAATACCTTAATAATTACTCAACAAAAGGCATGTTATTGGCGTATTAATAATCATATAATTAATAGTCATATAATAAATAAATGCCAAATTGTATCTGCATATGTTTTTCACACTCATGTCAAACGGTATTAAAAGAACTATGATTCAAGAAAAGGATCTAATAGATTCCCACAGAACGCAATTTAAAAAATAGCTGATAACACTGGTTTAAAAAAAAGTTTTGTTCTGAGGCAAGGATGTGAATAGGTGTTTTTTACTAATATTTTTGTGGATGTACCTCAGTGATTTGAGATAAGGTCTGTCCGTATTTATAGCTCTGATTCCCGCTCGTTATCTGAGCCCGTGTTAAGAAAGACTGGTTCACCAGTTAATTTTTCATGAGAATTGTTATGGTTTTGTGTTTCTTTGATAGCTATATGTATGTTGTTATTCGATGGATTACGTTGCTATCTCTATTTCAAGGTTTAGATGAAAGTAGGGCATTTAATATTTTATGATAAGTATGTACTGTACCGATTTGATATAATGTCTGTCCTTATTTTAGCTTTGGTTAGCTCTTGATATTCCATCGTTATCAGTTTGCTTATTTGGTGCACAAGTCCTTAAGGATTTACGATTTCTTTGGGGTTCTTTAGGATTACTTTGCGTAAGTATTTATCCCTCTAGGTTTGATATGTAAGTGAATACGTTTTAAAGCATTAACTAAGGCTCACGATTTCCACTTTGGTTTCAATGGGCTTCGTAAGATAATTTTTCTAGATTTTTCACTATTTATGATTATGGATGCGCCTGTTACAATGATAATAACAGGAAGGGTTTGCATAAAGTCGTACAAAGCCATTAGTTATAATAGAGCAACCACCATTCAATTTATAAAAGCTTAATACGAAAGATGCTTCTCTAAAGTACGCTTAAAATACTGAAAAAAGGAGAGTTGATAAAATCAGGCAGATCATTCAGAATTTTACAGGACAAAAATATGATTCACACGATCCACCAGGTAGCCCAAACGACTACGGGGAACAGAAACTATAGAACATATCCGGAGGGGAAGTTTCTCAGGGCCAGGAATCGATTTACTGCAGAAAACTGTAAAACTCATAGGAGATGCTGAAAGTTTAAGAATTAATATGCAAGAAGAATAACCTTAAAACAATTATGGGTATTATGGATTTGGGAAGTTGCATGAGAGAAACATACCCTGCATTGACCAAAGGCTGCAACGTTTTTAAAAAGTTTATGTAATCAGGTAGCGGTGTTTGGTATTCTAGCGAAAACTGAGTTACAGTAATCAAGAAGGGATCTAATGAAAGCATGAATAGCAGACTTGAAGCTATTGTGATCGAAATGGTGGCAGATGCGGAAGAGATGGAGAAGACAGGGAGATTTGCATCATGGATTTTGAGAGGAAATTAACTATCAAAAGTAACACTCAGGTCTTTCATGTTTAAGAAACAGCAAAGGGAGAGTCAAAAAAGTATTAATAATAAGCGATAGTTTTACAGAGAGCTACGAGGTGCGCTCAATAAGTTTTACAATTCGGATATAAGGAAACGAGATATGAATAAAAGTGTTTTATAATTTTTTGATATAACTACCCTCGACTTTAATGCACTGGCGCTACTTGTCCCTGAGGCTTCGAATATCCGACAACCAGAAATCTCCCGACTGCTGTTTAATCCATTCCTACACGGTGAGCTGGACATCTTCATCGTCCCAAACCGGCGTCCATGCAGTGCAGCTTTGAGCTTGCGAAATAAAAATGTAGTCGCTAGGGGCCAGATCTGGACTGTAGGGGGAATGGTTGAGCTCCTTGAATCCGCACTCGCGCATGGCAGCTTGTGCAACTCTGGCCTTGTATACTTTGACGATGTTTAGGTCGATCATGGGGCGTGAGGTTTCTAGGGACTGAACGGGCAGAGACCTTGGTCATAGCCAAATTGTCGTGGATGATGTTGATAACACTTCCATGTGATATTCCAAGTTCTCGCTCGATTTCTTCAACCTTTACCCGTCGATTTTCGAGGATCATCCTCTCCAAACGGGCCATATTGTTCTTGTTGGTCACGTCTGACGGGCGTCCTGGACGGGGGTCAACTTCAAGGGACTTACGACCATGGCGGAACTTCCTATTCCAGCGAGCAATGGTTGCATAGGAAGGGGCGGTGTCAGTGTACACTGCAACCATGCGTTCATGGATCTTATTTGCATTTTTGCCTTCCATAAATCATCTGGTGGCAGAGATATAGCCCTCCCGAAATGAAAACTTAAGTACAATACGATAGGTACGGGCAAACCTAGTTAAAGCAGTTCCCGGAGCACTCATAAATCAAATTCTGCCGAGAGATCAAGCAGTACCAGAAGAAAAGTTTGATTAGTATCAGCCACTAAACGAGGGCAGTGAGATATGAGGGAAAATTCAGTGCTATGAGCCAAACTAAAATCAACTGAGATGTATAAGGGATATTATTCAATGCTATAAGCTCCAATGAAGTCACGTGAGAGATGTAACGGAGAGATGTAACGGTCAGATTGAAGATCATATCAATGTTGAGGGACGAGATGAGATGTGATTTAGAATCCGAGATGACATCAAATGTTCTATACTTTAGACGAGAAAGGGAGTGTATAGATGAGGTGGTAACTTACTTGATCGTTTGAGTATTTTTAGTCATGGGCGGCTCTACATCTCACTATCTCGGTCTATCGGTTCCCGTTCGGCTTTTTTTTGTTTTTGTAATGACATTGTAACTATGAGGCCGTTTTTAACGAAATTTTAAGCCATTATTTTGTTTACAATCTCTTACGAATCATCACCTACACAACCTACACCAGGAAAACATACACCACCACAAACTACCTCACCACAACCTACATCACCACCAGTAACTCCACCTACACTACCACCAAACTGCACCACTACCGCCTGCACTACCACCAGTAACTCCACCTACACTACCACCAACTACACCACTACCGCCTGCACCACCTACGCCTACAACACATACAGCACCAACATCTAAACTACCAGTAACTGTGCCGTCAACACCTACAACACCACCTGCATCACCTACGCCTACAACACATACACCACCAACACGTACACCACCATCACCTACATAACATACACCTCCTACACCAGAACAGCCTAGAACTATGCCACCATTTCCATCACCTACGTCTACACCACGACAACCTACTCCACCTACACAAACACTAACTACACCACCATCACCTGCACCATCAACACTACCTCCTACAACCCCTCCACCACTTACAAAACCACGATCTCCTACAGCACCTCCACCACCAACAAAACCATCTGCACCACTACCACCTGCACAACCATCGCCTGCATCACCACCACCTACACCACCAAGACCTAAACTATATACACAACGTAAAACAACACCAACTACACTAAGAGCACTTACGCCCAAACAACCTACACCTCTAAAGCCCCCTACACCACCTACACCACATATGCAACCTAAAGCACTACCACCTACACTATCACCGACTACACTACAACTACAGCATCCACACCTACACAAGCTACACTAACCCCACTTTAACCACTAAAATCTACACTACCAGATCATTTATACCACTACAACCTAAACCACCACCGCCTACACCACCACGACCTACACCATTAAAATCTGCACTGCCACCAACAACATCATCTAAACCACTACCACCTAAACCACCACCACCTACACCACCACGACCTACGCAAACGCCACATACACCACCTACACCACTATAATCTACACGCCCAACACTTAAACCATATTCACAACCTACACCACCACTACCTACACCACATAAAGAACCACCACAACCATCACCTATCCCACCTATACCACCACCATTAGACAATCTACACAAATACCAACTACACTAGACCATCACCACCTACACTATCACTAAGTACACAACCTAAATCACCACTACCTACACCACTACCATCTGTACCACCAACACTACTTACATCGCTACCACCTGCACCACCTACACAGGTCTCACCTATATCACCACCGCATTTACTACCGCCAACTACACCCCCACCTTGACTACCACCCCTTATAACAGCTATACCATTATCACCTACACCCTCACCATCTAAACTACCCTCTACACCTCCACCGCCACTGTCACTACCTACAGCACTAGCACCTGCACCACCACCACCTAAACTATCATCTACACCTCCACCACAACCTACAGCACTAGCACCTTTACCATGTACACCACTTGCACAGCTCTCACCTATACCACCACCACATTTACTACAGCAACCTGCACCATCACCACCTAAACTACCACCTCCTACAACACCTAAACTATCATCACCTACACCACCAATAACCAAACCACCATCTACACCAGCTCGACCTACACCAGAACCATATACACCTTCACCACCTACACCATTACCACTTACACCATTACAACCTACACTACCACCAACTACATAGCCCACACCCACACCACCTCTAACACTAACATCATCTACACCACTACCACCACCTACAACACCACCACCTTCACAGCCACTACCTCTACCATCCCACACCCCCACCACCTACACGACCTCCATCTAAACCACTATCACCTACATTTTTATCACCTACACGAACGCCTTTACTCCTCCCACCTGTCCCACCTACACTTGAGCACCTTACAATACCATGGCTTGTAACACCTACAAAACAACCAACTACGCAAACACCATCTACATTAAAAACTCCTCTAGCACCAACACATAAACCACCATCTACACCTCCAGCACCTACACCACTGCCACCTATATCGCCACCACATACACCGCTACCACCTACACCACTCTTACCTATATCGCCACTAAATACACCGCTACCACCTAAACTACCCACACCACTAGCACCTACACAACTTAAACCAGCACTACCACCTGAACCACCTAGACCACTTAGACAGCTCTCACCTATACTAGCACCATATTTACCACCGGCAACAACAACACCTAAACCATCATCACATATTTTATATACGCCAGCACCACCTACACCATACTACAATCACCACCGCCACTTACACTAACACCTCCTGTAACAGCTACTGCTCCACCACCTAAACCATCAGCACCTACACAACCTTTACAAACACCATATACACAAATACCACCTACACCCCTACTACCGCATGTACCCCTACACCAACTACACAACCCTCACATATACCACTACGACATTTTCCAAATGCCAACTACACCACCACCACCTACACTACTACCTGCTACAACACCTACACTACTACCTGCTACAAAACCTACACCACTAGCATCTACACCTAAACCACCATCACCTAGATCATCTACACCAGTAGCGCATACACCTTTACTATCTACACCACCTTCACGACCACCACCTACACCACTGCTTACACTACCTACCACAGCAGCAGCACCACCACCACCACCACCTACACTACTACCTGCTACAACACCTACACCACCATCATCTACACCTAACCTACCATCACCTATACCATCTAAACCAGTAGCATATACACCTCTACTAACTACACCACCTTCACGACCATCACCTACACCACCGCTTACACTACCTACCCCAGCACCCCCTACACCACCGCTAACTACATCACTGCCACACACAGCACCTACACCACCACTACCGTCTACACCACCACCACCACGTGCACCATCATTACTTACATCACCACCATCACCATCTACATCTCAACACCTGCACCACTACTACCCAATATTATCCTGGGAATTATTTTGTTTGGGCAATAACATCATAACTATTCGGCAGATACTAACGAAATTTGAGACCCCATACTGTAGTTTGTTTTACATTTTCTTTCGAAATATATATTTGCTAAAGTCCTTTAAATGTTAACCGGGGAATTATTTGGCAATAACTTCATAACTATTCGTCCGATACTAACGAAATTTGAAATCCTTATTTACTTTTACATTCTCTTTCGAATGATATAACTACCAAATTGCTCCCCAAGGTTAGTCCGTGAATTATTGAATGTTTTGAAGGTCGTAAGGTCATTAATTTTTATAAGTGAGAGCACGCGACTTCTGATCAGCAGACCTTGTTTTAATATAGAGAGAAGAACAGCATATATAATGCAAAGAAATTCAGCTTCATTTATTACGCATAAACAATGTTTCGATCTGACCGCTCATCTTCAGTTTCACAATATTAACAAGAGCATATGAGAATATTTAATTTGCATTCAATTATCATATTAAAAATGTCTAAAAAAGAGAGTCAATTTTTTTTAACTACTAGAGTATAAGAGAATCCATAATTTACAATCAATTATAATTTTAAATGTCCTAAAAGGATATAAAAGAGAACCATCAAAACATTCACCTATATTGATTTAACTCCAGAGAGAAGTGGGAAGGAGGAGTTGAAGTAGGCAGAGGTGATATTGTGTTAGTTTTTATGTTATGTCATAAGCAAGAGAGTAGAAATAGAGTCGCAATTAAGAGTAGGAGCACAGGTTTTAATATAAGGGGATTCTAGAATTCCCGAGCTTTGTTCATTGTTATCATGAACAATTATTTTAACACTATTAATAGTTATGTCAGCGTTTCAATGAATTGCATTAATTCTAATATGGGATGCTTCTTTACGATTAAGTGGGTGTCCAGTACAAACGCTTAAGCCCATAACGATGTCAAAGAATAGGCTCTCGACGATATACCATATATAACTATTTGTTGAGGGAATTATTCTAATATTTCGAGTGCTTGGTAATCTGATTGACCGAGGTTATTTATCTTCAATATGCTTAAGAAGTGGAACTGAGCTCAAGGATAATAATATGGCTATCCTTAATAAAATAGAGTTTTATTCATTAAACTATCAACAACACACAAAAAAAAGAAAATGTTTACATAAACGGAGAATTGAAAGGGTCGTGGGAATATCTGACTAATCCGAGGATTAAGATTTGGAAAGATTTAAAAAGGTAAACAAATAAAAATTAAAGGGGAGGGATGGTTCGCTAAACCATCTAAAGCACAGGGCAGCGTTGACAAAAGGTTAGATGATTAAAGGTCCTGCTCAGCTTACGTAATTACAAAATTGTTGTGCAGAGGAAGACGATGCAAAGGAATCTTCGGTCCACTGGTGATTTCCAGCAGAAGAGTTCTTCGGGGCGTTGTCCCTAACGAAGGGGAAGGACTGTCTTCGAAGAGTGAGAGCGAAGTGGGGCTCAGAGGTACGAGCGATCTTTGTAACAGCAAATCAGGCATGTTTTAGAGGAACAATGTAGGTTATTGTTGAAACCAAGCGTTCTCTTGAAGATCGTTAAAAAGGGGGGGAATTTAAATTATCCTGCCGTGATGTCTTGGGAATGAGAATCGTTTCTTGACCAACGGGCTTGAAGAACAATGGATGTTCTAACGTTGGTTTCTTTCTGAACAACAGGGGGGGTGAGAACCTTCTCTTGTCAACGGGCTCAAAGAATAATGGCTGTTCTAACGTTGTTCTCTTTCTGAACAACAGGGGGGGCCTTGTTGACTCGGCGTCTGGAAGGCACGAACCTTGGCACTCAAGGGATATTGTCCTCTTCTGGACAATAAGAGGTTTTTCGAGGTAGAGAGTTCTTATGGTGCCCAAGGGAGACCAGATCGGCGTGATGCCTCGCGAAGATAATCTGGATCTGATCTGCTTCAATCGGGAAAAGCTATGTATGAATACCCGTAGCCGTCTCTATGGCGTAGGAGATAATTGAGTGGGGGACTTTGGAGAAATGCCCCAGTCGCGCCTGGGAAAATACCTTATCTGCCAATAAGCCTAACTCAATATGGCGAGATCGACGTATGGAGGCAAAACGGGGGAATGAACCTCCTTGATTAAATATTGGCTAAGGTGGGCGATAACGCCCTCTGCTTCCTCACGCAGATGCACGTAGGTAGCATGTGTTTCTAAACATGTGATAGTGGCTGAATTTAAGCGGCCTCAGACCGTTCTATCACAGACGAGGAAAGCCTTACTTTCAGGGAGTGAATTGTGCTGTCTATTTTATGTTCCTTGGAGACCGAGGGGAAAGAAGTTATTCTGGTAAAACCTTCTGAGAAATTCTAATGCTTCATATCTGAGAATGGAAAAGACAGATGGAAATCACTTAAGATGCAAGTATTAATGGACTTCAGTTTGTAGGACAAAACAGAAAATCTCTGTACCCACTTGATTGAAAGTGGAGTTCTGTAAATGGATGTTGTTAAGCTTTGATTGGTCTTTTTAATTAAAATGTCTAAAATGAGAGACAATTTTATTTTTCGATTTAAATAGTAAATTTAATATTTGAAAGAAAACAATTGAGGTAATTAAAAACTAGTAAGCTTGGGCCTGGTTTTTGAACACTACACATTTGTTGTCTACAAATATTGGGTAAATTAGTGATTTAAATAGAGAAAGACTAGTTTGAAAATAGGGTATTTTAAAAAAAAAAACAATTTTCCTGGGGTCCATGGTAATTCTAATGAAGGCAAATGTCTTTTATGGCTAATTAGAAGGGGATAAAGAAGCGCTATCTGATACGAAGACCCATACAAGAATGGCTGTAAACTTCCTGGAGAAAGAACTGCAGTCTTTTCTTTTCAGGTGAAAGTAGTTAGGATTATATTACATTCGAGTGTGTTTAAGGTTTGGCTTGGAATACAAGCGTTTTCCTCTTTTTGCTTTGAAAAGTTTGGCGGCTGGATGGCTTCGGCGTCAGATTTTCCTTGTCCTCGGAACAAGGGCGAGGGAGCAGAAGCTCTCATTGTTGTTGCATTCCTTTAAGAGTGCAGGGTTGGAAGCGTAGTAACTGGTCTCACAACGCCATTCTAAGGCTTTGTTTCATGTTTTAGCGAAAGAGTCATTTGGGGAATGAAGAAGAGGATCCTGGTTTTAGGCGAGGTATAGTGAGAGTTTTATTACGGATATGCCAGGTGGCGTTAGCATCTGCAGAAGGGGTGCCAGAGGGTGCCCTAAACCATTAATGAACTGGATTACCCCTGCAGTACCTCGGCATTATATTTTTATTTTTGTTGTGTAGGAAATATTTCGACTCTAGTCTCCAACGGCAGGGGAAAAAACAACTCCAGTAGTGTAGGAATTATTTCGACCGACCGTAGTAGCCGACGGCAGTGAAAATTAACGCTCCTACATTACGAATATTTCGAACGACCCCAGTCGCCGACAGGAGGGAAAAACAATGCCCCCGTGGTAGGAAACATTTTAACTGAGGTCTAAAGAAAAGGAAAACAACAACCAGCCTACAGTTTAAATATTTCTGGCGTAGTGGCCAACGGCAGAAAATAGATGTAAAACGAACGAAGAAAGAAATTTATCCATATAATTTTATTCCCGTCAATTCTTAGCAATAAGGAATTTATCCAAAGAATAACTAATGAGATTAAATGTATAAAATGAAGCTAACGTGCTATAAGTTAGTATTATTTTAATTGACATACCAATGAAAACATCTCCAACGAAAGTTTTTTCTATAAAAGTTAACAAGAAGATCAATTATGTATTTGAAAGGTCGAAATATATATTGTTTTGACTCGAATTTAAAGTGCTATAGTTAAGAAGAAATACCACGTTGGAATTTAATCAAGAGAGATGTTTAAGGAAAGTCGTGAGCGTACGCGAACTGTAAAAAGTAAAATATATATAGCTGCGCGTCCTCTTGTAGGAATTGGGGCAGGGAGGATGAACAGGAGATTTGCAGATGTTCAATGTTTTGTTTTTTTCACTAGTAGATATATAGTAGGAGACATAGTTTGGTGAAAACACACCGTTGATATTTTGCCCTGGTGATTGAGGCATCTCTTGCATTTTTTTTTCACTCTTTTAAATCTTAATGCTTTGACAATTCTTGCTTTTTGATATACTCCTTTTATATATATATTCTTTTTTTCTTTTTTTGGTGTAAGTTTGTTGGTTTTGGTTAGTTTTTATTTATTATTATTCTAAAGTTTATACTTTCATACAAATTTGACATATATTTTTTCTAACTTTAAACTTTCATTCAAATTTTAACATATATATTTAATCTAACTTTAATCTTTCATACAAATTTTGACATATTCTTTTTAACTTTTATACATTCATACCAATTCCTATATACACAATCTGTTTATTTTTAATTAAAAAAATACATTTACGTATCCGTTTTGTTTTGTTTTGTTTTTTACTTTATATAAAAATATTTTAAATAATTATATATTTTTGAAGCAGTCAAGCCTTTATATTCTAGTGTGGCTGAATTAGTACATTTTAAGTACCTATTAGAAACTTTTGGCAACATAAGTGATATAAATAATATCAGACAGATTAAGGATTTAGGTCATAAGTTGGAGTTTTAAGTGCTTTTGTCATAATTACGGAGTTTCTATATGAACTTTGGGTCAAACAATATATAAAAGGATAGTGTATGTAAACCGTTCAGTCAGTTCATAAGCAGCAGTTCGCCTGCCACTGGGGAAGTTAGTCCGTCGTGCGATTTTACGCTTTAGTCTTCTCATGTCAATGTTTAAGTCAAGGTCCAGACTTGGCAGTATTTCAGTTTCTACTTTGTCCCATGTCTTCTTTGCTTGTGATTGTACTAAAGTGTTGATTGGTTGTAGTCCCGCTCTTTTGTGTAGTGTTTTCTGTGATATGTATTCCCGTCTTCTTGTGTGGTTAATAATCAAGGAGGGTTTATTCTATACCCTTTGCATAGATCTCAGTATCATGATCTCTGAGGTTTGGGTGATTATCGCTGGGCTTATAAGCTTTGATCGAAAGTTATCTTAAGTTACTCCTGCTTAATTTGTTGAAACGGAAGAGTTTCACTAATTCTACCAGTGCTAAGTTGATCCGGTCTGTAACGTGATGCTTAATACCCCCGAACGGTAAGTTTGAGACCGAGCACTGTGCCCTCCTGAGAGTGTGGTGGTTTCGATCGCCAACATAAATGTCGTCGTATATCATGCGGTTCATGGGGACAATGACGAACTTTTGGACGTTCGTCTTTATCTTCCATTTACGCTCGTACGAGTCTATGTTTCCGATCTACGCCGCTGTCTCTGCAGCTTGCACAAGATCGTTGTTGTAAGTGCTCGGTACAATATGCGTGATGTTATCTGCGTATTGCAGATACATCGCGTCACCCTTGATTGGTGATGGAAGGTTGATTGTGAAGATGCCATACAGTACAGGGCTGAGGCAGCTACTTTGCAGCACCCCAGCCTCGAGGCTATATTCCGGTCCCTTGTGGCCCTCAATCTGTATCTGCGCTCTTCTTTCCATAACATAATCACAGAGGATCTGTTCAATGACTGGGCTTAACTAAAGTTTTACAATCTTGAATCGCAGACCCCTCAGCCAAACATTGTCAAAGGCTTTCTGTACATCTCTGAGGACTACTTCTACGTACTTTCCCTCCGCCCTCGATTTTGCTAGCTTTTCTGAAGAAGTGTGAGTGCAGTGTCGGTTCCTCTCCCTCTGCGGAAGTCGTGCTGTTGATGGTTGAGCGCATCGTTTTCTGCTAGCTGGTTCTGTAGTCGGTCGGCTATGATCTTTTCAAAGATCTTGCCTAGAAATTCCAAGAAGAAGATTGGCCTATAGTTTAGGAGCTGGTCGGGAGGTTTGCCCCCCCCCCCCTCGGGATGAATATAACCTTTGCAAGTTTAAAAGCATCAGGCAAGTAGCCGTTGTTCATGGCTGCGTTCATTACGCTCAGCATTCCCTGCTGGACTTGCGGTAGAGCGTTAGTTATATTCGCTTTTGTTATTCCCGACCGACCTGGAGTTTATTGTTTGAAGGATTTGATGGCATCAGTGAGTTCCTGCATTGTTATTGCCCTCCCGTGGCCCATCATCTCACTTTCTTCGGAGACGTGCGGGTACGGGTAGGTCCACTCAATAACATCATTCAGCTCGTCGATGATCTCAGCTTCAAACTCTAAGTCGAAGTCTTCGTTGTCCCCTGGTGTTATTGAGAAGACTTCTCTTCAGTGCTTCCTGAAACAAAGTTCAAGGTCTGTTGGTTCTTCGATGTTTGATTCATCCTCCTTAATTCGTGTTTTTCCTTTATGTTTGTACCCTTGAGTCTCTTTATCTGTCTCAAAATTTATTGGGATTGTCTTCTTTACTCAATGTTGTCAATTAATTGTTCCATATTTCCGTCTGTTTTTCCTTGATTATTCGAGTTAGCTCAGCTTCGAGGCCGCGCATCCAGGCCACTAATTCCCTGCACGTTTCCGTGCGTCTCAACTGGTCATAGTGTTCTCTATGTTCCCTTGCTATATTTCTCATCTCATCTGTCCATCTTGGCTAGGAGAGGGTTCTGGATGATCTTGTTGGGACGCTCTCCCCATCTGCCCTGATGGCAGAGTTTGTTAATAGCTCTAGCTTTTCGTCTATTTCTTCGAGTATCGTTCCATTCAGATCTGCTGGCTGATATTCGCTCAGCATTTCCAGGTACCTCTGACAATTGGCTAGGGCAAAGGACTTCCTTGTCTGCACCGAGATCTGAATGAGTGCAAGGGAAATAGTTGTAGGTATAGTTATGTGATCACTCGGGACGGGTGGTCCTGGACTGCTATGATGGTTGAATGGAAAGTTGCAGCTGGTCAGAATTATGTCCGGCCTCGACGCCGAGCGCGAATTTACGAATGTCGGGAAGTCAGGTGCAATTATTTCTAGTCTGTCTCGGTCCAAGAAGAGTTGCAGATTTCTGCCTTTTTCGTTTGTCTTTTTGTGTCCATCTTCTCCCAAGTTAGCGTTTAGGTCACTTCCAAAAAGACTTTTCATTGGTACCCAGATAGTGTGTTGAAATTGTCTAGTGGCAGGTACTTTCTTCTAGGGGGTTGGTACTCTGCTGATACCAGAATATCTCCAACGAGAGTCGGGATCGCTATCGCCATAAAGGACTCATCAAGCTCAGGTTATTGTTTGAACCTGAGGTCTCTCTTTATTGCGATCGCCACCCCGTCGTACCTTTCATGGGAACAGTTTTTTGTTATTATCGTGTAGTTTGGGATTTCTATTTTCTGTGTTCTTGTGTTGAGTCCGTGTTCACTGATAAGAATGATGTCTGGATCTGTCTCCCTAGAGATATTACTATAAACTGTGTTTTTTTACTGTCCATCCGATAAAATTTAGTGTCATCATACTTAGTCTGTGGTTTGTCCTTTCCATGTTAGTGTCTGTCGGTTGTCCTGGCTGTTAGTGGTTTTTTCTTGTCCTTTCTGGTCCTTATATACTGTATTTTTTTGTAATCTTGCCGGCTCCGAGTTTCGCAGTATTCCTCGTTGAGTTCAATATCGTCAAGTATTACTGCATCTTTCAACTTTTTTGCGTCTACGTTGGCATCAAACTCCCATTTGTACCTGCAGATCTGATGCCTATAAGGAGACTTTTTGATTTTATCTTTCTTTTTCTTGGGAAAGGGAAGTTTTCCCAAGCGTATATCTTGAGATTGATATCGTTTACGTCTATCTTTTACTTCATGTTCTTCTTTGATTTTCGTTGTTTTTTAGGCGTTTCTCTCTCACCCTCCGAGCTGTCGGATTCGACCTCCGTGGTCGTCTCCTTCAGGTTCCTTTTTTGTTTTTCCATTTCCCTTTTTTTCTAGGCTATGATGCATGAGTCCTGTCTTCTTGTTGGTTGGGTCGCGTCTGTCTTCTCTTCCATCTTGTTTCGTACGCCTTTCTCTTGTGCGTTAAGGGGTACCGTTAGGGCATACTTCATTTAAAGGATGTCCTCAGCTACTGGGTTCTTTTGGGAAGACCATGGGGCTTATCCTATTGTTCGCTAGCATGGCATTTAGTTAATCTTCGAATGTCCCTGGCCTCACTTCGGTTCCGTGCGTGCGCGTACAACGTACATTATGCAAGTGAATATTTTGATTGGCATCTCACTGTTAATATCAAGGTATACCTTTTTTGCTTCATATTCGTTTAAGGCTGCCTTCGCGACCTGGGCGTATGTGTTTTTTTTCTAGTCATATCGGCCTCTCTCTTTTCGTTGGCCTTTTGTCTTATAATTTCTTCTTTTAATGGGCATACTATGGCCATGGCCCTGTGTCCTATCCTGCAATTAGCACATCTTTCCTGGGGGCTCTTGCACGTCCTCGAGTTATTGCCTAGCTCACCGCATCGAGAGCATGACTCCTGTTCTTCTTTGACTCTCTCTGGTGGTGTGACTTTGCATCTTAAAGCAGTGGATTAACATTTGTACTGGGATGAAATCTTTCCACTCGATTTTCGTCCTCTTTATTTTTGCGTTAAACGGCTGGAGCCCTGTTTCCGTCGACTTCTTTGCCATTGCTGTTCCAGCTTTGTTTTTTCTCTATTTCAGTTTCGATTTCCTCCTTCCCGTGGTGTCCGATCGATGTAGCCAGTTGCAACCTCTATTAATCTTATAAAGGGAGATGTTTAGCTTCCCATAGACCAATGCGAAGACTTTTGCTCTGTCAGGTCTCTCTTTGCCTCGCAGTGTATGGTTGAGGCTATGGAGCTTTGAGCTTTCATCTCAGTATTCTTCTTTGTTGGGTTTCCAATCTAACTGCTTGTTTCTTCCTCTTTGCTATTGAGTTGGGTTTACAGTAGTGTCCTTTTTTTGTTGGTGTCCTCCCCGCTCCGTGGTGTTACCGCCTTCGCCATTGTGAGTTGCCTTAATGGGATGATGACGATGAGGGGATGAACCTAGGGGAAGGAGCTCATGATGTGTGATTGCATGGCAGACTTTTTGTTGGTTGATGTGGAATTAACCAGCATTAACTGGGGGTGCTGCCTCTCGTGGGTTTGGGTATCAGAACTGCATCCGGCTTACATAGAGACGGGTGTACTTCCCTCTATGGTCCTTGCTTGGCCCCCGTGCTTTTCCTGGGAGGTAGCGGTTCTGTCCCTTGTCCAGGTGCCTCTGACACTGGATTCTACAGTAAGCTAATCCTCAAACCTGCTTTCCCTAGTGGCCCCAATTATGCCTTTTTCAAAGAAGTTCATAGTTTGAACAAGGCGATAAAAGGCAGTCACAATCGCTAGTGCGGCTCCAAAACGGAGTGCGGAGGGTGGTTTATGCACACATACTGTTGGTTGGGTACCCGAGTAAAAATCTTCTTCCTTTAGTTCTTCCTCCAGGAGAAAGTAAAGTAGAAATCCAGAGGCGTTTTGTAGGAAAAAATTTACCCCTGCCTTTACCTCATTTGCCGGTTTGCTTGTGTACTTCTTCAACGTATTTAAGTGTGGGATTTTTTATCCGTCAGGATGAACACCGCAAATTAAAAGATTAGTCGAAGTAGGAGAATTCTGCACAAAACCCTCGAGAACACGGCTGTGTAAAACGATGGAGGCAGATCTCCTTATAGAGAGGTAGTAAAATATATGATAGAATTTCAAAACAGAAAATACCTAGAGAGATAGAAAGAGTAAAAAGGAGATTTAGATAAAGCTGAATGGAGAGAACTATAGAGATAGAGAGAATAAGAGAGACAAATAGAGAGGTAAAGCTAAAATTAGAGACGGCTATAGAAAGAAATAACTAGAAAAAGTGAGCAAGAGAGAGAAAGAGCTAGACAGATAAAAAGAATTCGAGAGTAGTAGCTTGAATGTTAGAGAGCTATGAAGAGTTAACTAGGGAAAGGTTGAGAGAGAGTTAGAAAGAGAGAAAACTTAAAAAGCAATGGTGAGCTAGTAGAGAGATAGAGCGAGAGAGAGCTAGCACAAGGGAAAGATATAAAGAGAAACGGGCTTGATAGAGCAAACTAGGCACAAAGAGCTAGAGGGGGAGAGCGATGGAGTATAGGCTAGAGGGAGCTAGAGCTACAAACAGCTAGAGGAAAAGAGCTTGAGCTAAAAGTAGGTAGGGAGAGATAGAGATAAAGAGAGAGCTAAAGAGAGCCTGGAAGTATTTGTTAACAAACTTAATATTGGTAGTTGGTTTAGTCAAAAGGACAAACCTCCTCTAGGGATTCGCAGTCGTGTTGTTTACGAATTTACTTTTCATCGGTATCTCCAAGGAAGATACATAGGCAGCACGATTCGCTTCCTAAGAGCAAGGTTCTCTTCACACATGGTCATCAGCGTCCGTATTGGAAAACCACTTAATCGTAAAGAACCATCCCTTATCAGAGCATATGCAATCAAATGCAATGCGGATATAATTATAGATAATTTTACAATAATTGATGACTCGTCCGCTACTCCCTTACTTATGACATAACTCTATTACCAATACAATCTTACTAATGTCCACTTCAATAAATGATGATGAATTTTTCCGCATTCTATGTATTCTCATTCCTGGTCAAATTAAATATTCATCTGGCTAGCACAACCCCATCGATTATATATATATATATATATATATATATATATATATATATATATATATAGAGAGAGAGAGAGAGAGAGAGAGAGAGAGAGAGAGAGAGAGAGAGAGAATCAGTTAGAATGAGATAATGAGAGAAAAATAAAAAATATAATGCAAAACAGAGTTACAGAGAGAATGAGAAAGAAAGTTCGAAGGAGAAAGATATACAGAGCCCCCAATCATAAGACACCGGTTCCTACGCTTCTGAAATTTGAAAAGTTCTTAAAATTCAAAGTACTTCTTCTAAAATCCTGTTTTATAAAAGTTGTCATAGTTTTCAACTTTCTATAGAGTTATGAATAAGAATCATAATTTAAAATAGATAATCTAGGGAAAATTATGTTTGAAATAATACTAATAGTTCCCAAAGTTAAAGATAGCGCGCTTCCTCTCAAAATTCCATTTTCTGTTTTACATTCCTTAGAGACAGTAGATTAAGTATTGCAATAAAGAACAAGAAATTTGATAAATATGCTGCAAAATGATCCCAATGGATAATTGCAAAAAATGAATATAACAAACAAGATAAATGACAACATTACTTTGATATGCTGAAACTTACATCAACCTTCATCTGCTCATCAAACATACACTAATAAAAGGATTTTCGAGCCAGTGAACGTTGCATCCTCCGTTCGTAGTGCAATAAAAGAGTATGCGAGAAAGATAGACACAACCTCTCTCAAATACCCACTTAATTCTTTTTTCTTCATGGCGCCCATCTGGCGTCTGCTACTATGCAAAACTAAAGACAAAAAACCAAGAAACAAAACTAAAGCAAGAAGAAGAAGCAGGACGTTCCAGCTCCGGAGAATGCGACCAACGCCAAAGAAACTGGAATAAAATGGAAGAGGCCAACATAGTCCAAGAAGTCAAAGAGCCCAAAAGTCTGTGTGCACGAACTCATCCGCATATATGTATCCATTCAAACCATGGAGTAATTGCAGATTATTGGAACGAGTCGCACGTGAGATCAACGTAGAATCCACATTGCTCCTGAGTCCCAATATTTGGGTTGTAGTTAATTCAACAATATGAATACTATTGTATTAGTTCTAAAAGGTCAAAAGATAAGAGATGGACAATGTGTTAACTTTTAAATGACGAATCTCAACATATGATGTATACCAAGCATCAATTTATCATCAACATATGAGGGAATATATTATTAAGTTTTTTCTTTGATCTTTGCATTATAAAAAGAGGGTAATTTATTTTACAATTCTTTTCAATTTATAACTAATTAAATTCCATAATGGTACGATGGCAGAGAAGACAAGAAATTCACACCAGAGTATCAATTTCATGCTAAAAATGAACGTTCGAAACCTAATTTCTTCTCGAGGTAGACCTCAATCCCCTGATAAATAAAAGGTTTAACTCAACACCTTAATCAGTTCTATAACAGATGTCTGTGACAATTCTTTTCAATAAATTAAAGACGAAGTTTTTGAGATTAAACAAACTTAAAAATATATAATTAAAATCACTTTCATTTAAAAAGAAAAAAACATTAGAAAATGAACTGTTTTGGGGTTGATTATTGGGCCCAATTTTAAAATCCATTTCATTTTGTGCTAACAAAACATTGTCGAGTTTTTGCATTTTCTTCTCATTAAAATCTTTTAAAGAGGGTAAAGAACACCATGAAAGAAGAATCAGACAAATTTAGAAATGATGATAACTTTATTCTAAAAAGTCATTCGTATTTAATTATTTTATTCCAAATAAGTATAATTTAATGATAGCTTAATTCTTAGAACCTGCTAACAATCTACCCTTCTGTATTTTCTAGATATTTAATGATGAGCGAATATAAAAATACATAACCTAATGTTGTTTTCCTGAATTTTGGGTATTTTCGTTTCCTATTTATATCATTCACATAAAATTCTATACATATTTTATCAAAAAGTTTAACTTTATCATTTGGAAAGAAAATTTCAAACTTACTTCTTAAAAAAAATCACTATATGTTAGGAGAGGAAGATAAGCCATAAGTTATAAGGAAAATCATCAATGTAAGAAAAATCTTAGATTGCTTCGAAAAATGTTCTAGAGTCAACACGGTTTCACTATACATCGATTATAAATAACTAATTTTTTAGAGATTTTACGATAAGTAATATTTATAAAGACGTGGAAATTATAAACTTTTATTGTCAATAGTCGTTCAATTTTTTGAAAATAGGAGATAAGAATTAGCGATAGATAACGTTAGATCGAAAACTAAAGTCCCTAGTTGCTTGCCTCTTGGGTTAGTTTTGGTGTTTGGAATTATTTGTTATCGTTGTCAATGACTAAGATTCATGATTACAAGGAATGTTTAGCAGGTTCGCAGACGATGGTAGACTAGTTCATACAACATAACACAACCCAGATAGAGAGAAAATTCTGCAAGATCTGACCGAGGTATTTAATTGATCTATAACATAGCCAATTAAATTGTAAATTTTAATATTATAATATATATTGGCTCACAAATGGAAATTTATATTATATAATAGCAAGTCATTGAACAGAAAACGTGTCAGAAGAATATGATCAGTAAATTAATTTCAACACTTTCAAATTTTTGAAAGCTAAACTACCAAAGAGAACAACACTCTTTCTTGTTTGATAAATTATGAATATGAGAGAAAGAAATAGTAGTTATATTAATTTAATCATTCTGTGTCCTCGAGTTAAATATGCAGCCTCTGGCTTCCAAATCTGCAAAAGGATATCGCTAAATTGGATTAGAAGGAGCACAACAAAGACGACAAATCTTATTCTGGAGCTGTAAAACAAACCCGATAGAGACAAATAAAGAGAAGAAAATGGTCATGCTTAAAGATACTCGTCGATCACATTACAACCGATTAATACATGTCTTCAAGTTTCAGAACATTCAGGGTAATTTAAAGACGATTCACTATTTATTTGAACGCGCTGAAAACGGCAAATAAATAGAAGGTCATAAGCTGAAATTAAAGCATTATAGGAGGAATATAATAGAGAACTTCTTCACCATCAAAATCACTACAACTAGAAATGTTCTTCAAGTTAATTTAGTTTAAAGAACATTAAAAAATATTTTAAAAATAAAATAAATATCGGCGGAAGAAATTGTAGTTCTATTAATTTAATCATTCTGTGTCCCCGGGTTAAATATGCAGCCTCTGGCTTTTAAATCTGCAAAAGGATATCGCTGAATTGGATTAGAAGGAGTACAGCAAAGACGACAAATCTTATTCAGGAGCTGTAAAACACCCGATAGAGACAAATAAAGAGAAGAAAATTCTCATGCTTAAAAATAGATGACATTGCAACCGATTAATACGAGTATTCAAGTTTCGGAAAATTCAGAGTAATTTAAAGAGGCTTTACTATTTATTTGAACGCGCTAATTAAATGTTTCTAGAATGCTTTCCCTTCATTTGGTATTCTAATTTAAATTTTAACATCCAACTTCATGATCTTGCATTTTCAGCACCCTCCGAAACACCATAATCTAAATTTTCTGGCAATTACTGGTCTATTTTCGATGGAAATTGTACATAATATTCACTAAGATTTGTTTCTAATATTTTTCCCAAGGTTTGTTTCATAACACAACGGAGAAAAAGTTATAAGTAAAAGAATGTGCATTTGAAGAAATGGTGCGGCTAAAACTATAGAAAGGTAAGTATAAGCAGAAAAAAACTTAAAAATCATAAAGAGAATTAAACAAAATATTAATGAAAGGTATGCAGACCCTTCTTCTTAATCACCTGAACACATCTTCGGCCCCAGAACCTCCCAATTTTTAGAATTATTCGGGTGTGATGTTATTCGATACTTCTTCAAATTTTTTTTGAGAAATTTTAAACATTCGTCGGTCGACTAAACCTAACATTTTCACCCAGTACTTCCCATAGATTTTCTATCAGGATCCAAGCACTAATTCACTATATTTGCTGTATAACACCGAACATTTTCCTGCATTAAAATCTGCTCACGTACTACAAAGTTCAGACGGGTGGGGGGACAAAATTTTTATCAAAGAGAATTTTGTATTCCGCAGCGTTTACTAAACGGACGAGCGGACAATATTTAATCAGCATGACTCCTTACATGCTAGTTTCGATTCGCTCCATAAAAATATATATGTTTCCTCGCTGAAAAATACTTTCCCACTTTCAGCATTGCCCAGGAGATTTTGTTGTCGAGGGTGACCCGTTTTTATCAATCACTCAAAGGCAACGACATAATATTGAAGATGTATTATGCGTAAAATTCCAGGTTTTTTTACAAGTTACAATGACTTCGAAGTGTCAGATAGTGCCCTTCTTTCACTTTTCGGGAGGACAACCTGATTTCTGAAGGATTTAAAGACCGAAACTCCTCTCAACCACCTTGCTTGAAATAATCATCATTTTTCTAAATTTATTATATCCGGTTTAATCTATGAAATGTAACTTGGATACTATCCGAGGCAAATTTCCAGGAATATTCTGTGTAAGTTCATACAAATTTGAAAAATCTTTCAAGAAAATAAAGATTTGGGTATTTGGTCATTCTAATTTTGGACGGTACTGTACATATAATCAACTTCCTCTGCCTCTTTTCTTCAAACTAGAGTCTGGAGATCTTACTATATAAACCATTATCAAGATCATTTATATATACCATAATCAAGTTGGCCGAAGTACCAAACAATCAGTGTCTGACGAGTAATGAGAGCTATTTTCATTCATTGAGAATTTTCGCTCATATTCTTTTCGGTTTGAGTTTCATTATATCCTTTTAGGGAAAAACAGCTTAGAAGGTTTTTTGTAAATCAAGTAAGCAATATTAACTGCCTGATTTATCTTTGAAAGAAATAAGTTCATAAAATTATTCTCATAAATGAGAAAAACGCTTCACCGAAATCCATGCTCTCGCTTTAATAAGATTATTTGACTTACAATGACCCACTATCTTATCTCTAATTATCAATTTTGTGTGTAAATTAATACTTGAAATTAGAATAATAGGAAAATATATGACCCTGGTGATCAGGGTGATATTCCCCATTGTAATCTTCTCTGGAACCACCCATTCTGTTAATAAACTAGTTAAAATTGAACTCAATCCTTTAAAATAATTCGTTTTTAACCTATTATGTATAATGGGTAGATAAATACAATTTGGCTTCGATGCCTCCACTATTTTATCTTCATAATATAGGTAATTATTGTTTCGTTGTTTATTCGCATGTCAGAGAGAATTGGTTGTTTCTCAAGATCGACTTCCCTTATTAGGGGTAGCGCCCCAAAAGCCCTCAACCCACCAAAATCTACGAAATGATCATTTAAAGTTTAAGGATTGTTGTTGAGAGTAAAAAATTATCTACTTTTATCGGCGCTATAAACAATTTCATAAGGGGTTTCTTCTGTTGAAATTCATTATTCATTTGACCTTCCTTACGTTTATATTTTCACATCTCTTACACTGGTTTGATCTATTTCGCTTATGAATTCATCTGTATAATACGCTGTTAATTCAGCTGTAACTCTCTTTTACTCAAAGTTAAAATGTGCATTGTGTACCAGTTGCTCTAACACTGAATACATACACGATGCAGTGGTTAACTGTTGCCTAACCTTAATATAAAAGAATATAGCACAGTTTATTTAAAGAGATATACCTATTCATTATATTCAATTAAATCGCCGTAACTGCCACTAGGCGACGTTGTAACCTGTTGTAGGCCTTCTATGTGGTCCCATTTTTTAACTCTGTAAAAACTGTGGTAATCATCTACTTAAGTTCCACCTTGGTGGTGGCTAGGGTCTTTGTCATTGCAAGCCCTACACAATAAACAATGAGGTTGCAGTCTGGAAAATTTCAAGGACAGATGTTAGGAGTAATGTGGTCAAAGAAATTGTTTGACAGCGAAATTTGCCTACTTTAAGTTGTTTGGTAAATGTACGGCCTTTCAGCAGTCACCTTCTGGATCCAGGATAACATCAACTCATCCACGCACTTGATGTATCCCTACGTATTGATTGTTAGAGCACCCAGTAAAATAAACAGGGCAATACCTATCTCTAGACACTGACCTGTCCCTGCAAGTTCATCACCTGGTCCTAGCTGTAATTCTTCGTAATTCTAATTCTCTGTAGTTCTAAGTAGAACAAAAGCATATTATGGTTAAAGAGATGCTTCAATTTGTTAACAACCTTCGCAGAAAGTTCCTTACGCTTTTCCTTCATTTTCTCTTGCGAAAAATTGCACGTTTCAGGAGTAGTAGCGGATGTTTTCATATAATAATTGCCTATTGAGAGAAACTGGCACTTTCTTGTCCCTGCCATGGATCTCATGAATTTGCTGAGATCGTTGTCAATAATGGCATCGATCTCTGCGACAAATTCGGTGGTTCTTTTCGTGTCAGAATTTTTGAAGTATGGTTTACGAGCAGCCGTATCAACGTAATCACAGCCTAACTCATCTACCTCTTTGCTAATCTTCTGCTAAGTACTCAGTTTTACACTAAGCCACTGGGAGATCTTGTCATTAGAGCTCAGCGCCAATACAAAGTAGCACAGCTTGATTTTCCAAAATTATAGAGGAATGAATTCAGCCATGGTATTACAGCTGAGGCTACTATGATAGGAAGAAGAAAGGACTGGCGTCCGTTCTCTCTCTACTTTGCAACTCAATAAATAAATATACATTGTCGAATAACAACATTTTTATAGCCGAAAATAATTAATTTATAGAGAAAACATTCTGAGAAATCAACAGCGTTTCATAAAGAACAGGGATCTGATTTTCACTCTTTAATATGCATTGAGATTACTAAAATGCATCAAAAGGTAAAGGTGAAGATGCATAAAAAATAATCAGAAACCCCTGTTGTTTTCTTTTTCTTACATTGCTACCTCTCTATTACTGTTACTCTACATTTACTACTTTTTATTTAGACTTTATTAAAAATATGACTTTTAAAATAATTTTTCTGCTATGGCTCACCTAATTAAGCGTTTTTGACAAAAGACAAGACAATGATAACAAATAAATGTATTTTGATGTTCATTTTTCGACGGTTCTTCGAATTTTTAAAAAAACAAAATTGGTGAACGAAATAATAATCCCAGTACACTGAAGAGAGATGAATTCTATGAAATTCTGTATGATAGGCATTTGGATAATTTAGCAGCCTACAAAATAAAGCTTAACTTGGTTGACGACACTAAAAGACAGATTATAATCCAATGGCTCACGATTTGATATATAAAATATATCCCATATTAAACCAAGTTAGCTTGTTTATGCAAAAGCTGTGATGGAATCGCCAATGTTGAGATGAAAATCTTAAAAAGGTTTATTGAAAGAATGGTTCAATAGGATCATCATCATCATCATCACTAACTCAATAATTTAAGAAGGGGATTTTTTTTGAGTATTTGAATAATAATTTCATCTTAGTTTGGTTATGACTTATGTTTTTTTTATCAAAGTTATTTCAAATAATTCTTTATAATATCAAAAACTAAAATGGTGAAGTTCAGAAATGTATATAAATATCTAAATTTTGTGAAGTTTTTAAAACCAAAATAATTACAAATGGTGAAGTTCAGAAAATTTATTTTATATATTTCTTCTATAACTATATTTTAGCAACGTGATATTTTGCAAGTGGGGGAAATTTAGTTTAGAGTTCCCTTTTAAAATTATTATAATTGGCGAAGTTAAGAAAATTTATACAATTTTAACTATGGTTGCTTTTTTTAGATTTAAAATTTTAATCTTAGTAGCGAAGCGCAAGCTCCTCTACGGGAGGAGTGGCAAAGCCATTGCCTGGTCTCTTAATATGTAAATTCTACATCAGAATATAACTAAAACGAAAAGTAAGCAACTTAAACTTTTATAATCTTACCCCACTTATTAGTATAACATTTGTCTGGGACAAAGACAAAGGCGTCAGTGTAAAGATAAAGTTCCTTGTTTTATATAGGTTTAATGCACTTCTGTCTTGTTATTTCTATAAAGACTTCTCCAATGTCGCATGGTGTTCTAATTTCCTTACACAAGCATCAAACACACCAAATCCCCTTCCTTCTTCCCATCCAAAGATTGTAAAGCATCAATTGAAGGATAAATGTCTTTCTTTCCTTTACGAGTATGTCGGAAACGCAAATTATACCCGATCTTTTGCAGAAATGGCAAGCCAGACGTGCACTAAACGTATATACAACAGGAAACTTATCTATACACTGACCCCTTTGTATTTGTCCCAACGAATGGTTATGCGAATAAGTAGGGAAAGATTATAAAAGTTTAGTTTTCACAGGAATAGGATAAATGAATTCCCCAAATCGGAGTATAGCATCCCATCACATTTAAATTTGATCCGAAAATCAGAACACGATAGATTTTGTGACCAGATCTGACTTTGGAAATAAACAAAAAACAATGACCTGTCATGGCGTGGCTCTCAACTTCTCAACGGGTGACAAAAGAAAAAACAGGCCATTTAAGTTATGATGTTTAACAGTCAGGCTAAAAGGTAGCCTATGGGAAGGATGAGTTAACTGAATCGCAAAACACACGTAGTCGATCTCGATACACTCAGATTTCCTCGGTTTAGTGAGAATACAATATATACTCGTAGTTATAAAAATTCAACATACCGTTAAAACAAAATTTAAGGACAGATCACCGCAAAAATTTGAAGGAGTAATCTTTTCTATGGTCAGGTTCAACAAATTTAGAATGTAGTTTACAAAAGGAAACACGAAATGGAATTTCTAGGTATATTTGAATATTTTTCTCTTAAACAAACGTATTTATAGGAGATGGTGGCTCTGATTAGGCAAGTAAATCTGTCTAAAGTTTCTCTTTGTCCCCTTCTAATTAAAAGCAAGGGCAAACATATAAGCGAAGGAATAGGGAGTAAGTTTCCTATTTTATTATTTAAGAACAGTACACTGACCGAATTAATAGTATTAAATTTACATGAGCTTTATAACATATTGGTTCTCTCCCCTTTTTTACGTAATAAGAAAATGGTTTTGGATGTCAAGTTTAAAATGCATAATAAAGGCTGGCGTAACACGTCTAAGATACAATGAAGGATTGACTATGACCATAAGAGTTCACGCACATTAAAGAGAAAAAAACAAACGAACAACGAACGTTCCATTAAATTGAATCATACCGGATATTTCGGTTTGATCTTCTAAGCATACGGCTTCGATATACTTATTTATAGTATAGATCGGTCCGTTTTTTTTCTTCCATAAAACGGAAAGAAGCATGCAGATTTAAGCCATTGACCAAGATTTGCATGAATATACCGCTGAAGAAATTTATTCGTCCTTCTCTCACACTGCTTTTGATATAGCTTTTATATTTTATTTAAAGTTGTATTTATTCTCCTTTGAGACCAGCTCAGATAGTTATTACCTCATCGGAATTTTCTAATAAAATTTGTAATTGTTTTCCCAGATTGGACAGAGAACCTTCATATATAAAAACATAAACATTCACACGCCAATGTATTTTCAGTATAACTAAGTAGAATGTAATGTAATAGCCAATTAGTATCGGTGATTTGGGCTATAGCCAGCCATTTTGGAATTGTACGCTACCTGATCCGAACTCGGCTATGCAGTTAACAAATAAATTATATTCCCTACTACAGCAGATATTCGTTTCTACACAAGGAAAGAAAACGAAAGTCCCTAAGTTTTAAAAAGAGGATTCTATACAAATACAGGAAGCATCTTGAATACACCTTCCCTAACTTAGTGACTTAATTTAGCTTTGGGATTCGACTCTTTATCTTTTCTTGCTGTTATCCACTGAGAAATTCCACCGCTTAAACTAGACAGGCCATTGAATTTGGACCATCTTTCTTCTTTATCTGTAGGCCAGTTCGGATAAAGTTTGGCAAGAAATAACCTCGAACACTCTCTCGAATTGAAAATGGAATGTGGTAATAATAGGTTAAAACCCTAAATCTTTTTCACTGTAATAGAAATGGAGTGACTCTACTCTTACAAGATAAGAAATTAGCGTCAGTAGACACTACAAGTAACTACGAGTATATGTCTCATATTATATTTGATTCTGTGATCTGCACTATCCGTTATTTTTTCCACGGTCAGGTTAAGACCTCATTAAGAATAAACTTCTATCATCTTTCTCTTGTTTTCCTTCGATTCCTTTATCTCTAAAAATATTAATTAAAATTATAAGTCATCTTATTTATCTCTCTCAAATCTATAGACGGTTTTATATGCAAATTCCTTTGTCCTTAACGGAAGAAGAATGAGGAAAAAACGAATTTCACTTCGTACCTTTAGTGTAAAGTTATTACAAAAATCAATGTATATAAGAACGTATCTGGGTTTTGCAAAATTTAAGCGATGCGTTTAAGGTTATTTATTTCATGATACAGAGAGGACATATGTTCGTCAAATTCGGGAACTATGGGACTTGTTCTCAGATCTTTTACAATCTGCTGAAGAAGTTTCCGAGGATCATTGGTTGCTGGTTTCTCAAGAGTGAAAGGAATCTTCTTCCCTTCCAAAATTGGGATGATAAAAGAGAGGAAAATCGACAAACAAGATGCAATCTCTCGCTAGGTACACATGCCAGTTTAATGTTAAACTTATACTACTTTATTTCTCTGTTTGTTGTTTGCATTAATTATAAGATTTCATGTAATCTATATTAGATTAATTAAGACTTTCAACTTTCCCACAAATCTAATTGTTTAATAAATTATCTAAAAATATAGCCGTTAAAACTAAATATTAAATTTACTAATTTAAACTCAAATTAGCTAGGCATCATTTCAATATGGATAAAATCACTACCCAGTGAGCTCCTTTAAACCTATTTTTTTCTACGTTATTCATGGCTATATCTTTATGATTGAGTTATCATTAATAGTAAATATACATCATCAACTCTAACTCACTACGGCAGATACGCCTTTTTCTATATCTATTTTTTTAATTTAGTTTGTTTTCTTTTATTTTCAGCCCTGTAGCTTTTTTCATTTATTTGTTGTGTCAAATTTCTTCTCACACTGCTTTTAATATAGCTTTTATATTTTATTTAAAGTTGTATTTATTCTCCTTTGAGACCAGCTCAGATATTTTTGAGCGTTCTTTTGCCGATATACTGAGGAAAGACTTCCAGCTGTATTGGTTATCCAATCAGAAACTGATACGAGATCCTTCCTCATAAATCTCAAGGTGGCTTTATTCTTCCGTGTAAGATAGGTCAATCCTCTCAATACTAGTTATGCTATGACTTTATTTAAGAGATATTTATATTTTAAAGCGAAAGCAATGGTCTTAACTAATCAAGAAAGTCAATGTCAAGATAATAGATGATAATGTGGTTACAATAAGGGAAATATGTTAAAGTAGATAATGAAGTATCCTGAAGAACAATATATTTGCAGCACTTGACGTCGTGAGTTAGCGGAATTTCCCTTAACCTAGCCCAATATCTTTAACCAACATTATTTTGGAAAATTTTGTGCGCAAACAACATGGATTGTATGTAAAATATTGACTGTGAATAAACTCAGATATATTTATCCTAAAGAAATCTTCAGTTTGGAGCAAGAAATTCAGACTGTTCTATATCTCTAGATTACTACTAAACAGTGTATATTCTTTTCAAATGGCATTAGAAAATGGCGAGGAAGATCTCCTAAATGTATTACAGATAGATTAGATTGGTTTGAGAATATTTCTACCTATGAAGATTAATTATGTTTGATATTCTTAAATGTTATTATCAGAAAAACCTTTGTATACACAATTATACTACAAACTTTAAACACATGTTAGGAAGAAAAAGCTAAAAATAATTCAAAATATTATCTCTCTGTTGTGGTGTGCTGCTCGTAAGGAGCTTTTAAGTAGTTTGTGGTGTTTGTATGAGTACTTGTAGTTTTTTCCATTTAATCTCCCACCCAAGCATTTAGGATTTGTGGAGAAGGTCCTACATCAGTCCTTTTTAATTTCGATTTATTGTAAATCTTCCTAGTTTTTCTCTTAATTTCCCCTTTCTTTGTTTATCTTTCACTTATAAATCCTCCTTTTTGATTAATCGCAACCCACTGAAAGAAACACTCGCTTTTTTTTACTTTTCACTGACTAATAATTTGATTAATAACTTCCTCACAGTTATGGCTGTGAAGAAATCTGAGCTTATTTGCCATTGTAAATTTTCACGACTTTAGTTACACAAGAGCATAGTCTTCGTGTTTTAAACATATAGTCATATCTAATCTAATCTAACTTTATTATAGGTTGTCAATATTTCTTAGAAAGCATAAAAATGTTTATTAATAATTATGACTTTTTAAAGCTACGAAAAAGTTTTAGGTGCCACATGAAATATTGCAAAGTCTGACTTTTACTTCATCTCTAATGGCTCTAAACTGCCCGTGATCCATGCATAAAGAAGATCGTTAAAGGAGATGAAAAACTGGATCTTCACTGCCATATGTGCCAAAAATAAATGGAATAATAGCAAATTAAACACCATACCTAGTACAAAACGTGGTTTGCATCGGAAGAAAGCTTTTCCTTGCATTTAGTGGGATGTGAAATGATTTATTCAATGAGATCCCCAATAATAGGCTAAATGTTACTGTGAATCTAAGTTCCTCAAAATTCTAATGTTTAAACGAAGCACGAATGATAGCTTTAATTACTGGGTAATGAAACATATGAGCTTAAACTTGCGTCTTTGAAGCGTGTTTCACTAAACGAAGCTGTTGAACAAAAGCTTTATTTACTGAGTAATGAACGTGTATCCTTAAACGTGTCTCATTAAACGAACCTCGTGAATGAAAGCTTTCATTACTGCGTATCAGAACGTTAGCCCTTAAACTTGTGACTTAAACGAAGGACTTGACTGAAAGCTGTCTTTAAGGGGTAAGGGAAAATGTGTCCTTGAAAGTACGTCCTGGAAGTGCCCGTGCTTAAAAGAATCTCTTAACGAAAGCTTTCTTTACTGATATAACTAATGTCTGTTTTTAAGGTGTGTAGTTTTCGAAGCCCTAGAATGAAAGCTGTTTTTACTGGGTAACGTAACTTCTGTCCTTGAAAGGTATGTCTTTAAAACAAGCTCTTGAAAGAAATATTTGTTTACTGGATAACCTAACCTAAGCTTAGGAATGTACGTTTTATTTACTGCCTAACGAATCGTGTGTCTTTAAAAAAAAGGCTCTTGAACAAAAGCTTTCTTTAATGGATAACGGAACTCAAACTTACCTTTCTATTTATTTAAAGAGTCGATTCTGTTTAAATAAAATGCTTCTTGAATTTAGGAATGTTTCTTAAACATTTTAATAATTTTCCAAAACACTATTTTTACTTGTAAAAATTTCAGATTTCCTAAATTCTTTAATAGTTTGAAAATGACCAAGGTTGTTACTTTAATTTTTCCAATTTTTAAAGAAAAGGAAGCTTTTGAAAATAACTATGATTATCGAATTTTGGGGAATTTTCTAAAATTTAGTTTTAATTTTAATCTTTAACGCTGAGGAAATAGCCACTGGCCTCTTCAAGCCTAGTAAAACAAATTTAAATTATTAGAGCAAAATTAGATCGAAAAAATCCAGTCGTGCGTACTGCTTTTTCCGTATTTTAAAAGAATTCCGATAAAAGATTTTACTTACCTTTATGCCTAGAAAATTAGCAGACCAGGATTTAATTATTAAGAGAGAATAGGAGCGGCTTCGCCACTCATCCTTACAAATATCCTAATACTTTACTCTTGGTGAATCTTTTTTCACATTGATGCTTACTTATTTTTATAGACATAAAGAGTAGAAAAGTTCTTGTACCGGAATTCTTTTAAATTACATAAAAACAATCCTTACGACTCTTTCTTCTTCCTCCGCATCTAAATTTTATCTAATAATTTCATTTTGCTTGACTCGTTTTTAGGGTCCATTAACTATTTCTTCCTGCTCAGCATTAAAATTGAAAATCTATTTTAGAAATAACTTCGATAAAACCTGTGAAAATATTAGTGGACTAAAATATAGAAAACAAAGCCACAATGCCTAAATTTTAATAAAATTTTGCCCATCACCATTTGTAAAGCTTTTTCTTCTAAAGAAAATCCAAAATCTACCTTAATTATTATTTTTTTTTAACTTTACCATTGGCAATATTTTTGTTTTAAAAAATCCAAAATATTCGATAATCCTATTATATTGGATTTTTTAAGAATAGCGGTCATATATGAACAAGGAACTGCTATTCTTAAAAAGGATATAATGATGACCCCTATTGTTAAAAAGAAATTTAATACGATGCTACTTTAGCGTGCGATGTTTCAGGTCATTTAAACTCTATTGAAGGTCTACCTTGCCTATTTACACTTCGATGTGCTAAATAACTGACACAAACAATTTAAATTAACTCATTAAATCAACGATACACACTTCTTATATCACTTAGGAATGCCACAAACAAATCTGCTGCATCTTTTCTCAGTAATTTCAAGCAAAAGTGAGCATGGTGTGTGTTACTGGAAAAGCTCACTAATAATGCCTCTCATTTTCTTTAAAATTGTTCTTTTGTCACCCAAAGATGATCGTTCAATAGTCTGAGAGTGGGGTTCTATCATTAGCTCTACATAATGGTATTTCTTTGCAAGTAAATGAAATTGATTCGACCAGAAAATCTTGCAAAAATATGCTCGATGTATTGTGCTAAACCTGTGGCAAATATGTAGCTCATTGTTTATAAAAGGAATCCAGTCACAAGATTCATAAAGGGTGTTTACTATGCTTATTTTGGCATGAAACTTGTTAAATAGAAAAAAGCTTGGCGCCAAACATGCTATTCCAGACATGCACCAAGTATCTGTGTCTTTGGACCAAGGGTGAGAAGACTGCTACTTCTGCGCTACTGAGTCACTGAGATGAATAGAAGGAATCGAAGCAACTTTAAGTATCCTGATCTTCAATCAACACTTTCTCCTTTACCTTATTGTGTTAAAATTTGAGTACCAGTCTTTGAAAAACATCTTGACATTAGTGACGAAGCTTTCTCCCGTTTAAATAAAATGAAGAACAAGTGGATTTTGACGACGATGCTCACATGATTTCTCCCAAAAGGAGATAAATGACCTAGTTCGTGATCTCTGATTGTCAAGATCTTCTGCCGAACTGTTAGGATTTGGATTGAAGGGAAAATCTCTTCTCTGACAGTGCTCGCATTACTTTCTACCACACCAGATATCAAGAGTACTTCATTTTTTTTACTGAAAAGAGAATGACTTGGTGTACTGTACATATATTAACCAGCTTCTGCACAAGCTTGCCGTGCCAGAGTACCAGCCTGAAGATTTGAAACTGTTCATTGGCAGCAGAAAACGACCGCTCAAATGTGTTCTGCCTCACAACGGAAAGGTTGCCTCTGTACCTTTGCTCACTCGACTATACTGAATGAGAAGTATGAAGTAGGGAATTATGTGCTGTGAGAATTCGTTTTAATCAGCATGAATGGTTGATTTGTGTAGACTTCAAAATGGTTAATTTGGGGGTCAGGGGGTGCAACAGTCCAGGTTCAACAAGTACCCATGCTTTCTGTACATGTGAGATCTAGAGACCGAAATCAGTATTAAACGAAGAAGGACCGGCCAGCATGGGGGGAATTGTCCCTTGTAAACCAAGAAACGTTAGAAACAACCCTCTGGTGGCCGGAGACAGGATACTTTTCCCACCGCTGCACATCAAGATCGGCTTGATAAAAGATTTCACCCAAGCTCTTGAAAATGATGGTGGCAGCTTCAATTAGTTGTGCCACGTTTTTGTCAGGATTGACCATGAAGAAGTTAAAAGCTTGTATCTTTGATTGTCCTCAACTCCCTCAGCTCATCAGAGAACTGAGTTTGAAAATTTAATAAACAAAATAGAATTTTAAATGTGGAAAACTTTTGCTTTGGTTATGAAGAACTTTTTGCCACTAAAAAGGGCAAGAACTACATAGAACTTGTCACTGATAAGTTTACTGCCTTCAGAACCTCGTATGCAACATTAGCATCAAAATACATCAGTTATTCTCACATATGTATCGGTTTCCTGAGAATCTTATTTAATCAGCGACGATCAGGGCAGGCGAAGAGATTTCATGACGAAATGAAAGAGATGGAGATTTGGATGCATTCATGATGGCTGATTACTATTAAACTCTTAAGACAAACAGTACTACCGCTGAGCATTCGAGAAGTTTAAAGAAAATGAAGTTCATGCTATGAATTCTGAACAATGATTACTTAATTTCCAATTTACATGCACTTCCCTCTATCAATGTCTACTATTCAGTGTACACTAATCAATTTTTTTACCATTTAATTAAGAAATGGTCTTGAAAAACAACACGTTTATTTTAGAAATCTTTTTTGGATGATAAATATTAAAGAAATAAACGGAAAATGTCATATAAATGTAATCAATTTAGTTACAAATCTGATTTTTGAGAATCTGAGTTCACACAGAAACTTACAAACACCTGCTAGGTTGAAACGGATATCATTGTATGCTTTACCAGTGCAAAATTATCCTAAATCAGCTAAAACACTTAGATGACTTACAAAGATTTTTTTTAACCGAGTGTGCTGTAAAGCCCGTCAGTAAAAAGTTAGCCTAGTTTACTTTGACTTCACTCTCTATTATAAAGTATTCACTAGTAAGCAACTTTTAACAAGATTAGTTCGAAGCAGATTTGAAAGTCAAATCAAGCCGTTACTAATTGAAGACACTTTTCCAGTTATTATATGGAAGAAAAATTAAGAACTTATTACGCGTTAAATGAAATGTTTTAGTTGTAATATTGTGATAAAGTGGACGAAATGTGCTTCAAATTTGAGTAAACATATTTGGAAGTGTCATTCGACATTAGGTTTGTGAAAAGTAAAATCATAAAGTGTCAATGAGAAAAATATCATGATTTTTTAATTCCAAATCACCCTTCAAAAAATGAGGTAAAGCAATATCGATTGGTGTGATGAAATTGGTGAAACAAGTACATCTAAGTTATTTTTAAATGTCTCACTAAAAAATATGGTCGTTCCATATAGTTGTTTTCGTGAGATATGTACTAAGCACTTTGAAAATAACCCAGTTGAACTAAGTGGAACTGGTATTACGGTACAAGTAGACGACTCATGCTTTTCGTACAAATACAATCATCACAGATGAAGATTTCCCCAATCCCACTTTTGTTTTTTGTCCTAATTGTAGTTACATTAATGACACCAAGCATAGGTTACATAAAAATAGTCTAACAATAACCGATGTTGGTACTCTTTTACAAATAATTTAAAGGGTAGTTAGGCAAGACTCGAGGGTGCACCAAAAAATCAGTAACACTGGATGCCTACATAAAATTGTAAATCATTCGTTACATTTTGTTGATTATAGAACAGGGTTGCCCACTCAGCATGCTAAATCATAGTGAAACAAACCTAAAGTTAAAATTAATGTATCATGAACGACGTCTATAAAATGAATTTGATTATTTTTGTGTAGAAACTTCAAACTATATTCGTGGAAATTTTAAATTCATTTATGTAATTAAGCATTATCAAAGTATTTTATTTTCAAAAATCTAATGATTCAATTAATAAAACATTGAATAAAGTACTAATCATTGTTACTTATTTTACCTTATATTTTTTATAATCTTGATTAGCCACAAACTGGGGCCCAATTCTTCAAATAACGTAAAAAGGGTCATATGTGACCGATATTCGTAAAAAGATCCCTTATTTTTTCTGAAATTCACCACTTTATTTTCAAAAATTACAAAGTTAAAATATACTTTTAGCGTTAAAATAATTTCATATGTTTTGGCCATGACTATAACCATATCCCGAAAATTCCTCTTTGTCTATTTTTACATAAAACTTTTCTTTAAAAGGAAAAAAGGTCTGCCTGCAAAGTCTAAGCTTCTTCGGTAAGGAGGCGTAGATCAGGTTCAGCTTGTCAATTAATAATATGAGTTGTATGTTTCTGAAGTAACTGGCTTCCATCAACATTTTTAATAATAAAAGAAATGGCTAAAGGGTTGCTTCTTAAATACTAGCCTTAAAATAACGAAAGAAATGGGAAGAAAGAGAAAATTTGATTAAGGGTAAATTAAAGAGCAGAGTTATTTGATAAGCTATAATGAAATTTTACATAATATATAGAAATACATATAAATTACACATTTATATGCGAATAAACATACTTACATATCATCACCTTATTAAAATAATTGCCTAAGTCATTTTTTCAACTTTTGGGGAAATCGAAAAAAAAATTTCTCAATTTCTTGATTTTGGTATCAGTGCACTGCTTATCATTATATAAATTTTTGATAGAGGGACAAAAACATTTATATGCTTTTCTTATGTGGAAAGTGTTATTCATTAAAATTCAAACAAAGTAAACTGACTTAGGCAATTTAATTGGGAATGGTTACATATGACTTAGGCAAAATGGTAAAGTACCAATTAGTTCAAAACAGGGGAAAAAAAGTACACGTTCTAAAATGTAGTTCAGACATTCTGAAGAAGAAATTCAGAGAAAAGTACAAAGTATAGCATCAATAAATTCATTAAAAACTAAAGAAATGCTTAGACAGTGATAAAGGTATTCAGACCCACAGACCTGAGAAAGAAACTCAAGAAAATTTACAGAAAAAATAATGAAATCTTTTTCAAAACATTGTTTCTTTATATCTTTTCATTCCGAAAATTATGAATTAGCTAAGCAACAATATATCTACAATTATTAGAAACAAATAAGTATACTTTCATAAATGAAACTTCAGACCTTCTGAATTATAAAGTAAAGGAAAAGAAAGGGAAAATTGAAGAAATGATAAATAAACTTAAACAAATGGAAGGGGGAAGTATGTCAAATACTTCTCAAAAACCTTGTATCCTCGTCTTTGTTCGCAACTATGACTTCTAGTACCTATATCCTATTACTATTGATTACTTGTGTGGCAAAGTATCAAAAGGATTATAGCAGTCAGCAGGCATAACTGTCTTCATGCACTGTAGGGCGTTGAATTTACGCATAGTTTTAGGCAGTCTTGATGAAAACAATGACATCCATTTAGCATCTAGGTTTTGGATCAGGTGTGGCAGAGTCTCTCACGTTGAGTTGATGTTGAATGACACCCTGAACTTCACTGTTTCATCACTTAGGTACTTTAAACCTCGCAGATCGTGAACCACTGGATCTCCTGACTTTTTACGGGGCCTGGCCTGATGCTGGTGAAAAATAAATTCTCCATCTTGGAGTTTCATCTCTGTGACTATATATGGGGTTGGTTTTATCCTCGTACACTAATTGAGTAATACATAATCTTGCTCTGTGAAGACATCATTTACTAGTTTTCTTTCAATAGTGCTATGCATGGCGTCGCACTCTATTTGCATGTAGCTTGCGACAAGGTACTTCTGTACAATGCTTTTTATGCCATGTTTTCTGGCAAGGGCAGAATAGGCAATAGCAACTTTCACGTTTTGTTCTGATAGCCATATCCATCACTCCAGATCACAAGCTCTTGTAAATTAGGGTTCTCTAAAATTATAGTTTCAAACGGATGGTACTGAAGATATGAAAAATTCCACTTTTCATTCATCTTCAATTTCATTCCAGATGTAGCAGTAACCCTTCTTGGATTTCAGATTAAACAGAGTGAAATTATATACTGGAAGCTTTGTTTTATAGTACATGGTAGATGTACTAATTTAAACAGACATTGTTTTATGTGTCCGAACTCTCCGTCCAAATATTGAGGCCCATATATAATATATACATAGTATTCTGATTATTAGGCCAGAATAAATGATATGAATAGGAATAAATTAGTAAATGTAAAAACGTGTATATAAAAAGTAGAGTCAAGAATAGTTTTAGCTTTAAAAGGTAAAATTAACGGTGCAAAATTTCATATGTAATTTTCAAAATTTTCTCCCAAATCAACGTCATTAAGAATAAAAGCAAAGACATCGTCTACATATCTCGAACAATTGGTGCCAGCAAATAAAGTATCAGGTACAAAACCCGATTCGAAGATTTTCATTAGAAATTACCTAAAACAGGGCAAACGGGATATCCCACTAGGAGGGGGAATTTCTATTTAAGATAAGAAACGTTGAAGCTGAAATATGAAGATGAGATGCAAAGTTCATTTATTTTATAAAGGTGTGAATATCCATACGTATCTTGCTATATCGAAGATTATTACTTTATTGTAATATGTAGTTGACTGTAGCCCACAAGATACGGACGATTGAATTATAAAAAGATAGAGAGTGAAAGAGAGAGAGATGGAGAAGGATACAATAGAATGGCAATAGTGGCGCAGGTAAGCATCAGGTTGAGAGGCTTGGTACTTGGGGGTGACTTTGGTAGTCATTATGAGTAGAGTATCCTTACATTACTACAAATGCAGCATAAACAGCGATGATGAAGTTACTGTTTCTCAGTAATTCATAAGCAAATCACTTTTAATGTCAGGTGAATAAGTAAAATTATACTTCAACTAATGTTACGGTAGTTAAATATTACGGATTATAAACGTATGACATTCATTTCAGTAGGAAGCTAGTATATATCGTGAGATCTAAACTACAGGGCCCGTTTGTGGTAGCTGTAGTGGCTATGATTAATATATTATAGAGGAAATGCTGTAGCTTTTCAATCAAACGGGCGATTGTTTGATTTTGTAAACATAAAGACTTCATAAGACACCAGACTTCTTGAATTTTACCTTGATGACTATGAAGGCAATAATTATTTATGAATACTCTTACAAACCCGAAATCAAGTATCACAATTATTTGTTTTTCTAATGTTTTCTAATTGTTTACCTAACGTTGGTTAACGAGTGAGTTACAATAAAAAGAGGAACTCACAAACTTAGAATAAAGAGAGGGAAGCAACTCATAACATCACAATGAGGTAGTCATCAGGTGAGTGACGAAATAAGAGGAGACCAGAGCCATCAAATGAGAGAGAAAATGTCATCGTGAGAACAGAGAAGCAAAATGAATAATAAAATCGTAAACCTGTCTGGGAATACTGATCTGTCTGGAAAGGCCACGACAAGTTTAAGAAAATAAAGATTTCCCATATCTCGCACTGAAGGCAGAGCTGTCCGTATCATGATCGCACAGAAGATAAGAAAACCTATACAATAGGAGAGGATGTCAATGCTTGCTTTGCTATCTTTGCTTCCGTGTTATCTTCTGCCAGTCTCTTTAGTATTGTCGATTCTAGTTCTTAGCGTTTCATTGCAGAATTTTCTAATTTAAGAACCCTCGTCTGGTGTCAATAAGAAACACATGGCGGCCGACAAGAAGAATTAAGGATGAGTATATGATTAACAGTAACGAGAAGTGAGTTTATATAAGAGTATGAATGATGTGCTAAAGTCAGATGTATCTGAGTTATCTAAGATTGTGTGAAGATGGATTTCGTATATGCGCGATGACGATCCTTTGAATAATGTTTTTCAGCACATATTTTTATTTCTTTTTTATAAATGTTTTACAAAAGGAAGATTTGCAGCTGTGTTCTGTCAACCTTAGTTTAACTTAAAACAAAGTGAATAGAGCTGGTTGCATAGGTTAGGAAGAAATTAGAATTAGAACGTTGTATTATTAAAGGCTGTGCAAAATTCATTAAGATAATCTAAGAACTTTTTGAGAAACTAAAAGAAAAATTGGTGGATTTATTAACAGGAACAATAAAAAGATATTTATAAAAATTAGCGTGTGTAATTTAAAAAGACATGAAACTTAAGTAAGTAGGTGTTGCCTGTGTATGTTCATTAAAAATATTATGGAATATTCATCAAGAATAAAGGAGGACAAATAATTTTGTAAAGAATTTTGTACAAAAGTGTTAATGTTAAGGAAAAAGAAAGGGCAAGGAATTTATATTATCAGGAAATCATTGTTTCTGCATTCTAGCAAGTCGAAAGATTACTAGTCCTGGTCTAAATTCGACATTAATTTCTTGAATAAAAAATAAACCAAAAGTGTTTAGAGAGAGGTTATACCCCTAATCTTCATCATTATCATTCCGTTTCATCACCTTTATGGGTCAATGCCTTTCCAAGAATCATTCAGTAATTCCTGTCTACCGATCCAAACTTCCACTTTACTCACATCATTAAGAAAAGATCAAGCTCTGATTTTTCTTTAACTTTAATGATACACTTGAAAACAACCTAAAGCTGCGCGGCATTGGATGATAGGTCCATAGGTAAAGTCGCGGCGCAATGGCATGCAACTTTAAATTCTCCCTGACAGCCTCCCTTCTTATTTGCCAAGTAGCTCGGAGAGATGCCCGGAATTATGCCATGTAATTGTTTTGAGAAAGTGCCAAACGCTTGTGTGGTTGCCGAGTCTTCATGGACTCTTTGGCGCCCTCATCGGCGCGCTTATTCACCGCCATTCCCAAATGGAAAAGAACTCAGCGAAAGATAATCTCCATATACGTCCTGGTCACCGATACCTGGCCTCACGGATACTTTGAACCAGGGAATGTGGAGATTCCAATGCACCGAAAGCACTTAGGACGCTTAGTAGACGCTATGGCTCACAATCGCGTCTATGAACCGGGGACGAACCGTTATCTCCAGTACTGAGCAGTGTATAGCAACCAGCAAGGCAGTAAAGACAGAGGCAGCGACTTGCAGACCACCGATATATCAAAGAGAGATCCTAAGGGGTAAAAGCGACCCATTATTATATACTAGTACGTTTCTAGCGTAACTCGGAGTGTGCTCCAAAAAGGACGAAAGCAATATTTCCGGTGCCGTAGAAGCTTTGGAAGCAGAGGCGCGAAAACAAATAGTCAAAGGTGGTACCCTCTAGGGTGGCGTCCTGGGCAAAACCCGGGCTTCAACCGGCCCAAGACCTACACCGAGCTCTCTAAAGAATTTCCAGGCTTTGAACCCAGAATTTATAGGGTATGACTGGCGTCTCTCGGTTGCGTAGGCGCCGTTGATATCAGCTGCGGATGCAGTGAGAGCCGTTGGCGACTGAGGGAGGCGCTGGAATGGTGCGTACAGGGGAATAATGCAATGTGCACGCGCAAAGTAAGTGGCATCTCCCCTGCATAGCCAAGTAGCGACCCCAATGGCCAGGCGAAGTCCAGTGTGGTGGATTTAATCCGCCTTCCACAATACATGGTCGGCTGTAGATGCATAAAACTCGCATCCGTAGCGATGCTTGGAACAAACAAAGGATTGATAGAAAAGTATGGCAGTAGCCATATTAGCAAACCAGGGGCTGGACGTCACCGAACGAAAGATGAGCATGGCACGGGTACAAGAAAGAAGCCCTATCGATGCAAATAGGATCCTTCTTGGTAAGGTGCTGGTTAAATACATGACCAAGAAAACGGTTTGAATCCATCAACTCCAGGAAAACCTCATTTAGAAACAAGTCCGGCTCAGGGCCGACCTACAGATGGCAGCAGAAATGCACGACCATAGTCTTGGCCAAGGAAAACTGAAACTTGTGGGCTTCAGGATAGCGTGAGTCGCGGTTCAATTCCTGTTGGAATCGATGCTGTAGAATTTGCATCTGAGCCGCAAAAAAGAGTTCGAAAGGTCGTCCACATAGAGCGTAGCTAGAACATCTTCCGGCAGAACCGAGGTGATACCGTTGATGCTCAGGGTAGAGAGTGTGATCCTTTAGATACTTATCTGCGAGATAACCTCTTCCCTCTCCATTGGGCTGGAGAAGACTCCCTTCACTCGTACACAGAATTGACGATCTCACAATAATTCAGATATAAAGATTGGGATGCGTCTCCTTGCTCCCATCTTGTGGAGAGTCTGCTTCTGGAAAGACAGGTGGGCAGGTACGTTGGCCCATTGTATCCTGAGAATACCGTAATGCAGGACGTTATGGGAGACGGATCGATGGGTCCTGCTATCCCTTGCCCTCCTAAGGCGGTTTGCCCCATCGAGCCGCTTCCACCTGGAGCGGTCAATCTTTGGGTTAAAGGAGGGACTGCTGATAGAAAGGTAGTGGAGTCGCAAATGGCTGCCTCAGAAAAGGGATTGACAGGGAAGTTCACTGCACATGTGTGCCTAGGAGTAGAGTAAGCCTCCTTTCCGGTCGAAGAGGGTTGGAGTGGTCCCAGAGAAAACAAACGGGAGGGAGGAGACTTTTATGATTCCGGAACTGCTTGTGAGCGACTCCAGTGATGGTAAAGTGTTTTTTTTACTTATCCCTAACCATTCAAGTACATTACTCCATCCCTGCCTATGACGGAAAAGACTTAACCTAGCAGGTGAACGGTAATACTGGGCGACTTTGATTTCCCCTGGCGGCAATCAATAGGCGGGGTCGTATACTCCTTATCCGCCACCCCTTGGGAAAATCTGGAACAAATACTACACGTAGCGTGGTAGGTAGGTCGAGATGACGGATCCAGCTTGTTGACCGGGTTCTAAGCGGCTCCGGTCAACGCGGCCACATCATGTTGTAGAAGTGATTGGTTCCGTGATCCAAATGAGCGCTTGGTCCTGATAGGAAAGGTTTATGTGCAAGAGAAGAAGTGGGCCAACAAAAGGGTAAAGAAAAGGTAATTTCAAAGGGACGACGACAAGTTAGGGCAAAAGGAGGTAGAGTTGATACAGGAGACTCAAATTAAGGGTTTGTGTCCCTTCATCGCGTCGTCCAGGAAAGCAAATCGCCATGCCTAGTTTTTTATACTTTTCTCATCATTATTCGTTACTGCTAACAATATTTACTTCCGATTTAAAATTAGGAATTCATGTTTTTAAAAAATCTTAGCTCATTTTTGTGTGCTTATGCTATGTGTGTTATTCATAGCATATATTGTTTAATGTTTTTCTAGTTAACCTCAAATGTAGCGTTCTTTTTTGGCTCAGGGTTAAATTTTGATTTTCATTAGTAAAAAAGTTTAAGTCACATGGATTATGAATTGCGATTTAAGTATAGTGTCAACAAGTCGCTTCTTAAGATGCCGTAAAGCCTCCTTTCTACTCCACGAAATAATATTGTTCATCTACACTTTTCAGGAGTGCAACAATGCTTATCTGCCACTACACAACTTATTATTTCATTCATACTGTTTTCAAGATGCCGCAAAGCTTCCCTGTTACCCCAAAGCCTAAGATTATTCTTATCCTTTTTGAAGATGCAGTAAAAAATCCTACCTTCCGCAGCATAAGATTGTTCTTTACTTATTTATTATTCCATGCTCCTATCAGGAGACAAAATAAATCCTCTACATCGATCATTATTTTTATCTTTGATATGCTAATTGACAGTCCAATGGTCATAATTTCATTTATAATGCAATTATCCTTAGCTTCACTTCTTTTGGATTTGAGAAAAATGATACTGTCTTCTGGAAATTAAATATGAGTTAAATATCTACCACTATCCCTCAATCTCCAGTCTTGCTCTAATTTAGCTTTAAGATTTTTTTATTATTGACAGAGTTCAGCCTAAATGACGATGTTATATCACTGCATATGTAATAGTTTATGTCAATATACGTTTGTTAATTCCTTGTTTTTAAATAGACAGTAGATAATAATAATAATTTATACAGTAACTTCTGAAATCTGCCACGTCTTGCGATTGATTAAATTCCTGTTATTGCGTTCATCTCTTGGTTTTGAATTTCCAAAATAATTTATATTATGCCGATTCGATACTGATAAGCCTGTGACTTTTTAAAGTTCCCTTGTATTTTATGAAAAATAAGTTATCTAAACCATTCAACTACGCCATTAAATTTCTTCCTTTCCTAGTCCATTTTCCAGACAAAATAGTGAGTAGATCAGAAACACCTACAAACCTCATTCTCCTAAAGCTCTTTACCATATTCATGTTCTTAATATTATCTAAAATTTCTTCCATCTGCAGTGGTGATATTCTCGCCTAATTTATTAGGAAGATGAATCTATTGTATGGTGGTCATTGCTATCATGGATTTCCTGCTATACTTCTTCATCTCCTTCAGTTACCTTTTGATTTGCTCACGATTTAGTTTCGCTGTTAATCCTTTAGTTTTAAATTTGTCGCCTGACAATTGTTTATTATTTTTTTATCTGTTGTTTTCAAATGTTTTTTCAACTTATTAAAACTTGATTTTTTTAATAACCGGTATTTGTTTTGAATAAGCTTGTTGAGGTTAGTATAATCCATTCTATCTCTAACTGTTACCTCTCGTGAAGGAGTTTCCACCTTAATTAGTTTTGTTAATTAGTTTTGTTATGATGCAGTTTATCAAAAATGATTCTGTTCAGCAAAATTGTCTGATAGTGTAATTTCAGTGTGAATTTTTTGTTTTTTCTCTTTGTCATGAGTTTGGCTCCCTAGTTTTAGATCTGAATTGAACTTACGTCTGAGTAATCTATGAAGTCAACTTGACTAAAAGTAGCTATTTTGTCGCATCCATGGCCTTTCTCTGAATTGCCTTCTTTCGTAATAGGAGTTCATAGGGAAAAGTTTAGTTCTTTTTCAAAGTTACCAGTTTATTTCCACGTGCCTTTCTCTCGCCTACTCTAAATTTTACTACACAATTGACTGTTGTGTATTGTTCTTCATTTTTACAACGAAGTATATGAACATTTGGTTAATTTGGGGTTTATGCCCACCCGCGAATTTTGTGGGCGCTTTGTTATAACTATCTCGATATTTTAAAAAATACGCAAATGTTTATTTACTTAGCTATGCGAGGTAAGTACTTTCACTACTTAGTTTGAGCAAATTTCTAGTTATGAGGTTATAGCAAAAGATAAATTGGCCGCCATTTATGCCATCTTGTCGAATATATATCGTTTTAATCCTTAGAAAGAATCAGTTCCGTAGGGGTTTAGGTAGTTTAGTTTAGTTTTACTATTGTAAAATACTAAAATATTTATTTTCTAATTAAGATGCTATAATTGTGTACCTACATGATTTAGTGGCAATTTTCCTCATTCAAGGCCTAGTCTAGTCTAACATAAAAAAACTAGCTACCTATTGTTAATAGGAATAGCATCATAGTGTATTATACATCATTAACATATAATAAGTACTTTAAATAATAACCAATTTCAAATAAAATATCATTGATTTAATTAGCATTCAGGGGTGAGGCCAAGCAACACAATATCAAACCTAGAAGCCTAACGACATTTAGCAATAGCCATTTGGATTCGAATATAAGGCTAGGCTTTCGAATTAGGTTTATTACGAGTTTTCTTTATATTTGGGGCGTGTGGTGGATGCAACAACCCCCTATAATTAATTGGAAGGGTATGGGTGCAAAGCCCCATTCCTAACTAACCTTCTAATGATATATAATACAATATTATGCGATTGCAATAGCCTAATAAACCCCTCGCACCAAAGAGCACTATTTTTTCAGTTTCTCAAGAAAAACATTGTCGACATCCCCCCCCCCAATTCTTTTAAACAAAGACACACATATATATATATATATATATATATATATATATATATATATATATATAGGATCATAGGTAGATTACGGACCCCATGCTTGCCCAAATAAAGAATACAAAACTCAACTAAAATTAATAAAACAAACTTTAATATATTATTTTTTTTAATTTAACTGAATGGTTAGGTTAGTTTTCTTGTTTTTACTACACTAATATAAAATATTGTCTTTGATTAATTAAAAGGTTAATATAAAAGGTCATATTTATTATAAGTTTAATTAAAAGAATATTGCTAACTAATGGTATTACAAAAAATTTAAAAATGTATGGTTTATGTGCCTTTCACGCCACATAAATTCGTCTAAGTATGAATTTAAGTGTAATCTCCTACATCCAGGCATTGATTTTATTCAACTTTTTTGCCTATTCCAATAGCTTTTGATGGTTTGTATGGATGTGTACTTGAGTTATTTGGTCAATAAAACAAAGCGAATGATTCATTTGCCTGTGAGTACGTCCAATAGCTGGTTGAATACGCCTGTAAGCCTTCCATTCGTCACTATGAATTACAGTTCCAGGTTTTACTATTTTTTGTATAATTGGTAGTAACGTTTCGGCATTTATCTTTTTCACAATCTCCATATATCCTATATCAGGTTTATTGCTTGTGTCAACAAGTCTAAAAACACAGAAGAATAGGGTCGGTCAGGGCTGTTTAGTGAGGATGGCACTCACCTGTCTGTCCGTGGAAGAGGTGTGCTGCGTGAGCTCATCCGCCGCGGTTTATATTGGGTAAGGATGACTGAAACCCCAGTGGCAGAATCCCATTAGGTAGCGCAATCGGCAGCCGAGGTCGAGCACCCAGCACCCTATCCTTCCGTCGATTCAGACGAGATGGCGGAAGTGGGTGATGGTCAGCCTCCGAATCCAGCTTCGGTGTGGAGGACGCACGACGAACCGTCGGGAAACGGAAAAGTGGAGGGGGCAGTAGGGCTAGCGAACGCCCCCTAAAAGTTCTTCTATTAAATGCCCACTCAATAAGGAACAAGATCTGCAAACTTAGAGCACTGAGATCATCAGAGATGCTTGACATAGTGGCCGTCACGGAGTCTTGGATTCGTGCAGACACCAGGGACTTCATAGGTGAGTTTGAAGTAACCGGTTACGCGACCTTCCATAAAGATCGCGCTGACCGGGAAGGTGGTTGAGTTCTGGTGTATGTACGGGTCCATTTATCTCCCATCGAATGCAGGATTGTTCCAGAGTATGAGGTAGTAGGAGCCGACATCAAGGTCGACAATACAATGTACAGGTTCATAGTGGCCTATCGACCTCCTCATCGGACGGTAGAGGTTGATATAGACCTGTACCAAAAACTGTCCAGTCTCTTAGATGGCCCTCCTTCGCTGCTGGTAGGGGACTTCAATTGCCGAGTCTACTGGAGTGACCAAACGGGCGACGGAGAGGCATCTTGGCTTGTAGACTTTGCTGACAGCAACTTTCTGATTCAGTGGGTCGGCGAGCCTACCCGAAGGGGCAACGTTCTAGATCTAGTATTAACCACTAAAGATCACCTCGTCTCTGACCTGTCAGTGGATGAGTGCCTAGGTGGTAGTGACTATAACATGGTAAGGTTTGGAGTACGTGCTCCATGTACGCAAGGTACTAATGAACGAGCACGTAAATTGGATCTCAGACGTGCAGACTTCAATGGGCTTCGGGAGGCACTTGACCATCAGATGCACCCAATTAACAAAGGTGGGACGAATTCCAAATGGAACGACTTCAAAAATCGTTTTATGGATTTTTAGGCCAAGTGCGTTCCCACAAAGGCTGTCAGAATAGCGACCATTCAGTTTAGGTGGTTTTCTCAAGAAATGGCTAGTGCTATTAAAGCTAGAAAGTCAGCGCACAGAGCATGCAAGAGCAATAGTAGTGCGATGCACCATGAAACCTATGTGACCCATAGTAGAACGGTTAAGGCACTAGTGCGCATGGCTAAGCGTAACGAAGAAATTCGTGTAGCCTCTCTTTCCAAAGAGAGCCCCAAGGGGTTCTTCACGTACGTAAACAGCCGAAAACCAGTACGCCAATGCATCGGACCCCTGAGGGACGGCGACGGCGTTCTCCAGGATTCAGATGAGGAAATAGCTTGCATACTCAACGACTACTTATCCTCGGTTTTCACGAGGGAAAGGGGCGGAGAGATACCCAGACCGCCGATAGTAATAGATCGCGATTTAGAATTACTAGAAGCAATAACTACACTTCCGAAGAGGTTGCTAGGAGGCTAGGTCAGTTAAATGCATATAAATCCCCAGGTCCTGACGGCTTTCTGCCAAGAGTACTGCGTGAGGTAAAATATCAGGTGAGCCCTCATATTTCTGAGATCTTTAACTCATCGCTCGACAGTGGCGAAGTACCTGCAGACTGGCGTATGGCCAATGTCACCCCGATCCACAAAGAGAGGGATCGTGGCACCGCAGGAAACTACCGACCAATAAGTCTCATTTCAATCGTGGGCGAAGTACTAGAAGGCATCCTAGGGGATAGGATAATGAATCATTCAGAGTCTCACGACCTGTTGAGAGACACACAGCATGGCTTCCGAAGAAAGCGCTTGTGCCTCACGAACTTGCTTGAATTCTTCCACGGTATAATGTGTGAGTTTGACAGAAGTCGACCAGTGGACATACTTTATTTTGATTTCCAAAAGGCTTTCGATAAAGTCCTCCACCGCCGACTGATGGCGAAAGTACATGCCCTGGGAATAAGAGGAAAGGTCGCAAAATGGTTAAAAAGTTAGTTATCGGACAGGCGACAGAGGGTTACCATTGGAGGCCACACCTCTTAGTGGTCGTCAGTAACGAGCGGAGTCCCTTAGGGCTCCGTGCTAGGCCCTCTATTATTCATCAGCTACATCAACGATATAGATGAAGGAATGGTGAGTCGTCTAGCGAAATTTGCCGATGATACAAAACTTGGAGCTAATCTAGCGAATCCCGAAAAGATTGAGATGTTGAGGGATGACCCACGGATTATCGGCAGTGGGCTGACAAGTGGCAGATGCCTTTCAACTTAGACAAGTGTATGCGAACTACCGGTCAGACTACGAGCTACAAGGTATGCGTCTTGAGTATACTGATGTCGAGAAGGACTTAGGTGTGCTGATTAGCAGCGATCTCAAATTCTCGAAGCAGTGCTTACAGGTGGAGAAAAGGGCTCATCGCTTGTTGGGTTACATCAAGAGGCAAATTAGCTTTTGAACAAAAGAGGTTGATTGCCTTTGTACAACTTGCTGGTGAGGCCTAACCTAGAGTTCGCTGTTCAGTTCTGGTCTCCGTATTATCGAAAAGACATTGATCGTCTGGAAAAGGTGTAAGCCAGGGCCACGAAACTGATCCCATCGCTAAGGAACAAGTCATAACAAGAAAAACTGCACGAGCTCGATCTCTATTGGTTAGAGACTCGAAGACTGCGCGGTCGTCTAATAAAGACTTTTAAAATCTTGGAAGGATTTGAAAATGTCGACTCCACCAAATTCTCTACCCTCAACCGAAATATGACTCGAAATCACGGGTGGAAGGTGGAGCTGCCCAGATTCAATACCATTCCGGTGGGTAAGTCATTCACATATGACATTTGCGACACAGGGAATAAACTACCAGCGGGGGTTGTTGAGAGTAGCAGTGTTGAACATTTCAAGAGTAAACTTGAAAAATTATATTTGAAAAGTTGATGATCTCATAGCAAGTAATCAGTACATGCTAAGAATCGAAACCACAAAAAGTGCCTCCTCGATATGGGCCGCAAGGCCTTTGAGGTACTTTTTTTATTTTTCTTGTAACTCATATCCCTCTCCTGGTGACGCGCTTGGAATGCGTTATCTCCTACGTAGCATATTCCTATATATTGATATATAAATAAATATTTGATAAATTATTTTCCTATAATATACTTAATCTAACACCTAGATAATTAATCATTTAGTAAACGACCAAGCTAATTATGCACGAGCTTCAATATACTCGTAAACAGATCAAAAATATTGCACAAAGAAAAATTATAAAGTGATAGGTTAATTGTCTATAGAGAATACGTATGGACATTAGTAGCGTAGTTACTTGCAATGATACTGCACTTGTGTGTTGGCTTTTTTAGTTATTTTTAGGTTAATTTGAATTAGGTGCTTTTGACCTGATGGTTAATATTTAGGCTTAGGTGAGAAATAAATCGGCATCTTTCACCATTCTATTATCATTTTTCCTTTGAAAATAGAGGTATTGAAAAATTAAAGTTTCTTATATAGAATAATTTTTGTTCTGTAAAATGAGGCAATATATTTGATGCATATTTAAAATGTAAATATACAGATATACTTTCCCAACAATTGGTAACAAAATAAGGCAAGAGGAAAAGATCTGATAAAGAATCGATAAAGCACTCTAATAAGAAGAAGAAAGAAATAAGGTTTCCTAGTATACTTATCTCTAAAAAAAATGAAAGCCAGCATTAACAGACAGACGTTCACTTTTAAGGTCAAAAAGGTGACCCAAGAATATATCAACTCGGAAGCAGAAACCAAATGAAATAAAAAAGGAGGTACTTATATGAAAGGTAAATTATTAAAGAAACAAGGATAAAAAAATTCTCAAACAGAAAACAACAGAAACTGAGAGTAAAACAAAGAAGGAGAAAATAAAGAGAAAAGGATAAAAGATATGAGTGGAGAAATAAAAGAGGTAAGATGTAAGATAAAAGTTATAAGTGGTTTGAAGAAAAACATGGAAATCCTATTTGATATTTCGTAAGAGATGGTAAAATGGAAATCGCAAAGAAGTATATGTTGGACGACTTAAAAAGCAATAAAATATATGAACTGGAAATGAATACGTATAATATTCAAGCAGAGATGACCTGACATAAAAAGGTTATTGGCTTCATGGTTAAAAAAAATCTCAATCTATAGCAGGAATTTCCAATACTCCAGATGAGCTCCCCTGTCGTGGTATACGGCCGAGTATGTCTGTACGTTTGTTCTGTACATGAATAACTCTGTTCCTTTTTTTCTAAGAGTGCTTTACCTTTTTTTACTTTACTTTTGATTCTTTAACCAGGAAGGATTCGTAATATTATATATCTATTGCCATATGCAACGTTTCGAGGATTTAATTAAATAACTAGAGGAAAAATATACTTTTACTTACATAAGGCTATATATACTAAGGCTATAATAGGAGGATCTAAATAAAAAATAATACTACCAATGAGTACTACGCGATGGTTGATACAAAAATTCAATTTAGTACAGAATGGTAACTAAAGAACAAATAAGTTGGATTCCTTTTACATTTAACTAAGAAGGAGTCTGGCGTGGGATGATCTTGAACGAAAACCTCGTTGAGGCCATGATTCGAGGCGTGAAACTGACTCAGACCCACAGTTGTCTGCCTCGCTACCCTAATCCAGAGGTAAGTGAGGCGCGTGTGGCAATGCTTCTTGACTTTAAGATATAAGCGAAGGGGATTAAATTATCATCACTAACTCTATAATTTAAGAAGGGGATTTTGAGGGTATTTCAATAATAATTTCATCTTAGTTTGGTTATTGCCTTTTTTTTAGCAAAGTTATTTCTAATAATTCTTTTATAATATAAAAAACAAAATGGTTAAGTTCAGTAATAAATAAAAGTATCGAAATTTTGTGAATTTTTTTTAAACCCCAAAGAATTAAACTTAAAAAGTGAGTGCAATACAAAAGCGAATATGAAAATAAAATATATAGTTGATGAAAAGATAAAATAATATAATAAAGAAACGAATTGACGCCATTATAGGTTTGTGCGGGCACCAGAAAAATGCAGATTTGAATTATTTTAAATCATGGAAAACCTCTTCAAAGGAACAATGAATAAATTAGGATGAAATGATTTCACATAGGATGAAAAAGTATACACAAGCTTAAGGAGAACTACGAGAGTAAAGGTAAAGAAAATCTCTCTGCTGAAAGCAGCCAAAGAAATTGAAATTATATAAAAGGACAAAAGGAGATAAAAGAGAAAATTCATAATTTAAATATTCAAGACGTATTCTCTAAACATATGATATTATTTTTTTCCGTTAAGATACGAAAATCAGGCTCTTAAAAAAATTTTCATGGGAGAGTGTTGGAATCTTAATTATGGCTATTTAGTCATTATTCGAGGGGATTCACAACAAGGACTAAAATGTGAACAGCATCCGAGAGGACTGAGAGTGCGGAATATAGCTATTTAGATCATAAGTATCCTCAATAAGGAAATCTAGAAAACGAGAAAAATAAGAATTTGTTGTTATTGCGCAGATGACGACACCTGGCAACCATATAGGTTTTCAGGCTTACGAGTTATAACGCTACGGATTAAAACTTATAGGTAATTGAAGGCCCCGTTATTGAGTACGAGTTTCTTCAATGCAATGTAGCGCGTTTAGTTTAGGGTAATTGGTTACTGAGCGTTAACCTTGGGCTAACTTCATTCGGGGATGACGATCTTCTCGTTGGATTTTGACGTTTGCAAGGGGGCTAAAAGGATCAGTTGATTACAAGTAGGAGAAGGAAATCGTCGAAGGCGGATTGACGGACTCTTTATTGAAGGGAGACTCGATAGGCCTATGCACAATAAATTGGTTTGGTGTATGTAAGGTGTTTAAGGCCGACCTACTAATGTCGGGCTCTACTTTAAGCCTACGCTTCTCTTCTTGAGATCAGAGTTGACCTGGTTCCCGATGACGGAAGTTTACTGATTACGGATCTAGGTGTCTACTTAGAATGTTATTTAACGTATCGAAAAATTCTGACGTGACTCACTATTGGCCAATCATGCGGCTTGGACGGATTACATAAATCGAAAGTTTATTCGAGTGTACAAGTGGATAGAGAAAAAAAGAGCAAGGAGTTTTGATTCAGGCCTCTGCTTGGTAATTTTATCTTGGGCATCTCACTGAATTTTTGGCGTATCCCAAATGATCAGCAAATATAACGTTATAAGCGTCTTTGCTCGTGTCCGTGTATCTGCGTGTGATCTTGTGAAAGCCTCTCAAATTAATTTTATCTATATAACTTTTACAAGAATCCACTCTTTGCATATATTATTTACATAGTTTCATCAAAAAATATTCTACAATTTTAGAAGATTAATTACATGTGCATAATTATGTGCGTGCCCATTTCAAGACTTCATCGGACTCCAATGACACTAATTTTGGAGGCTCCTTTTGTGATCCTTATCCACCTTGCAATGGGGCACTACACGACTCCCCTCCAAGGAAACGGATTCATACAAATTATATTGATCAACAATATTTTATGCACATTAAGAATGAGCCTCTCTGAGGTATTTTTTATGTGCATTTTTACAGTGATTTAGGTTTATTTGGATTTCGAGCAAAGATCGGTAACTCTTTATCTAGATCTGATGTGCGCATACCACACGACAGCTCTTTACTAAATATAAACACTGGCACCGGAATGAAATTATGTACGTCCTGGCGCGAGCTTAACCTAATTTTTTCAGAGTTTATATTTGAGTTGGGCTTCTCTTTCTGTTATTACATATTGTGGGTCTCTGAACCTGAATTTCCAGCGGTCTAAGGGGGCTGAATCAACCGTCCCAGCAATAATGTCTGGAAACGGGAATGCTAATATCTAACTTGTAGCTCGGTCTATGTATGACAGAAGGTAGCGGTTATGCGACAGGTAGGAGGGCCCAGGCAGTTTGCGCAGTGGCAGTGGTTTAATGATGTCGATGTGCACCCTCTCGAACCTTGACTTGGGAGTATTAACAGGCAGAATTGAAGATTTAGTGTGGCGATTAATCTTTGGAAGCTTGACAGGAGAGGCATTCTCGTGCCTAAGAACGGACGTCTGTGTCCATATAAGGGCCAAAAAACCTCCTTTTGATCAACCGAAGCGATGATTTTACTTCAGGATGAGTCAAGTTATGTAATTACTTTAAAATTACCATCCTCTAAGCTATAGGCTCAAATGGTCGTGGGTATTTAGATATTATTTCATAACACAGTTAAATGTCCCTGGAAATGGGAAATAATTTTAACCCAGACTGTAATGATTTCATTTTTTCATAATTTTTCTGTGCTGCTGCCAGAGATCGGAGATAAAATGAGTCAATTTGGACTCAATTGATCTCCGGTGATAGACAATTAGGCTCTACGTTATCTTGACCACGTACGTATGCTACATGGCTACCATATTCCAAGATCCCCAACCGGTTACGTTGTTGCATGTCTGAATTGGCACACAACGGTGAGGAATAGGCTGACACCAGCGGTTTTTGGACTGTACACACTGTTACATAACGACCTTTAATGATGTGCCTGAAATGGATCAGAGCAAGACACGCCGCCAGGGGTTCCTTATCTTAGATGGAGTATGCTTGTTGTATCTTGCTCAATTGCTTGGGAAAAAAACACGGCTCGCAGAAATCCATTTACCATTTGATGAAGGGCAGCACCTATCGTGTATTGGAAGCTATCAGTCCCTAATTGATATGGTAAATCGTTGGATAGCGGATGACATAGGTTGAGTGAGATTTTCAAAACTACTTTAGTGTAATTAGATGATTCCCGTCCAGCATCATTCCAGATAAGCTGACGAGCATTGGGTTGAATTTGCGCGAGTTCAGTTAAAGGCGCTCTAATTGCCTCAAGATTCAGTATCATCCTTCTGTAGTAGCTTAGCATGCCCAGGTATCAGCGTAGTTTTTTGTAGTAAGTTGGTAAGGGCAAATCGATGATATCCTATATCTTATAAGCTGGCGGGCATTTTCATGTAGCTGAAACATGATAGCCCAGTAAAAAATTTTCCCCTTTCATGAACTCGCACTTTTCTATGGATATGTGTAAATTGTTTTCTGCCAGGATTTTGAATACTTGGTCTTAGTGATCTAAATGGTCATTTATAGTGTCTGCAATTATAAGTATGTCATTGATATACACAAAGATGAACTCCAATCCATGAAATAAATTATCCACGAGTCGCTGGAAATTGCAACTTGCATTTCTGAAGCAAAGAGCAAATTTAAAAACATACACAACCCAAATAGAGTTACCACGGCAGTCTTCTCTATCTCTCAGGGGAATCTGATGGTAGGCCCAAACTTGGTCTAACCTAAAGAAAACTGCTTTAATAAGAAGATAATTTTCCATACTCTGAATTCTTGTGAATGATATCTGTCTGGCTTCGTAATCGCGTGGAGTGAGCTAAAACGTCAACCACTCTCTAATAGCATAGGATTTTCTTCGGCACCATGTGAATGGGCGAGCCTCAAGGCGATTTTGACTGGTGCACCAACTCCTGTTTGAATAGAGCCTCGACTGTTGCTCTGGGAAAATGTAATTTATCCATGAAAAGAGGCCTCGGTCGTGAAAAAATGGTGAAGCACTCATGGTTTTTATTGTATAGACAATAGAATAAGTCTTTGGAGAGCTCGCATCAACAACCGTAGGGCTATAGAAGGACTGGTATAGTTTTAACACTGCCCTACAAGTGGGTGGAATATTCGGAAAATCATTAAACATTGGCGATATTACAGGTTACCCGGACTATTTTACTTTGAAAATGAGCCTGATCTAATTGTCATTTAAGATGCTGGGCATAAAATTCACCATGAGATTAAAATTCCCCAGAAAATCGGCTCCCCAAAATAAGTGATATGGTATCCGCAACAATAAATGCCAATCTAATTGAGCAACGCAGGCTAAGAATGACTATGTTTACATGTATTTCACCGTGTAACTTTATTCTACCTCCATTGACAGTTACAATGTTCACGTGGAAATTCCGCATTTCAGACGGTTGCAAAAAAAATTAGTGTGATTATTGATAAACTTACTCCTGAATCGATTAGGTACTCACATTCCTTACTATTTAGTTTTGCAGCGCCAGTGAACAATGTTTTCATTCCGGCAGCCGCTTCACAGCGATATGCCATTCAATTTATCCGAGGTAGACGGCGAACATGGTTGCATTTGCACCGTCTTTCTTCTGCTTTAGCCACCTGCACCATGGTTTGCACCGGAATACAGATGTGACCAACACAGTACCCGCCTTTAAATATTAAGAAAAGGTCATAGTAGATCCAACTGGCTTACTTCTCCGATTATAACCGTTATTTTTTCGTACCAGTGAGTCTGAACAACTGCCATTAGGGTTAGCATCAATGGGCACTGAATGCGCACTGTTTGAATATTGTATATGGTTGACTTGATTATCACTCCTATCATTTACGCTTAACGCACCTATATTCAAGAAGGTGTTAGCCACTTTCATTTTTGACACCACTATTAATACTGAAACATTGTGCTCTATGCAACAGCATTCATCCACGAGTTTTCCTAGCTCGGCGAGGATTAAATCTTTCTGGGCAGCATTGATAGGCGCGATATTTGGAAGCAGAGACTAAATGAACTTGTACCTCACAAGTTCTTTACCAACTTCTACTTGTAGTGATGTTTTCAGCAATTCTTCCAGATTAACTGATGGTCGTCCGGTAAGTGGAGAGGATGCTATGAGATTCTCGAATAGTTCTAGTTTGGTCCTCTCGAAAAGTCAAATTACTTCCGAATTAGGAAGCTGATAAATCTGCGACGAGAGAACTGTAGCTGGAATACAGACGACAATCTCGGTAGGTAGTATAGCCAGGATGTAAAAGAATTTTGTGTCTTCCCGTCATATTCTCGAAATGTGAAATTAAGTTTGCATAATTTTGAACCATCCCGCTACACTTGTTTCATTAAAACCAATAGGATTGATGGTGATTGTGTTGGCGAATTATGCTTCTCTATACTTCCCTTGTTGCCCATTTTTGGAATCCATCTTCCGAACACTCTTCTCGCTCGAACAAAGGGGTCACCAGATATCGGTATTCATGGTAACCAGGAGTGTTGTATAAAGTACCCATCTTTAATACTTAAGTAAAATTATTGCTACAGTGACGAAATTTCAATCAAATTACAAGCAAAAGTACCCAAACCTAAATGAACCTAAGTAAGAGTAATAGAGTATCTTATTCATTAAGTACTCAAGTAGTGAAAGTAAAGGGTTGTGGTAAATAGTAAATTACCCATCATATCGGACACTATTCAGTATACTGTACAGTGAAGCCTTTTATACCCGCTGTACTCACCCTTATATATTGGAATTCAGTTAAACTGGACTTAAAATTCAGCTGTAAATATCCCTCTATTGATCAAAAAGTCTAGTTTATATGAAAAGTAAAACTAACTCTACAAAATAATTTAATTTAACAGAATTTCAGATTATATAATCTAGTTAGCTAAACTAATTATTATATAAAATTATACAAGAGAATTGATTATCTACATCTTTTTATTCAGCTTCACAAGCAGCAGCACGTTAAGAGTCTCTGAAAATGAGAAATAATTTAATAAACTAAGAAAGAAAGCGGGACAGATAAACAGTTTGTCTATCGGATATGAAAGGATGCATGTGATTGGTTCAAACATGAACAAGCGCTTATGATTGGTTCAAACCAGAATAAACGCATGTGATTGGTCATAGCCTGACTTTTGCTTCTACGGCTGTGAGTGGCTAAAATTAACTGAGAAGTAACGAATACTTCTATGCTTTACAAATGTAATGAAGTAAAAGTAACATATGAAAAAATACGCATGTAGAAGTGAAATTACACAAATTATTGAGTACTTGTTAGGAAGTAAAAAAGTATAACAAAGTTACTGGAGCAGAGTAATTAAGTAATTGTACTTCGTTATTTCACAACTCTGGTTCCTAGTTTTTGCGGTACGGCTTACCACCTATAGGTGATTGAAAGCCTCGTTATGGATTTCGAGTTTCTTCAATGCAATGTTGCGCGTTTGGAGTAATTAGTTACTGAGTGCTAAACTTGGGGTGACTCCAATTGGTGATGACTATCCTCTCGTTTGATTTTGACGTTTGTATGCTGTGTAAAAAGATCAGTTGGTTTCCCGTAGGAGAAGGAAATCACAGAGGGCGGATTCACAGACTCTTTATTCGGCGGAGACTCGTTAGACCCTGGGGCATTAAATTCTTTAGGTGTATGTAGGGTGTTTTATGGGGGCCTACTAATGTATGGACCTACTTTTGCCCTACGCTTCCTCTTCTTGACCTGACAGTTGACCTTTTTACCGATGGCGGAACTTTACTGATTACTAATCTGGGGTCTACCTTGGTTGGTATTTAACGTGTTGAAAACTTTAGGTGTGATCCACTACTTGCTAATTATGCGGTTTGGGGGGAGATTATTTGAATGGAAAGTTTATTCCTGTGTACAAGGAGATTGAGAGAAAATGAGCATGTAGTTTTGATTCGGGCATCTGCTTGATCATTTTATCTTGGAAACAAATAATTCTAAGAAATAAGATTTCGTGTTTCACAGCTCCGTAAGAATAAACAAAGGCTTAACGTCTTCCCTGTTTCTCAGCTTGGTATTTTTGATAAATATATTTGCAGAGCTGTTTCGGCGTCTTCCTGAATTTTTGGCCTGGCTCGAATGGTCAGCAAAGATAACGCGAGAAACGTCTCTGCTCGTGTGCGTGTGTATGCGTGTGACTGTGTGAAAGCTTCTCGAATTCATTTTTGCCCATATAGCCTTTACAAGAATAATCTATTTGCATATATTACTTACCATGATTCCATGATAAAATGTTATACAATTTCAGTAGATTAATTACAGATTTACAATTATGTAAGTGCCTATTTCAGGACTTCATAGGACTCCCCTGATACTCATTTGGGAGGCTTCTTTTTTCATCCTAATCCACCTTGCCATTGGGCACTAAAATCTCATTTCGTTTGATGTATACTTAGTCTGGATTTACGGAAAGAGTCTCGTCAATTGTCATTCACTCAACGCTCGCTGCTACCTTCCCTCAAGGCCAAGTGACAGCTTTCAATCAACATCCTAGCAACTCTCCTTCTATGTGAGCTTCAAGCCCCCTGATTTAAGATAAGTACGTATTTTAACCTGACTTTCTCAATAAATATATAAATCATGAGCGCGTTTTTATAACTACTAGCTCCATTTGTACATATCCACTTAAATAACAGGATCCTGTTGTGTAAAACAATGAATCGACTATTACTAGTGGAATAATCCATAGTTGTTGAATTCAGATTCACTCATCGACTGAGAGGTTGATAATGAAATTCTAAGTGTTGTTAGCAATAGTACTCGATGAAGTGAGGATGGATGTCGTTAATAGATCGCGCAATGTACGGATAATTAGGGAAAGAGCACAACCTAACAACACCTGTTCTTCTATATCACTCAGATTCTATACTATTTAGTCCAATCAAGTAAAAACTATATGATTGGAATATCAAATACCTAAATAACGCTTTAGAAAACATAGAAATATAAAATTTCTCACAAAAATATCAATGAATAGAGTTATATGTTCAAATCTTTCAAAGGATCCATTTTTATTTATCCGATATGTCATAGATTTTAACAGAGCAAAATCGAAATTAATTTAATTCCTCTGATAGTACCTACTATTATTTCTTTACTGCGAATTTTCACTGAATCTTGACACTTGGTTACTTAATGCCTACTGAATCACATGTATGAGTTATATGTAGTTTTCCTTTATTCTAAACTATAAATATGGCATTGGTTACTTACTTTAGTTAGAAGAGATGACTCGGAGTATTGTTGATATTCTGGTGAGATTTTCAAAGTAATTTTGAAAATTCGGTGCAAAAAGTATATGGCAACTATACATAATATCCAAAAGCAATTTTGTGGGAGAGTTGAGGCGAGCTTCTAAACAAGTGTTCTCACAGAGCAGTGACACGAAGAGTGAGTCAAATCATTATCTGTAATGTTCTAAAAAAAATGTAGTTTATGAAATTCATTACATTTCGGAACTTCAAAATACCATGAAACTTGCAATACATAAAGCACATATAAATATGTAACAGAAAATAAAAAAACTTGTAAAATATAGTGAGGTATAATATTAGAAAGAAAAGATATTTAGAATAAAGGCCAAAAAGTAATCATAACTTAATGTGAGAAATAAATTTAATATTTTGGTGATTGTCCCTTGTTAACCATAACAGCTTCCAAACGTCTATCAAATAAGTTTCCTCCATAACTCAGATGATATTTACTTCATTTCTCAAGATATACTTGCTTTAAATCCGCAAGATTTGAGGGCTGCATTTCGTCACCTTTAAGTTTCAACTCTTTCCAAAGATGTCCTATTGGTTCAAGACTGAGAATGCTAGACTACTCAAGAACATTAATACGATTGCTATTGAGCCACTCATTCTTCACCTTGACATATGCTTAGGGTGATTATCGTCTTTAAACACCCAACGTCTACCTATCTTGAGATTTTTGGCAGAGCTACTGAAATGCTTTTCTAAATTTTGTACTAGTTCCCTGAACTCGTCCTTCCTCTATTTGCGAAGGTCTCCTGTATCTGGTTAAATATTGACTCAGGTGGCGATAATGTGCCCTGCTTGCTCTCGCAGATGCACGTGGGTAGCAATGTTTCTAACTATGTGATAGCGGCTGAATTTAAGCGGCCTCAGACCGTTCTATCACAATCCATATTTTGGCTAAAATATCAAAATGTAATAATGAAACAAAATGTATCGAGTTTGACACAATTTGTAATTTATAACACGTTATAGATAATATTTTAACAACTGTTTGCTACTGACTAACAAACCTCCGAAATATTTATTCTAACTCTTCGCTACAAACAGGCTAAGTGGTCAACGGCGCTCGTTTATGCTTAATGTTGGGTGTAAGCACGTTACGAAAGCGTTCAATAAAACTATCAAACACTAGGTGCTGGATGCACGAACCAGTAAAATATTTTCAATACTAAGAAGAGGAAGAAAGCTAAATGAAAAGAATATGGTAAGTATACAGTCATAGTAACTAATAATCAAAAAAATACAGGAGCCACGTTTAGAAATAAGTTTGTACCAGGGAATAAAGGAGTTCCTGGTATTCTGCAAAGAATTTTATCTAGCAACGACTTGGCCTCCTACTATTGGAGTGTCGTCGAAATCTTTCATTAATGACCGCTCCTCAGAGACGGTGACTTCTTTCTCTAGCAAAGTTTCCTTCAGAGGAAATGAGTAGCGTAGAAAAGCAAAACTTTATTGAGCTTGCAAAAAGCTGTATTCGCCATTAGTATTCAAAGATAAGCCTTGAAAAGCCAACAAAATCGTAATACAAGCTCCATCGAAGTATTTTTGGTGGCAAGTCAGAGACTTGAAAGTTTAATAGGAAACTTTCTTCCTCCCTGCATTTTGCCTTCGTTGGGATATTTTTGTACCCCTTCATCATTCATGGATCAGTTATTTAACCAAATGAGACTCTTTTTCCAGATATTTCTCATACTGAACACTTTTTTCAACTGATTAAAAGTGTGGCGTATGGGAAACACTGAAACGATATTCATAACCAAGTCTTATGCCCACTTTGGACAAGAGTAAAGGTAAAATTACGAAGGGTAACGTATCATGTTGGCGAAAGTACTGCCTATATTTTTTATAGAAGCAGACATATAAGTTATTTATTCTCATCTTAAGAAAAACAATTGTCATACTCTTAGGTATACTTGTAAAAACTCTGAGATACCTATCATTTGAAGTTCGTCAGTGAAATGAAAAACCTGATCAAGAAAAGACAAAAGGAAATTCTTCTTTGACTCTTTCTGTGTTGCAAATTAATTTTTAATGTTATCCACCTAACACTCAATATTTTTCCAAGGATCAAATATACCAACGATATATAAAATTCTTAAAAGCTCAATCCATCTTTCAAAAGATGTTGAAGGACCTCAAACATCGCAAAAACCACACAAAAGCGCCAATGTTGTCCAATCACACTTTAGTTCACTTGGATAATTTACTTTTGTCATCACCTCTCTATAATGTTGTTACCAACATTGATGTCAGCAGGAGAGATAAAATTGAAATCGTTCCAAGCAGCTTCTTTTAAGGCAAAGTTTAACACATGCTCCCATTTACAGCTTGATCCAGGAATAAAACCCATTTCCTAGCTTAAAAACATATTAACCATTTTTATCTTCCTTGCCCCACCAGGTGAAATTCAACCACATTTATTCCATCTTCTTCGCATAATAAAACTAGTAAAACAGTGGGGGTATACTCGAAAGCTTGAATACTTCTATAGATCCATTTGAACCAATCTCTATTATAGTTTTTTTTAGATATATGTATTCCTTTCTTAGTCTCAAGATCAGATCTTTCTAACAATTTAGCTCTGAATGTTGATTTAACTTTATGAATAATCTGTAGTTTGTAATCTATTCTTATAGTTTAAACTCTAGAAATCTAGCAGATGATCGATTGCACATATTTAATCAGTTTCCAATTGTACTCCAAAATCTCTAGGAAACATCATCAGTGTTTTATATGGTTGGATTTCTAAAAAATATTGTTGAGAGGTAATGCTGCAAGCCAATTTGTTTTGTAATAAATCTTTCTAACTGGTGGATATGATGACTAGTAGGTAATAGGCATTTACTTGTTCAATGTATGTAAACGCTTCATTCTCTTCACTGATTTCCTTCTTCAGCAATAATTGCAAAGCACGAGTTTCCCCAAAGTGCCAGAATTATTAGAAAGAAAGAGTAATTTTATAGTTGAAAATTTAATATTCCAATAGTTAACTGTCTATTCTAGTATCTAATTATAATTTTAATAGAATGGTTTGATATTTGATTCCCTAGTAGCATCATGAGGCATACTTAACTTTAAGCTTGACTTTTTAGCAGAAAATTTCAGAAGTTCTGTTATCTTATCTGTCGTTCATACCACTAATCACTTAGTGAAAAGAATATTAACGTTAGACACAACCTTAATGGATTACTCTGGCTTATTTTCTGAGTCAGATCGCTTGGTAACTTTGATTAATAGTAATAATAAAATTCTGTGAATCACTAATAACCATGCATATCATTGTTTAATTATATTAAATTTATAATTTCATGCATTTTATGAGCAATAAAATTTCGATTTTTTTAATGGGTCGTATACACTCACTGTTATCGAAATTAACAGTAAAAAAATGAATTTATCTTGATGTGTATAAGCAGCTGATTACACCAGCTGAAATTTCAAACGAAAATTTGCTATTGAAATATCTTTGTTTGAACAATTTCCATTATGCCCTATATAATCCTAATAGAATTATTCCTTGTTTTCATCAATGTAAAATACGGTATAGTGAAAATCGATTTAAGATTATTTTCTCCACATTATTTAATGGAAAAAGATTGTTTATCTTACTTTTCTTATAGAATCGGTATTTAATAAAGATAACCATTTGTAATCATTTGGACTCGGAACAGAATTTTTAATATTTATTAGTTTTCGATTTGCAGGTAATCTTTTAGCATCATTTGATATGAAGTAGGATTAAATATGTATTATTTCCAAGTTTCTAGATGAAGTGAACGGGAAGAAATATATTCCCCAACGACTAAAATTTTTTTAGATTATTTTGCTTATAGACGGTTTGGGAATATAAGTTATAAATATTTAAGTTAGTTTTGGTATATTGATTTTACCATTAATTTTAGATTATGAATTTTATAAATTAGTCATGTTACAAGATTAATTTTATACTTCGTATAGGGCAAATAATATATTTAGGGTTGTATTTTTTCTTTAAAGTCGATCTACTCTTGACTGCAACCGAGGGCATGGTCATTGAAAAAGCTTTAGCCTAATACTTCTTATATTAAAAGCAACCAAACTAAAGAAAGGCGAATAAACAAACAAAAAACTAAAACAACAACTAGAAACAAAAGAAACCAATTCAAACAAAACCCAGGAGAAAAATAAGGCTCCAGATTCAAAGGAAAGCGTGCTTCCAACGGGTGTCGAGCATGTAGTTAACAATTTTATATAGTGGAACACGACCAATTCCTCGGAAAATTCGAGAAAGCTACAATCATGTGAGCGCAAACTCGTCCTGATTACAATGGACAAGCGATAGCGATCACGCTCGTCTGAGTACCGAGATATGTAGCGTGCGCGAAGATCCACCTGATTTGAAAACTCGACAGGAATGATTCGGATATTCTGGAGACCACACACTCGCTGCAGTAAGGTGCGTGGAATAGCTTCCAAAAATGTGGTATATCTCGCAAGTGTGCCCGACTGAGAGACAACAAAAAACAATCTCCAGCCGTCAAGCAATTAAGAGGGAGGGGTGAAACCACGGGAACAGTCGCGGTGCAATGGCGTGCAACACTAGTTTCCATTCGGCCTTCTCCCATCTTATTTGCCAGGCAGTCCTAAGGTTTGAACTTAGTCCTGCCATGTAAATAGTCAGTGTGGAGATGAGTGAACCCCATGATCGGTCGTCCTGTCTACCTTCACTCATTGGGGCCTCCCTAGTCTACCTCATTTCACTATTTACCTTCATGTCCAAGAACCCAAAAGAAGACAGACTCGACATCTTTCCGACTCGTAGCATCCGTGGCGTCATGGATACTGAGAAAATGGGCTGTACATATTAAAATGAAATAAGACAAGAGCAACCAGGAACCTCTTTGTCTTGCAATAGCTCAGAATTTATTTTCCGAACCGAGCACGCTCCTGATCTTCCACTATGAGTGGTATAATACAACCAGCTCACAAGTAAAGCTAGACAAAGCAGCCGGTAAATCCCGCTAAATTCAATTAGAGGGGACAGGGTATGGTAGCTGACCCATATTTACATTTGAAGCCAACCGTGTACACTGGCACAGATCAAATGAGACGCGAAGTTCACTTAAGGGTGGCTTCTGTGCAAAATCAGAGGCGATGCTCGCTCAAAAGCTACATCAAGTTCTCGCAGGAGTTGCTCATCAATAAAAGCGAAACTTAGACCTTATATAAATGGTAAATCAGGTCCACGTCAATTGTGTTGCAGGATAAAAAATCAACAGCCTAATCAAGCGACCTAAACTCCTCGATAGGAATAGAGAAATCAGTAATTTCCTGAAAAGCGCGCCATTGCACCCGTTGTAAGCATAACCGATGCATTTTCTTGGGCAGCAGTTGCTATTAAAATGATATTTGATTGGGAAGGTGGTCACTAGTATGTTGATCATCGACCATATCCCAAGCAAAATCAGTCTGTGCGTCCAGACAACGCCGTGAGAGATTGAGAAAAAAAATAAAGCGGTTGCCGGAAGGTGATGCATTAACTCTTCTTAATTAAGGATACCTATCTGCAACTCTTTGATCAGGTAGGTGTATATGACAGAGACTCGTCATGTGTGGAAGACGGGCGAAGAGAATTTAGTTTCGTGCCATTGCGCCGAGACTATTCCCCTGTACTACCTCCCAATGGCACGACGTCTTCAGATCTCTCTCTGTCGTCTGCGAATTTAGCAATTTTTGCAGGATGCACTGCAATTCGCTTCAGCACTCAACTGCACATTACTGCGACGACTGCGTGGTCGCAGTCATTAGGGGGATACTAGCCTTCCTCTGATGCCAGAGCACGCTTCCTCTTCTTCTTGCTTGATTCTGTTTATTCTTTTTGCGGTTTTTCTTTATTGGTTGTTTTTATATTTTATTTGTTTGTTTTTCTTTGTTTGGTGTGTTTTAGAGAAATTTTAAAGTAGCCTAGTACTAGGCTGAATTTTTAATTCTGGTGACCTATGCGTTTGGTGGCAGTCACCAGAAGTGCGCTGTTAAAATGTCAACTTTCCGTAATAGTGAGTAAGTTCTGGTGCTTTGAACTATAAATATGCTCCCGGCGTAGCCACCTTATATGTAAACTGAAAGCGGTCAGCATAGTCGAGGACCGAGTACACTCCGTAACTAATACTCCCAAGCTGTCGAGCTTTTGGATCTCGCAGCAATTCTGAACTTCGCTGTATACCCTGTCACGGGGCTAGGTCATGTTACGAGGAGGAAGTGCGCGGAGCCGAAAATTCTCTTGGATTATTAAAAGCAAAAGTTGGAATGAGATAGACATGGCGGTATAATAAAGAGAAGAAATTATAAGCGGTTCCACGAAGGAGTAAGGTGTGATTACTTATTATTATCTTACCCTAGCATTGGGGTATTTCGTAGGAAAATACAATCTTTATGCTAGCATGGGCAGCAAACTTCACATGACACTAGTTACGGGTCCTTAATCGCAGATAGATATTTGGTGAGCGTAGGTGTTTTATTAAATTAAAGAGGTGATAGTCCTAGATAAAGGTGGCTGCCAGAAGTGGTAATGGTCAATGTGCCACCTTTTCTAGGCCTTGTCAGAGAGTTCACGTCAATAAAGTTTCCTGGCCATGTCTAAAATTATTGTTGGAATAATAGTTTTGTTTTGTGCCAGAGATTAATATTTTAGTTCCTGTTATATTATTATTTTAGAATTTGTGCTTTTAGTTTATTTATTAAATAGTTCCCTAAGAATATAAATTATTATAGCTCGTATAGAATTATCAAGGTAGCTTTTGCACGATGACATCTCGGGAAAATGTTTGTTCTTTTAATTATTATTTATTGATCCTTGATCATTGTACCATTTTCTTGTATACCAACAATGTAAAATATTTCTTTTAGATATTATTTTTTATACATTTCATACCTTTCCTTTTTTGATGGCATCTTCAACAATAATTTTATTAGATTTTTTTTATTTCAGCCCTCTATTTAATTTAAATGAGCTTGCTTAATTCTGCTAATTAAATTTCTTGATTATTTTTTATTGCTTTAAGGTCTTTTGCGTTTCTTCACTCGAATCCGAGAGGTTTCTGAATGTTTGTTTTTGTTCTTATTTTGTGTTTCCTTTTATTTCTAAGCAAAGTCTCTCATTTGTTTCAAGAAGTTATTGTTCATCGATATGTATTGCTGCTGTCGATGGAGCCAAGAGAAATTCAGTGTATATAGAATGAACAGAGAGATATCACTGTGGAAGACACAGAAGATCATATATTCAAAGGAAAATTGTGGTGGAGACAGTAGGATAAAGGGTGGGGACAGTAGAAAGTGGGGTATGGAGAGTGGAAACTGTAGCAGGATCTGAGGCGAATAGGAGGAAGGGCGGAGGCTGTGGGGAGTAGAATAGGGAGAGTGGTAAGAGGGTTGGCAGAAAAGGGGCGTGAGAAGCCGGGAAAGGAGCCCTGGGAAAGGGGAAGCCTAATGGGTGGGGCTGTAGGTTTGGAGTGGGACATGTACTGGGAAGTGTTACTGCTTAGTGGTGTAGGGTAAAGTGCAAGTTTTTTGTGTTTTTGTTCATGTATTAGGGTGAGCACCTTCTCTGGGAAGGTAATTTGCCTGAATATCTTGGTGGCATAAAGCGTGTTAAGGACGTTAGCGTATAGGCGGAAGTCGAGCCCCCAGACATGTTCTTTGCCACCGTGGAAAGCACGGCGGCTAGTTTTGTTTTGGGTCTGGTGTTTGGTGTTGGTTCTGGGTGGAGGTGGCGTTGTCATTGCCTGAACGGGTGCCATTTGGAGTTGGATGTAGATTTGAATCGGCCCCGTGGTGAATGTTTTTGTGAGGGAAGGGAGCGGGACCTAGAGTAGAGAGTCTGGATGAAGTGGTGACTGATTGTTGTCTTGCTCAGCACTGCAACAACGCCAGTGCTGGTCTTGGATAGGTATGGCCACCTAATGCCCCATTGTACTGCTTCTGGAGCATACAAAGCCAGCCTAGCATGTGTCTCATACCCTGTCCTTAAACAACGGCGAAACTATTGTGGTTTTCTGCTAAGGTGGTTCTTAGTGTTTTAAGCTTATGTGAGGGTAGCGCAGACCTTTATAACTTGGTAAGGCAGTGTTTTAGTGGTGTTCTACTGAGATTGAAATAACCGCCTATTGCTTAGCGCAGTTGAAGTAGAAGGCTTCTATGGCCTACTCTCCGTATTCATGCAAGAGGTAGATGATTTGTTCTTTGATCTGGAATGCCCACCATAAAGGGTTTATTCGGCGTATTTGTAGTTGATGTTTTCTTAATAATGAATCAGGTTGTTTGGTGTGGTGTATTGTTCAGCTAGGCTGTCCTTAGCGAGAAGGTGAAACTTTTCTCCCTTTTCTTGTGACCTAAAGATGCATGTTAATCCAACATGTGCTTTAGTTATGTTCGTGATCGTTGTGTCAAATGATATAGTTTCAGTATGGTATGTGGTGTTTATAATGTTGTTAATAAAACAATGATAAGAGTTTGAAGCTTGGGGAAATGTGGTGAGAATTCCCTCGCCTTCCCGTCGACCGCATGACTCAAATCTTAGGGTTTAACTCTTTTCCAAACCAGGATAGCTCGGGAATTAGAGCAAAAATCTCCTTTCTCCGAAACATGCAAGTATCTCCTTCTAAAAGAAAGGCCTAATTACAACGAGGATGTATAGTCTTCGTTCACAGGGCGAAATTACGGCGAGGCCAGGAGGCAGGGGGAAGGAAATTAATCTCGCTGGGGGGAGCAGGCGAAGGAAGTTTGAGTTGTGGCCGATGGTAGGTCCTTGTACGTCTGGGCGTCATCTGATTTTGGTATTTACTTTGGCGAATAATTTTCTTTTGTTAAATACTTTCTTATTCACTTGCTCCTAAATCTGAGGCGAGAGAAAGACCAAATGGCCGATCCAGATATGAGTGTCTCTATGATGGGAATGAAATAAATTTTCTTGCTATACTCTATGAAGAATGCGCTTGAATTTTGGATGTAGGCTGTAGGGGTCTTATTGGGCTTAAACTTTAAATGGAGAAATAAAAGGAACTATCTAAAAAAGAGAAATTTCAAACTGTAAATTTTGGTTGGCCGATACATATTGAAAAAAAACGAAATGGAAAAGAAATGCACTTAAACTGCCATATGATTTCCCGATATTTTTGCTCACTCCCTTTATTATTTCTTCAAACATTCATTTGTATTTAGATATGTCTCCCATAATATTTTTTTAAGCAAATTTTCATTTCTATTGTGTTTTCCCCACATAAATTTCACCTTTTTGGAGTAAATTCAAGGGAACTGCTCGTGAGGGGTTTATCACTGCGCCTCCTCCCCCTAAGATGATCCTGAGAAAATAATATAATAAAGGTATACATAAGCTAGTTAAAGATAAAGGACCGCCTCTAAGACAAGAAGTCACAAATGAGGAAGGAGGAGAGGGATGGGAAAATTGACATTAAAATTTAGCTTTAACAGGTAGGAAGGTCAAACCGAGATGCCAGAATGTGTCAAGAACAGAGCCAAAGCAGTTGAACCGATTAATGGATAAAGCGATGGTCTAAAGAGGAAGATTAGGATAGACACGAGAAATATATTAAAACGAAGGGGAGAGGGACAAGGAGATAGGAAGAGAAATAAAATAATTTAAATACAAAATCAAAGCGATATCCAAATTGACACATCGGGTTCCCATAAAATGAAAATTGCAAAAAATAATTAGGAATATAAGTCGAAGCTAATTTCTTTAGGAATGAAAATAGCTTTGAGTTATATTCCTAATATCTACCATAATTCACGAATAAGTGTTGTTGTGCTTCAGTGCCTCTAAAACTACCTTCCCCCCTTATATGTCTTATTACAAGGCGACAAGGCCACTGTTAATTGTATCCTCGCAGGAGGCACTTCAAAGGGATGGGGAGCTATGTACTCTAACATAGCATTCCTTATTGTTTTATCCCTGGACAGATGGACCCAAATTACTGCCACTCCATGCACGGATACACAATCGGTAAGCCCTTTCCATTTTTAACACTCATTCGCATAATCAACTTATCCTTTACACGGTCTAAACTCGTTCCACAACCTGTCACTCACACGTACATTCTCTTTATAGGTCTAGTTTCATCCCTTCTTCTTACATGTTCTTATCTCACTCCCTTTAACAAAGCATAAACTTCATTTACACATTGTTCCTAACTCCCGCCAATTTTTTTACACTAAGCCTTCCTCTCAAGTCGTTCATTTCCAGAGTTGGCATAGAATCACTCCCATACAGCAACGAGGCACCAGCATACTCTTCCGCAGTTTTTCTGGCACATACTACACTTGAACTGCTAGAATTTACATGCACTCTAATCTCATAGGAGAGTTACCTTCTATAAAAGTTTACCCTCTAGCGGAGTTCCTAGCCATATGGACTTTGTGTCGAGCTCGTGGTTGCTTCTTTTCTTCCATGTAAAAGGAATTGCACAAGTCGACACTAAATATATACCTTAAAGATGAATCGTAGTCGCCATTGGACTTTGAGACATCTACCACACCTGCGTTGAATCTTTATTAAAGAGACAAACTTAACTCGATAGTATGAAAAGTTTAACAGGTGACTTTTTTTTACTTGGCTGGACTTATCTTCTAAAAAAAATAAAGATAATAGAATATGGTGGTTGATCATTACGTAAATGGGGCCTAGAGTAGAAGGGTACGAAGGATCTACTCGTAGGGTCTTTCCTTTAGCTATATGTTGGTCTGAGAAGGTAATCCAACTGCTCATTTGATCGTTCAGAAATAAAATTTAAATTAACGAACCGAATTTTTCCATTCTTACAGGGTTGTTATCTGATTAAGTTTGGCCTGATTTGGCGGATCTAAAAGGGGTGAAGTGATTATGACGTTCGTAATTTGTCAGCTAGTGACTTTTCTGTTCATGAAACGATAATTTTGGAAGGTAATGAGCAGGGAATGCAATAATTCGTCTTGCCTCTGTTGTGGGTTTGAAAGGAGATTTTGACTTGCCTGGGTTCAAGTCGGAAGGAGGACTAAAATTGTATCTATCATTTATCGCTATATATTATTGCTTTATTATTATTATCATTTGTAGTAGTAGTAATAGTAGTAGTAGTAGTAGTAGTAGTAGTAGTAGTAGTAGTAGTAGTAGTAGTAGTATTAGTAGTAGTAGAAGTAGAAGTAAAAGTAGTATAATACTTATATTATTATTTTATTATACCTGTAGAGGGACCCACGAAAATAGTAATATCCCCCCCTCCCCTCCCGCGACTTCACCCTTTTTGGACTTTCCGCCCGGTCACTGGGAAATTCACACAGAGGCATGACGCTGTGAATGAAGGCTATGTTCTCGCTCTCTTAATCTTCCCTCGCTCCGAGTCGGGAGATTATTCGTCTATTTGTAGGTTTGCCAATTGCCTTTTTTTAATCCGCTCGAGACAACAATTATGGATTTAGCCGTTAGTCGTTCCTTCAGACATATTGAGCCTGGCCTCTTACACTTACCCGTAAGAACATGCTCTATTGCCCGAGCCGATAAAGAAGGTTAGAGAAGGTCTTTCTCCCTCTCCAGGTTTTGGAGAAATCCAGGTATATATGCAACCCCTCAAGGACTACCCGTAGATTTGCTTAGACGACGCTTCCCCAAATGGAGATTCGTTTGAACCACGCTCTCGCCCGAGAAGTATTTAGTGACTGTCGCAGGCCACGGAAGAGCTGGAGATCAGACTCGTAACTTTGGGTCAGGGAGAAATGTCTCTTGAGGCAACGTCAGCCTTTGTCAACCGCTTTGAGATCAAGGATTGGAGAAGCCGTCCTCCAATTTTTTTCTGGTGACCTCCTAAGGACAAGAGGCTCAATAGCTCGCTCAATCCGAGTTTGGAGAAGCCCCTTCCCCCGCCCCTCCTACGAAATTCGTCCGGTGACCTCTTAAGGACAAGAGGCCCAAAACTCACTAAATCTTAGTTTGGAGAACGTAGCATCACCCTCTTCGGGTTCCTGTCTACACTAGTGAGTAATCAAGCTCACCCCAACCCCCCAAGTTCGGCCCGCTTTACTCTCGAGGATCAAAGAAACTGAATCGCTCACCACCACAAAGCTCCCATTATAGTTATTTAATAACCCTTGTTATCCAATCAGTATTCGGAACCTAATTACGTCTTACTCTTATATATATATATAGTGTGTACCCATTGTCTAGTGTATATTAAAAAGCGATTTTTGTAGTTCTGTTTGGTATATTTCTTGGACCTGCAGCTGCAGCTAACTATTCAAACGCTTCCTTAGAACAATAACCTTTGTTGCTTTGCTTAGCTAATCTTAGAGCCTGTCTGCGTATATTCCTGTGCACTTGTCATACTGAGACAAAACCTAATACCATTACTGTATAATAATTAATTTTACTAGTTATTGTTCATTAATAAGATAAATATTAATTGTATTAGAATAATACTCCTATGCAATATTGTAGCGAGCCGAAAATCTAGACTCTAACCCTAATTAATCCAACCCGCTTCTTACACTAATTCGGAGGTGAGAAATCGAGGGAGAAATGAAACGGATTGTATATACAGTCGTTTACTTAAAAAAATATGGGGTAGATATGCACACAAAATATAGATAGCTAATTTTCCTATTTAGACAATTAATATTATCTGACGAAGACCAATCAAAATTTATACAAAAAACATTTTATTAGACTATATATACAAAGGAAGATACGCTAAGTCAAACAACCACAAAATATCTGCCAGGGCAATATCAACCAGCCGATAACACGGTAGACAAAAGTCAATAACAGGAAGCCTAAAGCAAACAAGCGGCCTAAAGCAGACAAGAGGACCGAAAAAAAGAAGAAAGGGCTTACGTGTTACCCAAGTGGGTATTAGGGTCTTAAGCGTTTTAAAAAAAAAACTGGCGCCTCCAAGCTCATACAATATTGCTATCTGGTCACGTCTTGAAGCTATCAAAGCCCTCTCTCTCCAAGCGGGACTTACAATTTCTGTTTGGTTATCTCAACCCTACAGTCTCTACCAATATATATATATATATATATATATATATATATATATATATATATATATATATATATATATATATATATATATATATATATATATATATCTTCTCCTCTGATCTTTCGTTTTTTTAGCGAGTTCTGTCAGTTCTACTGCTCTTGTTCACTGCAATCTCACACTTTTAGACAAATGTTTTACGATTCCTTTGCTATTTTTAATAAGTTACAGGAGCAAAGAAAAATATATATATATATAAACCCTTCTTTTAATATTTGTGATCATAATATCAATTTTTAAAGCCATTGTGATATAATTTTTATAGGCTTGTGTATTATTAACCAAATGCTGTAAAATCGTGATGTAAAGGGCGTTTCACCTTTTCTATACTCACTCATTCACTAAGAATTTAACAGCTTTAAATTTTCCCTTAAATATTGTTTTTATTTTCCTACTCTTGTTTAAAATCAACTAACATATTTAAAAAACGTTATTTTCTATCTTTCCCAGCATATCTTTTTAATAAAGATCAGAAATACCTTATAATTCCTAAAATTGGACCTTTTAATATATAATTCAGTAGAAAAATCAACAAGTTACTTTTTTATAATAATTTTAAAATGACCTTTGTTAACTTGGTATCAATTGTCAATTTCTTTATATCGTGAACTTGTGACACTCATCCGGGGGCAACCATCAATGGTTGTACGGTTTGCCCATGAAAGAGAAGCTCTGTTCCAACCTGGGAATTATTCCCAACATAGCAAGAACTTTAAGTATAAAGAAGCATTCAACTATTAAGGACCATTTTATGCAAAGTTAAACTTCAGGTTTTTTGGATACCTTCGGAATAATTGTCCATAATAATGTACAATACTATTCAAAAACATCGGAATCCATACTTATTAAGACCAGATCTTAAAATTACAAACAAAATATACACTTTTATCATTAAATCTATAAATATAATTGAAATGTTACTAAAAATTCTAAGATTATAGGATACAATAATAATAATAACGGTAAAACGGATAAAATCTATCATATTCAAATGGAAAGGAGAGCATAAAGTTATTGGAAATAAACATCGTGAACTTAGAAACGACCACATATACACTGATATGGTGGTCTGAGAATAAATCGGTGAATCGAATTGTTTAGTCTCTAGTAATTTATTAATAGGTACTTGATTATTAAACTAGTAACTCATAAGCGCAATACCATCACTAGTGCTCTGTTTCCAGTAGTGTCAGTCCAAAGTGAAATAATTTCTCAAAGCACAAAGATTAAACTTTAAACATTCATTAGAAGGTAATACAAACATTTCTTTTGGTTGTAGAGACTTTAAACAAGTCAACAAGTCTTTCATATTGGCTGTGTAACCTGTGTTAGGCTTTTAACTTAAAGCGAAAAGGTGCATCAGTCTACCGACTCTTATTTCAGATTTTATATTTCTCACTCAATATTTTTACTGAGCAGTGATACCCTTTCCAATTTACGTGAACATTCTGGTTTCGAAACTTTAATATAATGCGATATTAAGTGATAATCAGCAAGACATTCCTATATCTCAACAAAAAAATCTTTAATGTGATCCACATTTTGAATTTAATCCATTTTAGCTCTCATTTATTAAATCCAATAGATCTTAATGACGTGGTTTTTCATTTATAACTATCTAAAGTGTTGCTGAGCTTAATAGCTCCAGTTTAAAGTGTTAGAATCTACTTTTTTGATAAACTAAACTATGCTCATATCGCATTTCTAAACTAGAGCTCCATCATTTCTTTTCAAATAAAATGATCCAGTTGATTGTAAGGATTTTTGTGCTGCGATATACACTCTGGATCATATACATGTTATCCTAAAATTGCGCTTGTTCATTGATTTGGTTTAAGGCAATTTGAAAGCTGTGTTAGGTTACATTAGAAAAAAATATTTCCTTTGGTATCATTCTCACATAATTCTAAATTGAATAGATCTTACGGACATATGAAAATACTGTGAGAAAACATACTATAAATGTTATGTTTGAAATATCTCTGGTCTTTCGAAAGTCATTGTGGTCTACATGGACGAGAGTTAAAGTACAGCAAGTTTTTTATTTTTAGGTGAGCGGAATCGTAGTGACAAAAAAGGAACATTACATATTCCAGAAAAGTCTTGCTAAAACATAATATATTTAGACCTGTAAATAAAAATGTCACAAACTCTCCGATTTTTTACCATAAGATTGTTTATATACCTAAACAGCATATTAAACTAGGACTGTTGAAAATCTCTTTCAAGGCGATGGAACGAAATAGAGGTGAAATCACTTATTTTAATGAAAAATTAATTGCACCAAAATCAAGGGTTTTTTGTAGGTAAATAGTGAAATCTAAAAAATGAAGTGTTAATTAAAAACTTTCTGGGAACGAAAAAGGTACAAAAATCCCGTGAATTCGCAACTGAACTAATCGATTCCAATTTATTTATGTGATAATATGTCTTCTCTGTAAGTCTCGGCAAATGTATCGACAAGCATTGCAAGCGAAATCCCCACGATACTTCGACCACTGGAAAATATACTTTAACAAGTTGTAACCTAGTAATCCTAGGTGAGTCCGGCTGAACACTAGAGAGGAAATTGTATAAGAAATAAACCAGGAAGTCTTTATTTGCTACTTTCTTAAGGTAATGGAACTTTGATTTACATATTTTATTGCCATTTTATTAAATGTAACAAACAAAATTTTTGTTGGCCAGTGAAATTATTTTATATTTTGCGTGACTGCAATAATTATGTGAACGGTGGTAGATTACTAATTTATAGTTCATGTTAGAGCATTAATTTATTGTTTGTGTTTTCCCAAATAAAAATGTTTCCTCAGAGATTTGATATAATGAAAGGTTCCAGTAGCATGAAATTGGATGGAAGGAATTGATTTAAGGAAGCACACATTTTTCTGCTAACCGAGTTCTGAAGTAGTTTATCCCTGCCATTTTTATATTAATTTCAAAAGTGAGAAAATAACAGCATCCAAACCATGCAGGTGTTCTAAATGTGTTTTGAAAACAATTGTTGGAATAAGAGGAAGGTAAAATGGGAAAACTATATCAGCGATCAAAATTGTCCACACACCTTTAATCTTAATAAATAGGTAGGTATTAAATATATATATACAATCACTTTCTTAGATAACCTAAACACATAAGAAGACATTTAAAAGTTTATTAAGAAAAATTACAATCTGATTATACTCGTATCTTAACTAAACTCCGTATACAAATTTACTAATTTCTCTTGAATTGAATTTGTTCGCATCCGTTTAAAAAGACATGGTTAATATTTGACACAACACCTCTTGTCCCTAAAACTTGCTGCAGCCTTGATTTGAGGAGAGGAGGGTCACTAGTCATAGTGTACCGGATTTTATAGGTATAAGAAAAAGACCATCGGTTACCAGTTTGTTTGTAGAGAAGTAAGTTAAGGTTGAGGCAAGAAGGGCACGTTAGTTTTAACTTTATAGCGTGATGTAGGGACGATCACGGGTTACCATTTCTTGGTGGGAACAGAAAAGCCGTCCAAGGATGCCGCTTTATGGTAGAGACGGGTAAAGGTAACTGTTCCAGTTATGGCTTAAAATGACGCAGATATTTCGTGAGGACCCTACTGTCCCCGAGCTAAGGTGATAGGTGGCGTTAAGTTTGTATCTAACTGCAAAGATACTTAAATAATATATCGGGTTGGTTGGGCTTACCGAAGTCTTGTGATGGAGAAAGGACGGAGAGGAGTCACGTAAACAAATAAAAGTTTAATTCCAAAACGAACCAAACAAACAAGCATGATAAAAATGAGGCTCGCGCTTACAGAGTACGGTCAGGGAAATTTATTACTACCCGTCGGAAAGCGAGAGTAAGTAACGAGAACAAGACTTAGGTGGTTAAGATGGAAGCTTTGCTATGCTAAACAAAACGTAATTAATCACGGGGCGACTCTGAGATCGAGAGTAAAATTCAAGAATAAGTATGTGCTCTCTATTTTTTTTCTATGAGTAGGGTACGAGAAAGGCGTAACCTCTTTCTAAGTACAGGGCACACCGTCTTTAGCTCTGCTCGGTAGGCGAGATTTCCTCGACCGACGTTAATCCCTTGCCTCGTGGTCTTGGATCCATGGCGTCTAAAAATTGATGCTTCCTTAATATAAATTTTATAACACCGGACGCGGTGACAGTTGTCTCGTCTTAATTCCTTTTCCAGACAAAAGTCTTATTTTTAATTACACTGTGCCAAATTTTTATTGGTATCTGAATTCACGGTTTTCCGTTTAATTCCTAACCGCTCTACAAATATATATATATATATATATATATATATATATATATATATATATATATGAATATATATATATATATATATGAATATATATATATATATATATATGAATATATATATATATATATATATATATATGAATATATATATATATATATATATATATATATATATATATATAATTTTCTCTATTCCTGCGAGGCACTTTGCTGGTGCAATTTTAATGCCAGCGTTCTTATGGTATTTTCCCATTTCTCGTAGGCAAAGGTTTTCAATGGAATTTAGTTCAGGTTACCTCGAGTTACTGCAATGGCAATTCCAAAACGTCTTATGACTACATCTTCAGACAGTGTTTGTGAATTGTGACGAGGGTGGCGGATCCTTATTTTGCTGGAGTGTGAAATTGCGTTCGAGCTTCAATTTCATATCTGATGGAATAACCCTGTGAAGTTTTCCAGTTACTGCTGCAAGAAAACACCCAAATAATATGATAGATCCACAGACGTGCATCACAGCTTAGGTTTCGTTTTTTCCCTTATAATCGTCGTTATTTTGTGTACAAGCATATATCTCCTCTTTTACCCCCGAAATCCTCCATTTGCGTTTCATTGGTCAAGATAACCATCTATCAAAAGTAGTAAAACACTTTTAGATGGCCTATAGAATACCATAAGCTATTCTTCTTGTGCTTACCGATTAGCATTGATGTCTCTCTCGAAGTTTCTTCGTAGTGATTTCTAGGTGAACCATACGTCAAATCAAAGCAAGATGAACCTTACCGCCATCTAATAGTTTATACTCTATCTCTGTAGTGCTCAGGCGAGGGTTTTACTCCAATCTTCTCTTCCAGAAATGTAGAGAAGAGTGGATAGAACGTATATTGTCCTATCCAATCCTGTTTGTTAACTCTATTCTCTTTAGTATATTCAACGAAGAGTTTGAACGAATGGGGAGTATTAAATGCAAGTATGGAATACATATTACCTCATATAAACGAGCCAGATACCTGGCGACCTTTATTTGTTGACCATGGATGGTCATCTTGTATTCTTTGCAGGGAAAAATGTGATTACTTACAAGGGTAAGAATAATTTTGATTGATTGCGAATGAATTAGATTAGTATATGGACCTTAGATCAAATATAATCCAAATATAACTTATTTTAATAAACTTAAATATCACCATTTGTGTTTTAGGTTATCCAAAAAGTTATAGTATATATATTTGCTATCAATACATTAATATTTAGAGGGGATAACAATAATTATCACAGCTCTATATAATCAAGTTTAATGAGAAGAATTCATATTGTTTGGCAGGAGACATAGAGCTGCTAGTCGGGCATTTCACTTAATCTCCTCTGTGTTTGGTAACAAATTGAGCACTCCTTGTAGAATTTCATCTCAAAATAGTGAAATATATTTAGATCTCAATATTATATATATATATATATATATATATATATATATATATATATATATATATATATATATATATATATATATAGATATATCCAACAAACCGCAAGAAACAGAAAACGGGAACAAAAAATTTCTTCGGAAATATTATTTCCTAGTTCGCAAAAATTCCCCACTCCTGGAAGATTTATACATAGATGTATATATATATATATATATATATATATATATATATATATATATATATATATATATATATACAAGAAAGAGAAATTAGACGCGAATGAGCAACGAGACAAGAAAGAGGAGTTTTTTAGAGGTAAGAGAAAGGGACATTAGAAGAAGACCAGAATCAAAGAGAGCAGAGGGCGGCACAATGAAGGCAATCCTTTACCGAGAAAACAGAGATAACGCCAGGGGAAAAAAAATTGAAATTCCTGGCCGGGACTCGAACCCGGGTCTGCTGATTGCCGGTCAGCAGACCCGGGTTCGAGTCCTGTGTTGGTTTTTATCACCCGCAGAACTTGCATTTGCTCCTTCTTCTATATACATACTGAGGCTTGAATGTAGTTCATGCTTTTATTTAATCAGTATACATAAAAGATAAATGATCAGCACTAAAGTTAGGGGAAATTATAATTAATTATTCTTTTTCTATATGTTTTTAAATGGAAGCCCAAAGCAACAATGTGATCAAGTATTCGACGAATAACCAACTTCATATAATTTATTCTAATTTATCTCGGCGTCGAATACTACGATGTTTGCTTAATTATGTATTTGTAATTAGTCAGTCGTGGATTTGGTCAATCCTAGGGTAGTAGTGCTGTTTGGAAGTAATTTCCAAGCACCTTTCATCTCTGAAGTTCAAAGGCATACGCAGATTTCATGGGGATAATTGCTAAGGCCTTCTAACGCTCCATCTAGGGAATATGCTAATCAAAGTTGAATACAAAATGATCTGAGTAATAATCAAATTTTGACAATTGAAACTGATACTTTCATCCTTTGTTAGTATATTGGTATATATTTTACTGTCTATTATATTTTGGTTGAAATCTAATTCTGATTTTGCTTGTTTATTATTACTCATCACAATTAACTTAGAGTAAAACGAATTTTTAACAAATAAAAAGAACAATAAGAGGAGGAGAAGACTTACAAAATACTCAATGATCTATTCAAGGCCATCCCAAGAAATTAAACTAAATCAGTTGCATAGCCAGATTAGTTATATTTCATTTATTTGGGCTATAATTACAGCAGTTAAATTTATCTTCGATCGATAACTAATGATATTTATCTGAATGTGCACTAAAGATAAAATCATGATTATTTATTCTTTTTTGTAACTGTTTTAGGCAGGTTTGATAAAATAGAAATCAAAGCAACTGCTTTCCCTCGAATACAATCTACAATTCAGAAGTGAATAGATAAAGATCGTGCCCAAATCCATCGCTTTCTATTGCTAAAAGGAGAAAAAGATGGAAAATAGAAAGGAGTAAAAAATACTATCCACGTTTGTGTTTTATAATTAAAGAAAACTTTAGTTTTTATTGTGTTAAAGGCCATTTATACCAATTTAAATTTAATTTTGATGAGTATTTGCTTTATCATCCATCTCGAATAGTACACCCTAATTTCTATTACAGAACCCTTTATTTAAAATAATTCATTGATTTGCCATGTAATTCGTACTTGAAAAAATCATTTTTCTAAGGAGCCAAGACTCTCATGCTTAAGAAGTAGTTTAATTTCCCTAGATTCCACCTGTTTTAACTGCGCCACGTTTTTATTTATTCAGGTTACCAATGCTGAATTCCACGTCGGGATGAAGAAGGAAACAGAATTTTTAAAGAGGAAGAATAAAATGATTCTACTTAGATGCAATATTTCCTCTCAATTTTCTTTGATTCCTTGCTCTTTAATAATTTTAACCTTTAAGAATGCTTTAAATTCTTAGTTACTCGTGTAGGAGAATTAAGCTATAACCATTGCAGTAGTAATGATTTTAGACATACAATTGCCATCCTTATCTAAATTGAAAATATACAGAAAAAAGAACCTCAAGAGATTGGTGCTTCCTTCTCTACAGTTACAGTAGGATTAGTAGTTTAAAACATGCATCATTTTTATTTGTCCACAACTAAGAATTAATTAATTGCATGTTATTTTTATTTTCTAAGGGGAAAAATCTTCAATATAAACATTTACTTAGACGCGACCAATAATTTAATTAATGCATTTCAGAAAATATAAATGGATAAGTGTTGATAAAGGTGATGCAGCCAGAGACCGCGTGCAACCCCATGTTGGCGACACCTATAAGTCGCATGACATTAGAGCTTACTTAATCAGGGTAAAGGTAGGATGATTGACATTCACACAATGCTCGGCTGCCACCTTCGCTTCCCCGCAACTGCCAGTCCTCGCATTGACTTCCAAGAAGCTCTCCAACCACGCGAGCTGCAAGCTCTCTGAATTGAGGCTAACAAGAAGAATTCCATCCTGATCTTGGTAATAAATATTATTAATTGGGAGCGTGTTTGCATAACCGACCGCCCCAAAGGAAACTGACCGCGGACATCATTTTCTTATTTTGTAGTTTGCGTTTTCGCCCAGTCACTACCCGTTATCAGCATTTGTATTCTTTCATTGAGAAAGTAGCAAGAAAACCAACAATTGATTTTCCTCAACGAAATTTATTTTAGCCTAGGTAAATAGAAAGTGGAAAGTGAAACTATGAGGGAGCAATGTAAATCCAGTTTCCAAAGAGGGAAACTAATTGAGAGACACAGAAGACCGGGAGGTAAAACAACTCGCCTCACCCTTTCCGCACAAAATATTGGAGTGACGCCCATAAACGCTAATGGGTCTTTATGGGAAAAGATGTTTAGGGGAGGTTGGCCAATGAACGCACATCTACGAAAAGTAAAAATAATAACCAGTTTTTAGGCTAAGTAAAAAAAAACAAACGATAAACCTACCAATAATGATAAAATTAAGAAAAATTAATAGGAAATTCAAATTAATGTGTGGTGTATAGTCTAAGGTACACAATGTGCGTGCATAGTCTGCGTACAACGAGTGAATCCAACTAAAATGAAACAGAAAATGACCATCTTCAAGAGGCATTAAAGGATAAGCCAATCACAATGTGTGAGAGTGATGCAATGCATCATTAAATCTTCCAGGGTCGTATCTAATCTTCTTTGCTATAATGCTCAAAAGACTGAACTCATTTCCAGCCATATAATTAGAGTGGGTAAGAGCAAACTACAGGTGACAATACATCTCATTAGCAGACTTGCTAGCAGCAACGCTTAAATTTCAAAGAACCCAGCAGAAAATAATCTCCACATCAACCAAAATCGCCATAGTTCTGGTGGGAAAATATTGAGAGAAAGGTTATGCATAAAGAAAATGTTACAGGCTCTATAATTTGTGTTTTAATAATACTCATTCATCTCATTAGCAGGCTAGCTAGCATTATCCTCTAAATTTCAAAGAACCAGGCAAAAGATTAATTCCACATTAACCAGAACCGCCGTAGTAATGCCATGAAGAAGACGAGAGCAAAGTTATATACATTTTCCAATGCCTGAAGGATACGTTGCCTGCTTTGCACTTATTATTATGATTAATACTATAAAAAAGGCATGGGTTCCTTTTTAGACTGGTCTCTCTTCAGAATATCCCTATACATTTAAAGTGCAAATCGAAGCGATTTGAAAATATATTTATATGTAGATGATGGCTTGACGACGTTAATTGGCAAACGATTAGAGAAATTAACCACCTTATGTGTATATTAATTTTTAGCTCTATTTGTCTCAAATCTCCTCTTGTTCAATTTATAACTGTTACTTTCTGTTCTTTCATACGCCCAATTCGAAGAAAAAATACACATTCGCGTTATTAAAACCATAGAGTATCTTATGGACTTAGAGGAGTTGCTACGTCAATCTTCTTGTCGCAAGTGAATGAAAATTAGAGGTATCAAACGCCCTTCATACGGTTTATTATAGAACCTTGGAATCATCTTGGTCGCAACTCTTTGAAACCCTTTCCAATATTTCTATATCTTTCCGCAAATAAGGACAGCTGAATTGCACCGCATATTCAATATGAGGCCAAACTAACGATTTGTATAGTATTATTACAATATCTTCTAATTTATAAATGAAATTTCCAATAATAAACCCAAGGACCCTGTTAGCTCATTTGCAGACTCAACAAATCCACTTTCCTCCAAAGCTCTATTATACCATTATATGGTGTGCTGCAACCAGCCTCTAACAACTCCGCTTGTTATGGTATCGGGATCACTACCGTATACACACCTTCTCCAGACTCCAACATTCAACCAAAATGTAGCATACAGTCTTCGCATAGAGGAAACGGGAGCACGTCACTTTATACCACTGCTTCTAACGTATATGTCCGATTGAGAAGCAGTATAAAATCCCTTGATACATTTGAGGCATTAAAAATGCCGGTTCAGATGCTAATTTTGTGCGCACAGGCTGACCCCTTCATCACGACGCTCGTTTTCAGAAACCCATACATTTCCAGAAATACTGTAGAAGACAATCTCGATCTCGCTCCAGCTTGCACAAGCCATGGGTTCACGCATACTAAGAAAAAAAAGATGTGAATTACACTACCTCAAGTGCAGATAGCGTGATCTGGGTGATGCTATCGATTACAAAATTGTATCTAAATCAGATACACGATAATATATGCGTTTATTGAAACTAGCTTGGATTTAAAGTCATAAGAGCACCACCCTCCTGCAACAAGGTGTGGTAGCAGGTAAGTAACATATCTCCTCTACGGCTTGGTGCCCCTTGTCTACACCAGCAAGGGCGCAGTGTAAACGATGCATGATATAGGGAATGCGAACACAATTCTGAATTTAAGGTCGCCGCTCCCTATTTCGTTTGAGGGGACCAACCTCTCATTGGACTCCTTTCAGTTCAAAAAAGGGAGGAAGAGAGTCAAAGTCCGCTTATTTCTTCCCTCCCTCTGGGTCTAGTCTTCAAGGTGCGCAATAGTAGCTCCATTGACACTAACTTGGTCTTTGTCTGCTCCGAATAGAGACAGTGAAGGAAACAGGGTAGACACTACGATAATTTGGAAGCTGCCACACTAAGAGCAGGGGTGCTTCAATTATTTCTGGAGTAGGTTTAGAATCCTTACCTGGTATTGAAAAACTCTTGTTATACTCGATACGATACTCACAATAAAGAAAAAATTGATTGATTTGATGCAGATAGACACGTTTTTATTGTTTTGGTCGCCGTAGTGCAGTCGACTAAAAGTCCTTCGACCCGAAAAGAAGTTTATGTTCGACCCCAATCACTCTTGCACGGCATTGGCGTGTGGGTCGTGGCACCGTCTAACTGAAAGAAGTAGTCAGGCTTGTTGTTGAATTTTCTTATCCAGTGCAGGGCTTTGATCGGCAAGATATCCCTGGAATTGTCTGTGATGAACCTGCACCCATTTCAAACTATACCAGCGGCATCTTCTGGCTATTCAAAACCACTTTGTTGTGAATTAACACGTAAGCCGGGTGCTTGGTCGTGAATACGTCTTAGCCCAATCTTACCGCGTGGTTGTTCTGTTTGTTTATGAGCCGATCTACCGTAAAATATTTTTCATAAGGACGTTGTTCTCCTATACGATCGGTGAGCAGAAGCTTTTCTACGCACCTTATGCTCGTGCCGCCTTACTTCTCGATGGCCCTAAGGACTGTAGCCACCGTTATGTTCATATTCGTGACTGCAGTCATTTTAAGCTTCGAAACAATTTAGAAGGCCTTTCTCATATTCAAACGGTTGACAACTTGAGATCTGCCTGAACGATGGCGATCTACGAAGTTTTCCTCGTTCTAGAGCCTTTTCACGACTCTAGGGCAGTCACCCAGCTGACGTTGAGCCGCTTGACGATGTAGGACTTGTTGTGGCCTGCATAAAGGAGAGCAGAGATCTCGATTCTTTACACTGTTTATCTCGAAACAACTACACACAATGGAAAAGACATTTTACTTATATGTGCTGAAAAAGTAGAACTTTAGGTGTCTTTGACAGAACTTTTTATATTGCACGTATAAACCTCTCGAAAGATGAAAAAACAAAGTGTAAAATAACGTTGGCGAAATCCGTAATGGCTGCTAGCCAGACCAGGATAACGAATGAGAAAGATAGAACTCTTTGACGGATTCCCAAACGGAACTGGTGCTACCGGTCTCGTAAGCCTGGATTGGTCAGGACCAGTGAGGATGATTTACTCTCTTAAAAAAATATAAGGGACCTGGTCGCACATATTTCCTTAGAACTATCTGTTCGCCCCTTCAATATGAAATATGCTCGCACCTATAGACGGATAGAACCTCTGTTTTGATCATATACGAATCGCATGGCTTAGAGGAAACCAGGTACAATCTGCTCCTTTCACGCACTTAGATGTCTATGATATAGATTTATCATGTACGGCCTTGGAGCGTATTAAGTAAACTTCACCATGATAAATAATACTTGGTTACGTAATGGATGTCTGTACATGGTAGCGAGAGAAGCCAGTATGAACCATCTCATTGAGCCTTTCCAGGACAATCATGATGAATTAATTTAGGCAGGGTCCGAAAACCTTTCTCCTTTCTTCCCTAGTCGTTCAATCTGTTCAATTTCATGTGCCTCCAAAAATCTGTTGATGACCTCAAAGTAGTATTTAATGCATTAATTTACATGGAATACTCCCTTTACAAAGTTCAATTTGGTATGATCGTTCTCTCCTACAGATTTACTTTCGAGTATCATTTGTTTTTTTAACGTCGTACTCTGGGTAGGAGTTGCAACTATATAGAATTCTTCCATCTTAAAAACAGAAAAGAAGCTATTTTATACACTAAGGGATATACGAGGGGGAGTCAAAAAGTTCTCAGATAAATGGCATAAAATTTTTATTTGTAATAATACTGTAATCATTTTTCTACATAAGCTCCATTAACATCTATACACTTTTTTAATCTATGAATCCAACGGTAAAGACCATCTTTGTAGAATTCACGGGGTTGTCTCTGGCACCAAGTAATGACCTGCTTTTTTGCTTCATCTAATGATTGAAACCGGGTTCCTTTTAGGTGTCCCTTTAAATTTGGAAACAGAAAAAAGTCAGAGGGTGCTAAATCAGGGCTATAAGGGGGATGAGCAAGAGTTTCCCATCGAAATTCCCGTAGCTGAGATCTCACAGCTTTGGACGAATGTGCAGGGGCATTGTCATGGTGGAACAAGATTTGCTTGTGGAGCTTTCCTCGTCGTTTTTTGGCTATTGAAGTTTTCAGCTTCCTTAAAACTCCTTCGTAATAGCTGGATGTAACAGTTTTTTGTCCTTCTAAGAAGTCTATTAAAATAATTCCCTCCGAATCCCAAAAAACTGTAGCCATTATCTTCTTAACGGACCTCTCTGTCTTGAACTTGATAGGCCCTGCTGCCCCCCTTGGGTGCCACTCTTTTGATTGATTTTTACTTTCAGGATCAAACTGATACACCCAAGTTTCATTTCCCGTTACGAGGCGCTCAAAAAAACTATCCTCGTTTGCTTCAATCTTGGTCAAAATAGCCAAAGAAAGGTTGGCCCTATGATTCAGCTGGTCTTCTCGCAACGCTTTTGGGACCCAACGTGCTGAAAGCTTGCTCAGGCCAAGATTTTCAGTTAGAATTCCAAATGCTGAGCCATGAGAGATTTCACATGCATTGGCAACTTCATCAATAGTAATACGGCGATCTTTATCCACTAGATTCCTCACAAGCTCGACATTTTCTGGGTTAATGGAGGTGGAGGGTCTCCCTTCACGTGGATCATCTTCAACTTCTTCTCTGCCCCCCTTGAAGCGCTTAATCCAGTCGTAAACTACCGCTCTACATGGCGAAGAGTCACTATAAACCTGTTGTAGAGCGTCAATAATCTTAACAGGCTTCCAATCAAGTTTAGTCAGGAATTTAATGTTCGCTCTTATCTCAAAATTTGCCATTTTATGGGTTCAAAAAAGTAACCTTTTTGAAGCACATCTAATACAAAGAGTCTCGACAAATTGAATGACGAATTTTGTAGGAATTGTTCAGAAAACATGAAAGTCGTGTTTGACCCTGTATTTACTTGTACAAAATCGAACATTTTAATAATCTGGCATTTGTCTGAGAACTTTTTGACTCACCTACGTATATTGAAAGTAGACCGAAAAACTAGGGATTTTTGAAGCCTGTTGGCTAGTAGACTCTAGGCAGGCCAATACAGTTGGGCCTTAACTTCCCCAAAGCTCTATAGTGTTATGTACCACTCACATTGAATTACAGAATGAGAAAATCAAAGATAAGGGGCAGCTTTAACCAACTAACATTCCATGAATAGGGAATCCGTAAATAATTATTGATCTAGAAGGAGCACTATTCCCAAATTGTAAATACTTCTCTTTTGAATTATAATTTAAATTATATAGCTTAGTTATATTTTTCCAAATTATTGTTATTCTCTCAATCATTTCCTTATTTTACTACTAAATAAATAATTTTTATTTCCATGATATGAAGACAATTTAAACGAATTAAAGATAAGAAAAGAGAAACGAAATAATGGAATATAGTAAATTTTAGTTATTAAATATAAAAATCATTTAAAAGTATATAGATAGTACTTTTTAGTTTATCTTCTTAATATATTTAATATAAATCTGGTTTGATTAATGAAAACAAAAAACATTTATAGGTTAGATCGCCTAAATTAGAGAAACGGTGACATTTGGCAACAATACAAGGCCTATGAAGCAAGTCAGTTTCTGTTCTGATTTTAATGAAATTTATGTATTAATTCCTTGTATTATTATATGGCAATTGTAAGACTTGATAGTTAATTAAGAATTGATATAATAGGTTAATGTAAGTTGAGAGAACCAATTTTATGATATGGGAACCGATTAAATATATAAATTTATTATAAATGGTTCTTAAAACACGCATTCATATATTCGAGCTAGTGGTGTAAAGAGGGAGATGGAGTGCGTTTAAGGATGAATTCTTCTTTCAAGAAAAGACATCTGAAGGCGATTCTAAAGTACCCACCAAATAAAGAATAATGAATCCAGCTCAAAGATTCATTTTACCATTGAGAAAATCTCCGCCCACCATTTGCCCAACCTACTAAGCAAAAAGAGAGTTCTCTATTTTTGGAGTCATAGCCTTGTGAATACAAGGCATTCACCAGCAGAAGCAACCAGGCAGCCGCCCAGCAAAATTAAGAAACCCATTTGGCTGCCCAAAGAGTGGTGCCAAAATTCGTTGACAAATCACCCCTTGGTATTTACACCACTCTTGAAGAGGCAACCTCAGTCCTTACCACCTATAGCTCTACCCTCTAGCTTACTTTTTATTTTTGAAGCAAACTTTGGGTTTTCAGCTTTTGTTCTCTATTGACTAACACCGGAAGAAGGTGCTATGTTCATATAAGTCTTCTATTTTTGTTTATTTTTATACTTTGGATTCATCAGTCACATTGGAAGGGAGTCGCGAATGAGTGGACTCGGGATTTCGGAGCTTTAAGACAAATCATGACCCCCCTCCCCGTGATAGATTGCGCTTTCTACATTCATGTGGTTTTACTTTCAGTATTACTGTCCATACCACATGGAGAAAGGCTTCCAACCCATCAGGACATGACGCGGAAACATCCAATGCGGGCCAGACGGAGGCCAGGATCCTTATTAGTAGAAATAGAAAAAAATGGTGTATATTAAATAGGAAATATCCCAGAAGAAGGCTTACCTCTTGGTCAAACCCGTGATCTCCATTTAGTATTGGCATTTGTAAGGCCAGATGATTTAAGTTAAACCAGACCTCGAGAGAGAAAACGGTATATAGGCTCAATAAGAGAAAGTAAAACATTTTGAGACTTGGAGTTCCACCCCCTCCAATTAGCCCCTACATATTGGGCTGATATTTCTCTTCTAAATTGCTCCACCTGAAATGTTAATTATACTTTGAAAAACACCCAGAGTGCCTTCGAATCTCAAGATAGCGGGGACTGAGCTACAGCTCTCAACCAGACGCTCTAGCCTATCCAATCAAAGATTTTTGGACTTTTACTTGGTCACCTCTTTGGGTGATGAAAATATGTTGGTTTAGACAGATGCACAACCACCACCAGCGAAAGTTTTACATCAGTTGATCAAAGCCCAGAGGCTGCAGTTCAAGACTGAGCAAACATATGGGCAAAACCTCTCAGAGAAAAAAGTCATACTAGTCATCTTAAGACGATTTGAAACTATTTATTAGTTATTGCAAGACCAGACGACAGACCTAGAAGCAAAACCCCAGAATTGTAGTTTACCTGGCAGCCAGCAAGGCGGAAACGCCCCATGAAGAATGCTCACCTAGTCTCCCAATAATAGTCTTAGGGATGTGGTCACCCATTCAAGTTCGTGAATTAGAATACTCTAGCGCAAACGATTTATCCCAATAATCTCGCCCAAACGCCTTTGTCCTCTCTAGACTGGTTCTTTGCAACTTAAGAGCGTCACAAATTGTTTGTTATGCAAATTCCAAATTCTTTCTTCTGATAATGCAGGAGGTATTTGGTCAGTTCCATAAAGACCTGACCAGCTTCTCTGGGCTGTAGGTGTTGTAGTAACAGTTACTATTCGTCTTCTAAACTAGCCTTGCCAGCGTTGTGATTATTCAACACTACACTATAGGTAAGTCCCATTTTTGTAATTTTAATAGCTACCAATTCCTCAAGCCTTGAATTATAAAAATAAATTCTTTGTAACCAAAACTGATAAATCTATCGATCTACGAGTGATAATAATAATAAATATAGAACCCTACAACATTAAAAAATTGAAAATACTGAAATAATTGGTTAAATTTATGATAGCAGCGAAACCTACCCCAAAAAGATATGATGTGCCTTGAAGATAAAGTGAATAGATTTGTTTTGAAATTGAAATCCCCGGTTCCATTTCGGAAGAAATTTATCGTAAGCTTTATGTCTCAGGCTGGTTCAGCCGTTTGGCCAAATATATGGTCTTCCCAAATTCCATGAACAGAATAAAGGTTTCAGACCAATCCTTGCCTCCAACTCGTTTGCCAGTTATGAACGCAACTATTTTCAGGGAATAAATTTTCGATACTAAAGTTGTTGTTTTCTTTCTAAAGAAACCTTTCGTTGTATCATATAGACCCTATGACTCGTTATTTTTTTTAACATACAGAAGGGATAAAGTGGAATCTGAAAATAGAACAAAGATAACTTATTCAGAAATAAATGCAATGGTATTAGGAATAACTCACAGGGCGGAGAAAAGGAAATAATCGATGAGAATTGTTAATTGCCCTAAAATAGGCTACCTTTTGAAAGTTGATGCATAATAAAATTATTATTCATCGAAAACTGCAACTATGTATTGTTAAAGGAATATTTAAAAAAAATAAATTCAAATCGTTTGCTTCAACTATCTAAAAATCAAATCTTACTTTACTATAAAAGGTCCTTTTCCAAATGGTCTTAGGAGCTCCATATTATATTCATTTAAATATTAAGGTGTTCTCAAAGTACATATATTAGAACATCCGTGAGAAATCTAAGGCCAAGTTTTTGTTCCCATAATAATAATAAAATGGTTAAAATAATTCACATAAAAGAAAAATCTGCTGATATTTCCATAGATAATTTCACAATTTTAAATTCGCAGAAAATAATCTAATTCCCTTCGAATATTAGAGACTTTTAACATAAAAGAACTTTTCACAATTTTAAATACATTTTTAAAGTCGTTTTCCCTTTTTTTTTACCTGATACCTCTGCAGGAGCAATGACAACCAATGTACACGGTTCTGAGGGTAATTTGTTGCCTAACTTCAATATAAGAGAAAATATAACAGAGTTAATTTATACAGATATACTTAGAGAATTAAACGTTAGAGAATTGAAGGATTGTACTCTTCATTTTAGTACTCTTCATTTTATTCAATGAAATCGACGTTGGCCTCTAGGTAACGTCAAACATGCTGTAGGCTTTCTCGAGGGCTTCCCTGTTTAACTGAGTGAAAACTGTGATGATCTTTAATACAAGCTCCACCTTACTCCTCCACGGGGACTCGTTGGTCTTTTTCTCTCTTGAAGTCCTGGCATGAATACCTAGCATCACACATTACCTTTCTAAATTTGGGGAGTTTTGAATTCAACTATGGTATTGCTTCCTTCACAGATGAAGCACAACTCTTCTACCATCATAGTAAGAATAAAGAAGTAAGACCACACAAAAAGCATGCTGGAATTGAGAGATGGCAACGGCGACAAATTACACACCGCGCTTTTATCTTGAAAACGTAGTTCGAACAAGAAATCTTAAGCGGAAAGGTAAACAAAAAAATGCAATCGATTTAGTTATAAGATCGGATTTTCAAAAATCAAATTACCACCAAAAACCTGACCTGAGCGGAGGAAACGGATCTCCTTATCGGATTCAATGGTGCAAAATTGTTCTGAATGAGTTTTAAAAAATTATACGACTTACAATTATTGTTTGCTAACCCAGTGTATTAAACTTGTACAGGATTCATGTAAAAATATAAGTAGATTTCAAACAAACAGGCAAGCAAATGTCTGTTCGTATCAATAAGCATCAATACAATGGACGCAGATGTAAAAATAATAGTGCGCTTTTTGTTCATATGTCTGGATAATGACAATTTAAATAGGTTGAATTCACCTATATTAATTTATCATCAAAGGAAGTTAAAAAAAAAAAATTTTGTTGAATGCTTTTTTAGGTTATTTTGAGTTTATGCACATCCTCGAATTTTTTAAAAATTCATATACCGGGTGTCCCAGAAAAAAGTTAACCGTACTTTGAATTAGTATAACTCCAAAAATATTTGAGATTTCTGGCTCCTGCTAAAAGTGTTTTATTTAACAACTATTTACCTGTCAATTCTAGAAATTTCATTAAATTCCCTTTTATGATTTTGATACACTAATGGGTTTAGTGATGGCTATTAAAAATATGTTTTCGCAAGGAAGTAAAATAATGAAACGAAACCTAGGAAGGCTAGGCCACCGTGCCCTTTCAAGAGAAGCGTAGGGAGCCTAGGTCACTGTGCGATTCTTCAAGCAAAGCCTAGGCCATTTTACAGTGGTTTTTCAGCTACGCTGGGGTATGGTCTCGTCATTATTGGTTACTAAGCAAATAAAAGCGTTTCTGCGTGAAAAGTTTACTTCCATAGAACCTTTTTAATCATGCAGTTAACAAAAGATCAACACGTATTTGTAGTCAAACTTTATTAAGACTGGCAGTATTAAACAAGTACAAGATTAATTTGAACAACGTTTTCCAGGTAGGTACCCACCAAGCAAGACCACAAATTAGAAAAATGTTTGCAAATACCAGCATGAAAGAACATGCTTAAATCTAAATAAAGGTCGTTTGGGTCGTATGAGAACCATAAGAACAACTGAAAATATCGAAAATGTTCAGATGACACTTCTTCAAAATCCACATGTATCAGTCAGAAAGAATGGGTTACAATTTTCAAAGTCATTTAACCGCATAATTAAACATGACCTAAAATGGCATCCTTATAAGATGCATGCAAGACACCAGCTTCTTGAAACTGATATACTTTGTTGTAGATAATTTATCGAATGGATTTTCCATAAACCTGCTCGTTTCTTGGAAAACATTGTGATTGGTGACGAGGCAGCCTTTTTCAAGAATGGAAAGGTAAAGAGCCATAACATTCTGCAATATGCGCCGCTCACCCCCCCCCCCCCCCAGCATTTAACTTTGACACACGTATTTGTGATCAGAAAGTGTCTCTGTGGATTAGAATATGTGGGAATGGCTATCTTGTCGGCCCATTGTTTGGCGAAAATAACTTGAGTGGTGCTGCCTACCAGAGCATGATCAACGAAAGGATCTTCCGGGAACTCCGCTAGATTTACGGCAATCAAATCAATAGACTTTGGTGGATTCAAGACGGCTCACCAGCTCATAGACAGCTTGCTGTAAGAACAAAACTAAGAGAAATGTTTGACAACTACATTGTCACGCGAAATCATGCAATTAAATGACCCCCAAGATCCCCTGACTTAACACCGTGCGATTATTTCTTTTCGGGATATCTAAAGAATAAAGTGTATTCTACTTCACCATAAAGCATCAACCAGTTAAGAGATAGTATCGCACGTGAAGTCAATAGACTTAAGGAAAATCACAAGTTAATCAAAAAAGTTGTTCACTCAATGCGATCAAAGGCGCAACTGTGCTTGGAAAGAAATGGAGGACATGTGAAAAAAAAACAATACTTAGAAAATTAAAAAGTAAATTTGTATTACCCATATGAACAGGTCTTTTTGTTAAAAATACATTTAAATATATTTGTTGATTTTAAACTTTGATGTTTTATTATTTTACTTCCTTGCGCAAACATAATTTTGATAGCCTCCACTAAACCCATTAGTGTATCAATATCATAAAAGAAAATTTAATGAAATTTCCAAAATCGGAAGATAAATAGTTGTTAAATTTGTTTTGTTTTACAAGACTCAAGAATCTCCAATAAGTTTTGAGTTATACTAATTCAAAGTACGGTTACCTTGTTTCTGGGACACCTTATATATTATATATATATATATATATATATATATATATATATATATATATATATATATATATATATAATTGTTTATAAACAATTTTTTAACGTATACGATGTTTTTCGGTGCAAATTAAAAAAAAGTACTTTTATGAGTTATTGTTAGGCGATTGCTAAATTTCGCTAGGCCTCAAGTTTTTCTAAAGCTTTCCTTGACTTCAGACATATAAGCCTCACCCCCCGAATCCTATTTAAATCAATCATATTTTCTTTCAAATTTTTCAATATGAAATTTCCATATCATATTTTTATTCCTAAAAAAAAATTCCTTCAGAATGATATATAATACAATATGATGCGATTCCAATTAACACTGTGGCTCCCAAAATGTCGGTCAATCTATTTTTCACCATAGCACCATAATAAGAAATTTGACCACATTAAGTAGTGAAAGTGCTATACATATAGTGTATACCAACGATATTCACTATATAATATTTGCGGATTTTTAAAAAATAGAGATATTTACAATAACCAAGCGCCCCGTTATTACTTATTTAAGAAATAATGAGTGTGTATTAAAATTCTTATATAATAATATTTGTATTTCAGCACTTTGTTTTGTTGCTTTCCCCTTCATTTTGCTTCTTCTTGTGTTACCCTTAATCTTCCTCTTTAGGCTATCTCTTTTCCCTTAATCTTTTTATTGCCTCTGGCTTTGTTCTTTATCTTTGCTGCTACTTCGTTTGAATTTGCTACCTGCTCCTGATAAATCGTGATTGGCCTTATTTTGCTTCTTCTTGTGTTACCCCTAATCTTTCTCTTTAAGCTATGTATTCTTTTCATGTAGATCTTTGTAGGGAACTTACCTGCATGACATAGCATTTAATGCTATATTTCTGTGTCAGTATTCAAATTTAATTTTAATCTTTTTTTATTATTGTTTTATCTCAAAAATTAACAGAAGTTGTGAGAAGATTCCATGGGTAATTAACAGATTCCCCGAAAAATTTATTTAATTTGCTATAAATTGCCTCGATGATTCATTTATTAATTGTAATATACTTAGCCTTTTATATTTAGAATTTCTGAAAAGTCTCTTACTCACAAAATTGCTAACTTCCTTGTAAATTTTGGCAATAGTGTTCTAAGTGATTACCACTAGATGTAAAATTTCTATTACATTTTCTCCAATCATCGTCATCGGAGATATCTATCGAGGTGGATGAAGATGGTCTTTGATCTGATCAAGAATAATACGCCTCTGCGTGTGTTTGTTTATGGTGTACTTGATTTTGCAATGTTAGAAACACAAGATCCTTTGCAAAGCAGCCAGTGCCGCTGAAACTAAGATGACTGGAGTTCTAAGCCTTGTTATGGCCTTCCTCCATCTTGTCAGCAGTTGGAGGATCTGGGTCGTCCTTACTCTGGTTCTTCATCTTCGACCTTACCGCAATAAATGGCCCTAATAGAAACCCTCTTTAAAGACATTTCTCTCATAGAAATTGCTAACTACAAGCTTCTTCACTACCACCCGCAAGGGTATGGCGTTTGTATGTAGATGGGCTAATGCCCTTGCTACAACTGAAACTTTTAGAAGCGGAACGCCCTTCTGACTCTAGTGCACAAGACTAACTGGTACTCTTTTTATGGTCGTCTTTTGCATCTCATTTTAATCTTCCACTATTTATTTCTTCGCCTTTATAGACCAAACAAAGGTGACAATTTTTTGAATGCGATTTTATTAAAACTTGACTGCCATAGACTTCAAGGAGATAGATGAGCACACAGCATTCCTGCTTTCGTCTGAATTTAATCCCATAGTAAACAACTATATTTGACTTGAATTTAAATGATTTAGCTTTTTTATTAAATGTTATTCGTTGATGTGTTTGTTCGATTAATTCATAAAATAACCTTTCTGAAATAATTCCATTATCGCGTTTGGAAATTATAATAAAAATAATAAATTTGTGAAATAGAAATGGTCAGGCCAAGTAGTCAGAATAAACGACAGAAGATAGAGGAAAGGAAACAAAAATTGAACACCATTTTAAACAGAGAAAGACCAGAAGTCGATCTTGAACATAGCTGAAAATATTAAGTTTGCTGAATGGCAATATAAATTCAATTCGATCAATGGCAGGACATATTTAATTCGCTTCATGGTAAAAAAATTAAATTCGCTGAATGGTTCGAAAGATAAAATTTGTTGAATGGCAAGAAGATAAATTCGCAAAACTGAAAGAAAGGTTAAATTTGCTTAATAACAAGGGAATTCAATTCATTAAATGGCAGGTCAGATAAAATTATTTGAATGATAGGACACAGATAATTAAGTTATTGGTAGGACACATTAGATTTGCTTATTGGCAGGACACAAGAATTTTGCTTATTTTCAAAACAGATGATATTTGCTAATTGGTAGGAAAAAAAAATCATTGAAGGCTAAGATAAATAAAATTAGCTAAACTGAAGGAAATATAAAAGTCGCTGAGTGGCAAAAAAGATTAGCTTTGCTGAATGTCATGAAATCTTTTGTGGGGGCGGGGGAGATGGCAGGACAAATGAAATTCGCTAAATTGAAGGGAAAGATTAAATTCGCCGAAAGCACGAAAGATTAAGTTCGCTAAATGGCAGGACAATTCAATTCATTGAACGGAAGGAAAAATTAAATTCACTGACTTGCATGAAAGATTAACTTCCTGAATGGCAATAAAATATAATAGGTAAACCTGATGATCGGCAGCGCGCCCGAAAAAGTAAGGGGGGGGGGGTCAGCCGAAACGACACTAAGTTGCGTTTGGTTAAATAAAAACGTTGAACATTATTCTATAAACAATTTTGAATATATACTGGGGAGCAGTGCCCTCTAGACCCACCCCAATTGATTGCAAATCAGGATCATCGTAGGGGGATCCTTCCGCAGTGATATCTCCCCCATGAGCAGTCCCCTTGAATTTACTCGAAAAAGATGAATCATATTGGAACGGGGACGAAATATTTTGCGTCCCATCGGTCGCGTCACCAATCTTCAGGTTTACCATTTAATATATTGAATGGTAAGTTTATATGAAATTTGTTGAACTGCGGGAAAGATTATATTTGTTAAATAGTAGGAGTATATTGGGCTAGCCTTGAGTGGATCCTATATTCTATGATGGTCCTTAGTTCTCTAGAAATTTAGCAGACTTGAGCAATGAATATAGATTTTAAGAGGGTAGACGGTTTCCTTATAGCGCGATAATATATGTTGATCTTAAAAATAATATCAATAGATAATTATAAATAATTAAATTTTGTTGTTTGTAAATATAGTTTTAAATAAATAAATTCCTTTTTTGTATTTTTAATTATAGAAAAAATAAATTCAATTATTTGTAAATATAAGTATTAATAATTAAGGTAAGTGTTTAGATTTGTGGCCCCTGATTGTGAGCGCGAAGAATGGGATCTAAAAGTATAGACATAACCATATTTAACATTCGACATTTGCATTCAAATCTCATGTTTGACTTTCGAATTATGAATATTACGAGGTTTTTTAAGTTCAAGGGTGTGAGGGAACCACGGGGAGCGAATCCCCCCGTTTCGAAACAAAATAACGAGTCGAAACAATAGAGTGAAATTAGTTATGTCTATTATTTTTAGATCGCATTGTTCGCGCGCAAAATCAGGCGCCACTAATCTTAACAATTGCCATAATTAAATTTCATTGCTTATAAATATAATTATAAACAATAAAATTTTGTTGTTCGTAAATATGAATATAATTAGTTGATTTAAATTTTTTGTCAATATAATTATAAATAAAAAAAACTTTGTTGTTTGTAATTATAATTATAAATAATTAAAATTCCCTTGTTTGTAAATACCTCTCTTGCACTTCTCGACTGTGTAAATGTGTTATACTTGCTATAGATAAAGTAAAATTAAGAACAAATCTTTTACCACTGTGTAAAAGAAAATTCCTACTTCGTGTGCATTGTTTCGAATCTATACATGCCAATATATCGCATAGCGATAGGAGAGATATAGAACAGAGAATTTGTATTTATTTTCTTACTTTACACCTGAGATAATGTTTAACCATAGAATTTTTTCTCACATCCATTGATTTTCCAGGGAATTGGAACCTAAATCTGGCTTTGCGTTTCTCCTGAAGTAAATGTCACCTTAGCGTTCGCGTAATCTCGCAATTCTTCTATTTTCAGACTCAGCTGCGGGTAAATTAAAGTTCATCCTTATTCTTCGTATTCCTTCCAATGGAGCTTTTTAGCCGGTGCAGTTTGAAAATATCTTCCATAAACCTTCCCGAAAGGCTTTGAATCGCATCACGTGCTACTTTTTCCGATTAAATATAGTCTGTGGGGGAAAAGGAGCCTCCAAAATTTTCTTTTTCTATGAACCTACTGAGAGGAGGACGCTTTTATCACTAAAAGATAGATAAATTATTCTCAAGGCGTGATTTAAGAGAAGGCCTGGTGTGAGACCAGTTACTTCCAAGCGAATTGGTTAATAATTCGGATAAAACCTTTTAGCGGAAGATACTTCTATTCTAGATCGTTTCTATCCATCTCCCAATAATATCTTAACATACTGAGGATACTCTAATGTTATTTCGGCATCTCTTTCTGCCATTATGATTATTAAAACTTCCGCTCCGCAGATAAATTCGCTTTGCATCTTGTCGTTCTCAGTCTATCGCCATTTGCCTTTTGAAAGGTCGATAAGTCTTTTTTTTTAGCTTCCCTTATTGGCTCCATCTCTTTTCTCGAGATCAGAAGAGGGTCCTTAGATGCCTTCACAGTTAACTGAGATGAACTCTGTACAGTCAAGCAGAAGAAACGAGATTAGAGTTAGGCCTAAAACCTACGACAAGCATTTCATTTTAGAATTAACCGCCAGCGACGAAGGCAGCCAAATTTGAGGGTTTCCCTATTGAATAAATTTAATTTTGTGTGAACTAAGCACGTGTACGTTTAGATATGTACATTTGGATCGATTTTCATACGTGTTTTATACAAAAAATTGTGGGTACTCATTGTATTATCAAATGTACGACTTTGTTTTTAAGATCTCCACGATTTTACTGGTTTTGCGGTGTCGTTTTTCATAAAAAAAAACTTCTCGTTTGGCTCCGCACTATGGTAAAGCGATGTAATGATAACCCCACAAGGATGGAGGGGGGGGGGAACAGAGGTACTTGCTACAAATGAAAATTGGAGGAGCAACACGGCCTTTTAACCTCAATACCTCAAGAGAAACTGGTGTTCTCCTTTGAGGGATCTTTTAAATATCTATCTTTTGTCGCGCCTGTATAGACCCCAAAAGGGTGAAAGAGGTAGTTAAACGTTTTAAAAAATTGTGATAATATTTTTTAACAAAGTTTCTTTACATCTTTGTGACTTTTGAAAGTTTAACGCCCTGCTTTACCTTTTTGGGGGTCTATAAAGAAGCGCCAGATTCTCTTGGGGCTTTATGGTCACTGTCTGTGTCTTGGCTAAGTAACATGTGATTATCCACATTAAAAAGGTTTGGTAAGTATCAGCTAATCTTTAATTGCTTTGCCACATTATTTTATTCACCGTTTACAGAACAAATCCAAATTGTTAATGCAAAATGCAAAGTTATTCTAAAATCCATGGTTGATAAAATCCATCGCTAATCCAGCATTCATCTTTAATTTAAATCCTATCACTATGCAAAAATGCATCGTTAATTAAAGATACATTGTCAATCCAAAATACATTGTTAATGTCAAATCCAATCGTGGGACTTTTCCCTTATTATGGTGCAATTTCGTCTCAGCCAGTTCATCTCAGTTAAGTGTGAAGGCATCTAAAGACCTTTAAAAAATGGTCGAACGGCCGTTTACTTGAGTAATTATGCTGTGTCATCTTTAGTATTACGATATCCTTTGCGATTATTTTTAAAACTATAAGCATTGTTTTCACCTTTAAAACTGACAACGTACGGAACTTGTAGAGGACGAACGTCTGGAGGATTTTATCAGTGCAATGGGTTTTCAGAGGGATTTGCAGGGAAATGTGCGAGTGTTTCGTGTATGTAGTTCCTGATAAATTGACAGAAACATTATTATCTATAATAAATCCTTGCCAGAGATGCTGTATGTATAAACATTTGACTCATAACCACTCGCATAACTTTAAAAATCCAGAAACAGGCTGAAATGGGGAGTAAAAAAGAATGTAGAACTGCTCGTTCTCTGAGCGACTCCTATATTTGCAAGTTTTTATGGAGGCCACGAAATAAAGGAAAAGACAATTGCTCAAATTTACAAGAATATTGTAAAGTTTTATCTATAAAACAATGTTTAGCTTCCATCTTTTTTTTAACTTTAATTAGCTTTTATTTGTTTAGTTTCCTTTTATTCGCCCCCTAAATTCCCACAATACTTATAACAAAGAAACTTTTTCATCCCACGATTCCCGCGCATTAGAAAGGCAGTTCAGCCAGCCTCCTCAGCCGGCCGTTCAGCCATCTGGCTGAGGAAAGGATATTCCGCCTTAATAAGAGAAAAGATCCTCCATCGTTAATTCAAAGTCTATAGTTTTTCAAAATCTATGATTAATCTAAAATACATCGTTAATTCAAAGTTCATCGTTAATCCCAAATTTTGTGCTTACATCAATTATATTAGATCAATACGAGTTGCAAATAGGCAGTTTTAATTGACTCGTATTTCACCAAACTCATTTACAAGTCATTTATTTCGTGGATAAAGCTTTCCGCCCAATCTTGGAAAGAAGATGGCTAAGAAAACGGTGAAATTAGTATAAGTAAAAATGTGTTTAAAATTCCAAGTAACGAAAAGAGGACACGACAAAGAACCAGTTTGGGATTGAATAACTTCTGTGTATGGATGTGATACACTTCTTTTTTCACGCCTGAACAGTCCTAACAAAGGGTGAAAAATAGCGTTAAACATTCTTCAAAAAAATAGATTTGTAAGAGAATACTGAGAGGGAATATGCTAATGTCACTCTTGGTCATTTATTCCAAAAGCATGAGAGATATAAATAATAGCCTTTCTTTTCTTACACATCAATAGTATTAATATTATAACCTATAAAGCAGAATTTGCAAAAAAGGCAAGATGAGAAATAAGGGAATCGTCAGATCGAGCCAGTTACTACATAGTGGAAAGTGTAAACGGTAGAGTCACTATACTCACTTGCCCAACTTCTAGTCCCCCAAAACTAGCTGATTCAGGAAGGCTCGAAGTTTGCTAGTTTTTTCCAAGGTACCAATTAATATACAGATACATATGGGTTCTAGATTTCTGTAAAAATCCAATATCGGCTACTTCCGCTGTTGGCCCTTGATTATTGCTTGCGTTGGGCCAGCATGTTATCTTATGAACCAAAACCTATTATTTTAAAAGAAAACCTTAGAAAATTGAGGCTTTCCTGTTGGATAACGAATTTAGACTAATAGCTAACCGCAGTGACAGGAATGTTGTCAGCCATAGTTTTACTGACTAGAATGACCACCGCGCTTGTGTAGATTGAGGCACTGAGTTAAAATGGGACTGTCTCCAATTGCAAACACAACAAATCCAACAAAAACTAAATAAAAGCATACATTTTAATCTACACATGCAGAACTCTATCTGAGGAGGTACATCTCAGAGAACTGCTAAGTAAACTCAATGGTAGTAGTAAATCCGATATAATTAGTCTGTTTAAGACCAGAAATGTAAGGAAACTATCATTGAAAAAGTAACCAACAACTATTCTACCAAAAAGGAACAGAAGTTCAAATGCAGCATGGAGTTGGATTATTGATACATATTAAAGACCTCAAGGAACGGATAATCAAGTTTCACAGCATATCGGAAAAAGTAGCTTAAGTAAACCTATCAGGTCTAAGAAAGATAACCTCATCATAGGCCAAGTGTACGCATACGACAGCTGCTAGTAAGAGGAAGATTTCCAAATATTCTATGATTTTTTTTTTATTTAAGGGGCTATCTGGCGACTGCCGACTTAGGCATAAGTCGCAGTAAACAAACAGCCTAGTTCTAGGCTACTTTAAAAAATTGAACAGGAAACAACAATAAAAAGAAATAACAATAACAAAGCAATAACAAAAACAATAACAAAAACAACAACAACAATTAAACCTGGTTTAATGAAAGGGCCGCCCTCCCCCCAAAAGTCAATAAGTCCACCAGTCAAAGTGCACGCACTCGTCCCAAGTACAAGGTACAGGCGGTAGCCACCCCGCCCATCCCGGTACCAGGACAGGTGTCGTGCGCGAAGATCACCCAGACTGGGACATTCGACAAGAATGTGCTGAATAGTCCGGGGGACGACGCAGTCGTTGCAAATAGGGCGCAGGCGAGCGCTCCATCAAATAGCGATGCGTCACACGAGTGTGCCCGATTCGGGGACGACAGAAAGCAACCTGAAGCTGCCGCGGCATTGGGGGATAGGTCCATGGGAACAGTCGCGGCGCAATGGCACGCAACTTTAAGTTCCCTTCAACCGTCTCCCATCCTTTTTGCCAAGCAGTCCGAAGAGCTGCCCGTATTCCTGCAATGTAGTCAGCGTGAGGAAGAGCGAAACGCTGATCCGGTCGCAGAGTCCTCAAAGACTCTTTAGCGCCCTCATCGGCGCGCTCATTCCCCGCAATTCCTACATGTCCAGGAATCCAGCAGAAGAAGATCTCTATATCTGCACCAGCTCGCCAAAACCGTGGCGTCACGGATTTCGATAACCAGTATGCGGAGATTCCAATGCCCCGAGAGCACTCAGGGCACTTTGTGAGTCGCTATAGATCACATCCGGTCTCCGAACCGGGCACGTCGCGTAATCTCCCGTACCGAGTGCTGTATTGCCACCAGCTCGGCCGTGAAGACAGACGCAGCGCCTGGTAGAGCACCGCTGACTTCAAACAGAGGAGATACGGCGTGGAAGCCCACCCCCTCTTGGAACTTGGAGCCATCCGTATACACTGGCACGGTACCATGGAGACATGATGTGTGCTCCAAAAAGTACGAACGCAATACTCCCGGCGCTGTACAAGCTTTGGGAGCAGAAGCGTGGCGACAAATAGCCAAATGTGGTACCCTCCAGGGTGGCGTCCTGGGCAGAACCAGGGGCGCCACCGGCCCGAGCGCTATATCTACCTCTCGAAGGAGTTTCCTGGCCCTAAACTTAAAGGGCTTAGGGTATCACTGGCGTCTCTGGGCGGCATAGGCACCATCGAGATTAACTGCAGATGCAGTGAGAGCTGTTGGCGACTGAGGGAGGCGCCGGGCGAGTGATGCACTGCACGCGGCGCAGAGCGAGTGGCATCTCCCCAGCATCGACCAACAGGCTCTCAATGGGGGAAGTGCAGGAGGCACCGGTTGCAAGGCAAAGGCCGGTGTGGTGGATCGAATCCACCTTCCGCAATAAACGCTCGGCTGCAGATGCATAAAACTCGAATCCGTAGTCGAGTTTAGAGCGAATAAAGAATCGATAAAAAATTAGGGCAGTAGCCCTATCAGCGCCCCAAGCACTGAACGTCACGGAACGGAGAATGTCCATGGCGTGGGTACAAGAGACCCTAATGCTGCGAATATGAGCCTCCCAGGTGAGGCGTCGGTCGAATACAAGACCAAGGAAACGGTGCGACTCAACCACATCCAGGCGCACCCGATTAAGAAACCAATCTGGGTCGGAGGGAAGCCGTGGATGGCAGCAAAAGTGCACTACCTTAGACTTGGCCAAAGAAAACCGAAACCTGTGCGCTTCGGCATAGCGAGAGACGTGGTTCACTGCCTGTTGGAGTCGACGCTCCAGAGTTGGCATCTGGGCCACGCCAAAAGAGATCAAAAGAGGGTCCAAGTAGAGCGTAGCAAGAACATCTTCCGGCAGCACCGAGGTGATGTCGTTGATGCTCAGGGCAAAGAGTGTGACACTGATGACACTTCCCTGCGGGACACCCTCTTCTTGCTCCTTTGGGCCGGAGAGGGCTCCCCCCACCCGTACGCAGAATCGACGATCTGGCAAAAATTCAGATATAAACATTTGGAGGCGTCCCCTCGCCCCCATCGTGTGGAGAGTCTCCATGATACCGTATCGCCATGCGGTATCATAGGCCTTCTCCAGATCAAAAAACACCGTGGCGTAGTGCTGTCTACGAATGAAAGCCTCGTAGACGGCATTTTCCAGTGTGAGCAGAGCATCCGACGTGGAGTGGAACTTACGGAAGCCGCACTGTGCAGAAGACAGATGGCCTCCGCTGTCCAGGAAATAGGCTAATCTAACATTTACTAATTTATCCATCAACTTGCACACGCGAGAGGTTAGAGAGATTGGGCGGAAACCGGTCAGAGTAGAGTGATCTCTCTCCGGCTTGCGAAAGGCGAGCACAGTAGCGATTTGCCAGGAGTCTGGGAGAAGACCTTTGCGACCAGATCCTGTTGAACAAATCTAACAAAAAGGCCAAGCCTTGCTTACTCAGGTGTCGAAGCATGGCGTACGGGACATCGTCCAAGCCATGGGCGGTGTCCGCGCACAAGGTGAGAGCGGAACGCAACTCACTCACAGTAAACTTGTCGTTGAACGGTTCTCCACCTCTAGAGGTAAAGTCCAGCCGGCGGCCTTCCGCGACATCACGACGTGCATTGAATTCTGGCGGAGCAGTATCACAGCTAAAGAATGCAGAAAAAGTGGGCGCTAAGGATTTCGCCACGGACGCGGGGTCCGAGATTGTGGTCCCATTCTCCTGGAGAACGGGAGGGGGGGTTCTGCGAGAACTTTCCCCGAATCCTTTTGACTCGCTTCCACACCTCAGCTAAAGGGGTCTTCCCGTTAAGTGAAGACACGTATGCCCGCCAAGAAGAGCGGCGGGCGTGCTTCGATATATACCGGAACCTAGCCCTAGCCCGACGAAATTCAGTGACAGTGAAATCGTTCGTACGGCACTTATAGCGCATGTAGGCATAACGCTTCTGTTTGAGGGCCGTCTCACACTCGGCCGACCACCATGGGAGTAATCAGCGTGCAAAACGGCCAGACGTTTTATGAATAGTTGCCAGGCCCACGGCGATGAGGTTGCAAGAGAAGAACTCAGCGGCCTCATCTCCTGACCTGAACTCCTCGACTGAGATAGAGAATTCAGTTATTTCCTGAAATGCACGCCACCGCACCGACGCCAAGCACCACCGAGGTGGTATCTCAGGCGGCAGTTGCCCTGAAAATGATATTTGAATGGGTAAGTGATCACTACCATGGAGGTCATCGACCACCTCCCAATCAAAATCAGGCTGTGCAGCCCAAGAGCACAGAGATAGGTCGACGCAAGAAAATGAAGTGGTTCTCAGGCAGTAATGCGTAAACTCATCCACGTTTAGGACACCTATCTCAAGCTCTTCGATCAGATAAGCAAGGACTTTTCCCCTTGGATTTATGAAGTGATCTCCCCAGAAGGGATGCCTGCTGTTTAGATCACCGAGCAAGAGATAGGGCCTCGGCAACCGAGACACGACGCGTCGGAAGTCCCCCGCGTCGAAGTCAGCTGACGGTGGAATGTACGCAGAAATCAGAGTATACCTCTTATCCAGGTGCAGCTGCACAGCCACTGCCTGAAAGGAGGTATCTAAAGAGAAAGGAAGAACGGAGACATCATGCCGGGTGTAAACCACGCATCCCCCAGCCCGGCCATCCCTTGGTGGTGGGGTCGAAAGACCCTTATACCCCAGGAGGGCGGGCAGGGGGCACGCGACTAGTATGGTCTCCTGCAAAACGAGAGCTAACGGGGAACGGGATGAGACGAGCCTCCGCAACTCCTCCAAGTTTGCCCGGAGAACACGGCAATTCCATTAAAGGAATATGTCCTTCAGGCCTAGCTTGGAGGAGACGCGGGGGCCCTCCTCGAACTGAAGACCCTCACGGAAATGGCCGTACGCTTCCCGGGGGCGGAGCCCCAGGCGCTTTTGGTCGGACAAAGCGCTGAAGGCGCTGTCGCCTTCGAAGACTTATTGGGGGAGGTTGGGCTCGCCATGCGAGTCTTTTCCTCCCTCCGCATCAAAACCTTAGGCGGGCGTTGCGGCTTCGGAGGCGGGGGGCCCTCTTTTAAAGGGACCACCGTCTCCGAGCCACTCGCTCCACCACTAGGCGTGGGCGAAGGAGCCGAAGCTCCTTTGTTGCTGTCCTTCTTTCGGCGAACAGCTTTAGGAACCCCGGAAGATGGCCTAGAGACCATCTTCAGGAATGTTGCCTCCTGTGAGTCTAACGACTCGGTGGAGGGGCGTGGCCGTTTCGCCTTACGGGAAACGTTCACGCTGGGAGAAGAGGGGGGAGCCCTGGTTTTACCCGGGACAGGGTATGAACCCTTTTTGCCACCAGCTTTACCAAGGGAGCGCCCGGGTTGGGTAGAGCCCGCAGAAGGGCTCCAAATGGGCGCTGAAAAACCATGTTCGTTGGCCTAGATGGGCCAGGAGCAGAGGGTACCTTTCTAACTATTGAGGCATATGAGGTCCCAGGCAGAGCCGGGCGTGCTAGGACCAAGTCCTTTGCCTCGCGGAATGAGAGTCGATCCTGGGCCTGAACGGCCAGGATTTCTTTCTCAAGGAGATATGCACCACATTGCTTTAAAGAAGCAGAGTGTGCTCTCCGCAATTGACACACTTGGCCACACACGATTTGGACTTATCGTGTGCGACCTTGGAGCAATTTAAACAGACTTCGGGTGACCCCATCTTTGCACGTCTACGTGAGCGATTCGTATGGCCGAAGCGGTGACAGTAATAGCACCACCGCGGCAGTTGCACGATTGCCTTCACGCGGTAGCAGGACGAACCGGCACGCACCGACTCAGGGAGCTTGTCAAAGTCGAACGTGACAAAGAGTGTAGGAGTAGTCTCGAGACCCCTTCCTGTTTTATCATCACACGTTCGACCTTGGCTGCCCCATGGTCGGCCAGCTCTAGGGTGATGTCCTAAATGGATTAATAAACAAGTTCCCTTACATAAACTACTCCTTTTAAAAATTTTATGGTAGAGTGCGGCGACACACTCACCGGGGTGCCATGAAGTGTCCGAAGAGCACTTATCTTGGCCGCCTCGGCGGGATTCGCCGCATTCGCCAGAAGGCTCCCGTCCGAGAAACGGGTCACTTTCGGCTCTCTACCTATTGCACTAGCAAATCCTCTTTTCTAATGGATCATGTTGCCCTTGGACAACATGGTACCATCAGTGGAGCAAATAACGAGGAAGCGTTTGAAGCCAGTGGGCTTGAAAACTCCAGGTAACCTCTAGATCAGGGGCCCTGATGTCATCGAGGCCCGCCCTGTGCACTTTTCGTCTTTGTCATAGTTAGGAGCTCCGTACCCGGGGGGACAGAGGGGCCGGATGTGCCGTTCTTGGCTTTGTCACTTGCCAAAGTGGCAGCAGACCCATCCGCCTCCACAGCCCCCGTGGATGGAGAGAAGACCCTGGTATTCTTGGTCTTTCTTGACTTTTTCTTTTTTGGAGAGGAGGGCGGGGAATGAACCTGCTTCTCTCCTCCACCCACAGAAGCCCATAGGCCAGATGGACTGGCCTTAGCCAGGTCTTTCTCCTGGTGGTCGCAGGGGCACTGGTCAGAGGAGATCCCTCTCCTCCTCGTTCTGCCTCGGAGGCCCCAGCCGTTTGAGGAGGACCTTGCATATAGGCGGATTCAAGTTCGGTGCTTGGCGCTGAGCCCGGATTCCCCCCCATGGAAGGCCCAACCGTCTGAAGCTGGTTTTCCTCAAGGACAGTGTCTATCACAGAAGGAGCCTCCAGTTGGCCATCCCCTCCCAGGATATTGCAGGTCCCCTTGGCAGCGTCATAAGTCTTTAGTGGGGAGGCACAGGCCTTGACCCCGGCAAGGTTTAATATTCTTGCCAGCAGGTCATTTGAGGAAAGCGCCTGAAGGGGCCTGGCTTCCCTCTCCCCCCTAAAGGGGTTTGCCCTACCGAGCCACTCGCACGAGAGGCGGTCGGCAATGGGCTGCCTGCTGGCTTTCTTGGCAGTCCCCTTAGAAAGCAAAGGAGGGACTGCCGCTGGAGATAGGGATTTTTTTTTTTCAAGGGGCTATCTGGCGACTGCCGACTTAGGCATAAGTTGCCGTAAACAAACAGCCTAGTTCTAGGCTACTTTAAAAAATTGAACAGGAAACAATAAAAAGAAATAAAAATAACAAAGCAATAACAGAAAACAACCACAACAATTAAACCAGCTTAAATGAAAGGGAGAAGGCCGGCCTCCCCAAAAAAGTCAATAAGTCCACCAGTCAAAGTACACGCAGTCGTCCCGAATACAAGGGACAGGCGGTAGCGAACCCGCCCATCCTGGAACCGGGACAGGTGTCGTGCGCGAAGATCACCCAGACTGGGACATTCGACAAGAATGTCCCGAACAGTCTGGGAGACGACGCAGTCGTTGCAATAGGGCGCAGGCGAGCGCTCTATCAAATAGCGATGCGTCACACGAGTGTGCCCGATTCGGAGACGACAGAAAGCAACCTGATGCCGCCGCGGCATTGGAAGATAGGTCCATGGGAACAGTCGCGGCGCAATGGCACGCAACTTTAAGTTCCCTTCGACCGTCTCCCATCTTCTTTGCCAAGCAGTCCGAAGAGCTGCCTGTATTCCTGCCATGTAGTCAGTGTGAGGAAGAGCAAAACGCTGATCCGGTCGCAGAGTCCTCGCGGACTCTTTGGCGCCCTCATTGGCTCGCTCATTTCCCGCAATTCCTACATGTCCAGGAACCCAGCAGAAGATAATCTCAACATCTGCCCGGCTCGCCAAAACCGTGGCGTCACAGGTTTCGCGAACCAGGGGATGCGGAGATTCCAATGCCCCGAGAGCACTCAGGGTGCTTTGTGAGTCGCTATAGATCACAATCTGGTCTCCGAACCTAGCACGTCGCGTAATCTCCCCAGAGAGAATGCCTGCCGTTCAGATCTCCAAGCAAGAGATAGGGCTTTTGCAACCATGCCACGACGCGCCGAAAGGCCCCCGCGTCAAAGTCAGCTGACGGTGAAATGTACGCAGAAATGATAGTATACCTCCTATCCAGGTGCAGTTTCACAGTCATTGCCTCAAAGGAGGTATCTAAAGAGAAAGGAAGAACGGAGACATCATCTTGGGTGTAAACCGCGCATTTCCCAGCCCGGCCATCCCAAGGTGGTGGGGTCGCAAGACCCTTAGACCCCGGGAGAGGAGGCAGCGGGCAAGCGCCTAGCATGGTCTCCTGCAAAAAAATAGCTAACGGGGAACGGGACGAGACGAGCCTCAGCAGCTCCTCCCAGTTGGCCCGGAGTCCAAGGCAATTCCATTGAAGGAATATGCCCTCCATGCCTAGCTCGACGGAGACGCAAAGGCCCTCCTCGAATTGGAGACCCTCACGGGAATGGCCGTACGCTTCCCGGGGGCAGAACCCCGAGCGCTGTTGGCCGGACAAAGCGCTGAAGGCGCTGTTGGCCGGACAAAGCTCTGAAGGCGCTGTTGCCTTCGAGGACTTATTGGGGGAGGTTGGGCTTGCCATGCGAGTCTTTTCCTCCCTTCGCCTTGAAACCTTAGGTGGGCGTTGCGGCTTCGGAGGCGGAGGGGCCCTCTTTTCGAGGAACCACCGTCTTCGAGCCACTCGCTCCACCTCGGGGCGTGGGCGAAGGGGCCGAAGCTCCTTTGTTGCTGTCCTCCTTTCGGGGAACAGCTTTAGGAACCCCGGAAGATGGCCTAGCAACCATCTTCAGGGGTGTTGCCTCCTGTGAGTCTAACGACTCGGTGGAGGCGCGTGGCCGTTTTGCCTTACGGGAAACAGTCACGCTGGATGAAGAGATGGGAGCCCTGGTTTTAGCCTGGGCAGGGGAAGAACCCTTTTTGTCACCAGCTTTACCAGGGGAGCGCCCAGGTTGGGTAGAGCCCGCAGAAGGGCTCCGAATGGGAGCGGAAACAACCGTGCTCGTTGTCCTGGATGGGCCAGGCTTAGAGGGTGCCTTTCTAACAATTGAGGAATATGACCTCCTTTCACAAAGTTCATGGTAGAGTGCGGCGTCACACTCACCGGGGTGCCATGAAGTGTCCAAACAGCACTTATCTTGGCCGCCTCGGCGTGATTCGCCGCATTCGCCAGAAGGCTCCCGTCCGACAAACGGGTTACCTACGGCTCTCTACCAATTGCACTAGCTAATCTTCTCCTCTGATGGATCATGTTGCCCTTGGACAACATGCTGCCATAAGTGGAGCAAATAACGAGGAAGCGCTTGAAGCCAGCGGGCTTGAAAACGCCAGGTAACCTCTGAATGAGGGGCCCCGATGTCTTTGTCATCGTCAGGAGCTCCGTACCCGGGGGGGGGGCAGAGAGCCGGATGTGCCGATCTTGGCTTGGTCGCTTGCCAAAGTGGCAGCAGACCCATCCGTCCCCGTAGCCCCCGCGTATGGAGAGGAGCCCCGAGTCTTCTTCGTCTTTTTGGTCTTTTTTCTTTTTTGGAGAGGAGGGCAGGGAATGAACCCGCTTCTCACCCCCGCTGGTAGAAGCCCCCAGGCCAGATGGACCGGCCTCAGCCAGGTCCTTCTAGGTAATTGAGAAGGTCCTGGTGGTCGCAGGGGCATCATCCGGAGGAGATCCCTTCCCTTCTTTTACTGCCTGAGAATCCAGAGCCGTTTGATGAGGACCTTGCATAGGGGCGGATTCGGGTTTGGTGCTTGGCGCCGAGCCTGAATTCTTCCCCATTGAAGGCCCTACCGTCTGAGGCTGATTTTCCTTAAGGACCATGTCTATCAAAGGAGGGCCTCCAGTTGGCCATGCCCTCCCAGGACATTGCAGGTCCCCTTGGCAGCGTCATAAGTCTTTAGTGGGGAGGCACAAGCCTTGACCCCGGCAAGGTTTAATATTTTTGCCAGCAGGTCTTTTGAGGGAAGTGACCGAAGGGGCCTGGCTTCTCTCTCCCCCCTAAGGGGGCTTGCCCTACCGAGCCGCTTGCACGAGGGGCGGTCGGCAATGGGCTGCCTGCTGGCTTTCTTGGCAGTCCCCTTAGAAAGCAAAGGAGGGACTGCCGCTGGAGATAGGGAGGTGCATGAAAGCACCTCCAGAGAATGGGGTGAGGGGGAGTCCCCTACACCCGTAGGCGTAGGAGAGGAGTAAGCCTCCTCTCCGGTTAAAGCGGTATGGTGGGTCCCCTGCGCAAGCACAGGGGGGGGGGACCTCCATCTTTTCTGTGGAGCTGCACGAGGGCGGCTCCGTTGTTTTAGGGAAATTAAGGGGAGATGTGTATTTTTTTCATCATTGGGCATGGTGACCCTCTTTGTTTTACGGGACGCAATCGCTCACCACCTCTTGCAGCATCCCGCACTGCAAGAGGTGCTTACAGGCCCGGCAGAGCCAGGCGCTGCCATTTGGGACCACTTCTCCCGCCTGGTGGCCTGGCAGTCCTTCGGCATGGCGGCTCCACCTTGAACACTGCGTAAAAAAGATAGATTTTAAACAGGAGAGGAAAAGGGATGAGAGGGAAGGTATGGGTGGGAATTCAGCAGGTTGTTAAAAAAAACACATCCGACCCGAAGCTGAGGGGTTAGGGAACAATGTCTTCTCCCCCCTCAGCCCCGATCCGGGGTGGTTGGCTTGAAAAGAAGGTCAGCCTTCTACCCTGTGAAATTAGAGGCTGACCAGAGAAAGTTGTGGGAGAGGTTGTATCAAAAGCGACGAGATAGAAGAGAAATACAGGCTATCTGAAGGAAGGAAGCGAGGCTAAGCTGGGGCCGGACGGAGTGCTGAATCCAGTCAGCACGGCGGCCAGGATGGCAAATCGCTGCGCCCCTTACGGGGAAATATTCTATGATGACATTAGGACAAGCCTAGACGAACATAAAACTCATTTCAACATCGTCTTGGGAGACTTTAATGCAAAAGTTGGCTAATGTAATGAGTCATATATTGGAAAGAGGCAGAAAGAGGCAGCAGCAAAGAATATCTTGGATTAGACCAAAGTATGAGATCTACGAGGAAATTTATTACATTCAGGTGGTAGGAAAAAACTCAATAATTTCTAAGTCATCAATAAAATCTAAATCAGCCACAGCCGGACAATGCGTAAGAGAGAAGAAAGTTATTCCATTCAATTATGATACATAATTCCAGTGTCATCTTCTGATAGCATACCATGAAAATCCCTTTCACCCCAGTAATACCAGCCTATACAAACGAAGACGAATAACTTGTTGAAACACATAACAGATGCTGCTGAAGAATACAAGGACACACAAAATAAGAACAAACTCTCACAATGAGACGTAAACCTAGTGAAGTACCGCACAAAGGAACAAAGACAAACCACCAAATTGAATTAGCAGAATATAACAAGCTTATTAAAAAGGAGTAGAAAGCTGACATCAGAAAATATAATGCATCTATTTTTGGAGACACCATCAAAGAAGGAAAGGGGTATTAAATGGCTAAAAAAAGGACTTCATAATGAAAAATCCCATATAGTTACCATAAAAGAAACAGTACAATCATCAAAGTTCGAAAAATATAGTTAAAAAGACAAAGTAGTACTATGAAAAGTTGAACTGAAGAAATAACACCATCCAGAACCACAACCAACCAACAACACTCAATAATGTCCCAGCGCTACGCAAATAAAAAATTGAAATTACATACAAACAAATGAATATATACAAACCACAGGGTCCGAACAACATTAGTTGGTAATGTCTGAACGAATCTTGATATCTTGTGGACAAACTAACTTGCTTATTCACTGAAGGTGAATAAGCATACATACTTTGAACCAGCTCATTGATAAAGTCTTAGAGCATAATATCACTCTACATATAATTGGTATTTGAAGACTATCGGAAAGCATATAATTTATTATAAACACAAGCGATAATAACAGCCTTGAAGAACTAAGGATCAGGTCTACATAAATATCCCCCAAAAAACATATACTAAAATTTTAGATAAAAAACATTAGAATGCATACTGATTAAGAAATGGTTTAATTACAGAAAGGTGTTAGGCAAGTATACAATATCTATCTGAAGTTGATCTTCTGCCGTCTAGAACAAATCTTCAGGAGAAAAAACTGGCAAAATTAAGTAAATGTACTTTAATTATCTGAGATTCTTGAGGATATTGTAGCAAGAGCTGATGACATAGAAGAGAGTCAAACAATGGTGTAAGCATTTAACCTTGAACGTAAAAGAATCAGTCTAAAAATTAATCATAGTAAAACATAAGTCTCAACAAAGCAACCACAGATCGACATGTTAGACATTATAATTCACAACTGGCAAATTAAAATGATAGAGAAATATATCTATCTAGCTCAACAGGTTACAATGTCACTGGGAAAAGATCAAGAGATCCGACGGAGAATCAGTATGGGCTGGAAGACATTTGGAAAGGCAAACAGCTTTTTGAAAAGGAAAATGCACATGTGTCTAAAAAGAAAAGTATTCAACAAATGCACAAACCCAGTATAACCATTGGAGCAGAAACTTAGACTGACAAAAACACTTACATTACAGTTTAGAACAAGACTCAAATTCTTGAACGCATTATAATGGCGCTAACTTAGAGTTACAGAAACTCGCCACTTAGATAAGTGAACAAAGCAAAGTTCAGGAAATAGTGGAAGCTAGAAGATAAATCAGGTGAAGCACTTACTAGGCAATACCAAAGAAATAGAGGGTATCGGTGGAAGATTCTTGGCCAAGTGCTTTTTCCCTGGAGGTATTTAATATAGAACGTCTGCATTCTTTTTCTCTTTGCACAATCCTTAACGCTGCCCAGTAGCACGTTAACTACTTCCCTACTCCCGCGGGGATTCCAACTTCTTGAATGTCCGACACGCTTGACCGCTGAACTTTGTGTTGAATTGCTTTAGTTCTGCATTGCCCCGAACCTAGAGTAAGCGTACCCAATACTGGCTCTTCGAAAACATGAGCCTTCTACCATTCCAATTATAAACGTCCAGGCGCTTGTTATTAACCATTATGTGGACTCTTCGTAACACCTCCACTCGGTATATAAAGGGCTGCCACTTCAGCCACTTTGTTTCTCCATTCTAAAAACAACAATTTCGAATCTATAGGGAAGCTCTATATAGATGCTATGTTGACACAGAGATAAAAAACTTAGAAATAACTTACATTCAAAATCATGCATCACAAAAAAACGAATCCCGTAGAGCATGGAGAAATCCGTAAAATTATTCTTTACAAGAATGTAAAAAAAACACGAAATAATATCTTTCCTTACAACAATAATAATAATAATAAGTAATAATTAAAGTATTTATAATGCGCCCTTCATGGCTGTTAGCCCTCACAGAGCGCAGGTTGTGTAGCGAGTGTAGAGAATGTTTACAGGCAAGAGAAGGCAATTCTGAAGAGATGAGATTTCAGTAGACGTTTAAAAGTAGAAAGGGAGGGAAAGGATCGAACTTCGGCAGGAAGGGCATTCAAGAGTCTAGGAGCACAAACCGAGAAGGAACGGTCACATATCAAGCAGAGGACAGAATGAGGAGCGTTCAGGATAGGAGCGAGGTTAGACCGGAGTGCCCGAGGAGTTTGACGACGGGAGAGGGCAGAGGCATTGAACCTAAAAGGTTTAGTGCCTTTTAGGTGATGATAAGAATTTTATAGTGGGCACGGAAGCTAATAGGTAACTAATGTCGCTCCTGTAACAGAGGCAATTAATGAGAGAACCTGAGACGGCGAAGGAGGAAACAGGCAGCATAGTTTTACATTTTTTGATTTTTTTTTTAGGGCCCATCTGGCGGAAACACGACAGCCTAGAACTAGGCTATTTTAAAACAAAAATATGAAAACATAACAATGATAAAAATGGGAAAACCCAACAATTAGGGAGCAATCTCCGGCGTCGGGAAGAGATCCCCCTCACCCCGGTGCAGGAGCGCGCAACCTACAAAGAAAACAATAACAAAAATAGAAACTACTTAAATAAGGGGGAAAAGCCAGGCACCCCCCAAAAGGTCAACAATCCACAAGTCAATGTGCACGAACTCGTCCCAGGTACAAGGAACAGGCGGTAGCGACCCCGCCCATCCCGGTACCGGGACAGGTAACGTGAGCGAAGATCACCCAGACTGGGACATTTGACAAGAATGTGCCGAACAGTCTGGGGGACGACGCAGTCGTCAAAATAGAGTGCGGCGAGCGCTCCATCAAATAGCGTTGCGTCACACGAGTGTGTCCGATTCGAAGACGACAGAAAGCGACCTGAAGCCGTCGCGGAATCGGGGGATATGTCCATGGAAACAGTCGCGGCGCAATGGCACGCAACTTTAAGTTCCCTTCGACCGTCTCCTATCTTCTTTGCCAAGCAGTCCGAAGAGCTGCCCGTATTCCTGCCATGTAGTGGTGGGAGGAAGAGCGAAACGCTGGTCCGGTCTCAGAGTCCTCGCGGACATTTTGGTGCCCTCATCGGCGCGCTCATTCCCCGCAATTCCTACATGTCCAGGAACCCAGCAGAAGATAATCTCGACATCTGCCCGGCTCGCCAAAACCGTGGCAGCACGGATATCGCGAACCAGTGAATGCGGAGATTCCAATGCCCCGAGAGCACTCAGGGCGCTTTGTGAGTCACTATAAATGACAATCCGTTCTCCAAACCTGGCAGGGCGCGTAATCTCCCGCATCGAGGGGTGTATTGCAAACCGGTTTGGCCGTGAAGACAGACGGGGCGCCTGGCACAGCCCCGCTGACTTCAAACAGAGGGAATACGGCGTGGGAGCCGATCCCATCTTTGGACTTGGAGCCTTCCGTATACACTGGCATAGTTTGAGCGTGACACGAGGTGTGCTCCAAAAAGGTCGAATGCAATACTCCCGGCGCTGTACAAGCTTTGTGGGCAGAGGCGTGGCGACAAATAGCCAAATGTGGTACCCTCCAGCGTGGCGTCCTGAGAAGAACCAGGGGCACCACCGGCGCGAAAGCTATACCTAGCTCTCGAGGGAGTTTTGACCAACAGGCTATCAATGAAAGAAGTGCGGAAGGCACAACTCGCAAGGCAAAGGCCGGTGTGGTGGATCGAATCCACCTTCCGCAATAAACGCTCGGCTGCGGATGCATAAAACTCAAATCCAGAGTCGAGCTTCAAACGAACAAAGGATCGATAAAAAATTAGGGCAGTAGCCCTATTAGCGTACAAAGCACTGAACGTCACGGAACAGAGAATATCCATGGCGCGGGTACAAGAGACCCTAAGGCTGCGAATATGAGCCTCCCAAGTGAGGCGTCAGTCGAATACAAGACAAAGAAAACGGTGCGATTCAACCACATCCAGGCGCACCCCAATAAGAAACAGATTTAGGTCGGAGTGGAGCCGTGGATGGCGGCAGAAGGCCACCATCTTAGTCATGGACAAAGAAAGCCGAAACATGTGGGCTTCAGCATAGCGAGAGACGTGGTATGACTAGCGTCGTTCGGCGGCATAGACACCGTTGAGATGAGTTGCCGATGCAGGGAAAGCTGTTGGCAACTGAGGAAGGCGCCAGGCTTGCGCGTACAGTTAAGTGATGCACTGCACGCGGCGCAGAGCGAGTGGCATTTCTTCAGCATCGACCAACAGGCTATCAATGAAAGAAGTGCGGAAGGCACCGCTCGCAAGGCAAAGGCCGGTGTGGTGGATCTAATCCACCTTCCGCAATAACGGCTCGGCTGCGGATGTATAAAACATGAATCCGGAGTCGAGGTTCAAACGAACAAAGGATCGATAAAAAATTAGGGCAGTAGCCCTATTAGCGTCCCAAGCACTGAACGTCACGGAACGGAGAATATCCATGGCGCGGGTACAAGAGATCCTAAGGCTGCGAATATGAGCCTCCCAGGTGAGGCGTCATTCGAATATAAGACCAAGGAAACGGTGCGATTCAACCACATCCAGGCGCACCCCAATAAGAAACAGATCTAGGTCGGAGTGGAGCCGTGGATGGCGGCAAAAGGGCACCATCTTAGTCTTGGACAAAGAAAGCCGAAACATATGGGCTTGGGCATAGCGAGAGACGTGGTTCAATGCCTGTTGGAGTCGACGCTCCAGAGTTGGCATCTGGGCCACAACAAAAAAGATCGAAAGGTCATCAACGTAGAGCGTAGCGAGAACATCTTTCGGCAGCACCAAGGTGATGCCGGTGATGCTCAGGGCAAAGAGTGTGACACTGAGGACACTTGCCTGCGGGACACCCTCTCCCTGCTTCTTCGGGCCAGATAGGTCTCCACCCACCCGTACGCGGAATCGACGATCCTGCAAAAATTCAGATATAAACATTGGGAGGCGTTTCCTCGCCTCCAACGTGTAGAGAGTCTCTATGATACCATATCGCCATGCAGGAACATGGGCCTGCTCCAGATCGAAAAACACCGTGGGGTAGTGCTGTCTACGAAGGAAGGCCTCGCAAACGGCATTTTTCAGTCAGGGCAGAGCATTCGACGTGGGGTGGAACTTGCGGAAGCCGCACTTTGCAGAAGACAGATGGCCTCCGCTGTCCAGGAAAAAGGCTAATCGAACATTTACCAATTTCTCCATCAAATGCATACGCAAGAGGTTAGAGAGGTTGGGCGGAAACCATTCAGAGTAGAGTGATCTCTCCCGGTTTGTGAAAGGAGAGCACAGTTGCGATTCGCCAGGAGTCTGGGAGAAGACCCTCCACCCAGATCCTGTTGAACAAATCTAACAGCAAGGCCATGCCTCGCTCAATCAGGTGTCGAAGTTTGGGACATCGTCCGGACCATAGGCGGTGTCCGCTTCTCCGTCTCTGGAGGTAAAGTCCAGCCGGCGGCCTTCCGCCAAATCACGACGTGCATTGAATACTGGCGGAGCAGCATCCCGGGCTAGAGAATGCGGAAAAAGCGGTCAGGAGGATTCCGCCACAGACGCTGGATTTGAGATTGTGTTCCAAAACCTGTGATAGAGAGGTCTTCCCGTTGAGTGAAGACACGTATTCTCGCCAAAAAGAGCGGCGGACGTGCTTCGAAATATACTGGAACCTAGCCCTAGCCCGACGAAATTCAGCGACAGTGAAATCGTTCGGGCGGCGCTTATAGCGCATGTAGGCATAACGCTTTTGTTTGAGGGCCGTCTCACACTCGGCCAACCACCATGGAAGTGATCAGCGTGCAAAACGGCCAGACGTTCTAGGAATAGTAGCCAGACCCACGGCGATGAGGTTGCTGGAGAAGAACTCAATGGCCTCATCTACCGACCTAATGTCCTCGACTGAGAGAAATTCAGTCATTTCCTGAAATGCAGGCCACCGCGCCAACGGCAAGCACAACCGAGGTGGGCTCCTAGGCGGCAGTTGCCCTGAAAATGATATTTGATTGGGAAGTGATCATTACCATGGAGGTCATCGACCACCCCCAATCAAAATCAGGCTGTGCATCCGAAGAGCACAAATATAGGTCAAGGCAAGAAAATGAAGCGGTTCTCGGACAGTGATGCGTAAATTCATCCACGTTTAGGACACCCTTCCAAAGCTCTTCGATCAGATCGGCAAGGAATTGTCTCTTGGGATTTATTAAGTTATCTCCCTAGAGAGGATGCCTGCCGTTCAGATCTCCTAACAATGGCCTCGGCAAACGTGCCAAGACAAGGCGAAAGTCCCCCGCGTCGAAGTCAGCTGATGGTGAAATGTACGCAGAAATTATAGTATACCTCCTTTCCAAGTGCAGCTGCACAGCCACTGCCTGAAAGGAGGTATGTAAAGAGAAAGGAAGAACGGAGACATCATGCTGGGTGTAAACTGCGCATTTCCCAGCCAAGCCATCCCGTGGTGGCGGGGTCGCAAGACCCTTATACCCCGGGAGTGCAGGCAGGGGGCACGCGACTAGCATGGTCTCCTGGCAAAAGATACCTAACGGGGAACGGGACGAGACGAGCCTCCGCATCTCCTCCCAGTTGGCCCGGAGTCTACGACAATTCCATTGAAGGAATATGCTTTTCTAGGCCTAGCTTGGAGAAGACGCGTGGGCCCTCCTCGAACAGAAGGCCCTCAAGGGGAATGGCCGTACGCCTCCCGGAGGCAGAGCCCCGGGCACTGTTTGCCGGACAAAGCGCTGAAGGCGATGTCGCTTTCGAGGCCCTATTGGGGGAGGGTGGGCTCGCCATGCGAGTATTTTTCTCCCTCCGCCTCGAAACCTTAGGCGGGCGTTGCGGCCTCGGAGGCGGGAGGCCATCTTTTCGAGGAATCACCGTCTCCGAGCCACTCGCTTACCACTAGGCGTGGGCGAAGGAGCCGAAGCTCCTTTGTTGCTGTCTTTCTTTCGGAAGACAGCTTTAGGAACCTCGGGAGATGGCCTAACGACCTACTTCAGGGGTGTTGCCCCCTGTAAGTCTAACGACTCGGTGGAGGCACGTGGCCGTTTCGCCTTAAGGTAAACGGTGACGCTGGGAGAGAAGGGGAAGCCCTCGTTTTAGCCGGTGCTGGGCCTGAACCCTTTTTGTCGCTAGCTTTACCAGGGAAGCGAACGGGTATAGTAAAGCCCGCAGGAGGGCTCCAATTTTGAGCGGAAACAACCGTGCCCGTTGGCCCAGATGGACCAGGAGAAGAATGTGCCTTTCTAACTATTGAGGCATATGACCGCCAAGGCAGAGCCGGGCGCGCCAGGACCAAGTCGTTAGCTTCGCGGAATTAGAGTCGATCCTGGGCCTTAACGGCCAGGATTTCTTTCTCTAGGAGATATGCACCACATTGCTTCGAAGAAGCGGGGTGTGGCTCTCCGCAATTGATACACTTGGCCACACACGATTTAGACTTATCGGGTTCCGCCTTGGAGCAATTTAAAAAGACTTCGGGTGAATTCCACTTTGCACTTCTACAAGAACGATTCGAGTGGCCGAAGCGGAAACCAGATAGCACCGCCGCGGCAGTGGCACGAATGCCTTCACGCAGTAGGGCTACCAACCGGCACGCACCGACTCAAGGAGCTTGTCACAGTCGAACGTGACGAAGAGTCTAGGCATGGGTCTCGAGGCAGCTCTCTGTTTTCTCATCACACGTTCGACCTTGACCGCCCCATAGTCGGCCAGCTCTAAGGTGATGCCCTAAATGGAGTAGTCAACGAGTTTCCTTGCATAAACTACTTCTTTCACAAATTTCATGGTAAAGTGCTGCGTCACACTCACTGGGGTGCCATCAAGTGTCCGAAGAGCACTTATCTTGGCCGCCTCAGCGTGATTCGCCGCATTCGCCAGAAGGCTCCCGTCCGAGAAACGGGTCACACTCGTCTCTCTGCCAATTGCACTAGCTAATCCTTTTCTCTTAAGGATCATGTTGCCCTTGGACAACATGGTGCCATCAGTAGAGCGAATAACGAGGAAGCGTTTGAAGCCAGCGGGCTCGAAAACGGTAGGTAACCTCTGAATCAGGTGCCACGATGTTATCGAGGCTCCATTTTGGTCTTTGTCATAGTTAGATTCTCCGCACCCTAAGGGGCAGAGGGGTCAGATGTGCCGATCTTAGCTTAGGCGCTTGCCAAAGTGGCAGCATACCCATCTGTCCCCGCAGTCCCCGCGGATGGAGAGGAGCTCCAAGTCTTCTTACTCTTTTTTCTGTTCTTCTTCTTTTTTTAGGAGAGTAGGGCGGGGAATGAACCCGCTTCTCAACTCTGCCGGAAGGAGCTCCTAGGCCAGATGGACCGATCTTAGCCTGGTCCCTCTCCGAAATGGAGAAGGTCCTGGTGGTCGCAGGGGAACCGGTTAGAGGAGATCCCTTCCCTCATTGTACTGCTTCAGATCCCTCAGCCGTTTGAGGAGGACCTTGAAAGGGGCGGATTCGGGTTCGGTGCTTGGCGCCGAGCCTGGATTCCCCCCATGGAAAGCCCTACCGTCTGAGGCTGGGTTTCCTCAAGGACAATTTCTATCACAGGTGGGGCCTCCAGTTGGCTATCCCCTCCCAGGTTATCGCAGGTCCCCTTGGCAGCATCATGAGTCTTGTGTGGGGAGGCACATCTCTTGACCCCGGCAAGGTTTTATATTCTTGCCAGCAGGTCTTTCAGGGAAGCGACCGAAGGGGCCTGGCTTCCCTCTTCCCCCTAAAGGGGTTTACCCTACCGAGCCGCTTTGATGGGGAGCGGTTGGTTACGGGCTGCCTGCTGGCTTTCTTGGCAGTCCCCTGGAAAGAAAAGAGGGCACTGGCGCTGGAAAAAGGGAGTTGCACGAAAACACCTCCAAAGAAGGGGGTGAGGGGGAGTCCCCTACACCCGTAGTTTTAGGAGAGGAGTAAGCCTCCTGCCCGGTTAAAGAAGTATGGAGGGTACTCTGCGAATGCACAGGGAAATGGAGACCTCCATTTTTTCGGTGGAGCTGCCCGAGGGCGGCTCCGTTGATGAGCAAGGGGAATTAAGGGGAGATTTTGTTTTTTTCCATCATTAGGCATGATGACCCTAAATTTCTTGCGGGACGCAATAGCTCATCACCTCTCACAGTTGCCCACATTGCAAGAGGTGCATACAGGCTGGCAGAGCCAGGCGCCACCATTTGGGACCACCCCTCTCGCTTGGTGGCATGGCAGTCCATCGGCATGGGGGCTCCAACTTGAACACGGCGTAAAAAGATAGATTGTGAAGAGGAGAGGAAAAGGGATGTGAGGAAGGTATGGGTGGAGATGAAGCAGGTTGTTAAAATATACCCATCCCGAACCGTAGCTCAGCGGTTAGGGGACGTTGTCCCCTCCCCCCTCAGCCTCGATCCGGGACGGTTGGGTTGAGAAGAAGGTCAGCATCTACCCTGTGAAATTAGAGGCTGAACAGAGAAAGTCATGGGAGAGGTTGTATAAAAAGTGACGAAATATGGGAGAAATTCAGACTATCTGAAGGAATGAAGAGAGGCTAAGCTGGGGCCGGACGGAGCGCTGGATCCCGTCGGAACGGCAGCCAGGATGGCAAATCGCCGCGCCCCTTACGGGGGTTCACAGGAGTTAAAGTGTGGTTTTTTAAGTATAGGACGAAATGAGGACTGTTTAAAGGAAAAGGAAACCACCCCTGTAGCAAGAAAAGTGTTAAAGATATAAGGAATCAGTGGGAGGACAACAGGGAGAATTTGGTTGTGGAGTTTTGTGTGGAAAAACGTCCTTAGGGGATCTAGATTTGTTACATTTCTTTCATACATTTACAGAAACTAACACAATAAATCTTGACTTACAACCATGGGAACAAACATAAAATTAGATTCGCTACAAACATGTAGAGAAACAAGAAAATAACTTCCGGGTTCATCAGCCGCTTCGCCGGTTCTCCTGTCAGCTTCCGGACTGAATTGACTCTTGTTCAATTCTCCCCGCGCAAAACGCCTCAATTCACGGTGCTTGCTTTTAAATTCACTGAAATACTCTAAAACTGAACACCCTTTATCTACTGGTACAAATAGTATTTTGTTCTTTTACCCACTTATCCAGTATCATATTGAGAGAACACCTAACCCGATGAGCGAAAATCAGCTCAAATGTCATAAGCCCAATATCAGACTCATACAGTCACTGATTGAAAACAGAAGATAAGGTAAACATCCATCCCAGTTTCTTGGGTTCTCGTACGTGGTGTGGTGTATTTGCCTATTACGTCATTTATGACGGCATAGATAATAAACAATAATAATTCATTCCTTCTACTAGTGCGTGTCAATGGGGCTACTACATCCAACGTAACCTAACTTAACCTAACCTTAACTACCCTAATCCGATAAAATTTTAATAACTTGGATCCTAGCCCCCCTATTTTAATACATCTTTAAAACAAATACAGTCGAAATTCTTGTTTAATTCAAGTGTATCCACAATATTCATGCTTACAAGATCTCGGTTTTTACCTCTTTCTTTAACATTATTTTCACCAGAGGGAAGAAAGTGTGGGTGGAGGAGAGGGAGGTGTATAAAAGACTAGCTACAAAATATTGACTAGCTAAATTTTCTTAAAACGTTACACAGGAAGACTTTTATAGATGAAATTTGAACACTCAGTTTATAAGCTCTTAGTTAAAGAGGGGAAACGAACCAAAGTGATCACCGCTCTAATCAAGTCGACAATACAACACAGTTTTGCATACTAGGAGAAAGCTTTGCTTGACAGTAGCCTGAGTTCAGAAAATTCCTTAAAGCCCGATGCGGAAAATTCCTCTTAACACAGACTTGAAAAGACCAGAGAGATGGAGGGTCCCAGTAGAAGATTCTAGCTGTTTTTTTTTTGCTCCCAAAGGTATTTAAAAGAGAACTACTCTATTGTTCCTAATTTAAGAAATTAAACCTCATTGACCCACAGACATATTCTTGTCTTTTTGTTTAAGGCTCCGCCCAAGGTATTTTGTATGGTATACAAAAAGTACAAAAACGATCTAATCCATTGCGACCCAATTTCTCTGCTATAAACAGAACATCATATGCCTTTGCAAAATATCTGCTCCCACTTCTCTCTCACCTAACCACAAATAAATACACTTTCTGTTGTTCATATGATTTAATCAAGAAAATCTCCAGCCTTTCCAATCTTCATAATTATATCATAGCAAGTTTCGACATTACAAATCCATTCACAATCATTACCAGAAATAATTGGCATCATTTTACATAGAATTTGGGGTTCTTCTAAACATTTTCTACAATTTAGATTTAAAATTTCAATCTTAGTAGCGAAGCGCATATATATATATATATATATATATATATATATATATATATATATATATATATATATATATATATATATTTATATATATATATATATATATATATATATACAATATATATATATATATATATATATATATATATATATATATATATATATATATATATATATATATATATATATATACCAGTCAATGGCCTCGCCACTCTAATTAAATTTTCACCCTTTCAAAATATCACGTTGCTAAAATATACAGTTATAGATTATAGAAGAATAGAAGAAGATATATTAAAATAAATTTTCTAAACTTCACCATTTGTAATTATTTGGGTTTTGAAAAATTCACAAAATTGCCATACTTATATTTATTTCTAAACTTCACCATTTTGTTTTTTGATATTATAAAAGAATTATTAGATATAACAACATAAGTCATAACCAAACTAAGATGAAATTATTATTCAAATACTCAAAAAAATCCCATTCTTAAATTATAGAGTTAGTGATGATGATGATATATATATATATATATATATATATATATATATATATATATATATATATAGAGAGAGAGAGAGAGAGAGAGAGAGAGAGAGAGAGAGAAAGAGAGAAAGAGAGAGAGATTTTAACAAACAGGACACCTCTGGAATCTAATTCTTAAAAGGAAAATGAAGACGTAGGTATTAATGGAGATCATTATTTAATTTATAATTTTTGGATTAATTCTTGTTTCATCTTTAGTGGTTATAGCATTAAGGAAATAAATTTGAACATATTCCTATGATTTATACAATATTTTATATTCAAATAAAAAGCAACAACAAAAGAGCACATAAGATTTGGGATGGCTTCTTAAATATACTAGACAAATAGGGCAAGTTAGAAGGATTGCCATTAATTATGATAAAATCGTATTAGAGAAAATGTCTGTAGAAATGAGATTTTATGTCTTTGTTAGAACTGGAGGTCGTACTACTTCTAAACCAGAGTATTTTTTAACGTTGGCATAATGCTAATAGTGGCCACTTGATCGTTATCCGTAATTTTTCCATTAAAAGGGTCAAATGACTGAAATATAGTGTTTAAATAACTGAGATGAAGTACTTTGGAAATTTCTCGATATAAAAGATAAAATCTAATATAGACCCACTATTAATATAAGTTGGGTTAAGCTATCATTCATATATCCAAAAATTATTATACAGGGCGGGGGGTGAACAGTAACCCGACGGTAAAAAAAATTCCATAAACACTTAATATTCAATTTTATTTACTCATTCCAGTTATTAATGTTTAATAATTGAATGCTGTGAGTCGAAATCACCGTTAATTTCAACATTTGTGTTTATTAGCGAAGTCTTATAAAATAATTTTTGGTTTTATTTGCAGGGTTCTTAAGCCCACAATTATGAACAAAGTGACTCTGCAACAGAGAATCTTTGGTATGAAAAATACTTCAAATATGGTAATGCACAAGGAGTCCGTGAAGAATGCATAAAGGCTCAAGAGGAGTTCAGTTTGAACAAATTTTATGATTTTACATATTAAGGTGCTTTTATAAAATTCATTCAGTTGTTACATAAATAAATCTTTAAATTAAATGGTTTTGATTAACTGCCGGCTGACCTTTAGCCACCCTTGCATATCCTCGAGCCACCATATGTTTTGCTTCATGCAATTGTTATTTAATTTATTCTTTTGGTTCCTTTAAATTTTGCAATCGGTTTACCTTACACAAAGGGATAAATGGGTTAAAATTCATTTTTAATTAAGTACGATTTCTCAAAATTGCGCAAAAACAAGCTATTTATTTGTCTACCACTAGTCACTAATAATGATGCCTAGAAAATTATTTTAAATGCTATCATTTTTATTTTTGGAAAAGGTAGTTTGTAAAGGTATTCGGCGCCATCACCTTCAAACTTGACTTTATAAGTTACCGTTTCCTTCTCCTGTCATTTATTGCCACGTTGAGATCACTTTTGCGGCTGAAAGTTTTTGTATCCTTCCTTTGTTTGGAAACCACAAAACAGAGGCTTCTTTTATCCATCCGTGGTAAGGATCAATATCTTGAAAAGTGAAGCAAATCAACCTTTCCTTCTGTTTGTTATCTTATAACTATGGTTATTTAGTGTACCATCCTTGATGCATAAGGGATCCTTTGTTTAAGACGGCTAAATTGTCTGTCAAGGATAGATTGGGAAAATACGTGATACGGCACTAAAGAACTCTTACTCTTTCTTAGCAGTTCCGACAAGAAGTGCCAGAAAGCTCTTCCTGTTCAAGGTCTAATATTAATTATCATATTAATCCTAATTGGCTAGATTTATATTCGCATATGAGACTTAAGAAAATTTAAACCCTCTCTAGATGTCATAAAAGCATGACGAAAGCCTAGCAATAATATAAAAATTAAAGATAATATAAAAACAAGTTTTCATGAAGACAACAATTTTAAAGTAAATTTTTTTATATAATTGCTAAAATAATTACATACATTTGAATGTAAAATATATTACCTCCATGGGTATAGTTATATTAATTTTAAAGGTGCCATTTGTTGAATTCACTTGAACGTATAGCATTATCTCATTCTCTACGATGAATGCGATAACTGTAGGAGCTATGCATATTGTACCAGAGATATATAAAATATATATTATAATAAAAATAAAGTCCAGGTATTTAAAGAATGCGACATGTTTTGCATCGATGTATTTCTATGTGTCAAATTTCAAAATATGGATAGAATGGAGATGACATTGCAACACAAATAGATCGGGATAGTAGAAATAGAAACCGAATTAATTGGCTTATTAGGAAATCCAACCAAAGGTTATTTGAAACCGGAGCCTCTTTCTCCATTCACCGCTTCTCGGACAGGCTTTTGAGAGCGGACCCTTTGACTATAAACCGAATAAGGACAACGTAGACGAATTGTTAGATAGAGAGATTGGTGGGTACTAGTTTGTTCGCTAGTTAAGAAGGAAGAGAAGAATAATATAAATACCATTAGAAATACTCTAATTATAACGAATCTTTTCTCAAATAATAATAATTACTGTCTCGGTCTTTTTTCCTAGTTTCGACAAAGGAAACAGGATATGGTTTTGTATTTTCTTGTATCTTTGAAGATGTTACGAGTTTTAATGAAAGGCGTCAGATAAATAAAGTGTTTTTTACCTAAGAATCGTCTATTCCCTCGCTATAATTTTGAAATCGTGCTATTATGAACTTTGGAGAACTTATACATGGCCTCAATCTAGACATAAAGACAAATATAAGACAAATTGAAAGATGTGGAAAAAGAATCACAAACGCAAAATTTAGCGGTCGCTTTTAACAAAACTTGTTACGATGAAAATATATATATACTCGTATATACGAGGGGCGGTCAATAAGTTTTGCAATTCGGATATAAGGAAACGAGATATAGGAAAAGGGGTTTATTATTTTTCAATATAACTACCATCGACTTCAATGCACTTGCGCCACTTGTCCCTGAAGCTTCGAATTCCCGACAACCAGAAATCTCCCGACTGCTGTTCAATCCACTCCTGGACGGCGAGATGGACATCTTCATCGTCCCCGAACCGGCGTCCACGCAGTGCAGCCTTGAGCTGGCGAAATAAAAAGTAGTCACTAGGGGCCAGATTGGGACTGTAGGGCGGATGGTTGAGCTCTTCGAATCCGCAGTCGAGCAGGGCAGCTTGTGCAACTCTGGCCTTGTGGACTTTGACGACGTTGAAGTCGATCATTGGGCGTGAGGTTTCTAGGGACCCAATAAGCAGAGACCTTGGTCATGGCCAAATTGTCGTTGATGATGTTCATAACACTTTCATGTGATATTCCAAGTTCTCTCTCGATTTCTTCGACCTTCACCGGTCGATTTTCGAGGATCATCCTCTCCATACGGGCCACATTGTGCTCGTTGGTCACGTCTGACGGGCGTCTTGGACTAGGGTCATCATCTAGGGACTCACGACCATGGCAGGACTCCCTATTCACGTAAGCAATGGTTGCATAGAAATGGGCGGTATTGGTGTACACTGCGCCTTGCGTTCATGGATCTCTTTTGCATTCTTGCCTTTCTGGGTCCAAATTTGATTACTGCGCTGTGCTCAACCTTCTCCATTGTTAAAAAATTTGTGATTGACGATCTGCGATAAGCTACTGCTTCTTAAATATACGAAGCAGGAGCGTGCGGCTGCAGGTCCTGACTTGTCATAACTTGTCCTAACACCCCTATACACAGCCATCCCCCTCCCTCTGTTTTCCCTACCGAATCGCAAAACTTATTGACCGCCCCTCGTATATCGGTAACATTTTAAAATTTACAGATTTCAACGGTTTGGTAATTCTCACCATTCTTCAATTAAATTTTCTTCCATTCCTCCATACACTACATTCTCCCTCTACTATAGAGATTTCTTTAGTGCACACACTATTTTAATTATGCCGCATATTTTCTCTGCGATTTAAGATTATGTTTAGGGATAGATTTCTTAAGACATTATTTTTGTTATTTTCAAAACACATATCTACTAAAGACCCTTTCTTATTGATCGTTGTTATTTTGAAAAGAATGTTGCCTTTATTCTAGTGATTTTAACACCATTCCTTATTTACCAGCAATAGAACTCCATAATATTGTTTCCTCTACCTTGCTCTACTGTTGATATATAGTTTTATTGAAAACAGCCTTCATACACTGTCCGCCAAACTTCTATTCTGCGATTCTGACCAAATAGTTCTATTTTCGTTTAGTTCCCGCATAATAATTTCACTCGGGGTTTTATTATTATTAGGTTTGCATTTGCAAACCTAAGCCTTAATGCAACGCTTTGTTTAAGAAGATTGTGCTTCTTTCCACCCGAAAGGCGTGGAGGTCAGATTAGTGTGAGCATATCTCCATTTCTTTTAGAGATTGAATGGGATAGAACGATGTAGTGGAGAAAAAAATGAATTAGAATTATGATTCCGGAAATGTATTTGATGTACTTAAGAATTTGACTCTTTGGTAAGAAGCTGAACTTAATTTAGCAAAACAAAGCTAGCAAAATAGCCGGTAGAAAAAGAAAATAAGATTGCGAGCACTTTTACAAGTATCAAACAGGCCTCAAATATTAAATGAAAACAAATGGAAGGATAAACATTAAATAGTAGAGAAAAAAGAGAGTCGGATAGAGACTTGATTAGCCATAATGTTATATTTTGCGAATTTACAAAGTTAATAATGAAAGGGTGAAGGTTGCACACATTAAGTATGTTTTTGACAAATAATGACTAGGATGCAAAATTGCTTTGACACTCTCACATCAATGCATAATTATTAGAATGCCAGCTTATTTTGGCCCTTCACAATTAATACTTAATTACTATGTAGAACGCAAGATTACTTTAAAAAACCACTACATAGGTACTAGAACACAATAATACTTTTGCACTGTCCCGATTAATACATAATTAATGCAACGCAAAATTATTTTTACCCTTTCCCAATCAATTCATATATACTAGAACGCAAGATTATTTTGATACTTTCCAAATCAAATCACAACTACTAGGATGCAAAGTTACTCTAAGATTATCGCAATTAATATATAATTACTAGAAAGCAAGATTACCATGGCAATGTCCCAATAATGTATAATTTACAGAACAAAAAAAACTTTGGGACTATTCAACTTAATTACATGAATAGAAAGAGACATTATTAAAGCCCTTTGTTCACTGCACAAAATGAATTTATGATTGATGCTGTTTTATTCCTACACTGATTTTTTTGTTCCTCCCTCTAATTTAACGCTCGCAGCAATCACTACTGTTTTTTATAAATAATATCTGGTTTAGGTGTGGGTTATAAGAAGAATCATATTTAAATAAAACAATGTTAAATTGTTTGAGAAGGTTAGTGTGTTAAAAATGACAGATGAATGGTTAATTACAATCATAAAATGACATTTGGGTTATTTCTTGGCAATTATCTCCTAAAAAAAAAGACGGAAGCATAATTCAGCGATGTTTAATAAAAACAAAAGCACTGGGAAGCACAATTTATTTTTCTGCGGGTAATTTGCATCTGACTACATATATATACGATGATATTATTACCGATAAATTCCGATATACGCAAATAGGTTAAATACATAGAAGCATCGATTGCCCACGTATCATGTGCTTTATAAGTATAACAAGTTATTATTATTTAAAAAACTTTCGTCGTAAGTTACTTTTTGTGCACCACTCTTATGCAAGATGCGTTTTATAAACTTAATACATCTCACTGGTTAAAGGATAACACCACTTACTCTAATAATACACCATTACTTTACCCACAAACATCTTAGTCTTTTTGTGCATTTAATTTGAGCCCCCATCAAAACCTTGATCAATATTTTTCACAAACTCTCAGCCACTAAAATTAGTTTATAAATATGGATAGAAACCTATCCAAATACCATTACTCATTATTCTCACACTCCATTCCTATATTCCGATTTATGCTGTGCTCAGCTCCCTAGTCATTAAAATTATTGAATAGCAATGGCGATATCATACACCATATTCTGCCCGAACGTACGTCTTTTTTTTAACCTAAATACTTTTCCATTCTCTCCAGGTGTACCAAATCTCCATCATCCATCTTTCATCTTGTCACCAATTCGTCTAATCATATCTTCTACAATCAATTTATTTTATCTGTACCGGGCTTTTATGGTCTTATCCAGGTATATATTCCATTATGGTTTATCTCTAATCAGGGGAAGATGTTTCGCTGTTTAGGGGTGAACGACAGTCTCTAAGAAAAGCCAGACGCAGATTGTGAGGGAACCCGACGTGGGCCCTCTTGAGCAGAACGAAACTTCTATGCGCTGCCGAAGGCCCGGTTAGGCCTAAATTGGTAAGCCTAACCCTCCCCCCCCTCCCCTTCCATAAGCGGTAGCCTCGAACCGTGTCCACCACGATTCACTTTTACACGGGCAGAATAGCCTCTGCAAGAAGATTCGAGGCCATTCGAGAGTAGAGCTATTTCCCGCTTACCGACCCCCCACCCAAACCCCGGAGAGAGGCTTGGACATAAATAACGCTCGACTCCCATGAAAAGACACAGAGTTGAGAAGTTTCGCCCGGACCCCAGAAGATTCCCCATAGTTCCAAGGCAGGTGCTAACAACAAATCAAAGTGACAGCTGAACTATTTAGTGTATTTGGAATTAGCCCCAGCAGTGATGTAATTCCACTTAACGATCGCCACCGAATGATTTTCCGAACTTCTTTCATCAACTCCTGTCAAAGCCCTCCTTCGTTCGCCCCTTATGTCGGGTGACCAAAATACTCTACCCTGGACCGGAAGTTACCGCCCACCCCCACCCCCTTGTTCTTGGAGAACCGTCATCACTTCATGTTCCCTCTCAGAAGTTTCAAACGGCCTCACCTCACGGGCAGAAGACATCCGTAAGCCGACCCCTCTCCCCCCTTCAATAAAGTAATTGAGTTAAATCCCCCCTCCCCCATTTGAATAGTCTCCTCCTGTAATACCTTAACTTCTAACTTCATAGTCTGATTTATAACTACAATTCTCCTCCCCTTCGTTTACTGATGTGATTTTGTGCGTTAATTCTCTGAGGTAATTTTGGCGTTATTTTTGTGTAAATAAAATTATATTTTTGTAAATGCCTCTTTAAATAACCTTTAGCTTTGCCATTGCATTCTCATCTCTCATTTTCAGGCCGTCTAAACTAGCGGTCCCTTCGTTGGTTCACCTGTAAGTTATCGGTTCCTCCCCCATAGATATAATATGGTATTGATGTAATATAATGTCATACCACCTCGCATATATTTAAATATGAGTACGCGAAACTTTAAAGGAAAATAGGATCGCGAACTCAAATAAAAAATATTATTAGCCTATTGATAATTAGTATTTGTCAAGCTATTAACGTGCGATAAAAGATCATGATTTTCAGCAGATGCATAAACATATTTTCCCCCGTTAAGTTTACTTTGGTACGATTCAGACTTATGAATATAACTTATTTTCTCTAAAGGAGAAGGCAAATTTCTCATTAAAATTCATTTCGAATCTCGCAAAGTGCTTTTACGCTTTGCCATAATAAAAGTCTAGGAAATTCGATCGCGAAGAACGCAATCATTACAAAAAAGGACCCATTACGGATTGACTTTTTCGCGGCAAGAAACACACAACTCTCCGCAGCAGCTCAATTATTGGAAAGCACGCTGACAAATCCAGCAAACTTAGCATTGGAAATGGTGCACGACTAACAGACAACTAAAACGCCTCGGTAACCGAATCCATTAGCACTAATTCTATCTCAGAGTTCCCAAAGAACTTCCTTATATTCTGCTTTACCCAGAAAGAATTACTTTTTCGATTGGAGAACATCACAATTTTTCAGAGCAAAATAAAATTGCTTTTGTGCGCTTCATTACAACATTAATGATAGTGTCTCTCCTGTTTTGAGCAACATAAAGAGCTCTTGCTCTTAAGTAATATTCAAGGATACAAATCTCGAGCATTCATGTTTCTACCATCTTACCGATAATAGAAAGGTTGGCTAGGTCCTACCTGACTCTTATCTGCACACTGCTTAAAAATTACATTACACACTAGGGCCTAACCTCATTCAGGACTTTCTCAGGCAGAAATTCAGCATACACTTGTTATTTATATATATATATATATATATATATATATATATATATATATATATATATATATATATATATATATATATATCAAACGAGCATTTAAACACTGCAGCGACACATGATCTAGAAATAACAAGACAAACACAGACGAGGAACCCAAATTGACGAAACTTTCTACGCTAATAAAGAGATTTCGGCTCCCAAGCCTCACTGACAACGATCATTGAAGATATCGCTACCCTATCTATCTAGAAGGCTGCTAAATTTCAAGCAAACAAGGGTCACCTCGAGAGGAATATCTGCAAACCTTATCCGACATGCCCTCGCATTATGTACCACGAAGAATTAGGGCACTAAGGCCTTCAATTCTACCCTAGGTACAAAACTGCCAGGAACCAGAAAGGACACTACACTAAGGAACGTATTGGTAATGTGTTATATACTGTCCCCAGGCACGTTTCAATTTACAATAACGATTATATCACGTACAGGTTATTTCTCATAGAGTCTGAATCAATTATCTTTATTATATTAGCATTAATTTCTGAAAAAGAAACCAAAGAGACCGGCATTAGTTCTCAGGTGGTAAACAGCTCTCCAATCGGGCAAATATGGATAAATCATCTTAACCTTCTCCTTAGGAGGGGCGGTCAATAAGTTTTGTAATTCGGATATAAGGAGACGAGATATGAGGAAATGTGTTTTATTATTTTTCAATATAACTACCCTCGACTTAAATGCACTTGCGCCACAGGTCCTTGAGGCTTCGAATTACCGACAACCAGAAATCTCCCGACTGCTGTCCAATCCACACCTAAACGTCGAGCTAGACATCTCCATCGTCCCCACACCGGCATCCACGCAGTGTAGCCTTGAGCTGGCGTAATGAAAAGTAGTCGCTAGGGGCCAGATCTGGACTGTAGGGGAGATGGTTGAGCTCCTCAAATCAACACTCGCGCAGGGCAGCTTGTGCAACTCTGGCCTTGTGGACAGGGGCATTGTCGTGGAGGCACATAGTCCTTCCACGAGGCGCATAGTCCACCATAAACACTCCCGGAGAATCCCAGAAGTTGATGGCTATGATCTTTCTGGCTAAGGGGTCGGTCCGGAACTTGATGGGGGTCGGAGAGCCCCAGTGCTTTCAGCCCATGCTTTGAAGCTTGGTCTCGGGATCCCAGTAATAGACCCACGTTTCATCACCTGTCACTATGCGTGACTTGAATCCCACTGGGTCTTAGTCGTACAGGAGCAGCAGCTCCTCCGAACTTTGGCGACGTTGAAGTCGATCATGGGGCGTGAGATTTCGTGAGGTTCTAGGGACCCAACGGGAAGAGACCTTGGTCATGGCCAAATTGTCGTGATAATGTTGATAACACTTCCATGTGATATTCCAAGTTCTCGCTCGATTTCTTCGACCTTCACCTGTCGATTTTCGAAGATCATCCTCTTTACACAGGCCACATTGTCCTTGTTGGTCACGTCTAACGGGCGTCCTGGACATGGGTCATCTTCAAGGGACTCACGACCATTGCCGAACTCCCTATTCCATCGAACAATGCTTGCATAGGAAGGGGCAGTGTTGGTGTACACTGTAACCATGCGTTCATGGATGTCTTTCGCATTCTTTCCTTCCTTGGTCAAAAATTTAATCACTGCGCGATGCTCAACCTTCTCCATTGTTTAAAGATCTGTGACTGGCGATCTGCGATTAGCTACTGCTTCTTAAATAGACGAGGCAAGAGCGTGTAGCTGCAGGTCCTGACTTGTCATAACTTGTCCTAACACCCCCACAAACAGCCATCTCCCTCCCTCTGTTTTGCCCTACCCTTTCGCAAAACATTTTTACCACCCCTCGTAAAAGCAGTGATTATCTGTTCGAAATAAAGATCGATTATTCGGCTTTAGTAGTGATATAATTTAATTATTGAGGCAGAATAGTACTAATTATGCCTCGATTTGTCCTTTAGAAACCTTTATTACCTTACTCAAAAATCTTAGAATAAAATCAATCAGCGAAACGGATCGGTCTCTTGTACTCTTTGTGATCGAATATACAGCAAATTTTCAACAGTGCAAAGTATGTTTGAAGGTCGTCTATAAGGATGCGTTATTTCATATACTTTTGAAACCAACCTCAGTAAAAAAGTTAACCTTTGTCATCTCCATTGGATACCTTAGTGGTTCATGATGGTACGGGTACTTTGCAATATCTCTAAATCAATTCATTAATACATCAATCATATTTTGAGAGATTAAAACCCGATTTAGATTTGTCAACTTACCGAACAACTTTTCAAATTTCCTCCTTGAACTTCATTAGATAGACTTATTAGACAAAAAATAGATTGCAATGGCACACTATAATTAGATATATGTAGTTAATTAGCAATTAAACGATACCTACAATAGTTCTTAGCCTTAATTTAATTTACTCATTAGGCTCCCACGTTACCCTGGAACCACTTTTGGCACTTCTTTTCCTTGTATTTGCACTCTCTATGCGCAGGACCCACTCAATTGCACTCTTTGCACTCTTTTCCATCTTTTACTCACTAGTGCTGATCCTTGATTGCAAAGCAATTTGTACAGAGTTGATTGTGTACATATTCCTCTGCTTTAATCTGCGAGAAAGTGATTCTTAAATTGAAGGCTAAGAGGCTTTGGTATTTGGCCTTCCTTGAATGTGATGATCTTGAGCAGATTATTGATTCTATCCAGCTCAACCACATACGTCACCTTTGCCCACGTTTGCTTTGCCAGCGCTTCTTTTTTAATAGCCTTGGCTGAGATTTCGCCTATATTCTGGTCTATCTCTCTTAAAATTACAGCCCTATGAGTCATGATCTCAAGTCGCATTTTCCCTAACTTCATCCTGGTGGCAACTAGCCACATACCCGGAGTAGGAATCCATGAGCCCAATCATGGCAATATTTAATTTCCCGTTGATAACTTCCGCTACCCTTTCTCTGGCTAGTTTCATCCCACCTCTATCTAATCGATTCCGCCCCACCTGAATTGTGCATGATTAAAGTGCGCATGGTGTAGTAAAAATAAGAGAAATCAGAGCAATCACTCTAGATTATATTTGTCCTTTCACTGTATCCCGCTGCTTAGTCACACTTTACTTTAGTTACTTTTAATTCACTACTTAACTTCTGGCTTGAATGCATGTTCTTAATTCTCTTACCGCTTCACTTAATAGGTTCAACAGATTTCTAAAGCATCACGTAGGGCGAAAATTTTCTGTTGCCCTTGCCGCTTTAATGAATTTGACTACGCGATCGATAGAATTCAAATTTATTCAACGAGGGTTCACTTTGCTCTGAAATATCGGATAATGAAGATGGTAGAATTTACGAATTGAACTAAGTGTGTTTGTTTGTAGTGTGACAAATAATGTGAAGGGTAAACTAAACAAAATAAAAGTTGAAAAGAGAAGGTATTTTAAGAAATTTGCAAAGGGAGGCAAGGCGCCTGGTGATCAGGCTTATCACTTAATTAATATTTCTGTTTTGAGTATCTATTGTTGTTGTCCTGGTTTTAATTATTTTAACGACGTTCAAGCCTTTTGTCTTAAAACTTTAATGTTTTTATACCTAGCGAGCATTTTCTCTTGTTTTATGATAGGATTATTACTATTTCATTATCTAGTATTGTTGTATCTATTTAATCTGTGGTGTATGTTGGTTTTATGTTTATTTGGCCTTCTTATTTCCTCTTTGTCTTATTTGCTATTTTTGAGTCATGGTTAGTAGGGTTTTTCTTTGCCGTAAATTGTTTAAGTTTCCTTATTTTAGTGGGCTTCATGATCGGTTATAAGTCAATAATCTTCTCCTTTGTTTAACAATTTTTATCATGCAAAGAAGGACTCTTCGTTACCGTCAGTTATAAGGCTAGCGGAGCTTGTAAATATTGCATGGCTTCTGGCTATTCTGTTCTAGTTAATCATTTGATCAATTTCCTCATTTATGTCTTGATTAACTTTTTCCTGCATATTCCTAGTCCGTTCTTCGATGATTATGTCAATGAGGCTTATCCACACCTCCCTGTGCAACTCTTCTTTATCGCCTGGGTGTATCTGTAATTAAGTACACGCCTTTTTTATGCACGACCTGTAGTCTCCTCTTCGGTGAACTCGAGGCACAATAGAGCGGAAGCGAGGTAGAGCAGAATAGATTTTAAGATTGTATTGTAGATCTTCTTATTGCTCTTTGGGAAGTTTCTAGCATGAATAGAGTTTTGACTGCGGTCGACGCTTTCAAAATTTGTTCAGAGACGCACTTACTGTACTCAGATGAATTAATCATCATTCCAAGTACATTGCACTCCGTGGTGTAAGGTGAGCGCCTATCACCCACCCTGACATCTGTTAGTACTCTTCTTACAATGGGTGCTACCTTGAATTTCTCCTGGTTAGTTCTTATTTTCCATTTTGATTCATAGATGTTAATATTTCGATTTCTGCCACGATCAGGCGAGCATGCATAGACGCATTACGCAGAGTACACTGGATTAGCTGGCTTAAATCATGCGCAAATTGAATGTTGAGGCAAGACGGTTCGACAAAGGCTGGGGCATCTGCTGTGTATATTGAGTAAAGAGTGGGGGACACCCTCTGAAAAGCAGGATGCCTGCATTAAACATAAACATAGGTCGCTCTATGTTCCCCAACTGATATACGCAGCTCCTTCTATGATTTAATCACATAGAGTTCTTTCTAAATTTTCATTAAGTACGAGCAGCATCCCTCTATGCCACAACTTATCAAATGCTTTTGATACATCCCGACAAACAATGTCTACATAACTCGCTTCCCTTTTCGTTAGGACAAGCTTTTCTGTGCCGACATTTATCGGCAGCTCCATACTTCGCTTTTCCGAAAGCCGAGTTGGTACAGATTGTAAAGTGAGTTATTCTCCAGGTGAGACACCAGTGTTCGGTAAAGGATTTTCTCGAAGCGCTTCACGCCAAATTCTAAGAGTGAAATTGTCCGCTATATCTTTCTCCTCATTGGATCCTTTCCGTACTTAGCCAGAAATATCATTTTAGTTGTTTTGAAAGCATCCGGGAAGTATCCTCTATTTAAACAGTCGTTAAACATTCTTATAACTCTTTCAAGGACATTTGTTGATGCCTTTTTAATATTTAACTTTGTTTGCCCCCATTTACCCGCGGCCTTCTATCGGAATGATCGGAGGAGTTGCTTTTCAGTTATATTGGCGCATCCATCGCACTGTGTATCCACCTGATGGTGCCAGTGTGTTTTATTTATTTTTGTCTTAAGCTCGGCTATATATTTGGCTTTCGAACTGTATATTATATTCTTCGTACTCTTAAGTTATACTGAATATTTTTTTGCCCAATAACTTAGGGAATATTGCTTCTTTTGTTTTAATGTTTCCATCTTCGTGTCATATTCCTATTTTCTTCGTTATACCAGTCGATCCTTTGAGATGCCTGTTTTTTGGGACAGAAACTATTTTAGAGATTCTTCACAATCGATACTTTCGATCGCATCGTCTACATTGTTGATTGAGGACCATCTGTTTGAGCTCGGTTTTTATCTCTTTACTTCTTTTAATCGACTCAATTGATGAGTTTCCGATGTTTATCTCTCTTAGTAATTTCATTTTTCGGTATATTCATAAATATATTCGGTCTATCTATATGTTGAGAAAAACTTATGATCGAATTTCTGGATACAAAATCTATCTGCGATTATTAAGTAGTTACTAAAGGCGTTTAGAGTCTCGTTAATCTCCTCGAAACTTGCCTCATCCAAATAGGAAAGATGATAGTTCTGGAGGAGGTGTGCGTACCTCATCTGCCTTTCTATAGTTTTTTTTAAGTACAGCTTGGGATTGTATAGGGTTCCTATTGATGCTAAATAGAATCCCAATAGTATTACTATAGGGTACCTGGAATGGTTCCTTGTATTATAAAAACGGCAGGTGACGATTAACCAGGCATATGTCTGCCTTCGTAGCACCACCTTCCCTAACATGGGTGGGAAAGTTTGGGCCAATCCCTTTGTCAATGAGTCTGCCATCGAGGACATCACTACCCAACCGAAGAAGCTGCTAAATTTCAAGCAAGCAAGGGTCACCTCGAGAGGAATATCTGTAATCCTTCAGCGAAACGCCCTCGATTTGTATAATATCGTGTTATGTATCACGAAGAATTAGGCGACCAAGTCCTTCAATTCTATCCTAGGTACAAACTCGCTAGCAACCAGCAAGGACACTACACTAAAGGAGGTATTGGTAATGTGTTATATACTGTCCTCAGGCATGTTTTCATTTACAATAACGATTCTATCACATACAGGTTATTCCTCATAGAGTCTTGATCAGTTATCTTTATTATATTAGCATTACCTTCTGAAAAAGAAACCAAAGAGACCTTCATTCATTTTCTGATGGCAAACAGCTCTCCAATCAGCAAATATGTATATTTCATCTTAACCCTCTCTTCAGATGAAATATTTTAAAGAAAAATATAATGTGACTTAAAAACGGTGATTATCTTTTTCAAATGACGATCGATCATTTGGCTTTAGTAGTGATATAATTCAATTCTTGAGGCAGAATAGTATAAATTATCCTTCGAATTGTCCGTTAGCAACCTTTATTACCTTACTCAAAAATCTTATAATATACGGCAAATTTTCAACAGTGCAAACTATGTTTGAATGTTGTCTATAAGGATGCGTTATTTTATATACTTATGAAACCAGCCTCAGTAGAAAAGATAACCTTTGTCATTCACAACGTCTCCATTGTTGCTTGAGGACCAACTGTTTGAGCTCTGTTTTTATCTCTTTAATTCTTTTAATCGACTCAATTGATGCGTTTTTATGTTTATCTCGGTTATCAATTTTATTTTCCGGTATAAATCATTCATTTATTCTGTCTATCTATATGTTGAGAAGAAATTATAATCGGATTTCTGGATATAAACTCTATCCGCGATGAATTAGGTAGTTATTAGAGGCGTCTAGAGCCTCGCCAATCGCCTCAAGACTTGTCTCATCCAAATAGAGAGGATGATAGTTCTGGAGGAGGTGTGCATACCTAGTCTGCTTTTCTGTAGTTTTTTTAAGTACGGCTTGGGCTTGTATAGGGTTCCTTATGATGCTTAACAGAATCCCATTGTTCTTACTACATTGTACCTGGAATGGTTCATTGTGATATATAAACGGTAGGTGACGATGGGCAAGACATAGGTCTAGCTTCGTAGCACCCGCTCACCTAACATGGGTGGCAATGTTTGGGCCAATCCCCTGGGCAATGAGTCTGTCTAGCAAAGTATCGAGGATCCTACCAATCGCATTGAAGGATCTATAGACGGTCTCCTGACACCTGACATTCTGGTCGTATTAGTATTGTGGGGGTCCTTCTGCCAAATCGGACAGTGAGAAACTCTAGAAGTAAAAAGTCACTCCTTATTGGCTCGTATCCAGTTGCTATGACTATCATTCCAATTCGACTTCAATCTCTAGCGTGAGATAAGATTATTAAGAGATTTCAGATTTTCTTGTATTTTACTCCTTTTTTTAATCGAAATAGCGGCTCTTTTGAATCGCTCTTGTGAATAATTCGTCATCAACACGTCGTAATACTAAATTTTCATTTGTTCACTACGCGTGTTGATTTCGGAAGCACGAAATACAGACAGTGATTATTATTAATATTATTATACAAATACAGAAGTTTCCAATGGAAATGGTAAGCGTACAAGACCAAGGGTGGTCCCATAGTTAAACATACAGCAAACAAAGAAAAAAGAAAAAGAAACCATATTAAAAGAAAATGTGTTAAAACAAAGTCATTGATTAAAAAATAAATTTATTTACTTTAGATTTAAACAGCGAGTCAATCGAGTTGTATTTCATCTAACAAGACAAATCACTTTGCTGTTCCTGTTGAAAATGTTATTAGAGAGACGTGTGAATCGAGCTACTGTAAAAGTCTCAGGCAGAGGAGAATGGAGTGGATGTTCATTATTATTCAAAATCTTAAATAAAAAAATAATCATTCGACCAATCTACGTTTTTGTAGGTTAATATTTAAATTAGGCAACAGAAATTTAATATTATTGTTTGCTCTATTGAGCACTCTAAGATGGCAATCAGCAGTCGACTTCCAGACAGTAGAACAATATTCAAATTTAGGCAAAATAAAAGCAAATATAAAACGTAAAACTGCTTCATTATTTCCAAATGTGTTCCTGCATTTTCTAAGTAGACCAGTCTTCTGAGCAATGGAGGAAGAAACTGGAAGAAGATGAGTTTCAAAATTAAGCTTTCTGTCTAAAACATCACCAAGCATCTTAATATTATCAAAAGAATCCAGACAAATAATATCAAGCAATAAAGGCAGATGATTTGGATTTGTTTAAGTTCTACTGCGACTAAAAATAATTGAGTGTAATTTTCTAGCATTCAAAACCAGGCCCCAACGAGTACATCAGTGCCTCAGAACAACCGGAATATATAACACAACACCATCAAACACTTCTTCAATAATACAATGAGTACATAATAGCAAAGTTGGAAGTAAGTAATGAAGGAAATAATTAACTGTGGAATACACCCAACAATGTGTGAGAAAGAGGTTACTTTATCTTTCTGGTACCAAACTAGATGGACCTCTAGCCTTAGGAAAAAGCTGAACCTTCACCTGAATCGAAACAAAGGACCCACCTCGCACATATGAGTACACATATAAATTGGAAAGTCTGAGCTCTTATATAACTCATATATTCGAGTTACAGAAAAAAACACTCTTAAAGAGGATGAAATACCACTTAAAGAACGGAGCATGGAAAGAACACACACAGGCTAAAAATACAAAGTTTGGCATAATAAAAAAATTGATAGAAGAAAAGACAAAATTTATGAGTCTACCCCAAATCGACCACCATTACTCTCCCTTGAAACTATGATTATTCAAGAAAAGCAACCAAGATTAAATATACAATTCAAACCCAATGAGATATTTCATAGTGAAAGAGGATGGGAGGGAGCAGCGGGGCGTATTTAACGTATTCGCCCCAAGTTGCTAATCACCATTGGAAAACTAATTTACTACTACCGTTCGCAGGAAAAAATCCTTTAGTTTCCAAAGAAGTTTCAAGAAGCTTTTTAACGAGTTGAACCAAGAAGAGAACGAGAATATATATGGAGAAAAGAAACCCCAAGTGGTCCAAGGTTCTTCTTTTCTGACAGATCACTCCTCTGGGGCTTCCTCAAAGTAGTTTCTTGTAACTCAGTGAAAGCTGCAGAGGAGCGAAACTTCAATAAAGTCCAACCTTTTACCATTTTTTGTTGTTAAAGATATATATATATATATATATATATATATATATATATAAATACCTCAGCTATATTCGCTTAGAAGCATCACCACTCTGTATATTTATATTCCACCTTTTACCACCCATTACCATTGGGTCAATTCTTTTGTCACTTTTCTCTAATTTAATTATTTGGTAAACATTTATCAAAATCCAAATTTTCACTTTCTTATTTGCATTTTACATAAATTTTGAAGAACTAACGAAAGTGATAGAAGGTAATTTAGTATTCAGATGGGTGAAAGATCCTTAAATTGATTTAAGGATTAACTTTTTTAATTCGAGTTAATTTACATTTTTTGAATTCTTATTTATAACTTCTATTATCGTAATTATTTTGATATTGTGAGTAGGATTTGAAGGCATTTATGGCGTTGCTAAAACTTTGATGGAGTATTATAGATCCATGATTCTAATCAAAAGAATGTGTGACTACGTTAATATTCAATTTAATTATTCATATAGTTCTATAGTTAGTTAGCAATTTTCTTTTCGGCTATATGGCCTTACATTTTGGTTATATTTGTTTAGAATTGGAGTATATGAGCGTGTGGAGGGACAGTGAGTAAAGTTAAGTGAGTGAGTTTTAGATTAGTGTACAGGCTTGGTACAAACCCAATTAATTTAGGGTAGGGCTTGCTAGGATGGGAATAAAGATATTTATATTTTCTCAACTTAGATCGCTGGATCCTCGTTAAACTTTCAATATTTCTTTAAGTTTAATTTTCTTGCTTTGTTTACTCCTCTTACCTATTAAGTACTTTTGTTCTCTTATACCACCATTGCTGGAGCAAAGTTCTGTCTTTCGGAATAATTTATACCCTCCAATCCTGAAGATCACCAATTGGTCGTAAGACGTTCGATTAAAAATTTAAGCTATTGGGAATGTTTCATTCTAAGCCGAGTTGAAAAAACTTTTGAAGTTGCATAGAATTTAAAAGTTGTCCTTATTCAATGAAACGAAATAAAAAAAATTGCAGCAAAGAAAAAGCACTCATTTACTTCAGCTTCAATTATTGATGTGTTCGGAAAATATCCTGCTTGGTGAGACATTCACAGCGCGCCAGCTCTCTTGCTAAAATTTTAGAAAGAACCTTAAAATGAAACCTAGTGAGTTCCTAAAATCTTTTTCACCATAGGGAAGAGGGAAAAATTATTTTTCCTACATCATAATTTGCTTAAAGTAGTCTGAATTCCATCTAACATGGCCTGGTGACCAAAAGTCGCGTTCTCTGACTTACTCTGATTAATGACCTTACGACCTTCAAAACTTTCAATACTCCCGGAATAACTTTGGGAGGACCTTAGAAATGATATAATTCTAAAAATAATGTTAAACAACATAAGGGATTCAAATTTCTTTAGAACCGGCAGAATAATTATGAATTTATTGCCAAATAATTCCCCGACTAACCCTAGGAAATCTTTTGCAATTATATCATTCGAAGAAGAATGCAGAACAACATAAAGTTTTCAAATTTCGTTAGAATCGGCACAGAATGATTATGATGCTATTGCCAAAACAGAATAATTCCCGATCTAACCTTCAGAGAACCTTTCGAATTATTTCATTCTAAAGACAATCTATAACAATAAATGGGTTCGAGTTTTGTTAAAATCGTCCGAATAGATCCAATGTTATTAACAAAACATAAAAAAGCAAAGCTGGGGACTGACCGACATAGTGAGATGTAGAGTCGCCCATGACTAAAAAAGGAAAGGTATAATTATTAAACCTTTTCCTTCTCATACTAACCTGAACAATTTGGTATGGTGCATAATGGAGATCAAGTAAAGATAGTCACTCCCATTTTACAAAGTAAAGATCATCCCTCCCAAAGTTATACTAGTAAAGCTAATCCCTCCCAAGGCTAAAATAAAAAATAACTTAAAAAACTTATTTAGGAACATATTTGTTAGAAAGTTTATTTTAAAACAATTAAAAATTGTAAACCTTGTAGAACTCTACAAATTAAATTTAATAACTTAATTAAAATGGTATTGGCCAGCAATCGTATCGTAAAAATCATTGAAAACATTGTATTTATGTCTTTCAAGACACATAAATTCCTGTAGATAAGAGTCTGGCATTTCTCTCCTACATCTTCTCATGCATTTAATCCTTAGTTTCTGCTTATTTCAGTCGCTTTAAAATGGCGATGTCATAACCTCTTATACCTCCCATTTTACCAAGTAAAGGTCATCCCTCCCACAATTAACAAAGTAAATTTAATCCCTCCTTTTTGTCTTAGGAAGGACTATCTTTACTTGATTCAAACTCTTTTCTCAGCTAAAGAAAGTGAAAAATGCATTTTATTTGACGTATGATGAATTCCAATAAATAATAGACTGAATTTCATCCTTATTTTCTAAGTTTAAATATGTATATAAATTATGTTGATGAAAAGAACCTCTTTTTAGTAACAGAGATATCGCAGGATACATCTGTATATTTAAAATTCTCTCACTTCTTAACCTTTAGTTCTACTGAGTACCTTGTGTAGTGAGGGGAAATTTATGCATAAAAAAAATCAAAGTTTATTTTAAAATTAAATCTTACGTAAAAACAAAGGCCCGAACCGAAGGTAGTTAAGGACTACCTAATTTGCTTTTTACTCTTGCTGCAAAATGATAGAAAATGGTGATTCTTCCGAAAGCTCTTTTATTCGAAAAAAAGGTTATCATTATTAAATTAAGTGAATGGTAATGATATATTATGGGATCTAGTAAAGATAGTCCTCCCTAAGACCATAGGGAGGAATTAACTTTACTTGGTTAATTATTACTTTATACTTTTGGTATTTTTCTCTTCCTTCTTTATTACTCTATGTTTGATCCTTGTTTGGTATTAGTAAAATACAAAATTGCTTGTATATCATTCTTTCTTTATTTTACATTATTTAATGACCATAAATTTGAATGTTTTTATTGCCTCTTTGATGTTGATGGACCGGTGAACAGTCGACGGCTTTGAATACAGAGTAAAACATTAGGTAAATAAAGGTTATTTGACATCATGACTGGTACCCAACGCTCTAGTAACACTATAAAGGCGGGAAGATGTGACATAGATAGCTGCACCAGCGACTACAATGCCGTGCTCAGCAGAAAGGAACATAGCAGCAATTCTCGCTGCGTCTGCACGCCGGAATTAATCTAAAATCAGTAGAACTAAGTGATAGAAGAGCCGAGCATGGGAATCCTGGCTTTCGCAAGATAAATGGGTGTTAAAGTTACCACCCCTGAATGAGGACCTGCGTTATCACTCGTACAAGAAGCGCAAGGGACAAATTTTGAAGGCCACTGCCAAGTAGAACCACTTGACGAGGGCAAGTAAGTTCCTGGACACTCTGAAGAATCGTTTTAACCTGGGGAGTATCCCGTTATTCTCAGATGAAAAGAATTTCTGCTAGGAGCAGTTACACAGCATCCAAAACAACAAGTGGCTTGCCTATCATCCGTGCGATGTTCCACGTATCCTAAATAACAAGTTCCCCTAAACTGTGATGGTTTGTGGCTGTTGCCAGGGAGAGTAACGCCATGGCACTCCACATGTTTGAGTAGTATCTTGGGGTCAATTCTGAAGGCAATGTAGAGTTACCAGAGATTGTTGTTAAACACTGGCTAGAGAAAGATGCAGCTGAAAAGCCATACTTCCAGAGATTCACAGTGGTTTCCAGATAATTTCTACAACTTCACTAGGCCAACTTTCTAGCCTCCTAGATACTCCGATTGTATCACATGGAATTATGGGTGTTTTGTGGTGGTTGTCAAATTATTAGATTGGTAAAGTTGATAGCGTTAGGTTGCGGTGGCTTGAATAAGTGTACGTCACCAGTTATAGAGGTTGCTCTCTTAGGTGAACGCAGTTGTGAGGTTGTCCAAGGTTTTGGCGGTGAACCATCGAAGTACTAAACTGACCCGATTTTGCTTAACAGTGACGAACTTGTTTCAGAGCCACACGGCAACCTAGTGCTGCACTGAGGCTAACTCCAATTGTTTGAGGTAAAATAATAATCACTCTCAGTTGAGGTTAGGTAGGCTGGCTGGTTAAGTTGATCGATAGAGATTACCAGTAAGAAAGGAATCTTTATTCTTGTGAAAGAACTCAGGTTGTTTCGGCGCAAGTTGAATTTGAAACTGGCGTGTCGTGTATTCAGGCCAGCCTATTCGTTGTTTCAAGTTATCTTAAGTGTCTGCGACTTCGATTGTCACTGTGACTATAACTGAAAGTGCAAATGACTCCAATTTGATGGAATTACTGCAATACTGTCCTCCCTCGGTCTACCAAAGATTATATATATATGTTATCACACACCTTACGTGTAGCTTACCATTAGCCAATGATTTTGTTTAGGCGGAGCCTCCTCCACTTCGTGTTAATTTGTGTTTGCCGCTACCAAATAATGCCCGCTACTATCGCGTTTTCGGCTCTTAACTTGCTATCAAGCTTGTTTGAACAGCTAACATCTTAGCATGCCTAGGGAATCGCTTTACTTCGTTTTACTGTGTATGTGTGTGTACATGTGCACAGGTTTGCTAACGTGTGAGCGTCTAGAATTCATTCTTCTTGCCTTGGCCTTTATAAGCAACATATATATATTTATTTACATGGACTATTATTATAGATTCTTTGGTACAAAAGTAATACATTATTATTTTACAGAGATGTTACCTATTATTTACACAAAAAGTTATTATTATTTATGAAAACTGCTAAACTTATTGTAGATTATTTGCATGTACATATTTGTCGACGTGCCTGTTACAAGGCTTCGTAGGATTCTAATGATACTCATCTGTGAGGCTTCATTGTCAATCCTATTTCGCTTTGCACTGTGGCACCACAGAATAATATGTGCGTGGTGCGGTTTAGAAAATGACCATAGGAAATTAGACGACGCGGCTAATCTTAAGCTATTTACAATGAACGATTTCTAATGAATAGTGAGCGAATAATTAGGGATGCTATGATTTAACTTGAACTTAATAGTTTACAATAGTATCAATTGTCATTGTGGATTCTTAGATGAAGCATTTATAATTCCAGTCTATTGTAATAATTAAAGTGATAGTATTATAATAATGCGTAGTCTCATAGTCCCCATAATATAATTTGCATAGACCAAGCACTATCCCAGTCTATGCATTCTAAACTTAATTCCTCATAATTAGCGTTTGATAACACTGGTCAACTGCCAAAATTGTTCACATATGAGATTATGCTCACACAACTAATTTCATATTACTAAATTTGAATCTGATATTTGTTTTGTTCTATCAGACTAGGTTTTATAAAAATATCAATAGGTACAAATATTCAATATTTCGTCACTTGTGTCGTGCAAGAGATATTTAACCCCAAATAGACCAGCTTGTCTCTTATGTGACTGTGCTTACATGACTAATTTCACATTGTTGAGTATGATTTAGATGTTTTATTCTACTATCAGATCTACTTTCTTAAACAATCAGAAAAATAGTAAATGTGATGATATTAGTTGTCTCACGCAAGATGACGATATTAAACACGTCAAATATAAGCTCCTAAGAAATTGCACCAGAAAGCAAAAATTCAAATCCTTTATAATTGACAAAATATGAAGTTTTAAAGATGCTTCTGATTTTCGTCCTTTTGTTTGTATCTCTCTCTCTCTCTCTCTCTCTCTCTCTCTCTCTCTCTCTCTCTCTCTCTCTCTCTCTCTCTTTTTCCTCTCGTTGCAGCATCCAGCAATATTCGCTCATCATGTTAGGCCTAAATTGTCCCTGATATCTCCATTATGGGGATGTCTTGATGAAATCTTTCACCGGGTTCATCACTAATGTTTCCAAGGTTATCTGGGAAAGGATCAATATGAGAGTGGAAAAAATGCCATTTAAAGGACTTCCTTGCTCCCAATGCAAGCAAATTCTGCACATGGTCATAACGATTTCTTTGTAGTTGTCACACGATAGTTTCCAAGAAAAATATTTGACACATTGACAAATGATTCCCATGAGTTTTTCTCCAATAGATTCAAAGCTTTGATGTTCATGAGACAGAGGGAGCAGTCACTGCTGTGGTCTTTGGGTTCACGTCAGAGACCAGTTACAAGCTATATGAGGTGCCCATTTCTTGCCTTGGTCACCCAAAGGACAATTAAAGTAACTTTTGTTGTTGAGTCGAACAGCTTTTGTGATTGGTTTCTTGAGGCCATCAGGAGTAAAGGCAACACAAATCTAACAAAAGCGATCAGCATCGTTCACGCACTTGCCATGTTCGATGTTTTGTTAAATTCAGATTAATAAGAAATTAGAAATTTATAGATATGTAGAAATTAGGCAATTGTAGATATGCTTTTTTTTGTTTTAGATTGTTAGTTCAATGGACTAACAATCGAAAACAAAGAAAAAAGAACAAATTAGGAAAAAAATATTGCATAAATGGAACCAATAAACATATAAATTAGTGTAGGAATAACATGGTGCACCAAATATATAAATATGCTGGTTCTGGAAAACTGAGCCCGATTCAGCTATGTGCATGTCATTATTGAATTAAGCAGATATAATTACCCTAGAATCAGACTATTTTGATTCATAACTACGAAGATGGTCGAGTCGTGGCTAACGTGACACAATCTTTTATTGCTGCACGAACTTCCCTGTCTGTGCAGATTTGCTACATACACCCAGCCTCTTGTGATGGGGTCCAGATTCTAAATTAGTTGAAGACACTCATGACACATTCCATGAAAATTAAAAGAAGCTCATTTGTCTAGTAGATATGTTATTTTTATTAATCATCATAGAGGTGCCGGCCTTAAATCAAGCGAGAGCGCAGACAAATATCATGGAATGAAGAAGTCAAGCGACTCATTGCTAGACACGCAGTGCTTACTCCCGCATGGTTAAATAGTTCTCAAAAACATCATAAAGAAAATTGCACTCAATAAACCGTATGTTTTCCTCTCTCTTTTTCTCTTCTCAGCACAAAATACAGTCTCATTTTCTCTATTTAAAGAAATCCTGCCATGGAATAGTTGTATCGACATGGTCCTGGCGTGAAACGTAATGACTTTACCAGGAGATAGAGAATTTTCCTTCCCATCCGCTTGTTGTTCTCAAAAGCACAAATACATCTCAGCATCTTCCCATCCAGACGAAGACCTGTTCTTGGTGCTTTAGGCTTCTAAACACGTTTTCATCCTATTTTTATGTTGGTTTAATTTTCCAGTCAGGGGGCCGTATTCTCCCTGCAACTCATGCTGTTTCATACTTAACTGCGATAACTGCTTGTTGAGGACGTCCGATAATCACAATGAGAAAGTGGATCTACGATGGACTGAAACGAGTCATAGTGTTACCTAAATAGGATATTTAATCTAGCAGTTTAGAGATAGACATTATAATTTCATCTGGATTAATAGAAGAAAAAAAAACTTGTATAGTTTGAGAATGCATAAACTGTAATATGCCAGTGTCGAAAACACGATGACTTACACGTTCCATTTGTTGTTGTTTTTACCTCCTAGTCAATGAGAATGGGCAAACAATTTCAAAATATTAGTACTTGAATGTCTTTTGTAGAAGGCCTTTCTATAACTCGGAAAAGAAGATCATGAGTTCATCTTGTGAAACTACATATTTAAATCCGTGCTACAGCTTTAAATTCCATATTGTAATTCCTATTAGGCATTCACTATCCCTAGGTACCAAGAAATCCTGGATTTATTAAAATTCCATCTTATTCCCTTTAAATTTTCTCCTCATATTTAACATATTTATTTAAAATGAAGCTGACGTTCTGTACTCGCGTCTTCAGAATATTTATTGCTGGATCTGGAAGCCTCACCATGAATCTCTGAAATGCCCGGAGTGATTGCATTGCTTTATCTATGACCTCTCCTGATGAATGGCTCGCGCGATAAGACACCTATATATAAGAATGTACGCCTACCAATTTTTCTACTGTTATGAATTATTATTGCCGCGCTTGTATATAATGGGGAAGCGAGCGTGACCAGTCCGATGGGTAAAGTAAATAGATCTAGAATAACATTTTTGTTTGAAAATTTCCCCCTGATTCTATTACTTTACTTTTTTTATAAATAACAATAATATTTTGACAACTTACGAGAAGGAGCGCGAAAGCATATATGACCATAGAAGGACAAACCTTTCGATCTGTTCCCGTTCAAAGACTTGAATTTGAATCTGTTACTTATCTATGCAATCTTTTTAGGTCTCCACAGGAAGATGAGAGTATTCAAATCTTCTCTTACCCCTAAAAAAACTAAGATACTTACAAAATTCAGCCTAAATATCTAACAATTACTCAGCGGGTACCTATAGGTTCGAAGCAAATGCCCAGTTTCCTGAGTTACCGACTTAAATCTGCCTGGTACCAGTGGTTATTAGATAAGTACCTGATCACTCCAATAGGTTACCCAGTAACTATTATGTAGGGACATTGATTTAACAATATACAGACGGAGCAAACCACAATCTATTGCATGTGTCGACCGGGTAAGTAGCAAAGTGATGTCGGACGATTCCGAGTAAAAACTATAAATCTAGAGTGTAAGTGGTGTTATGTACATATTTGCTAGGTACAAGTTAATTTCCATGTTTAGCAGTTAAATATCACACGATTACACATTTTTTATCAAGTACATACCAAGGGTAACAGACAGATGCTTGGCTAGAACCAGAGTAAGAACAGGGAACTACCAGTTAAGAACCAGGCGGGTAACGAGTAATATTAGTATCAACCACATAGGTAACAAGGGATCCCGAGTATATAGTGAAAGATACAAGTATAGTATCGTGGTCGTAGCCAAGGGTAATTGGTGATAAGGTTCAGCAATAAAGTCTGATTTATAGCTCTGGAAAAATTAAATGCCTTTCCAGAAATGCTTTGGGCCGAGTTTTTTCTAAATTCTCTCGGTGTTTGGTAGTTAGTGATAGAAAAAAATGAAAGATAACTTGATTATTTGAAAATAGGGTGTTAAATTTTAAGAAGAAGGATGAATTTTTAGAGGCTAAAAAATGTTGTCTGAAAGTGAAAGGAAACGAAATTCTCTTCAGCGCAAATTATTTGATATTGAAAAGTTACACCACAACAAAAAAAATGAACCAATGCGCTTACCATGCGCTAGTAAAAGCCTAAATTAACTTAGTGTTAATTCACAAACACTTTACAAATATTATAATTACGAGGAAAGAATATAATTGGGAAATGTGAAATGAGATTGGTAACGAAAATTGGACGGTACGGTTTCTTTCCACTCAGCGTGAAAGAGAACTCAAGCCTAAACACAACACGAGTGTCTTCTAGTGATGTATCCTGACTTCCTCCTTTGAAAATGTATAACTGAAAAAGGGGAATCCAAGCAGACCCAACAGAAGTGGGGGGAAAGTTTGAGGGAGCAGCCCTCCTGATCTCACTCTTCTAAAATGTAAAATCACCCTACCACCACCACCCTCCAAGTAGGTAGTGTAAGTTGTAACCCTGTTCAAGTACTAATGAGTGTCAGCGAAATCGAGAAAACATGGGTGCCTTGACCACGCGTCTCAACTTTCAACAATAGAATTCCCATACACACCGCAGGTCCTTACACAGAGAAAGGAATACCATGATACGTGTAAGATCGACAGACACGAGGTGGTAGACATACAAAAGCAGGGCAGATATACGAAAACGCGTGGGAAGGGGGATCGATAGGTCGAAAATATTTTCTTGACAGAAAGTAGAGGTTAAATACAAACGCATATCTGGTAAATATAAATTCGGTAACCGTTAATTACAGGATAGGTAACTGTTGTGTACTGTGTAATTTCAGTGTGGTAATAATTCTTACACAAACCTAGTGGTCCCTATAGGTATCTGCTCTCTTTATAGATGTACCCTGCAGGTGCCTAACCACCACCAGTGTGCATGGTAACTATTGGTAGGTAATAAGTTGTTACTGGGTAAGTACGTTGTATGTGTCATGGTGTACCGTGTGGTTACCCCGTCAAACAGAATGCATCCCAGTGACCAAATAAGAGGAAAGAAGACAGTAGCTATATGAGTATACTATAATTTATATAGTCTATGCTAGCCGAGTGAAAACGGGTTCGATTCCGAATCCCGGCATGAACGGACACAAACGTCAGCCCACGTCGAGATCTGGCTACCGATTGGTGGACGCGCTGTGCTCACCCCATTTTCGGGTGGGTAGATCTTACACCTCACACATAGACAATCACAACACTGCTTTCTTTCCCCTTCCGTCTTCACAGCACAACACATACACACTCTCGGTTCCAAGGAATCCTGCCGATGAGTATCTATATCGCCAGTTCTCTGACGCGGAACAAGTCCCCTATGTCCTAGGGCGACGAAAGTTCCACCTAAACGCTGTTTGGTGTCAAAATATAATACTTCCTGGCACCTTTTCCCCAAAGAGGACCGGCCCCTGGTGCCTTCGAGTTGACCAATGATTGTTATACTATCCTTTATGTAGATTTCATTATCCGGTCGGGGATCCCCTGGATAAAGGAAGGTTGACGAACGGAAACGAAACTAAATTTAATAACTTCTGAAATCTACTTAATAAGCATCACTAATTCATTAAGCAATTAACAATGATAATCATCACTTAAATATTGCATTTTACGATTGGATATAATAATAATGATGCTTCTTAAGGTATTTTTTGCCCAGAAGCGAATTTAAACTTAATTATAGCAAAATTCAAGGCACACTTCCCCTTCCTCTTCCATTTTCTATGTGGGTTTCAAATGAAGGAGGACTAAAATAAGTGAATTTAAATTGGGTCATTAAGGGCAACACTCTGCCATTAGAGGGATAATAAACAGGCCCGTCTGTGATTCATTATCGCAAGTGGGGTTGTATAGAACGGTTTAATTGCACATCAGTTGCCCAACAAAATAAGGTCATGAAGATGTAAGGGGAAGAAATGAGGCTTCTGTGCGGCTGAGAGTATTTATTACCAGGATTTTTCTAAGTCATTAGCGATTAAAATTATTTTTTACAAGAATTTTACGCGCTAGCAGTTTCAAATTCATATTAATGAAATTTCTACAAAACTTTTATGGAACACTATCTCACCATAACATTTACGGCATCTAGAATACATAGCCTAGTTATTCACATTTTCTACTTTCCTAGATCAAAATCCATTTATTAAAGTTGATTGGATGGCCAATGCTTGAAAGTTCGTTTTCACCATGAAGATCAACGACCCTATATAAAGACAACCCTTTGGCCTTTATCATTGATCTCACTTCCTCACTATAAGTTTTATTTCCTGCTACACTTCCAATTTTTTCTTTCATACGTTACCATTTTTTACTCTTTATGGAATAAAGAGGTAAGCCACACTTACGAAACTACTCTTCAGAACAAAGGTTTTGGTTGATCTGTTTTCGGTTCTCTTAAAAAGCTGGATACTGGGTGGAAGACCTATATTTTCCAGTCCTAAATAGAGCTACAAACTACAAGAGGATTTTATTAATACAAACGGATCGAATCAACCACATTTAATTAATAGGAAATGAAAAGGTGCCATATCGAAAACGAATTAAAGAAAATAACAGAAAACAGAGCATTTGAACCTATATAAATCGCATTAATTTGCCAAAATTTACTCTTTTCACCTATCAGTATTGTCGTTTTAAATTGCTCATTCTAACTTGATTGAAGTAGTAAATTCACTAACTCCCCTCATATTTCAGAGAATCACTTAAATATTTGCATGATTAGGGAAAATAAATTTTGGAAGGCTCTTAAGGTGGTTCCGGTTCAGCGTCATTATTAATGCAGTATTTACTTTGCCACCATACTCTCGCAATGCGGCCTAATTGTTATTAAAGTGCATTGAAACCAGTGGGTGTATGGTGGTGCTATAGCACCAGTTTGCCTTCTTATCACTGCATCTGGCACAACTGGGGGACGCTTCTCATCCACGACAAGCAAGCCACTGGATCTAATAAACCAATCTAACAGCCACCAAATTAACTGTTTTAATCGCCCATTTTAACCATTATTCTTGCCGCCTAAAGAAACCCATTCGTCGCAGCACGCTATATGGTATAGGATGAAAAGGAAAAATATATGTGATTTTAAAAAGAAATCTGGCATTCCTCCTTAGAACTAGAACAATGGAATAAAACTATTCGAAATAGGAAATGCTGAAGTTTGATTTACAGACAAAGCACTCCTTTTTTATAAATGATATCCGTTGTACGTTACAAACTTATCGAATCGAAGAGCAAGATTTATAATTACATTTTTTAAAATGTGGTTTCTGGAAAAAACAATCATCTCGACAACATTTAACTAAACCCCAGAGAAAGTCAAGACGAGACAAATTTGGTATCTGGCTGGACAAACCCTACTCGATGCAATAATTATAATCTTCCATTTAACCAAACAGGTGAATTCAGCTTGGCTAAAACCTTTTAGTATGTAAGGTTTAATTTACAAATAAAGTACGGAGCATAATATCCTTCAGCAATAAGAGACTTCACTTATTATGTTTAAGAATCTTAAAAAAAACTATGGTCCATAAGTCATCTTCCCAATCCATCGACATCTAAAGTTAACTTAGGAGAATAAAAGGATTTTTCAAGGTGCTCAAATGATTTATTAGATGGCCACTTGTAAAAGTGTTGCCCTACTCTGCCTCCATTCAAAACATCATCGGTCATCTAGTTCTAACAAACCAACTCACAAAGCTTTCTAGTTCGCTCCTACCATGGATTCCCTCTCTTGCACTAAACGAGCATTTAACATCATCACTCAAGCAAGAAAGTTTCAACCCACCGACTGCACCACGTGAAACAGAAATGAGAGATATGAACATGAGACAAGCTTTTGTCATAGTGCCAGGCCATCTTACCATCAACAATATATTAAATAATCCCCACACTACACTCCAAATATGAAAAACGTCTTGTTAGTAGACCGTGACCTACTATTCTGAACATATCTAATATATATATATATATATATATATATATATATATATATATATATATATATATATATATATATATATATATATATTTCTTTCCCATACAGTCTTCATCGTTTTTCTCTCTGCTTCTCCTCCCTGAAAAAAAACAGCATCACCTTTTTCAGCTATACCTTAGAAATCACCTAACAAGGACAACTCTACATCACAGGATTAGAACGCTGGCTATAACAGCACGTAAAGACCCCTCACACCTTTGAAATCCTCTTATTATCTTCACGTCCCACAAACTTGCAAGCAATAAACACTCTTGCATCACTCTCTCAAACACTCCACTTCCCTTAAATAAAACGCATACTGTACTTGGTGCCACAATCGATACATAGTTAACTTTCAGACACAATACAAGAACAAACAAACAAGACAAAAAGAATGAATGCACTCATGGTGACTACATTCGAGCAAATTAATGAATCCATTGGTCACACATATAAGCATTACACTCCACCGTCAATCGCCCATGGAACTAAAGCCTTGCTAACCAATCTCGCAATCACTCACCTCAGCGCACTCAAGAAAATCCAAAACAAAGAAGCCCGCCTCTCAACCGGATGATACACTCACATCCACCGCAATAAACCAGACACTCTGAAAGAAGGTCCATTCCCATTTAACACTATCTCAACCTACACTGAAAGTAACTTTTCCGTAGTACGTGAAACCTACCATTAAAAAAAATGTCTCTATCATTTCCTACGACCCATATGTCGTATCCCACCTCTACTCACGCACATGATGTACATAGCGCACATAATACATCACACACAGGTCGCCTTGGAACGGATCCGGTGCGGTCATACACAAAATTAAATTCAAACAAATATTGCACTGGCTTGATCGTTACTCATATGTATCTCTACCCGTTGAAAAGAGAAACCAGATTCAGTTGAAAAACTTCCTCAACATTGTCTGCACCAAAGATAATTGCGACAAACCTGGTAGATATACGGAGTGCTCGATGCCTGGGTAAACCCCATCCTCTCATCGGATTTTATCAAGGCTGCCTGCCCAAAGAAGGCTGCCTGATCGTGGGCAAAATAAGTAAGTAAAAGGGATAAGAAGTCACGATACAGAGAGGAGAACATTCCTCTAAAACTAAACTCGAATTAATGAGGTAAGAAGAAATATTTCTACCATATCTGAACTGTAAATGGGACAGTTGGAATGGAAATACTGTAAATATGGACTCTAACCACTAAATAATGTAGCGAGTATGATCATACCTATCAAGTTGGTATTTTATAATACTGTGACTATGAACTCTGACCACTAAATAATGCAGCGAGTATGATAATACCCATCAAGTTGTAGTCTAAATGGATTTGTTCAATAAAGAAAATAAAGTTTGAGTATTGCACATTTTATCCCAGTAACAAACAATCCAGAATATATTTCAGGTCAACCTTTATTTGCGTAGAAACGAGTCTTTAAATAATTTTTTTTTTTTATCCTCAAAATATGTAGTTATTTGGATAAAATTTGATGCAGCAAAAATTGCTAGTATCTTTAAGTGATGATATAGATATCCTAAAGGTGACGAATCCATAAAAACAGGTTATAATGTTCTGACAAGTTGGTGTTGAGTGAACAAATTTCATTAATGAACGTGTGACGTCGTTGCCAAAATGATGCGTTCAGAAACAAACGTCCAAGCACAGGCCAAGTTACCAAAGTCAATTCGAAAGCTCTAACTTTTGAACTTTCATCCCAAGCTACGCATGCTTTCAAGACATGTTATTGGCCGTCCGGACCTTACCTATAGTCGGTCGGTAGATTTTCAGTACCCATCTAATATATCGTTTTGATACTAGACTTAAATCTTCTTTCGTACTTATTTTATTTAATTGTGATTTCGTTGTTCAATACACTACAAAATCAAAACTCCACACGCAGGGAATGATTCTGCGCCCAGTATTTTTTCTTTACTCTTATTTTATCTCTTTAGCTAAATATTTAGTCACCAAGTGGAATTTCCCTCTATATGGTTTCATGTATGGCCTTTTAACTGAGCTATAGACGTTATAAAAATAGCCTTGTCTGTATCCATTTCGTCACACGCCATCGAGAATGCTAGGATACCGAAACTAGGCACTTTCGTCTAAGATAAGGACCAGGGCAAAGGCTCTGAACGCCGAGTAAACCTATAGAAAGCATTTTGTTATTACAAGCCTTCTTCCGCTTCATTACTTTCAGAACAACTATAATTAGCCTAGACAGAATCCCCAAACTAGAGTTTACTTCATGGACTCAATCACAATGCCATAGAAAGCAAAGCGGTTTGCTCATTTAGCAGAAATAGCGTTAGAGCCATCTTCGTGTTGGCAATATTCATACATTAACCTCTTAAATCTTCCACCCACAGGGTATCCTGATTTCTTCAAAGAATTAGGTCAAATTCATGAATGCTGCGTACACTTTGAGTCCCTATGGCCTGAAATTATATATGTGGTCTATGGTAGGTATAATTTAAGAAGTAACTTTAGAACCCTTCTATGCTATCCTTTCTTTTAAAAATCATCTGCCAGAGATACTCCACTTCGATTATTTTTCCAAATCAATATTCATCCTGCTCTTTAGCAATTCCACGCTCCATTTCTTGTGCCTCATTATTACCAAAATCTTTCGCACTCTCCACACGTTTTTTTTATTTCCTTGTTCACACACTTTGGAAAAATATGGATCCGTAATACTTTTTGGTAGATCGTTAAAGAAACTCAATGTGCAAACCCAGAACCTCAGCTCCCATAGCTTCGATATACGAGAAATTTGAGACCATTTGAAAAGGGAAAATCGGCAATATTCGACTTGCTTTCCTGCATCGATAAGATGGCAATGAAATGGTTTTCTTCTTGTACGCGAATGCAACTTCTGATTTATGCCGACCATTCATCACATCCGCAATAATGGTCTCCGCCTGCGCCAGGAAATAAATAGCCACAGATAGCTTTGTTCTTATCAGGAAGAAAATGGGCCTATGCATGCCTCTTTTTATGGGCCATTTTGTATTAAACTTTGTTTTATGGGTGGCTGTTGAGTATTTCTTGAATAATGATACCAAAGAGTGATGACGAATGGTCACGCAATCGATATTGTAAAGTAAAATAGGTCCCTTTTCATTTCGGTGAAAGATGTCTTACGAACTAAGAAAAGGACATTATTTATTTGTTAACCAAAGTGTTTGTATATACCATAGTTTTCGAGTAACGACGCATCTCAAATTGATTCACTAGAGAATAAATATGGTGACAGTGCCTAGGTCCTCTTTAACAACCAGAAAGCTACCAATATAAATTGAACGCCAAATTTCAACCTATCTGCCATGGAAACGCGAAAACATACCCAATAACTTTAACAACTTTATACTAATAAAAAATAATTTAGTTTCCTTTTCTAAAACTCAACCAAAGAGTAGGTTTAAAGGTATTGTGAGGTAGATAATTATTTAACCTTGATTGTAGACGCAGGGACATTGTAAAAATCATGGAAACACGTTTTAATTCATTGTGAAAGAACGGGTTGAGGCCGCGTTAATTTCAACCACTATTACATGTTATTTAAAACCACGATGCTACCCACGTGCATCTTGGCTTTGAAGTCTAGGGCCTTATCGCAGCCACCCGAGTCAATGTTTAAACAAGGAGGTTTATCTTCGCCCGTTCGCCCCATGCGCTGATCTTGCCAGATTGAGTTAGGCTTATGGGCAGATAAGGCATTGTTCCCAGGCTCGGCTGTGCATTCCCTCGAAGCTATTTATATGGAAACTTTACCACTAAGATCGGATTGGAGATCCAGATTTTCGTCGCGAAACATCACTACGACCCACTCTCACCTTGTGCTCCAAGGGACCTCGACCTCGAGATTCACCATCACTTCTCCAGAAGGAGAACAATATCCCTTAAGTGCCAAGGTTCGAGCCTTTCGTGATGCCAAGTCCACAAGGCTTCCCCTGGTTGTTCAAAAAGAGATTCTTTTGAGTTCGTTGACAAGAAACGGTTCTCACCCCCCCCCCCCCCGCTGTTGTTCAGAAGAGAACAACGTAGAACAGCCACTGTTCGTTTGAGCCCGTTCGCAAAAAACGGTTCTCACCATTCCCCTGTTGTTCAGAAAGAGCACAACGTTAGAACAGCCATTGTTCGTTTAAGCCGGTTGACAAGGAACGGATCTCACCCCCCCCCCTGTCGTTCAGGAGAGAACAAAGTAGAACAGCCATTGTTCTTTTTAGCCCGTTCGCCAAGAAACGGTTCTCACCCTTTCCCTTTGTTGTTCAGAAGAGAACAACATTAGAACAGCTATTGTTCTCGAGCCCGTAGACAAGAGACGGTTCTCACCCCCCCTGTGTTCAGAAGAGAACAACGTAGAACAGCCATTGTTCTTCAAGCCGTTCGTCAAGAAACGGGTCATCATTCTCAAGACGCCACGTCAGGATCATTTAATTCTCCTCCCCTTCGGCTGGAACTCGCCAGCGGACTGAAAATTCCTTCATGTCGCCTTCCTCTGCACAACAAGTATAAATTACGTAAGCCAAACGTTACCTTTGAGTATTTAACCCTTTTTCCAACTTTATCCTGTGCTTTAAATGGTTTAGCGAACCATCCCATCCCTTTAACTTTATATTTGTTTTACCTTTTTAAATCCTTTAATCCTCGGATTAGCTCGATTCCCCACGACCCTTTCCATTTTCTGTTTATGTCAATATTTTCCGTTTTTTGTGTTGTTTATAGTTATTATTAATAAAACTCCTCTTTTATTAATGATGGCAATATTATTATCCTTGAGCTCAGTTCCACTTCTTAAGCATATCAAAGATACATAATATCGGACAGCCTAGACAATCCATGCACTCTAATGATAATTAAAGAAGTTCCCTCAACGAATAGTTATATATAGTATATCGTTGAGAGTCCATTCTACAACATATATATATATACTATTTAAATTTGGTATCAAGTGTGTAAGGTTTAACGCTATATCTTTGCAAACAGTGGTCTTAGTCGAGTAAAGCATAGTTTTATTCGTTATAATAATAGAGTATAGTAGTTCCCTTTTGTTTTAACGATTGCTATCTCCTTTTTTTGGAAACTTAAGAAGATGGAGTAGCTCAAGGAACTGTTATAATAATTTGTTTGTGTTTTTTGGGGGGTGATTTTAGTCAGTGGTTATTTAGATCGAAAAACCAAGTACGAATAGGTCAGTGCCCATATTTAGGTAGGCTAATTCTATAGAGGCATAATTCTTGTTGCAAGAAATTTTAGTTGGTTGACTATTGCGCCCCCAAGCGCAAAGATGACTCAGTTCGAAATCTTTAAAGCGCAAGGAGAGTCCTTGGGGGGTTCCGGAAAAAAAACTAATTGAGTACGTTCAAGAGGAGGAAAGAAAAGAACGAGAAGAAAAAGAAAGAGAAAGAGAAATCCAACGAGAAGAAAGAGAAAGAGAAATCCAACGAGAAGAAAGAGAAAGACAAATCCAACGAGAAGAAAGAGAAAGAGATATCCAACGAGAAGAAAGAGAAAGAGAAATCCAACGAGAAGAAAGAGAAAGAGAAATACAACGAGAAGAAAGAGAAATCCAACGAAAGGTAAGAGAAAGAGAGGAACAGATAAGACAAGCTGAGCTTTACCATTAGATTGAATTAGCTCGTGTTGAAGCAGAAATACAGTCATCCAGTTCCCGTTCCGAAGCCCCCCCCCCCCTTCAATCTCTTACTAAAGCTTCCCAATTTCAAGGATGGAGAGGATTTCGTGGCATTTTTAGCCAACTTCAAAAAGATCCTCGAAACTAATAACATGGATCTGGAGGCTGAAGGTGTAGTCAGATTACTCCCCTTGTTAAATTGTAAATTGCGCGAAATTTTTATATCTTTACAAACGGAGTGTACAATTAACTACAGCAACTTAAAAGCTGAGTTGTTGGCCGCTCATAATATGACTCCCGAATTCTACCGACAAGAATTTCGAGGAGGTCGTATTAAACCCAGACAGACGTTCCGTCAATTCGGATACATTCTTCAGAGAAATTTTAAATTTTGGTTAGAATCCTCAAAGGTTGATCCGAACTACGAGTCCTTAACAGACTTCATGTGTCGGGATCAATTTTTGGCGTCTCTCCTGATGGAGATCCGCGCGTTAGTCAAGGATCGTCGGCGCCAGATCTTCAAAGAATGTACCAAAGAAGCGGATGTCTATGCCGCCAGCTATAATTTATACCCAAAGGAGAATCGAACTTCTCACCAATCCCCCTACAAGAAGAGAAGGAAGGATTCGCGTCCCTTCACCGGAAAGCCGATGAAGTTTCCGAGCCCCGTAAAACCCCAAAACTTCTTTCCCCAAAACCAAAAACGGGACTCCAAACCTCCCGTTAAGATTTCTCCTCCATCTCTCTTCTCGAAGCGACCAATCATATGCTTCACCTGTGGTGTAGAAAACCACATGAGCTAGAATTGCCCCCAAAATTCTAGGCTTAAAAGTGGACCAGCCCACCAAGTTCACCAGATTAATGCCACCCCGGCTTCCCCGGTGGTGCAGACCCAAGCAGCAACTTCTCCCCCTCCGTCAGGCCATCAGGTAAATTTTATTTTTGATAAAAGTTCATCGGGAACTTTGAAATTTGAGGAGGGCAGCGTGAACGGCTGCCGAGTATCGACTCTCGTCATGGACACAGGATGTACGTGTTTCATCGTGTCCGACAAACTCCTTCCCCCAGTGGACCCTAACCACGAAAAGTAGTGGTGGTACATGACTACCTTGGGCGGGTGAACCAATTCCCCGTCGTTAGATGTTACCTGCAGTGTCAATATTATGATGGCTGGGCTGAAGTCATTTCAGCACCCATTCAATTCTGTTCCGTACTTATAGGACAGAGCTCCAGAATAAGTTGCGACCCTGTGTCTCTGGCCGCACGTCCTCGAGGCGGAGCTAAGAAAGAAGCCCAGGAGCCCGTACCCATCAGAACCCCGATAACGTCCGATTTCTCGGAGACCCTTAACCAGGACTTTAGGACGGCAAAAAAGGAGTGTGAATTACTGACACCCTTAGGCAATAAGGCCCAAAACAAGGACACAGGGACTGTCCGTGGACCCCCCCCAAAAAGTACCCCCAACGTGCCCATGGAGATACGTTCGTAGCACTGGACGAAACATCGGCGCTTGAAGAAGATTACCCCGCGGAGTCCCTTAATGCAATACAGATAGTGTGCATCCAACTTGATGCCAATTACCCTTCTCCTTCTCTACCAGGCGAGTCTTTTTAACCCTCTGACCTGGATATTGACGCGCAGGTGACACCACATCTAAAGAGTCAGCAACAAGAATTAATTGAATCGAGTCCTCATTTAACCACCCTATTAGCTCTTTTTGAGCGACTGCGCGAAAATGGCCTCACCATTGGCCCCAGCAAATGCCATTTTGCCCACGAAACCATAAAATACTTGGGTTTCAAAATAAGACAGAGCAAGTTAGGTCCCCAAGAGGACAAGATTAAGGCAATCGCCGACATGCCCCTCCCGATTACAAAGAAGCCATTAAGATCGTTCCTAGGATCAGCTTCGTACTATCGGCGATTTGTTCCGAATTTCGCCGCAATTCCGGCGCCCCTCAGCTCCCTTTTAAGAAAGAATTTCCTTGATCGTTTACGTTGGAATGATGTCGCTGTTTTCCATTTTAATCAGCTCAATAGTAAGTTCATTTCTGCCCCTATTTTAAACAACCCGGAAAATCCTTTGTGATTAAGACCGACGTGAGCAACAAGGGCATTGGAGGTGTACTCCTTCAATACGAGGATGACGGAACAGGTCATCCAGTTCCATATGCTAGTCCCTAATTATTACCACGCGAAAAAAGATATGCCACTATAGAGAAGGAAGCTCTATCAATTATCTGGGTTATAGACAAATTCAAAATATACTTGATAGGAAAAGAATTTCAGATAGGAACCGACCACCGTCCGTTAGCCTATATTAGGAATGTGCGACACTCCAACGGCCGAATCATGCGCTAGAGTTTACTCTTGCAAGAGTATCAATTTAAAATAAATTATATAAAAGGTTCCGATAACCAGGTCGCTGACGCACTCAGTAGGAATGCGTTACCGAATAGCGTAGAGTAATTGTATTCATAGGATTAGTATCTCCATGTTAGTATATACCGTCTTGTACGACTTAAATTAGATTCTCTTGTAATATAATTAGTTAATGTATATGTCTGAATTTTGTAACGCTCAATGTCTATTTTTTTTGTATGTATATATATTTGTACCTATTAATTAACGTATAAATTTTTTTGTCCCGTATGCACTAATTTTATATCATTTCATTGTTCCATGCCCCTTTTTTTTATTAAGTTGTATTAAAAGTTATTTTCCCCTGTAATCAAAAGATCAAAATAATCATATGTATTGAGGTAATACTAGTTAGGTGCATGAAGGTACGGTTGGTACAAGAAAACGAGTTCCCCACAACGGAGCTCTATCGTTGTCCCTTCTCTCTTTTTTCGAAGTGAGAACTTCCCCCCGGAATGGAGGGGTGTGATAGAACGGGTTGAGGCCGCGTTAATTTCAACTACTATTACATGTTATTTAAAACTACGATGCTACCCACGTGCATCTTCACTTTAAAGCCTGGGGCCTTATCGCAGCGACCTGAGTCAATGTTTAAACAAGGAGGCTTATCTTCCCCCGTTCGCCCCATGCGTCGACCTCGCCAGATTGAGTTAGGCTTATGGGCAGATAAGGCATTGTTCCCAGGCTCGGCTGTGCATTCCCTCGAAGCTCCCACTCCATTGTCCCCCACGCCAAGGAGATGTCCCGGCTATTTATATGGAAACTTTACCACTAAGATCAGATTGAAGATCCAGATTTTCGTCGCGAAGCATCACTACGCCTCACTCTCACCTTGTTCGCCAAGGGAGCTCGACTTCGAGATTCACCATCACTTGTCCAGAAGGAGGACAATATCCCTTAAGTGCCAATGTTCGAGCCTTTCGTGACGCCAAGTCCACAAGGCTTCCCCTGGTTGTTCAGAAAGAGAACAACTTTAGAACAGCCATTTATCTTTTGAGCCCGTTGACAAGAAACGGTTCTCACCCCCCGGCCCCTGTTGTTCAGAAGAGAACAACGTAGAACAGCCATTGTTCGTTTGAACCCGTTCGCCAAGAAATAGTTCTCACCCTTTCCCTGTTGTTCAGAAAGAGAACAACGTTAGAACAGCCATTGTTCGTTCGAGCCCCTTGACAAGAAATGGTTCTCACCCCCCTCCATGTTTTTCAGAAGAGAACAACGTAGAACAGCCATTGTTCTTTTGAGCCCGTTCGCCAAGAAACGGTTCTCACCCTTTCCCCTTGTTGTTCAGAAGAGAACAACATTAGAACAGCCATTGTTCTCTAGCCCGTAGACAAGAGACGGTTCTTACCCCCCCTGTGTTCAGAAGAGAACAACGTAGAACAGCCATTGTTCTTCAAGCCGTTTGTCAAGAAACGGGTTATCATTCCCAGGACGCCACGTCCGGATCATTTAATTACCCCCCCCCCTTCGGCTAGAACTCTCCAGTAGACCGAAAATTCCTTCGCGTCGCCTTCCTCTGCACAATAAGTATAAATTACGTAAGCCGAACGTTACTTTTGAGTATTTAACCCTTTTGTCAACTCTATCCTGTGCTTTAAATGGTTTACCGAACCATCCCCTCTCTTTAACTTTATATTTGTTTTACCTTTTTAAATCCTTTAATCCTCGGATTAGCTCGATTCCCCACGACCCTTTCCATTTTCTGTTTATGTCAATATTTTCCGTTTTGTGTGTTGTTGATAGTTATTATTAATAAAACTCTATTGTATTAATGATGGCAATATTATTATCCTTGAGCTCAGTTCCACTTCTTAAGCATATCGAAGATACATAATATCGGCCAGCCTAGACAATCCACGCACTCTAAAGATAGTTAAAGAAGTTCCTTCAACGAATAGTTATATATGGTATATCGTCGAGAGTCCATTCTACGACATTCATGGTATTTCTTATCAAGAAATTACTTGTAGTTATACTGAAAAAATTCTCAAGTTTGATATTCAGGGTTATTCAAAGGTTTACATACAATTCAAAGCACTAAAAAATGAAAAGCTATGGATCATATTTACCTGCATGAAAAATATCTCTAATAATTGCCCTTCTCTTTCCCGTTATTTGAGCCAGTTATGTGGAAGGGAAGCAAAGAAAGCTCCTTTATTAGTCTTACATTTGCAACTATCTGGGAAATGGTCAAGGCATCAATTACACTGGGAAACACAGTTTTTTGTTGAGTTAGGTCTGACAGCTGTTTTTAACTAATTTTTCGGTGTTGAATCCAAAACTGAGATCCTTTTTTCTCTATCACGTCAAGTTTTTGAATTTTTTCAAATATTGACATTCAATGAACTATGAAAGAAACAGGCATGATTGCACTGTTTATTTAACACTATTATGTTTAAACAAAGGATATGGTTACTGTAATTATATAATTATAATTGTGTGCATGTATTTAAGGTAAAGATTTACGTTCAAGCTTTTCCTGGAGTGTTCAACTTGAGGACTATCGCGTTTGATGCTCCAACAATAGTCAGCCATCATATTTACATCCCATCTACCCTGATAACATTCTTCCATAACCTTCAAAGCTTGGTAAAATCGTTCATCTTGCTCGTCGCTAATAGCCCTAAGATTATCCAGAAAGCTGGCAAGATGGCAATGCGGAAAATGTAGTTTAATACTGATGTTGCAACCAAGCGCCTTTTAGCTCTCCAATAGATTCTGAACAATTTCTGTGTTATTACTTGCACGTTTATTTCTAAGAAAGTTGTTGACGAAGTTTTGGAATAATAACCAAGCATTCTTCTTAAGGTTTGACATAGTCTTAGGAAACTGTTCATCTTTGATGAGCTGTCGAGTTTGTGGACCATCAAACACACCAGCCTTGATTTTTTCAATTGACAGACCAGGAAATGTCAAGATGATGTACTTAAAACAGTCGCCTTTAGTTGGCAATGCCTTTACAAACTGCCTTATGAGACATCGTTTTATGTGCAGAGGTGGGAATATTATATTCTTCCTGTCAACAAGTGGCTCATGTAGAATGTTGGGATCTCCAGGTTTAAGATCAGACCTTGGAGGTCAATTTGTCCCTCGAGCTCTGCTATTCCACATACAGAGAAAGCATGGATACTTTGTGTACTCACGTTGCTGTTCAAGAAGGAAGCACACCATTTTAAGGTCAACACAGATGATCTAATTTTGTTTGTCATATTGCAATAACTTAATGACCCTCTTTATATCTCCATGTTTTACACGAAGACAGACAGAATGCCCAATAGGAACTGCACCAAATAAATTGCTATTGTGTGTCACACCTTAAGCTCCGCTTTTAGCTGTCAATAAACATTCGCAATTCATTTGGATTGTAGATTGAAAGCCCTAATTCCTACATTAAACTAGAAATGTTATGGCAATACACAAAGCCGTTGTCACTTCGAAAGTACTGCAGAAATGTAGTTTCTCTGGTTCGAAAGTATCATACTTTCGCTCCTTGTTCAAGTAAGTTTTTCTCATTGAGTCTTGATGCTAGGATTTCTGAAACTTTTTTTGATACGCCTAAATCACGTGCCAAATCATTCAATTCGTGTTGATCAAATCCCCTACGAACCGAATCCTTGTGAATTTCGAAATCTGCATCATTGCTGTCACTGCATTTGTCAACAACACTCAGATCTTCTAGAGGAGGTAGTTATACGAAGCTGGCACTGGAATTTCAGCTGAATGAAGCATTGGCCTTATAGCTGACGGTAGATTAGGATATTCTATTTTACTTTTATTTTTTTTGGCTAAATCCTGATATTTTCAATAAACAAAAGTAACAGTCTGTGCAATCCTCCTTTTGCTCTCGCCAAACCATGGGGTTACCAAATGGCAACCTTTCACGTGTTTCTGTGGTCCACATCCGAAAACTCTCGACACAAGACCTGCACACTTTAGAGGGGAAGCCCCATGGTTTGTCTTGATCACCGAGTTTTACTTTAAAATATGTTAAATATGCTTGTTTGACAAATGCACTGATGTTTGCCCTCTGACTTGGAATGGTGAAACTGCCATAAATGTAGCAGAAGGAGTCAGGGTTGTTTAGGCATTTACGACGAGAAATTGCAGAAGAGGACATGATCTGAAACAAAGGAAATGTATCCCTATGTAAATAAAAATTAAGATGAAATAGTTACCAGCTTTAAAAGCTAAAAAACAGCATATAACGAAATAGAACGTACAACACGCACCTCTCACCGCACTGTTCAATGGTGACTGCACAAACAAGTTGCCACGTAGCTGTAGATGAATTAAATCGTAATCAGCAAGGCAAATCTTATTACAGCTAAGCAGTGGAATTTTACTTCTCTGGGGGGTAAGATGTGGAGAAAAAAATAGATTTGCTTGAAAAAAGCTAACTACAACTTTGGAATCAGCATTTTAGTCTAAATCAGCACAAAAATCTAACTAAACAGAATTATTTTTTTCAAATTGTTCCCCGGTGTTATATATTGAGCACTCAGGCAATATAATTCCATGATAGGGGTAATTTTAGGGTCGATTTTATCTATTTTACGTAACTCCTTCATTCTATGGCCCATATTTATTACTCAATAGAGAGAAAGATTTTCAAGACAATATTTTACTCATCCGAATTGTTTTGTTGATAAAATACTTGTTCTCATAGAAAAAAGGTAATGAGCGCTTGTAGTGATCTTTATATTTGTAATCTATTTAAATCTTGTAATATCTGTAATCCATATTAAGGTGACTAACTGGAAAAAGTATTTCTTCCCTGAATGACCTGGAGCAGATCTTGCTTAAAGAATGGATGAAAAGCATTCAAAACATTCCGAGTTAAAAAAAAAAGTTCTTCGACGCATTGGAGCTGTTATTGCTTATTAAATGGAGACAACGCTATGTACCTCTAAAATTTACTTTCTCTTCATCAAAAGAAGAATAGATTCCAGATGTCAGTATTAGCAACTCAACGAAGTTATGTGTGGTAAGCTATATCTTAAAAAAAAACACAATTTCAAGTAATTTATTATTCGTTAACTTTCCCTTAGCTGTTTTAATTTTAATGGAATTTTCAAATTAGGGGTTGGTTTATTTTCAATCATTTTAGTTTGTGTAAGACGTGACTTTTGGGCAGCAACAGGTCATTTCACACCAATTTTTACTTTCTACTCTGCAATTGTTACATCTTTCATGAGCCATGGGCTCATTCTAGATTTATTAATCTGATGGTCAGTTCTTCGAAAGCGCTATATTCTCCATAACCTAAAACGTTATTTTTAGTCATATAAAATCATATAAAAACAATTACTTATTCCCTACATTATCGTATTCCTCTTACCCTTAATAATTATAGTGAGAATGGGCTTCGTGCTTGTTGAAGGTGCAAAGTAACAATTGTTGATAGGTTGTTGATCAAGGAAATTCGAAGTCTTGATCTCTTTTTTTTCACGCTTATAAACAATGTACGAAAACAAGATTTGTTGAGAAAAAAGGCTTCAGCGAAAATTTCATAATCGACTAAGTCTTAATGCAATGGTTGATTTATAATCAATTCAAAAAACTATTAGCCTAACCCAGGTTTGTTTATGATTTTGACATTGATATTCTAAAAGAAATTCATAAAACTAAAACGTGTTTTCTTGATTAACCAGGAGGTTAGGCCTTTTATTTCTTTGGTTATGGTAATGAACATTTTATTGTTCTGACATACTTTGCGGGGGTGTTATGTAATATGATCCCACGCAGGTGAAAATGTTCACGAAAAGTAATTCTGGGTTTGATAGCGAATTTCGTGGAGCTCACTACAAGTAGTTAGGAAGTTATAATGTGTAGGTATGATTCTACTGGTTCATTTCGATAGTAGGGAGCAAGCTGAGGAGGTTCCGTGTTGGATGCTTGCACTGTCCTGCCCTTAAGATTGATACTGGAACAAACCATGCCTTGACAGGAAATGGAACGTTCATTTGTGTTTCTCCCAAAATGAACATTAAAAAACGCCAGATAAAGTGAATATTAAACGTCCCTTATGGCCTTAAATTGTAGTTATTTTAAAATCGCTATATCAGTGATGATCAAACCTGCAGAAACTACATTGAGATCAATAATTATTTACAGGATTTATGTATGCATCGTCTTTAGACGAACTTTAAGCCAACCCTGTCTCAGTTCTCATATACCTTAAGGTTATTGATTATAAATTCAAATTCAATTGCCTTTCTTTTTCTACTACATGAGAGTAAAAAAAACAATGGTAGGATCTTTGACTAATAAATTTGTCGATTATAGGAAGACTAAAAATGAAGGCTGACATTTCTGAGTTATTCAAGTTGGCAATTTGCTCAATGATTTGTACTAGTTACAAAATTATCACTTGTGCTCTTGCCTCTCCATTCTCAAAATTTATAAGGTTATTTGGACTCATAACAGAAGAATGAGAGCTTTATGGCCATAGCCCCGAGTTTATCATCTCTGTAATCAACTATCCATATTTAACCATCACTTAAATTATGCACAAAACACAAGGTCAATGGAAATATTTTTATCTCATGACAGTGATGGAATTGAAAAACTCTGTTATTTTAGGATCATTTCATTGTGTATACCTACGACTTTATATAATGACTATTACATTCTGTCAACTTGGAATGACAACAAATGGGTAAGCGCGGTGAATTTCGGACCGATAACCTCGACAATAGTATACCACATAAAGCAACCTTCATTACCCATAGGTAAACCATCTTTTACCATATCAGCAGACAGGTAAGCGTGGGATGAGTAAAAACTAAAACCTCTGAATCAACAGAACCGTAGCTCTGGTTGGTGACCTTGCCTAAGTATATCATTCGAGCACACTCAGGGGACACTAAGCTCCCGAACTAGAAGCTAACAGCAGAAGGGAAAACTATTGGCATCATGGAAGTAAGAGGGACACGAGAAGAATCTATATAATTGAAAGACGCTGACATACTTTTTCATAGAGGTATAAATTAGATAAATGATAGTAGCATAGGACTGCTGATACGTTCGGACAGAACAATTCATCATGTTGTCAAACAGGGTGAGCTCCAGTCCGGCCAAAAAGTTCAATTTTGGTCTTATTAGACCAAAGCACATTCATCCAAATATTGATTCGGCTTTTGCATGTGCTCCTACGCAAACTTTCCTCTTGCCAACAAGTGATCCCTCTTCAGAGAAGGTGCCGTGCTTGGTAATTGAGATCTAAGCGCTTGCTTATTGAGCTCAATGGCAATTGTTCTTTTCGTAACACATGCCATAGTCCGAGGAAGATTGTCTTGCATTTCTGCTTTAGTTATCATAAGGCTTTGTGATTCAGTTCTCAGCATCGTAGACGAGCTTGTTCTGATGTTTTATTTGGAGCATTCCAAAAAAGAATGCTTGCAGTGGTCCTTGACGTTTTCCACTTTTTATTAATCCAATCTACATTGCTAAGATAAACACTAGGCTGTAGAAATACTTATATATACTTTACCTTCTATCTTGCTTTTTTAATCAGTTGAGAGCTTTTTACTTTTTATCTTGATGGCACAATGATGCAATGTGACATTCATACTACCTAGGTAAACTATTCAGGAATTTATTAGATTATTTTCGATCTTTATAAAACATTCTTGACCCAAAATTCTGTAAATAGGCTAATTTAAAAATATTTATCATGATTGTCTCAATACTCCTGTTTCAATTTTACATTTTATTTTGTTAGATTATATCAAAATACGTGTTTTATAGGATGATCATTCATTTTTATATTACTTATTTAAATTTTTACAGATATTTTCATTAATCTTATTGTAGCAGCAGACTGTATCATCGTTTAGGATTGACTCAATCATTAATAAAATCTATAATGATAGAATTTAGACGATGGGATCTTACTCGCCTAAACTGTTTATAACAGTGCTTTGAGCGATGTCTTAACTTTTATGGGGAGGGAGAGACAAATAAGAATCAGAATAAATGATTCATATTAATTTCCTATTCGCTTTACTTAGAACAGTGTATTCCTTGATTTAAATTCACAAATCTGTAGTACAGTAATTAATAGCAGTCAGTAATATCAGTAGTTCTGCTGAGGACAGATCAAGCAGAATAGATACGAGAAATAAGAATGTAATAATTAGATAGCGAGAATAGTTTGATGAGTTGTATAGTGTTAGAATGAAAGATGCTAAAAATCTAAATAGGGTTGCTTCATGGGTGTACATAAATAATAAGCATGCAAGAAGTTATTACTGAGAGAGCTCCAAAATATGACAAAGTAACTAAGATGCAAAATCTGTTCGCGATTGTGTTATGAAATGTGTTTGGTGGCTGTGTTGTAAGCCATTTGAAAAGAGAAGAATGGATAAAGGATGGTTGTATAGGGGGACAAATGGGGAAAGTGAATGTTAAATATACAGAGGGATAAGTGTGGTTAACGATTCTGGACACCAAATGTGACTACTATAGGGTCACCCCCCCCCCCCTCAAAAAACGGGCCCAACTATCGATAGGCCTTATTTCTTAATTTTCTGCAAGGATTGAATGGAACTTTGCTGATAACTAGCTTATTGTGTTTAAAAAAATCATATCAAAACATGAGACTTTGGACTAGATTGTGTGGTATTGGATTGTGTGCCTGTATGCACGATTTCTTTACTGGCACTACATTATATGCCAGTAGAAGCTGTTTGCTTTTGCTTTGGTTCACCTACAGTTTTAAGTGACTTTATAGGAGATTTAATGACCCTTTAATTTAGATAAAATAATCAATTTAATCGTATTAATTAAATATGCGAAATATTTTGCTAGCTCATAAAAAGGAGAATTTATTTGACTGAAAATTGTGACTGGAATTTATTCGCTTTTAATTAAATGAATTTATCCGCTTCACTTTAGGCATTGTAAAAACACTAATTGAAAATGAATTTATAACTATATATAACTATGCTTTTCACCGTATGGTAAATAATGCAAATGCGCAAAATGAATTAAAAAGTATTTAAGGTCAATGAAGTTAATGGAAATGCGAGTGTAAACCTTGCCTTGCAAAGGAGATGTAGGTTCTCTAGAGAGTCACATCAACGATAAGGAAAGAATTGATAGGAAGCGATTAGCTTTCACCATTGACTTTGAAAGGCAATGAAGGAGCGGTTAGCATTTGACCGTTGTCAAGTTTGCCAAGCAGAGAGGAGTAATTTAAGCTTGGAACACGGTACTTAGCGGTTTTAGTGAATTCAAAGAAAGTGGTTGTGGATTGACCGGAAGTCATGTACTTCTTGACAAACCGTCTTAATATTCTCAAAATTAGGGTATTCTGCTTTGTCCTTTATTTGGAGAAGAGTTCCCATCAAATTCAAGTTTTCTTCCAGTACAAAAAGAAAAAATTGAAGATGTTTATTTGTCCAAGTGATGCATCTGGATGCTTAAGTAGGCCAATTTTGTTGTGATCATTGCTTTGCGCAGTCGAAATTAAATGATAATCATTTTCCGAGGAAATTGAACCAATTTTGGCGATGGCTACACAAGAGAGAACGTCTGCAACAGCAGGAGTTTTCCTTTTAACATGGTAAATGCCGGTGATGAATTGCAAATTACGATAAGGCTGATGAACCGAAGTGTTCTGAATCACATATAGGAGTGCTCGTTGTTCTGTATATTTGGAAAAATTTGCTCTTACACCTGCATTCAAAAATGTTTCACCGCAAGGAATAATTTCAAGAGTTTGCAGCAAAAGTGATTTAACTTCTGTCAGCTAGCATTAAGATATGTGAAAAGATTGCTATTAGAATCCACGCTTATTATTTTATCTGCTGCAACACGCCTGCAACGAAATCATCGCGTGCACCGGTGTGAAGGAAAGCACGCCAGATGAGTTAATATTGGCAAAACACGAGTAAGCAGTGAAAAATCTCTTCACCTCCTCGAAAGACTAACCGCTTCATTCGTCTACGTGGGTGGGTTCTGTTTTAAAGTTATACCTTTCAGGAGCATATTTAAATAGTAGAAAACTTTTTCCACTGTATGGCAAGTATTGTTGGTAAAAGTTGTGCAGCCCCAAGATATCAAGCAATTAGTTGTATCTTGATGAATAAGGTATTTTTGTGGAGACATAAATACATTTTTGGGGGTTAATTCGAAGTCTGCCCTCTTGCAGACGCCAGAAGAGTATTTAGAGGTTGGAGATACGGTCTTCTTTCTTTGAAATTAACAACAGAAAAACCGAGTACTTAAAAGCTTGAAAAGTTTAGCCTGTGTTTTTTTTAGACATGCTGCCATTCTCACACCCTCAAAAAGCTCAAACTGCGATTTAGTGTCAGTCTTCTTGATAGAAAATTTCTGCTTCAAAAGAATTTGCGGGGCAATCTTGCCCAGAGTCAACTTAAGATATATCAATTTCCCTTAGAGGTTAACAAAAAGTCTTTCAGATTTGACATGGAATATCGGTGGGGTTTTTTCTGAACATTGAGGCATCTAAAATTGAAAATAGTTTCACTCACAATGAATATTTAGGAAATACGATTATATGAAATATGGACAACAAATAGAATAGGTGATAAACCTTTTAATGGCTTAAAGTGTATTTATTTTAGAAAACTTGCATAAAAACCAGAAAATAACCAACTAATGGATATTTAAAGGGTTAACTTAGTGACATGTGGCTTGGACACTATACAAAAAGAAAAAAAACTAAAATAAATTAGTGAAATATAAAACAGGCCATTTTTCAAAATTACTTGTTAAGCTCATAGCATAAATAAGAATACAAGCATGGATGACATATAAAGTAAAGATAATAAGCATTATAGTGTATATAGATAGGTCGTGTTGCTTAGAGGAACGACGGAAGTTGGACAAAATAATCTCAAATTGCACTGGTTTAAATAAAGCGACTCATATATGGTGAGAGGGGGAAGTTGGCCACTTTTTCCCAGCATAATTTTAAAATGAAATGAAGATGTTTCTGCTCATTATTATTGGTTGTAGACTTCAATAACATAATAATAGGGATGGAGATGTTTCTGATATTATTTATGAGTTTCAACATTCAATTGCCAATTATAAAATAAACTGATGATGTTTTGGGTAATAATTATAATTAAAGCTTTCAATAACTTATTATGTTGTTTGGCTAAAAATAATTTTATAATAATTAGAAGTTTCAGCATTCAATAACTTATTTAGAAATAGACTTAAGATTTTTCGGATAATAATTTCAAGTCTTAGCTTTCAATAAATTATTTTTCAAAGGACTAAAGATGTTTCTGCTAGTAATTTTAAGTGTCAGGCTTCATAATTTATTTAGATATAGTCTGATGATGTTCCGGCATTAATTATAAGTTTTAGCCTTCAATAAATTATTATTAAATATCTTGATGATGTTTAGGCTAGAAATTATAAGATTCAGCCTTTATCAGCTTATTATGAAATGGAATGATTATTTTTATGCTAAAAACTTAATGAAATCGACTGATGATGTTTCTGCTAATAATTAAAAGTTTAGCCTTCAATTACATATTTAAAAATGGACTCTTAATGTTTCTGCTAATAATTCAAAGTTTTAGCCTTAAACAACTTAAAATGAAATTGACTTATGATGTTTAGCCAAATAATTTTAAGTTCAACCTTCAAAATGGACTGATGATGTTTGGGTATATAATGAAAAGTATCAGCCTTCAATAATTTATTATCATATGAACTAATGTTTCTGCAATTAATAACATGTTTTAAAATAGACTGATGGTGTTTCTGCTAATAATTATAAATTTTGACCCTTAATAACTTATTATGAAAAGGCTTGATGATTTTTATGCTAAATAATTATATGTTTCTGCCTTCTATAAGTTATTAAGAAATCGATTGATGATCTTATTAGTAAATAAACTGATCAGCCTTCAATAACTTATTTTTAAATGGACTGATGATGTTTCCGCTAGTAATTATAGTTTAGACTTCAAAACCTTTTACAAAATGGACTTATGATGTTTTTGCTAATAATTAAAAGTTACAGCCTTCAATACCTTATTATGAAATGGACTGATGATTTTTCAGCTAATATTTTAAGGTTTAACCTTCATTAACTTATAATCTCTAATTTATCAATGAAAGCCTAGCTGATCCATACTTTATTCATAATTATATCTTAACTATTCAGAAATCAAAGACTGAAACTAAATTAATTTCATTAAAACAAGCAGATAGAGTTAAAGCTATCCTACTTATCTGATATCCAACGTTGAAATGCACCTAAATTTACGCCGAGAACCCATTTCTCGAACAAAGAAAATGAATATCTTAATAATATTAAATATCTTCGTCTACAAGATCAAGCATTATTCCCAAATAGATAAAGTTTCTGGTAAAATATTTTTTACCAGTAGCGGATGTTCGTTTTTAGCCCATTAACGGTCGCTGGGGAAAGGAACTGGCAAAGTTTTCGTCTCTTTGCCTTTTAGCAATCACAAAAACGAAAGAAAAAAACAACTATTAGAATAAAACGAGAAAGAATTGTTTTCAGAAAACAACCTAAATTATTTCACTTACATGATTCTAGAAAGATGAAAATTGCGACTAATGAGGATTCTTATACTAGATTTTAATTCTTTTACGGTAGAAAAAACGAATAAGACCTTTATCTAGAATTGAAACCCTCAGATATTATTATATAATTTTGTAGATAAACTACAAATTGGCCATTACATTACTAGCATGTGATTTGAATGACTTTTGACGGTTACCATAAATTACAATAAATAAATCAAAGGAACAACTTGTCTATATATCTTAACACGGGACGAAGAGCTCTCGCTATCCAGGTTGATGATGCACCATTGTACTTACAGTTAAAGATAGCACAAAGGTTTCAGCGGCGTTAAGATGTGGCCTCTCATTGGTGGATAAACTGAAACTTACCCTCGTAGTGGGAGGGAGCTCCACATGAATAATCACACACAAAGACAATCACAACACCGCAATCATTCCCTTATAGTCTTCGAAACAAACCTACTCTCTCCGCTGTTCTGGAACCCTCCAAATGAAGTACAGGCATCCCATAAGTGGGTACTGGTATCACATCCAGAGACATGGAGTACTAATATCGTCTTGAGCCACCGATATCAAGATATTACTTCTGCGGAACCAGAAAAGGGGTTTAAAATTGCTGGGTGGTAACAAAACACAATACTAACCCCCCTCGTCCCCGCACATACACACAAGAAGACTAACCAAATGTTCCTTCGCGCTCGGCAGAGATTGTCATTTAGATCTTTAAGCGTAGTTCAATATATGTATATATATATATATATATATATATATATATATATATATATATATATATATATAAATATATATATATACATATATAAATACTTGTAATTGATTAGTTCCTTGGGAATCTGATATGTAGTAGGAAAATGAAGATCCAGGGGATTACTCCAATCATTTATTGGCCGGACATTTCAGGCCTTCACTAGGACCATCTTCAGCGACTGTGTCGACTAATGAGAAGGGAAAGAAATATTAAGGATAACAGTTAAAAGAATGCATTAAATTATGGCTAAAAAAGCAGATAAAGACAAGTTAAAATAATAAAATTGACAATTATTGAGATTAAAACAAAAACACAAAAAATATATAGAATTAATTAATACTATCCAGTGCAAGTTTGAAAAATAATAGAAGGAAGTGAAGTTATAACATAAACTGACTTGAATATGAAATATTAAAGGTAACTGGAGTAAACAATAAAATAAGCTATTATATTAAATTCTAAAAAACAACAAAAAACCCGAAAACAAATCAGAATGAATTAAACAGAGTGACTAACCCTTATCGTGGGAGTTAAGATATCAACTAACTAAAGATATAAAAACTATTAACGAGATTTGTTCGGTTGGTTGGTTGGCTAGTTAATCTATTGAAGTGTTGGTTGGTTATATAGTAAATAGTTTAATTGATGAGGATTAATTATTTATGTTTGGATTTATTTTAATGATGGACAGTAACTCGAAGATTTTCAAATCGAGAGAAGTTAAGGCTGAACATAATATGGTAAATGATTCACAATAAAGAGGATGATGGTGATACTCAGTGTTGCCTGATGGAAGAGGCTTCAGATTTCGATATGGGAATACCAATCCTATGAGACAAACCTAAGTGCTTTTCGATATATTTTGATAGAAATTTAGATACTAACTAGATATCCTCTCATCAAGAACTGTCTTATTTCAAGGGATTTCTTCAAATTTAATTATTACTCCGATTTCATTTTCGACCAGTTAGTATCCAAATTTCTCTCCAAAATATATTATCCTCTACCCTTTCTTACTACTGTTTCTAAACAGAAGGTTTTCATTAGACTACCCTATCTCGAGCATTTGATATTTGAGTTTAACAAACTCCTCTCAACCCTCAACAATCATTTCCCTCGATGCCAATTCATTTGTATAAATTCCAACCCTGTATCGTTAAATTCCTTTTTTTCAATAAGGAGCCAATCCCTTTTGGCTTGCGATCCTAGCTAATTTACAATTATACATGTACGACCTGCCACAATCATTATGTAGGCGAAACTGGCTTTTAAGTCAAATGCAGGATCATAAAGCACTTAGGTTTGTCTCATAGGACTGGTATGCCCATCTCTAAACCTGGAGCCTCTTCCATCAAGAAACATTCTGAGTATCACCATCATCCTCTTAATTCTAATTCATTTACTATATTATCTTCAGCCTTAGCGTCTCTCTATTTGAAAATCTTAGAGTTACTGTACATCAATAAAATGAATCCAAACCTAAATAATTAATCCTCCTCAATTAAACTATTCACTATATAACCAACCAACACTTTAATAGATTAACTAGCCAACCAACCACCGAACAAATCTCGTTAATAGTTTTTATATCTTAAGTTAGTTGATTTCTCAACTCCCACGATAAAGGTTAGTCACTCTGTTTAATTCATTCAAATTTGTTTCCGTTTTTTTGTTGTTTTTTAAAATTTAAAATAACTGTTTACTCCAGTTACCTTTAATATTTGATATTCAAGTCAGTTTATGTTATAACTTTAATTCTTTCTATTATTTTTTAAATTTACACTGGATAGTATTAATTAATTCTATATATTTTTATTTGTGCTTTTACTTTAATCTCAATAATTGTCAATTTTATTATTTTAACTTGTCTTCATCCACTTTTTTAGTCATTATTTAATTCATTCTTTTAACTGTTATCGTTAATATTCCTTCTCATTCTCATTAGCCGACACAGTCGCTGAAGATGGTCTTAGTGAAGGTCCGAAACGTCCGGCCAATAAATGATTAGTGTAATCACCAGGGTCTTCATATTCCTACTATATATATATATATATATATATATATATATATATATATATATATATAATGCCTCTAACTGGGGTAATGGATGAAACGATTCTCGATTTAACGACTTTATTATAAAAGTAACCGCCTTGATGTTTGATAACAATTGATTTTTCCTTTTGATTGATTACTGATTGGTGGTGAATATAATAACCAAGTCTATTGATTTTGAACATGAGCGAGTGACAAGATTTGATGGTTCAAATGAGTACGATTAAATTTAGAAATCGGAGTTTTCCCTATTCGATGGAATTGGAGAAGAGCAGATTGACAAAATAGGCAACCACGACGCGAATGAGAAGTGATCCGAATTTTGAAGGATTAAGTCTAAGTTTTGAGATGCGGAAGATAAGAGTTCAACTTTATATTCAGCTTTATATAAAGGTATAAAATGTAAGTGTGGTTACTGTTGTGTCAAATTCTCCAATTTTCTTATCACGAAATATTTTTAGGATGAAATGAAAAAACGATAACTGAGATAATTATGCAATTTAATAAAATATATTTTTTTAGAAATTTTGACATCTTTTTTACTTATTTTTTTTAAATTTTAATTATAAATTTAAATAAATATATATTTGGGGGAAATTATACAATGATTAAATATTGAAATGGAATTGTTTATTTTTAACCTGTATATTCTGTTATCTAAAAAATTGTGAAGTTTAAAAATTCATTAAAATAATTCCAATTTCACAGGACTAAGGGTCATTGTGAAAGGTGTCTTTATTAAAAAGCTTTCAGTGTCCAAAGCATAAATATTTCATATGCCCTATTTTATTCAGAATATTCATTCGACATCAGTAATTGGAATAAATACGAGGCACAGGCGCATTATTACAAATTTCAATGAACCATATATGGGCCAATCGACTGTAAAAGAGTTCATGTTTAGAGTGAAGCATTCGCTTTGATCCCCTAAATTAGGGAGTAGTGAAAACACACACAGGTACGTGATTTATACACTTTCCGATATGCTCGTATTTTAGGAGATACTCGACTATAGAGCCAAAACCCCTTAGGATTCTAAATCTAATCCTACGATACATTTTTGAATTTGCTCAACCTTCTACTACTCCTTTCCGCCCGTATAATAATAGGATTCTTCAACTTGCCACAATCTAGAATATAGAATATTAAAAGGTACGCTCACAGTACTTTATAGGACGAAATCAATGTCAGTTTGTTAGGAGTGAAGACTGAAAGATTCGAAATCTAATATTGAGGTTGAAAAACAGTGAATATCCTTCTGAGGCAAATTAATTAAATTAATGAAAAATCCAGAATAGCAAACCCTCGAGTCTCTTGCTGATAAACTAGAGACTAAACTGTTTGACTTGAAACCTTCCTTTCTCTAATTCTAACTGTTCCATACTTAAGACTGACAAGTGGTTTTCTATTGTTGTGTAAATTTTTTCTAAAGCCTTTTGATCTCAGTTCGTGACGATTCTCTTGCCCCCATATTATCCTTTTGATCGCAGGGTCACGGAGTGAGTGTTTTCTCTCGCTATCAGAGATTTGGGTCTCGCCAACATATTATTTTCTCGACGCAGTTTTAACCCAGTAGCGATTGCTGCCTGTACTCACATTTCTTTGCTGTATTTCTCCGCAAGACGTTATAACCTGAACAGTTACTTTCTTTCCATCATTCGACAGCCATCACTAAGGCCTCAACTCATCAGGGTGAAGTAGCCCAAAGGTTAAGGAAGGTTACAACGTTCGGCTTTATTTCACGGAAATAAACAATTACAAAACATAAGTATACAAAGAAAAATAATAGATATAATGAACACACTTTCACATAAACACACCAAAATATAGGCACATGTACATTTCATAGATAAAGAATTAATACATGCATAAGTGGCATAATGTTGGTTTCACAAACCTAGGAGTCCAGTTCGTAGAGGAGCTGCAAGATCTTTATCTTCATACTATATCGTACATTTCTATACACTATGTCGGAAAATATATCTTTCGCCATACAGAATATAATATAATATAAATTCATGCTATTTAGCAATAAGCCTTGCTATAAATAGGGTCACCCCACCAAAACCGACCCTAACTTTCACCAGGCCTCATTTTTTAATTTTCTGCAAGGATTGAATGAAACTTTCGTGATAATTAGTCAATTGTGTTTTAAAACATCATATGAAAACATGAGTCTTCGGACTTTTTTTCTTTATTCTAGAGCACGTGTTCGAGATGGCCTCCATTTAGCTCTGTGCATTTTTTGTGGCGCAACACAAAGTTGTCCATGACGTCCTTACAAAAATAAAAAGGCTAAAATACAATTAAATACTAGATCAAGCTTCTAATGCGAGTATTTACAGGATCTAGCAGTTTTTAATATAACGGTTAACAGGCTTTCTAGGTCGAGTAGAGCGACTAAGAATAGATTCAGTGGGAGCAACTGGATGAGGAACATCATGAGATGTATCGTTTTCGATAGGACAATCGAGGTTTCTATATCAAATATTGGACGAGGAATATTTTTAGGGGAAGTTTTAGGGATAGCAACTGGAGGAAGAACATGATGACATTATGAATTAGGACCTCGCTCAATTTCAACATTTATAGGTGTATCAAGAAACCGAATGGAAGTTTTGTATCGGAAATAAGATTAGGAATATCTTCGCTCTCGTTCAATTGGTTTTCTCCGGCTGGGGCTAAATCGTGGATAGCCATCGGATCTTCTCGACTGTTTGGAAATCTGACGTCTGCATATTTAGGATTGGCTTCAATAAGTTCCTATTTGCGTAATAAGGGATCATTACTTTACGATGTGAAGCAATCGTGGTCTTGTGATAGAATAAAAAAAAAACCGTTCGTGAGGAGTTGTGTTCATTAGAGTACATAACAATGAATGAAAGGTGTGAGGGGATGCCCTCGAAGGACCACCGTGAGAGGAACCACGCTCGAAAATACCCCTTTCTACTTTTAAGACTAAGTGCGCCTAGCGTGAGAATTTTAGAAAGTTCGAGAATGAATCATCCCTCGCTAAATAACCAGACACAGCTGCGTTTCTTTCTGACGCCACTCGTCCCTCCTATATCTCTTGCAATAACACCATGCAAAGCCCTGCTGTCTCTACCCCATGCTTCTAAGGCATGTCTATTCCCCCGGGAGGGCAACCGCATTAACCGTACCCCCATATCACGAGGCAATTTTCACCGTCTGGAACGACTCGCTATCATGAAGTGTGTTTGCATATACTGGCACCAAGATTCCTCTAGGGGTCGCCAGGCCCTGAGGCTATCTATCGGACCAGCCACCTTGCTATTTAACCCAAAGCTTGCCATTTCTTTAGGAGATAGAAAGCCCGCCATTCACTCGGTTCAGACTGCCCCTCTATTTCCCGTGAAGCCCTGTAAGCCGTGTCAAGTCGTACCTCGTCAAATATCTCGCCAGCAGATCTTCCTTCGTTAAGTTTTGGTTCTTGTTCAGAGAAAGTCTATCGAGCCCCCTTCTTCCTAAAGAGTTGTTCGGCCCTCTAATCTATACCACCAATTCAAGATTTCCGTTCTTCCGAGACTAAGACTCCCTGCTGATCTGCAGAATCGTCTCGAGCAAATCTCATTCTTCATCACAAAGTAATTAAACCTATCTTTGAGTCCTCCTCGTCCCGACTCTCCCTCCAAAGTATCTTCTTGAAGACCTGCGCCGTTATCGTCCTCACCCCCTTCAATTCGCCAGTGCTTGAAAGTAAAGCTATCTTGTATTGTCATCCACAGATTACTTCGTTAATCTTCACATAATTCATTTAATTACCTTTATAAAGAAATTTGTTCACACCGTTTATATATATATATATATATATATATATATATATATATATATATATTGCTCCCTTTTCTTATATATATTAAAATGAAATTTGGGAGTCTTGTTCTTTATATAACCTTTAAACTGCAACTTGGCAAGCCATTAGTCAAAACCCGGTCAACCGTAAATCGCACTCTCTATTAATCGCCCCAGAACATATCTCAAGCGGCCTTTCGTCAGCTGTCTGCCCATGCTTGTGTACGACTTTGTGCGCCGAGGTAGTCTACACAGGCATACCTTGAAACATGAAATGAAGAACATCCGGGAGGGCGTGTTCTCAGTGGTTAATGCTCAGGTTTATAAATTCCCGATAGGATAGTAAGGTATTGATCGACTCGTTGTAACCTCTTTCCTGTGCAAAACGATTTCATTTCGGCAGGCATGCAAAAAGTACCTTAGTCTGACGGCAAGTAACCAGGTAATCCGAAAAGAGAAAAAAACGTAATAAGACACTGTATAACAGTTGATGAAGAAATATATTTACAAGAAAAAACAAAAGAAAAACGCAAGTATAACTTTACCAGATTTAATAAATACTTATTGTGAGAGTAAGATGTTAGTGACCCTTTAAAGTCCAGGTTGATTCGATCAAAAGAAGGGCGCATTGCACGGATTAGGTTTTGCCTCTCAGGGCAATTTTATCGAGGTTTTGACCTTTGACCCTTTTCGCACCCTGAAACAACTCGTTTAATGTCATCTACAGAATAAGGAAAGTTTCGTACTCGAACAAAATGGTAAAATTTGTAATCCTCGATGAGAGAGAGCTTTATGAAGCTCGGCAAGATTATTGTGGGTCATGCTTAAGCAGAAAGTGCGCGATAGGGTGTCAGCAGCTCTGTTGAGCGAACCAGAACGATGTATAACTCCATAGCAAAAGAGGCATCAAATCTAAACGCCCTCTAGCAATCTTTTAGTTATTTATTTTACTCTTATAACGTCAACCAAACATGTAAGATACATATTTTTGATCTGTAATTAAGGTAAACTTACGACCGAAAAGAAAATGACGCCACCTTTTGATCGGCTCAATAATAGCATAAGACTCATTTTCGACAGAGCATTGATTTCTATCTGAGGAATTTAAGGATCTCAAAAAAAAGGCAACGGGAGGTCTATTCTGGTTCAGAGTGGCCCCAATGGCCCTAATTGAGGCATCAGTTTCCAGTGTAAACGGTAAATTTTTTCCTATTTTTGTCTTAACAGCGTTAATAATAGCTGATTTTAATTCATCAATTGCATTTATATCTTCTTCAGAACGTAGAAAATGGCAATTAATTAGGGGACGAATTTGTTAAGAAAATCTTGAAACGCACCGAGAGTAGTAATGCAAGTAATCTGAATAATCGAGATAATGATTCATAGTTAGTTGGTACAGGCATATCCTTGAGGGAAACAAGGCGTGAAGGATGTAGGCAAAGTTCAATCTGGCAAACCTGATAACCTAGAATACGTAGAGTGTCGTGGTATAGCAAGGACCGAGTGGTGGTGTATGTACGTATAGGTTTCTTACGTACTTCAAAACTCTTTGATTAAATTTTATCTAAGAGTGCTATATATGATTATTATTATTTCGTTAATTTTTATCTTTGAGGGTTTCTAGTGCCATGCTCAGCGTTTCTTGGATTGAATTAAATACTTCTAAGAAACTAGACCTTTAATTAAAACATGAACAAAAATTGAAATCTAACAAACAAACTACACACTTTGAATTAAACAAGTTTAAGTGAGACCTACTAAATTAAACAATTGGATATACAGTAATAGTTGGCCTAAAGCTCACTTTAATATTGAACGCTAATTGACCTTCAAAGAAACAGATAATGGGATTTAATTACCTTTAAAGCCTCGACGAGAATGGGGTTTAGGACTAACCTTGGCCTCAATTTTTATGTAACCTCAAGAATGTTGTTGTTAGATGTTTTTACTGCCAACTCCAGATGGTTTTCTGGCGCGAGGATAGCTTTAAAGCCACAGATGAATTCGGTGTGTGCGACGGATGGCTTTCAGCACGTTTTCTTGGTAAGACGACTTCACTAACGAGACAGGGAAAGTATGCTTCTTCCTCTCTTCGAGTTCATCTGTGAATAATTCGCACTGACGAGCGATGAACAAACGAGTGTATCCTTTGAAGAAGGAGAGTGCTTGAGGGAGTTTACTTTGGAGTATTCCTAAATGGCGAGTACTATCTCTGGGTCTTGTTGTACACCAGGATAGGGGTTCCTCTGACGAGAGCCAATTGAACTTGTTTCTCAATACAAGTTAATTTAAAGTTCGGTGTGACCACCAGAAACTGGCTCACCAGGAGCTTCTTCTGTGTTCCTTTCGTAGGGTTGCTGGGTACTTCGCTGGACTTCGTTGTCTCGGTCGCAAACTCAATCTTTTTGAATCAAGATGCTAATTTTCGGTGTGACCAGCAGAAACTGGCTCAGGATGAGCTTCTTCTGTGTCCCTTTTGTTGGTTGCCCGGCCTCTAGCCGGGACGTTGCGGTTACCGAAAAGGACCTCAGTTTTGAGGGTGGGATATCAATTTCCCTACATAGAGTATTAGTTGAAAAGGTTCATTTGTTTTTACTTAAGTTCATTTTATGTTTCTCAGTAGTTTCGAGGAACTTAGTTAGGTTTTGATCATGTTCCGATTGATTCCGGCCTCAAATTGTAACATCGTTAAGATAAATAAGCCTAAGTGTCCTAAAGATTTTTTTACGATGAAATTGTCTATAATTCTCTGAAACCATGCAACGCCGTTCGTTAGACCAAAATTTAAGAGATTAAATTGAAAAAGACTTCCATCCGCCTCAAAAGCAGTGTAAATTTCAGCCCTAGTGTGAAGTGGAACACAATTATAAGCACTACTTAGGTCGATGGTGCTAAATATCTTATAGGTGGATATCTTATTAACCTAATTTTTAACATTAGGTAATGGATACGGATCCAAGTAAGTCAAATTGTTAATCGTCTGAGAATATTCAATTACTAAGCTTTTCTTTGATTTATTTTACACAGCATAAACTTGGGCTTGCCAAGGAGAGGTACTAGGTTCAACGATGTCTTCGGTGGGCATGCGTGCTACTTTAGAACGAATAAATTCAGTCAGAGGTTTTCAATTTGCGTAATTTAATAATGACTGGTCTGAAATAAGATGATAAGTTGGTGAAAGCACTTAGGGGATCAATAATCATAGAAGCAAGATGGCACACTTCGGGATTAAGTTGAGGACGTCTAAAGTTTTGCTTAAAGGACGAATGTTTACTTAGGAAGGGGATTGCTAAAATAATCTCAGCGCATCATTCAGACAAAAACAAGCAAAGGTACTGTCAGGTACTCACGACTTCCAACGTTTTTGAAAGCCTTACAACATTCCGTGATAAGAGATGTTAAACTTGTAGAGGCCATAAATAGGAGGGGCGGTCAATAGGTTTTGCAATTCGGATATAAAGAAACGAGATATGAGGAAAACTGTTCTATTATTTTTCAATATAACTACCCTCGACTTCAATGCACTTGCGCCACTTGTCCCTGAGGCTTCGAATTCCCGACAACCAGATATCTCCCGACTGCTGCTCAATCCACTCCTGGACGGCGAGCTGGACCCTTTCATCGTCCCAAAACAAGCGTCCAAGCAGTGCAGCCTTAAACTGGCGGAGTAAAAAGTAGTCGCTAGGGGCCAGAAATGGACAGTAGGGGGGATGGTTGAGCTCCTCGAATCCGCACTCGAGCAGGGCAGCTTGTGAACTCTGGCCTTGTGGACTTTAGACGACGTTGAAGTCGATCATGAGGCGTGAGGTTTCGTGAGGTTTCTAGGGACCCAACGGGCAGAGACCTTGGTCATGGCCAAATTGTCGTGGATGATGTTGATAACACTTCCATGTGATATTATAAGTTCTCGCTCAATTTATTCGACCTTCCACACGGGTCATATTGTCCTCGTTGGTAACGTCTGACGGGCGTCCTGGACAAGAGTCTTCAAGGTACTCACGACCATGGCGGAACTCCTTATTCCAGCAAGCAATTGTTGCATAGGAAGTGGCGGTGTCTGTGTATACTGCAACCATGCGTTCATGGATGTCTTTTGCATTCTTGGCTTCCTCGGTCAAAAATTTGATCACTGCGCGGGCCTCAACTTGCCCCATTGTTAAAAAATTTGTGACTGACAATCTGCGATCAGCTACTGCTTCTTAAATAGACATGGCAGGAGCGTGCGGCTGAAGGTCCTGACTTGTCATAACTTCTCCTAACCACCCCACAAACAGCCATCCCCCTTCGTCAGTTTTGCCCTACCGATTCGCAAACCTTATTGATCGCCCATCGTATATTGTATTCATAAGGTTTAAGATGGAAGTTAAGGATTTTGCAAATCTTTGGAAATTAAGTTCTCGGTATCTAAAGAAACTGCGAGAAGACAGCAAACTAGCGAGAACAGGATTGGAGCTTAATGCTGACATTTCATTTTTAGATGACTTGGATACCTTCGAAAAATGTCCTCTCTTCTTACATTTAAATCAAGTAACGTTAATTGCCAGACAGCTAGCACGGTTCTGGTGCGAGGAATTTTCGCAATAATAACATTTCTTCAATGTTTTTCAAGCGAAAGAGCTGCAGCTCAATTCCATCCTTCAGGATTACAATTTAGAACAGTCGACTTTAATGTCAAGCTCATTAGATTATACTGAAGCTACAGAACAAGAAGTGAATGATACATAGGCCTTCGAATCCCGTGTGGCAATCTATACTGCTCTTGCTTGATCAACAGCGGAAGATAATGTAAAAGTTTTGTTTTCTAGAAGTATCGTTGGGATTTTTGATGATGAAAGCCCAGTAATAAAGGCATCTTGAATTTACTCGTTTTTATACATACGAGTATCTGCATTCACAGCCTTAAAATTGCAATCCCAACTGAGTGTCTGAAGAGCGCGTACATATTCATGAATCATTTTTTAACCATCTATTTTTTTACGAGTCACAAACTGGTGTCGCGCCACGACCTCATTCACGGGTTGAATGAATGCGCTTTTGAGATAAAAAAGAGCATCGTTGAAAGTAGTACATTCTGGAATTATCTTGAAATTTTCAGGAGAAACTGAAGTAGCTAGGAGGCCTTAATACGAAGCATATGTACATATATACCTTCAATTGACGCTTTGTACCTTAAGAAGACAAACAACTAGTGTTTAAATACACGTACAGCTTCTGGTGGAGTTAGAAGAACATTCAAACAATTGGGACGAAGACCACGTTCCTCTTATTAAATAAAATTGAAGTAGCACAAATATTAAGGAAAATTCCACAGTTCGCTTTTATTTCACTGAAATAAACAATTACCGAACATAAGTATACAAAGAAAATAATACATATAATGGACACACTCTCACTTAATTACACACAAATATAGGCACATCTACATTTCATAGATAAAGAACTAATTTATGTATAAGTAGCATAATGTTGGTTTCACAAACCTAGGAGGCCAGTTAGTAGAAGAACTGCAAGATCTTTATCTACATGCTATATTGTACATTTTTTACACTCTCTGATCTACTTTTATTAAAATATTTAAACCTAAAGAAATAAACGCAGGTCTCTAATGAAGTCAATCAACTATAACTTAATAAACTATAACTGAAGGGCTCACTTTCTCTCTCTTATTTAGTCATATAACCATGGCATTGTTTCGCCGACTCTTTATCCGCTATCTGGTGTTTGCTGTCGTCATCATGGGTGAATTTTACTTTTTACACAGTGGTGATGTAATCATGTTAGTCACATGCCTCGTCTTGTTAGTTTCATTCTCATTGTCATCCCGATTTATTTATTGAACTCAAGTGAGCAACAAATTTTAAAAGGTTCTAACGCCACATATCGTGTATGGCCACGAAGAAGTAGAGGGGGATTCTTTGTAATTGAAAGGTTATGTACTAACAGGGAAAGGATTACGCACTCGGCTTCCCTTTTCACCAAAAGGGATAGCTGGCAAGCAGCAAAAGTTGCAAAGTAAGAATCCAAGCAAAGCAAGCATTTAACATTAAACTGCAGGCCAACTGATGTGTGGACGTGCCCTGGTGCCTACGAACCATTGCACGGCCCACATCCTTTTTAGGCAAAGCCTAGAGGAAGGATACCTGGATCATAAACCAAGATCAGGAGTGCCTATAGGCAAGCACGAACAGACCGGTGTCTCGTCAGCTCCCTGCAGCCGATGATGAGGCCTGGTCGTCTCGAGCCTCTCCTACCACCAGGGATCATGCTCCCCTCGGTCAAGATACAGGAGCGAATGCTGCACACATTCCTACCCGTTAAAACCTACTACAGGCTGATGCCCTCAAGGAGGCATCCGTTATCATCCAGGTTGATAGCCTTCACAAAGCTAAGCCAAACCTCATATCAAAAGCGAGTTTTGTCCGTGTGAGGGAATGCCCTCGAATGACTACCATATTAGGAAGCCCTTTGGCGATACCTCTCTATTTTTTCAATAATACGTGAGCTAGCGTGAGAATTTTTGAAAGTCGAGGAAGAATACATCACCCGGCCTAGCTGTGTTGGTTTTCAGACGCTGAACGCCCCCTCCCCTCCCCTGCGATAACCTTGTGCGCGGCCATATTAACCCTATTCTCATATCGCGAGGCAAGTCGTCTGGAACGACGTGTTTGCTTCGACTAGCGCCAGCCAAGTGTCCCGTGGGGACCGCAAGGCCCTGAAGCGTCTAGTGGAACAGCCAGCGGGTATTTAACCCGAAGCTAACCATCTCTCGAGTCGATTCAAAGCCCGCCATTCAGTCCAACCAGACGGCAGTCTGTTTCCCGTGACCCCCCGTAACTCGGTGTCGTACGTCGTCGAAGATCTCGTCAGCAGATCTACCTTAGTTAAGCTTTGGCCCCTGTTCAGAGAAAAGCTCTAGAGCCTGCTTCTTCCCGGAGAGTTGTGATGCCTTCTTATTTCACCCCACCTTCAGAATTTCCATTTTTTAGAGACTGAGACTCCCTGCTGATCATCAGAATGGTCTCGAGTTGAGATTACGTCTCTCTCAAGCAGAGAAAATCTCATTCTTCATCACGAAGTAATCCAGCACCAACTTCAAGTTCTCCGAGTCAGAACTGCCAGAAGTATCTTCTTAAAGACCTGCACCCTTGTCTTCTCCCCTTCCCCCAATCCAATTCTCCCGCGCTTAAGGGTAAAATAATCGTTTATGGTCATCCCCAGATTACCTCGCTAATCTTCGCATATTTTATTTAACCATCATAAGCAATTTGTTCCCCATTTTATATATGTATATAAATAGCACCCTTTTTGTTATATATATATATATATATATTAATATATATATATATAAATTATATTTTTGTGTATTGTCTTTATATATCCTTTGAACTGCAACTTAGCAAGCCATTAATTTAAACTCGGTCAACCGTAATTTGCACTCTTTATTTATCGCTTAGACATAACTCAAGTGGCATGTGGCCAGCTGTCTGCCTGTATATGTGTAAGACTCTGAACGACGAGCTAGTCTATACAGGTATACCTTGACATATGTATATATATATATATATATATATATATATATATATATATATATATAGAAAGACATATATACCATTATATTTATCTGGTTTCAGGTATAGTTGAGTAATTTTTGTAGTGAAAAACCCGGATTCTGAATCACTATCCTTAACTTTATTTGATGGCAGATAAAGTTGGATTATTTTTCGTTTGAAAGAACCCTTTTTTATTCCAAGTTACCCCCGAAGTTAATTTGTTGAGTAACCAGTTTGCCAAGTTCGTTCAAGGATATCCAAAGAAAGTGGACAAATTATTTTTTTCTTTGATTGATCATTTTTATGTGGTGACCATTCTTTCCTACTTAATTTTCGTTGTGTGTGATGTTTTTTTGGGGGACGATCTCCTCTAAAAAACCCTACTAATACCCGTGCAAGATTTAAGGCCTTTAATCATTGGTCACCTCGAGATCAAGTTTAAATTATTTTTTATGTTATTTTCTTTAATGCGTGCAATCTCTGTAACAAATACTCTGTTAGGATTTTTGCTACGATCGTCAGAGCTTCATAATCTTTTCTGTAAGTTCCTTGGATGCGCAGAGCAGTCAGACGCGCATTTAAACCAATACGATATCCTCTTTTGAACGTTTTCGTCAACTAGGAGAGATCTTTGGGTTGTCAGGCAAGGATATAGTTGCATATGTACAGGAGAGAGAAAGAAATGAAAAGGCAGAAAAAACTAAGAAAAGCTGAAAAAGAACTGAAAAAGAGAAAGATTTCGTCAGCATGAGCGTGAGCATAACATGAATCATTTGGAGACCCTTTCTGTTAGCTGGAGAAATGAATCTCCCCAATCCCCTTCGGTAAAGTTGCCAGTGATTAATTAAGGACGGCGAGAATTTGGGTGCCTACTTAACCCACTTTCAAAAATTTTCGAAGTGAACCACTGGTATATTAAAGCCGATGTAGTCGCTCAACTACTTCATTTCACTCCCAGCCAAGGCTACTCTCGACTACTCCTCTCTCAAGTCTGAATTATTATTGGTGGTTAATATGAATCCCGATTACTATAGGTAAATTTCCGCCAGATGAGAATAATCCCCGTCAATTTGGAGTAACCCTCTAGAGAACTTTCAAGTTTTGATTGGACTCAAGTAAACCGCGACTATGAATTCCTAATTGATTTGGTTCAACGGGATCAGTTGATGGCTGCACTACTCTCTGAAATCCGCGCATTCGTGAAGGACAGACGCGTGTCTTCTTTCAATGAATGCATAAAAAAGCGGATGTGCTCGCATCAAACCACCATCTTTACCCGAAAGATCCCAAGAAGTCTCATCACCCATGACCCAAATGTAAAAATAAGCTCTCCAAATTTTTCCCGAAGAGTTCACCCAAGTTTTCGAAGGTACCTGGTCCCTTTAAATCCAAGTACCATTCCCCGCTAGAATCGAGGGATATTAAGCTCCTCATAAATAATCCCCCAGCGTCGGATTGCCCCCGTTGGCCCATAATTTGTTTTTTTTTTACGGAGTTCCCGGCCATGTGAGGACCCACTATCCCACAAATTCCCAATTTCGTTCTGCTCCTAGTCATCAAATTCACCAAATAAGTGCCTCCCTCTCTCTCTCATCCGCCCAATCGCCCTGAAACGCCAGCAACTACCCCAACACACAATCCCTCGGGAAAGAAAGTTAATTTCGTTTTCAATAAAAGCTCCCCCGGTGGGCTTGAGTTCAAAAATGGAAGTATTAATGGTTTCCGACTGTCAACCCTCGTGAGAGACACCGGATGAACTTGCTTCGTCGTCTCTAAGAAGTTGCTCCCTCCAGTGGGCCCCGACCAGGATAAATTCGCTGTAGTCCATAAGTACTTGGGACGTGCAAATCGGTTCCCCGTGGTCCGCTGCTATTCCGAATGCGAATACTTCACTGGTTGGGCCGATGTGACAGCAGCCCCAAATTAAATTTTGCGCCGTGTTGATTGGCCAGAGCTCGCTGCTCTCCCTTAACCCCGTCGCCTAACCCGTCAGTACAAAGGCCTAAGTGCTAAAGGACACTATTCCTCCCCATGTCTTTAGAACCTCTTTACGCCCCAGAGTTTGCAGCCCTTCAAAACGAGACTTTTGCAAGCTATCAAAATAAATGCCTTACTCTTCACTACTTGTGGGAAAAAGCGAAAAAATGACGAACGTGGATCTGGTCGTGGTCGAAGGGAAGTCTCCTACCTCATTAGCGATGGACTCCTTTATCGCTTCAGTTCGGCTAAGGGTAAAACCACCACTCGTTCGCTGTGTATACCCCAGTCCCATATTATCCAAGTCCTCCGAATCGCACACGATGGATTAATGACTGGTCATTACAGTCACAACAAAACATCTCAGAGATTTTTCCATTATTTATTCTGGCCCGGTGCTGCCAAAAAATTACCGAGTTTTGCAGGTCGTATGACATTTGCCAGAAGACTACAGCAAAAGAACGAATACCAGCCACCCCATCTCAAAGACTCCAATTATCTCGGAGCCTTTTTTCTAGAGTGGCTATACACCTAATTAGCCCAATTCCCCCCCCCCTTCCCCGTCTAGCGAACGACACTCGTACCTCCTACTATTGTTGACTTTGCAACGACATTCCCCCACGCAGTTCCCTTAAAAAATTGAGAGCGAGACTTGTACGGAGGCCCTTATTTCTATCTTTTCCCCCCTCCTCATCCCGAAGGAGATGTTGTCCGACAGAGGTAGACAATTCACCTTTGAGCTAATGGAACATGTTTGCAAGCTCCTTACGATCAAGTCTTTGTTCACGTCCTCTTTTCACTCCGCCGCTAACGGCGTCTGTGAAAAGTTAAATGACACTCTGAAGACCATTCTGAAAAAGTTATGCCATGCTCAACCCCAAGAATGGCATCGATACCTCCCGGTTACCCTGTTCGCCTGCAGAGAAATTCCCCACCGAACCTTGGGATTTGCCACTTTTGAGCTCTTGTATGGCCGAAATGTACGCGGACCAATGAGCAATTTAAATTAACTTTTTTCTAATCCCTGTCTGGATGAGGAGATCAAGTCTTCGTATTCTTACGTGCTAGATATTCGGAACCGATTGGTAGAATGCTCCGATCAAGCGTACAAAATTTGGATCTAAATTTAGAAAAATATAGCACATATTTTGACGTTAGGTCCGAAGAAAGGTGATTCCAGCCCGGGTAAGTGGTGCTGCTGCTCCTACCCACGGAAACAAGCTAGCTCTTGTCCCAATGGAAATGCCCTTTCATAAGCCTAGAAGCCCGTTGTCTCGTAGATTACATAATACAGACCACCTCAAGGAACAAATTGTTTTATGTGAATATGCTAAAGCGATATCACCGCTGCGCATGCATTAACAATATAATTAGCCTTGACAAAGAAGCAGTATTGGAAGCCTCTTATCCATCTGAGCATCTTAATTTAATCCAAACTATATGTGTCGAAGCGAACGAAAACTACCCTCTCCCTTCCCTCCCAGATTCTCGTCTAAATTCAACCCTGGAACTCGATTTAAAGCCCCAGTTGGAACCCCCTCAGAAGACGCAGTTGGCTCTTTTTTTCAGCTGAATTCCCAGTTGTAATTTGTAAGAAGCCTGGTCGCCCTTTGTATTTTGAGCATTATATAGTCCTAACCACCCAAGAGCCTATTAGATCCAATCCCTACCCCTTACATGTTCACTTGCGTCCTACTTTTAACGCCGAAGAGGAAAACTTGCTAAAGTTAGGAATAATTGAACCTTCCACTTTATATTGTTGCTCTCCCATTGTTATGGTCACTATGCCGGATCTGTATTTTTGCATGTGCGTAGACTTTAGAAAGCTAAAAGCGGGAGCAGTTTTTGACGCTTAGCCTATCCTTTTGATAGACCAGACCCTTCATCTATTTGAAGAGGCAAATTTTATTTTAAAGATAGTCATGTGTAATGCCTACTATCAAATCCCCCCTAAGGATAGTGGCCGGAAATCCCCAGCGTTTCCTACAGAAAATGGCCATATGCATTTTAAGCGCCTACCTTTTGGTTTAGTTACTGCCTGTAGTATCTATAATCGAATGTTGCACAGGATACTGGATGGGTTGACTAACATTTCATTTTACTTCGATAACGTTTACGTGGCCACCCGTACATGGGACCAGCATCTTACACTCGCTCCTCAATAGCCTTCGAGAAAACGGCCTCACTATAGGCCCTAGCAAGTGCCATTTTGCCTATAGCACTATTAAGTACCTCGGTTTCCACATTGATGAAAATCAAATGGCTTCCTCAAAAATAAAAAGTAAAGGCTATCACCGACATGCTCCTCCTTCGTATTAAAAAGTACTTACGCTCTTCCCTCGAGTCGACACCCTTTTACCGACCATTTGTCCCGAATTTCGCTGCCTTAGTGTCCCCCTTTAGCTCTCTACTAAAGAAATATACTGCGGACTCCATCGAATGCAACCCCAAAGCCACTGCCCACTTCCATTAGCTGAAGGAAAGACTAACATCAGGGCCCATACTGAGAATCCCGAATACGAACAAACCTCCTGGGGGTACGAACGGACGCTTGTAATGAAGGCATTGGTTGAGTCTTGCTCCAGTATGAAGAAGATGGCAACAGTTACCCCATTACGTACGCTAGCCGGAAGCTCTCCTCAGGCGAAAGGAACTATGTGGTCGTAGAACTTGAAGCTCTAGCAATCGTATGAAGTGTACAGAAATTTCAAACATATTTGTTAGGTAAGGATTTCGTGATCGAAACCGACCATCGCCCATTGGCTTACTTAAAGCATTGTAAAAGCCAGAATGGAAGGCTTATGCGTTGGAGTTTACATTAGAGGAATACTAATTCCGAATAACGTACATTAAAGGAATAAAAAACTGTGTTGCAGACTGTCTAAGTATAAATCCGGACAATGATCCTCCCCTTGCGAAGTAAAATGTGTTAAGCATTGTACTCTCGTGCACATGATCGACTCTGTGTACTCGTTTTGTTTTTGTAATTCTAGAACTCCGGTTAACCGTGTATTTTTATGTTCCTTGGTTCTCATTTAAAATTTTGTATTCCTTTTGTACATATTTGGATTTTGCGTGTTTCTTTGTTGTTTTGTTGTATGGTATGTTTCTTTATTTTTATTGATATATGGTTCCAATACCCATTTATGAATGAATCATTTTGCTTTTTTTTTGTAACTTGCATATATTCAGTTTGTGTGTTGTTTTTTTTATCCCTGGTTAACGGCAAGTATACCCTGCGCCAGGGATTAAACGGAAGTAATTCATTCATTTTGTGACGGCTGGGTCGATATAAATTTTAAGGTCCACCCTTATTGTCACCTGTACACTCAGGTCAAAATTTGCCCATATGAGACTTCTCCCATGTTTGGAGATGCCCTTTTACTTCTTCTTCGTATCAGGAAAACGTCATTTTTGGAAAGGGAAGCGTGAGAGGAAATGCCCTCGAAGGGCAAACGTGAGAGGAAGCCCCTTGGTGATACCCCTCTTTTAAGATCACGTGAGCCAGCGTAAGAATTTTAGAAAGTCGAGGAAGAATCCGCCACTCGCTTAATCACCCCTCCCGGCTGTGTTTGTTTTCAGACGCCGATCGTCCCCACTTCCCCTGCGATAACGCCTTGTGCGGCCATATTGACCCTACCCCAATATTGCTTAGACTGGTGCTAAGCATCCCTTAGGTACTGCAAGGCCCTGAGGCGTCTAGCAGACCAGCCACCCGGGTATTTAACCCAAGGCTCACCATCTCTCGAGGAGATTGAAAGCCCGCTATTCACGCCGTCCAGACTGCCGTAAGCCCCCGTAACTCGTCGTCGTACGTCGTCGAACGTCGTTGAAGATCTCCTCAGCAGATCTACTTTGGTTAAACTTTGGCCCCTTTTCAGATGAAAGCTATCGAGCTCCCTTCTTCCCAGAGAGTTGTGCGGCCCTCATATCTTCACCACAACTTCAAAAATTGTGTTTGCTTAGACTGGCGCCAAGAATCCCTTAGGTACTGCAAGGCCCTAAGGCGTCGAGCAGACCAGCCGCCCGCGTATTTAACCCGAAGCTCACCATCTCTCGAGGAGATTGAAAGCCCGCCATTCACTCCGTCCAGACTGCCGTGAGCCACCGTAACTCGTCTTCCTACGTCGTCGAACGTCGTCGAAGATCTCCTCAGCAGATCTACCATGGTTAAACTTTGGCCCCTTTTCAGAGGAAAGCTAACGAGCTCCCTTCTTCGCGGAAAGTTGTGCGGCCCTCATATCTTCACCACAACTTCAATATTTTCGTTCTTTCGAGACTGAGACTATCTGCTGATCAGCATAATCCTCTCGAGTTGAGATTACGTCTCTCTGGAGCAGAGAAAATGTCATTCTATATCATGAAGTAATCTAACCCCATCTTCTAGTCCCCCGAGTCAGGCTTCCCGAAATATCTTCTGAAAGACCTACAGCGTTGTCTTCTACCCCCCTCCTACCCCCACCCCCTCCAAGTCACTTGGGCTTGAAGGAAAAACGATCGTGTATGGTCATCACCAGATTACCACGTTAATCTTCACATAATTTATTTAACCACCATAAGTAATTTATTCCCTATTTTGTATATATATATATATATATATATATATATATATATATATATATATATATATATATATATATATATACTAGTATACATAAATTGACCCCTTTTTGTTATGCATATTAAAATTATACTTTGGGGTATTGTCTTTATATATCCTTTAAACTGCAACTTAGCTAGCCACTAATCTAAACCTGGTCAACCGTAATTCGCACTCTTTTTTTTAGAACTAGCATAAAATTTTATGTAAAATGGGTCTTAGTAAAAACACTGAAGTGAGTAGAATTCATTTTTATTCCATAGATTCCACAATAATTGTTGTCCTAAATGCAGTACATTAGGAAAATGGAAGAGCAAAATTCGAACAATTTGTTTGGTAGAAACTATTTTATAATGTTCCACAATATATTGTAAAACATCTATCCTTTTGCATTAGAGTATTATAGTACTTTATATAGGTATATATATATATATATATATTATATATATATATATATATATATATATATATATATATATATATATATATATATATTGTAATACTTATTTAGTATTATATTAAGCAAACCATTTTACATGCAAACCAACATCACACTTTCGGCAACCTGTTGTGCATTTTGTATGACACTCTCTACATAGAGTTTCTTTATCTTGAAAAAGAACAATGTGACCTAGGTTATCGTAGCAACTGTCTGCATTTTCATGGAGAGCTGTCCTTCATATTCTTGTCCTTTCATTTTAACCATATCTTTCTAGGAGTGAATTTGCTACCTGGCGACGAAAACCAAGGAGATGAAGTTGTCCACCTCTGCTCTTATAAATTTGTCACGCATTTTGCTCGGGGACGTCTATACAGTGTGTTATAAGTGGAATATACCACTTCTTTCCTTTTATTGCTCTCAGCCCATATTCTGATTATACATCTAAATCATATTGCGCTGATTAATAATAATTCTTTTCTTTTGGTCTTGAGATATCATTTTGCGGAGTGAGTTGGGTGAACAGACAGGCTCTTTGATACCAATGAAACAAAAGAATTTTCGTTCCATTTGACAATAGTTATTTCATCGTCCGCACATCTGAAATCGTACGATACACGAGGCTGTTTTTTCATGGCTCTTGTATCAGGTACGGTGCACCTTCCAGATAGATTTTCTCGAATAGCTCCAGTTGCCCTAATTCCACGACTGGTCAACACTTAAAGTAAGAGCAACCAAGTGAAAAAGTTGTTAAAGTAGAATGAATACGGAATTCAGCCCTTTTGACGAAGAAAATCTGCATATTGAAGGATGACACTAGCCGTAAGTCCCCAATCAATGTTTGTTTGGTTTGGTGTACGTCCTTCTCCCTGATATGGGTCCATCCATGTGATATAGCCATGTTTGGTAGCTCCTACCCACATTTTATACCAATATCTAATGGGTTTTGCGCGGAAAAAATAACTTTCTCCTCGTGAGCTGCAATTACGTCTGTTTTACACAAGTTGTAAAGTTTCCTTTTAGATCAGCCTAATTTTAATTTAGGTTCCTGAACTGAAAGTCCCGAAATTTCATTTTCCACAGAGGTCCCTAAATTACTGATTTCGCGCTCTGCACGTAACTGACTACCAGACAAATTTTCAATAAATACTTGATCTTCACTATCTGAATCTTCATCGGTTAGATCATCACAACAATTCACCAGCGGGAGTATTGGAATAGCAATATCACCATAAGGGGAAGGCCCGGCGTCTGCTTTAATAAGTGTTGCTATCTCATCCGCAGTTAGAGTACTCTAAAAGCTACATTTATATATATATATATATATATATATATATATATATATATATATATATATATATATATATAATTTTATATATGATCTAAAGATATATAATTATGTATAACATATAAATATGCATATGGATAAATATACAATATGTACAAGCCTAAGTTATGTGCGTGGAAATAATTTTGATGAAAAGAATACAAACAGCGAGGCTATAAAAAATAAACATGAAAATCTAAGGAAAGATAAGGCCTAGTTGCCCAATATCCTATATGTAGAATAGTCACATTCAACTAAAAGTAAAATTAGACACAGCAAATATGAAAATATTTTCTTACTCATACATTTCACTTTGACTCTAAACAGATTAAAATAAGTAATAACAAAATTATACTAAAACAAAGTTATGTTTATATACTTACGTTTTTGTTGTAGGTGACGGACGTTTGCTCATTGTAAATTTTGGTGAAAGGATTTTCTTCACAAAAATCGAGTTGAAAAAGATATATCTGACTCTTTCTGGTAGTTCTGGGTGAAAGTAAGGAAATAGCTGCCCGATGTCACTTTAGGCGGTGACATTTTTAAAATTTGTCATGCGGCGTACATATAAGACGTTAAGCATATCTGCGTTAATTTATTTTAGCTTACAAAAAGTAATAAAGGTTTCTTCACTGGTCCTCCTTGATGTGGTAATGTAGTGAATATTATAAACTTGTTACGATACAAAATGTGCATTAATATCGGAACTTAGTCTTCTTAGCCAACATCAAATTTCATTGGTTACAAGGAGCCACTTTATGAATGCCAATGACCTCGGAGTTGATCCTTGTTTAAATATGATGGGGAAAAGCCGTTAATTATTAATGCACCTCTGAATTATCCGACCATACACAAGCATCACAAATTCCAATATATGTCTTTATAAATTCCCTAAGTCTTACATATCTGTTCTTTTAATAATGATAGCATACCTTGCGCGTGGTGGTACTAAACTGAGCCAGCAAAAGAAATTGCTAATTTTTAGTTATCTCTATACATGTGGCAGTGTTTAGTTAGAGCGCTTTATGAATAAAGCCAACCGTTAGAAGGAACATAGAATGTTTAAATAGTCGAATCTCACCCTTTCTAGGTCTTAAGCCTGGAATAAGGCTCACCAATTATAGATACTATGTTTAATGCTATATGTTTACCAAAATTATATTGGGCATTTTAATAATTAAATCTTCAGAATACTTTGAATATGGAAATATAATAAAAATATAGGCAGGAAGGAAATAATTACAGCGAATATTTGATTCTTTAAAAAATTACCATTTCCAGATAGAGGATTTTTATTTTCTATATTTAATTCTAAATTCTTTGTTTTCCAATATTTTCAGGGGCCTTATTATAAACTGCTTCGTTCAGTTTATTTTATAACAATTACCTTGGAGGCATAAATATAAACAACGATAATTCAATAACATTGTTATTCTACCACAAATGAGCATCAAATTATTTCATAGGCATCAAAGCATAATGGATAAAATAAATTTAAATATTAAAATTGCTGGAGGTCAGGTTATTAAAAAATACCTCATTTGTAATGAACGTGTTTATGGAACTATTTATTTTCACTACTATTGCCCTCAAATCTACTGCTTCTGACAGCTTAATACCATAATAGCACTAGAATAACTTCCAGTATTTTCAAAATTCTTGAAAAAATAGTAAAAGGAGAGAAATAAGATTTATGTGATTTGTATTGTTTTTTAGATGAGGTTTAGGTGGAAAATTATTTTTAATCAAATAAGGCCAGCTAAATTAATTAGTCCAGTTTCTTTTTTCCAAGCATGTTTCCCACCTTATATGTAATTCATATTTGGCAGACACGGACTCAAATCATTGTATTTTTATCCTCAAATAAGGACTATGTTATTGAAAGTTAGAAGTAAAAATAGGGTTCTTATAAGTTTAAATAACATTTTATTGTAAACTTATGTCCCTTAATTTTAAAGAATAGGCAATCTGCAAGGTTAGTTAGGTTCAACATGACTTTTTCTTTCACAATTATCCCTACAGTTAAACGTGATTATATGTATGTAAATAATACAGCATCGTAATTAATTTTAACTTTATTATAAAATAATCATTATTTTCATAGATTTTATAAATTCATAAGAGCTCTTAGGCAATTTAATATAATTTCATTGTATACTGAAGTCCATAGGTTGACATAATAGCGAGTTCAAAAGTTGTTAGGTCAACTTGACTAAATATTGTAATAAAACAATTACATATAAACTATATTGCAATGTTATCCATTTTATTTTTATCCCTAATAAACAAATTTGTTTTTAAAAGTTAAAAATACAAAAAACACGTTTTTCCACAATTTAATACAATTTTTACTGAAAAACTTATGTTCTTCTGTTGTTAAGAATAGTTAATCATAAATTGTTAAGAATAGTTAATCATAAAGAGTAGTTAGGGCTAACAAGCCTCTCGGCCTGAGAACGGTCTTTCAACAAAAACCTGTCTCAGTAAAACGCCTGCAAACTATGCCCCATTACTTTATATGTAAATTTAAAACTTGATTCACATTAATTGCAACATGACCTAATTAATTTTTTTTGCAATTATGAAGGTGCGAAATTGTATTATAAACTAAACACTTTCAAATTGAAACCAATTTTGGCTTAAGAATTTCAGCCTAAGAATTATCCCTGACGTAATTATAATGTCACAAGTTAGCAGGAGTTAGACATTTCTCTATCAACTAACTGTTAAAACTTTTGCATTTGAGTTCTAATTAAAAATTCGAAAGATTTAGTTGGGTTGAGATGCAATATATAAGAGCCAAAAAATTCCTTGATTGTAATTATATTTTACCTAACATTTTATCAATAAGTATTCTAAACATCAGCATCCCACCTCCCGACAGGTTTCGCTTATAACAACTTTTCATTTTACATTTTGCTGTGTTTATTTTTCTTTTGTTTTAAAACCATCTCCAGCATTTTTAAAATCCTTCAAGTCAAATGAGTTCACTGGTACACATTGTTTAATATGTTTGCACTCGAATGCTTCTATCGTCTGTTTTAAGACGTTGAATTTATTTATATTCTTTCGCTATGTCTCCCAAAGTCTCTTTCTCTTGTCCTGTCCTAAAGTGTGGACGCAGAAAATATCACAATGGCTCTTTGTTCATCAGACCTTAACCCCTTCGGTCCGTACCAAGGATTCTTGCATAGCGAATAATCGAGGGGCACTCTCAAATAAATATTGTGTTAGGTATTTTAGATGTTTTCGAGAGGAGTTTGTCTACGAACCAATCTCTCTTCCAATGTAGTTTTAAGCAGATGTTTGCGTTAAAATTACCCATTTTTAATACTTTTTACGAGAAATGAAAAATAACAGAGATATAGACATTCTTTGTTCCATCTTTCGATATGATATCCATTGCTCACACTTGGAGATATTTAAAGAGAAGTATGTAAAGATTCTAGTAAAATTATGGTAAGTGGGAGTTTGTTTAAGGTATATAATCCAAGTAAACACTTCAAGGCTGTAGGAACCCTAGGGCGAGTAAATTTCCTGAAGCTGAACTCAAGGCGCAAAAGAGGGAGATGCAATCGCGGTTAAAACTATCTCAGCGATACAACTGAAAGCTAAGGTATTCTCACTCCTGTTCTCCCAAATGATACACAAAATAACTTCCCCTGTTTATCATTCAGGGATAGCGCATATTTAGGAGAGTTGCGCTCTCTTCCTCCAGCTCCATCTTTAACATCTCTATAATTATCTTGAAAAACCTCTCCGTCGTTCCTCTCTTTTGTCCTTTATAACATATAAATAGATAATTATAGTCAAAAGTTATCGAACTATTAAATAAAACATAACACCTTTCCTGGGGTTTCCCCTAATTTAACAGGATATCGTCTGTGAATGTTAAAGGACGTAAGATATATAAGTAATTAGTACATATGAATTACCTATGTTAACTGCGAAAAGGACCCCAATTTGTCAATTATCTAATAATTTTCGTATCGGGATATCAAATCAAATCGCAGGTAACTAGTAAATAATCTCAAGGGAAAATAATCTTAATAAAAATTGCTTTCTTATTATGTTTATAATGAGAATCATTTTTCCACCTATCAGTCATCGTAAACCACTTTTCCAAATTGTTGTGATTATCAAAGCCGCTAAATTACTCACACCCCACCTTTAACGAAATATTAAGCTTAAAACCACATCGGTGTTTAAGTGCTGGAGGCCTTTCAGAGTGAAAGGAGGCTTCGATCGTAGCATTCCGTTCTAGTTCCTCTCCAAGGTGCCAAGCATGGCGCATTACAATGCCCCTCCCTGGTAACTCATCATACACAATATTCTTGAATTGCGTTTCTGTAAGTCCGCTTTCTACCTAAAATTTTTTCCATAATCAACTCCTCTCCTATGTGATGTTCTTAACATTAGCACATCAGCACGTTCTCTATTATTCTCTCCACAAGTCTTCTCATCCTACCTTTATACTTGCTCTTAACATTCGACAATATTCACTGGCACAACCTTATTCCCATCTTTGCTTAAACTTTTTATATACAACTAAATCTAGTAAAAGGTTGATTGCTTCTCTACAATTAAGAACAGCATAAATGGGCACCACAAGCCCATATTTCTGGGAATATGATGCCCTTTTAATCAAAAAGGTTCTTTAAAAACGGAAAATAGCCTATCATGCAAATGAGCAGTGTTCCTCTATGATATTTTGCTTAAAACCAGTTAATTTTATCGCATTTATTATATTAAAACAACCATGAAAGCTTTTTATTTTTAGCGCCTGATGCTATTCGTGAACATACATAGTGACCACCTATCCTACCTATTTTTTATCAATTTTCCACTCTTGTCTCTCACTCGTACTTCTCTCAGAACTAGGTTATAAGAATATTAACCAGCCACAGAGATATCACACACCCTTTACTCATACTGACATGCGCATTGAACCACTCACCCAGTAGTTTTACCTTCATCAACCATTATCTAGTTCACAGATTTCTCCTTACAAACTTTCAGAAGAAGATGCGTCGTTGTATTTTGCTCTAAAAAATAATAAAAATATCAACACAAATACTACATCCAGATCAACCCTGATTAGTCATCTCCTATCATTCCTCATATGCTTATTACAGGCTAAATTAGATAATTTTTGGACTGTTTTATCAACTAACACCCTTATTCTTCTGGACTTTTTGCATTCACCTTTCTTTCTTTTGCCCTGGTAAAATCACTGATTCTTTTATCCTTTAGGCACTTCTGATAAAGGAATTCACCCTAGAACAAAAATATAGATAGAGTACCATGAGTCATTATCGCCATTCTTTAACATCACACCTGCTTTATCATCCAATTCCACAGCTCTACTAATTTTAACGCTATATCCGGGCTAATTATGGCTTTCATTCTTATCGTTTTTATACCATGATTAAAGAGTCGATGTTCACCTTGATATTTCCATCCACTTCCACTATAATACTCTTCAGCAAGACGATGGAGGGTCTAACAAGTGTAATATGCATACTACGAAAGAAAATGCTGCCTTCACTCAGATCATCTTTTGTAACTCCCCTAAATATCTCAATATCATTTCCACGCCTGTATAAACCAAACGAAGAATGAAAGAAGACATTAAGTGTTCTAAACACAAAACCTTCAGAATCACTATATATAGCTCAACAAAGTACGTTCGCCATTTTATTTTAATTTCCTATTCATTAGCAAATATCCAACCATTGTTAACTTCAATAGACATCCAGCTATTCTTCTCATGGTTTTTTACTTATCTCACCTCCTTACCAAAGAACTTATTGATCAATCATAATATTCAGTCGGTTTCCTTCCGAATTATACTTTATTTACTTTCATCTTTAATTGTAGCCTCGTCACAAATCTCTTTCCCCTCTTTGTACGAATTACTATGCATCTCCGTCTGACATGCCCCTCTACACCATGAAACAGCATTAAAAATGATCTTTCCAGTTCTTGCCTATTCACATAAGTCCTTGCATTATGCAATAAGACACTTTAAGCTTGTTTCCCATTTGTTTAATGTTGCCTAGAAGCAACCTGTAAATATTTGTCCTTTACTCCTTAATCTCACGTCATAACTCATATTCCTCTCCTTAAAGCATTCCTCACATCTTATAATTTAAAAACAAATTAATTTATTTTTACACAGCAAAATCAGGGTTTTGAAAAGTTTTAAATTCATATTTCTCTCGAGAAATGGTTCAATCATACTTTTACAAATTTCTTTCTCTTACATCTCATGTGTAATTGAGAGCATAGGTGTCTTAAATTAGCGTATTTCCACACCATAATTCTCCATGTAAATGGACCAAACACAATTTTATACTGCTTCTCTACTTTGACCTATTTTTCTATTTGTATCTCTTACACCAATCAACCAATTTGCATCCTATGATTTATTTACCTCATTTCACTTCATAATCATACATCGAGTATACATATTCATACCAAATTCGTGCATCAATCATCTCTTTTATCCTCATCTTGATAGCCCATTTTTACTTTCCCAGCATGAATCCAACTTATTTGCTTACATCTCACACAATATCACTAATCTTCCTTATGGTATTCTCACACAATGCATTATCTGCAATTCCCTCTCCCTAAAACATCAAGTACTTCCACCCCTTTTTCTTTATGATAGATACATTTAACATTTGATGCACTATCTCGATGATTAATTAACATCTACTAACCTGGTTACCTGGACAGGTTCTATGAAAAGCAACCAGTTAAAATTTCAACTTATTTTGATAGAAGGACAGAGTATTTAGAGTGGGACGGGTAGACTAACGCCCCCTAACCGGGCTCAGTTACCTTTTACGTCAGCCTCACAAAGAACGTATTAATTTTTTCCCGACCCAAAATATAGTTCTATAAAAAGTTTTCTAAGAAATAAAATAACATCATCTTTCATCATTATTTCGTTTATACAGGCAGGGAAAAAGGTTATAAAGAAATTTCAGAAAAAAATAGACATAAAAAAATGAAATGAAAAAGTTCAGAGGGGAAAATAATCGAGGTTAAATATACCACCCTTAAATGCTGAAGTCGACCTATCCTTTGAGGATGTTTCCCTTCTAATCATAGAAACTTGCATCCTTAGGAACAAATTCACACTCACTCACAAATAATCCAAAGCCCTCATTTTCCACCTCATAATGGTCTAGCAGCCGAACGAATCTAACTGAAATTCCCATCAATAAGCATCAATAAATATGTACCATCTTCACCTAGGGGAGATTTACAGACCTCTTAAAACTACAACTCTGCAATTTTTTTATACATCTGAGCATGGAACTGGTTGTAAAAATAGTAGCAAACACACATTTTAGGCCTTAACACAGTCTTCCGACCGCAAACACAAAGAATCGTTCAAACCGTCGTTCTTATTGTGTTTTGAGGGGTTTTTCTTTTATTCCAGCAAATGGAACGTGTTGAGAGTTGAGTGGCGCAGAAATAAAATAGAGAGAAAAAAATCGAACATTCAGAAAAGGCACAATAGAAATTCGTAGGGAAGCGAACTATATAAATTGGAAATGATGTCCTCTGGAATCCCTTAGGAATCTAAGTATAAAAATAAAGAAGGGTAGTAAAAGACTTCTGGATAAAAGGCAAAATATATTGACCGGATGGGATGATTGGGGAAGTAATGTTCGGTTAAACTTGAATCAGAGTAATGTGGACAACCTGAAGCTACCTTAAAAAACAGAGTCTAAATATAGAAACCGTGTCGTCGCCGAATATATATCCATATATTATAACAAAGCTAATTTAGTGTAAATGTGCGCGTGAGACTAGAAACTAAAGTTAAAATCAAGAAACCCAAAACTAAGAAGAGAGGTAAACAGCAGAATAAAGACAATCCCTACTGGAAATAATAAGAATAACACTTTTATGACATATTCCAAATATTCTGTGTCGGGATTCAAACATGGGCCTACATCCCATTGAAGCAAGCAGCGAGAGCAGCCTGTTTCATCTTATTGCTGGTCAAATTGCTCCCTAAGGACCTTCCACTGATTAAAGTTAGTGCTCGAATCTGCAACTCGACTCCTGCCAGCGAGTCAATTTCATCTTCTTCTTTTTCGCAAGGTCGTCTTTTGGATCTTGTTTTGTATAAAGATGGCTGGTTTATGAATTATTTTTTCCATCCTCAGTAATTTATTCTGGCAATATATCCCCCTCATTTCCACTTTAGAACGTTATTCTATTTGCTCTATTTGTTATTAATTTTTTCTTATCTATTATTTCTTATTTACTGGTTGGGATTTATTCATGAATGGGTCCATGTTCTCTGAGTTGTCTTTAGTCTCTGCCTGATTTTTGTATTCATTGGCTTAGTTTCAATGCCATATCAAAAACATGATATGAAAGAGGGATGTATCTCCTGAAATTGGTGAGCTTTTGTACTGCTTTCCAACCTAATTTTATTTTTGTTTTAATTTCCCTTCTCAGCCTTCCATTAGGAATCACATATCCGTAAGTATGTCCTAAATATTTAACGGTATTCATAATTGCTCAGTCTTCTGCATGAATATTGATAATTATTTTTGTCAATGAAAAATTCCTATTTAGTCCCTACTTTTTGCTCGTAGCGCTAATGGTAATTTTCCAATTCTTTTTATTACAAAAAAATAGAAAATCGCAATTATTTGTTTAAAACCTTGCTTTAGTGCTTTGTAGGATGAAATATTCATGAAAATAGGCAACTTTTAAGTTTTTTTAGTTTGTCAATTGGATATTTTCATCCATTAGATTTCACTCTTTGAGCCTGGAAACCAAAAGCTCAGCACTTGACTGTGATAAGCTAAGACCTCTGAGAAGGTCATAAAGGTCACTTTTATTTGATATTATGGCTACTTTCAACAGCTCTGAAACTGTAGTCTGAATATTCATTGATCTTTTCCGCTTCTGAATGGTTTCTCTCTTCTGAGGGTGGCTTATTCTTTTCTAAAGGGGGAGTCACAGAATGATCAAAACTGTGTGGTACTGGTGCAATAGAAGATGGAATAATGAGATAGGAAATAGCAGGTGCCATTTTGTCACTTCGATTTTTGGATCGGTCCAACATGCAGAAGTAGAAATTGCTTTAATCGTCAGTGGATTCACCTCAAATCTTGGGAAATTCAAACTTCATGGTTTTTTTCCCCTCCTGTAAAAGTACAAAAATAATTTATTACTCTTTTGGCTTACAAACAGAATATCTTAAATACTTGTAAGATTTAATATTTTACTCGTAATAACCAACAATTTTCATCTTTTCCAAAGTTCTCTTGCAGTGTTTAGAAGAAAAAATAGGGGTTGAGGGTTTACGGTCACAAAAACCTATTCCTCTTGTTTTGATAAACTGTTCCAGATATAACAGAATGCATCCGGAGAATGATTGAAGACTCATGATGCGATTTCTATTCTGATATGTTCATTATATTATAGTAGCTAAAACTGAAACGATAGCAGATCTGAAAATTACTGTATAAATATTTATTAAGTAATATTCAAGAATATTCTACAAGGTTATAAAAGTTTACAGCGGCGTGATTTGTCAAGTTCTGGAGCATTCTTGAAAGTTCATGAATTATACTAAATTCTAGAAATTTCTCATTAAATGAAACGTTTTGGAATGTTTCTTTAAAACAGATTTCACTCCTCAAATTTCTCTAAAATAAGACCTACAATTTTCTGCCATGCTTTGCAAATAAATCAAAGCCTACAACTTTTAAAACATTGTCAATTTTTTGCTAAATTTGCCCCTTTTGCAAATGGGCAAACTTAGGAATTTAGTGCGCTACTTACAAAAGCAGCTTTGAGGAACTGGACTCAATTATTTTTTTTATTTGTATTTTATTACTAGTGTTGCCAAAATTGCAACGTTGTTTGTTAGTGTATAAAAGAAAGTATGTCAATCTCGGTTTTGTTGATTCTCTGTTGCTATCTTATGCTTAGAATTCAATCGGTATACTCGTATAGTTAGTCACAGGATTTTCTTACTCTATGAAAGTATTTCTTATTCTTTTGTTCTGATGAATAATTGTTGAACAATATGAAGATAAAAGAATTTATGCGAAGGAGTAAAGTTCAAATGTACCCATTTAGAGCCATGAGATGACCCATATGACTATTGGACTTATGGTTATTCACCATAGTGATTTCAAATCTGCAATAACCATTTATAATCTTATCACAAAACACCGCAGGCCATTGGATGGACTTTTCCTCTTGTTTATGAGAGTTACAAAAGAATCTTTGGACCATGCCATTTAATCCTAATTTCCATTGATTATCTTGTAAAAAGTCTACTTTGACGGGCACTCTATAGTTTCATATGGTTGAATTATTTCCTTATTCACTCCTAGTTCTTCATCACCTTTTATATTAATAAGTGCGGGCTATTTTTTCTCTTATTTATTTAATGGAGTTACTCCTCTTTTATTTAGAGTTATTTGCCTTTATTAGTTTATAAAAGGTATACCTAAACGTGAACGTACAGCCTATATGGCCGACTGTTTCCTTATTCACTCAGGATGCTTTACCATTCTTCATACTATTAAGTGAGTGCAAATTTCTTTCCTTCATTATTTAAGGGAGTTCCTCCTCTTTTATTTAGAAGTGCTCAACTGGTTTATGGCGACCATTGCAATTATATAGCTACGGATATTATTATATAACTGTTTAAGTTATTTATATAAGGATTCTATTTTAGTCCTCTATCGTTTTCGTTCTCTTACTTCTTTTAGTGTTATAAGTGAGGCTACAAAAAATCATGGTAAAAATTACAAATAGTGAAATCAAAAAGATTATTTATACGTGTCAGGGCACTTCTAGGAAGTTAAACTAGTCATTATCAAAAGACTTATCCACTGAAAGTCTACAAAATTTGTTCCATATGTTTCCTTAACTTCTAAGGTATATATTAGAACTTGTTTTCATGCTGATTTTATAAACTACCGAGGAAAATAAAAGAACGATTTTTTTTATTAAAAACTTTTTAAAAATATGATGAGTATGTAAATGAAACTTCCATGGTACCTAAATGTATGCATTTAATATATTTTATGAATATTTTATATGATATAATCGTATATTCAAGAAATTATACTAAATAAACTAAGAAAATAAAATATTGAAACGTACAAAATAGAAAAGGATTTTTTCAGGAAGATTCTATTATCTTTTTGAAATCATGTGGCAACATTTTTCTCTGTAAGTAAGAACTGTACAACGGAAAAATCACTTTTCAGATGTGCCACCACACGCGAAAGTGATTCATGACCTCTTTCAGAGAATTGTTCTCGTATGGACTCATCAATTTCAAGAGAGCTACGATGGGCGATCAATAAGTTTTGCAATTCGGATATAAGGAAACGAGATATGAAAAAAAGTGTTTTATTATTTTTCAATATAACTACCTTCGACTTCAATACACTTGCGCCACTTGTCCCTGAGGCTTTGAATTCCTGACAACTAGAAATCTCCCAACTGCTGTTCAGTCTACTCCTGGATGGCTAGCTGAACATCTTCATCGTCCCCAAACCGGCGTCCACGCAGTTCAGCCTTGAGCTGGCGAAATAAAAAGTAGTCACTAGGGGCCAGATCTGGACTGTAGGAGAGATGGTTGAGCTCCTCGAATCCTCACTCGCGCAGAGCAGAGCAACTCTGGCCTTGTGGACTTTGACGACGTTAAAACTGATCATAGGACGTGAGGTTTCTAGGAACCAAACGGGGAGCAACCTTGGTCATGGCCAAATTGTCGTGGATAATGTTGATTACACTTCCATATGATATTTCAAGTTCTCGCTTGATTTCTTCGACCTTCATCCGTCGATTTTCGAGGATCATACTCTCTACACGGGCCACATTAAACTCGTTGGTCACGTCTGACGGGCGTCCTGGACGGGGGTCATCTTCAAGGAACTCACGATCATGGCGGAACTCCATATTCCAGCGAGCAATGGTTGCATAGTAAGGAGCGGTGTCGGGTTACACTGCAAACATGTGTTCGTGGATGTCTTTTGCATTCTTGCCTTTCTTGGTCAAAAATTTGATCACTGCGCGGTGCTCAACCTTCTCTTTTGTTGAAAAGTTTGTGACTAGGATCTGATATCAGCTACTGTTTCTTAAATAGACGAGGCAGGAGCGTGAGGCTGCAAGTCCTGACTCAACATAACTTGTCCTAACACCCCCATAAACAGCCATTCCCATTCCTCTGTTTTGCCCTACCTATTCGCAAAACTTATTGACCGCCCCTCCTAGTAAGGTCCTTTAGTGTGATTTTTGCGTGTTCTGAGGTTATGCAATGAAAAAAAAACATATAAATCTCCTGCAAAATTCGGTTGATCCCAAATAATCATGGTCCGAGAAAAAATAGCTATTAGGCGCTTCTCTATGAAGGATCCTTTCTACACTACAGTACGAAATTCACCAAAAATTAAGACGAATAGTGTCAAATAAGAGAAGCGTTTCACGGTGTCCCATCGCCTCAAGGCTTCTGGTTTAAAAGCTTGTTGGCCAACAACCAAGCCATTATTCAATAGGAAGAACTAGTCGGCAAGACTCAAATATGCTAAAGCTCATGGTCATTTGGAGGGATAAAGATTGGGAGAGAATTAATTTCAGCGACGAAATTACATTTAATTTATTGAAGCTGATGACAGACGATTTGTTTGACGAACTACCATTGTTTTATAAAGTCTGCCAAGAATTAAGGATGTAGCGTCATGGTACGGGAGATGTTTTCCTCTTAAAGAGTTAGTCCGCTAGTGAGAATAAATTGGAACGGTAAATTTGAATGTGTATCTAAACCTCGTACAAAATCCTGTTATACCTTCACTCTGATCATCTCTGAACCTCCAAACAGTTCTTTTTCAGGACAATGCCTCATGGCTTACTTAAAACAAGTAAAATACTCTTTCAAACAAGAGGTTATAGAAGTAATGAGGTGGCCTGCTCTGAGCAAGGACCTGAACATAAGGTAGAATATCTGGAAGATCATTGGAGACAAAGTTAAAGACCATAATTTTTTAAAAACTGGTGAGGTCCTGTACTCGCCGTTTCGCCGAACTAATAGAAAATAAAGGCTTCAATAACTCATATTAAGTGCTTTTAGTTTCATCGTTGTCAAATCTTGCTCTGTTCTTAGTGCATTTGTTTTCTCAACAATTCTGTGAAAGTTGGTTCTCTCATTTTGCATGAGTGAATATTTTATTTGGTTAGTTTATTTAGTATAATTTCTTGAATCGACAATTGTATTATATGAAATATTCATAAAATATATTAAATGCATACCTTTATGTACCATGGACTTTTATTTTACCATTTCATCATATTTTTAAAATACTTTAATAGAGAAAGTTGGTTTTTTGATTTAGCTCTGTAGTATATTTTATTAACTGACTGAAGGATTTTTGGTTAAAGCAGTTTTTTTCCCACATTCAGCTGATAAAAGTTCACAAGCCTAAAGGCTTTATCAAAGTATTATATTTAGAAAATTTTGCACCTAACTTGTATAAAGATTTATTTTTAGTTTGTAATAACTATTTCCCTCAATATAATTTTATCCGCTCAAAATTCCACTTCTCATTGTTGTTTAAATCTTACTTTAGACATAATTAATCTTTCACACTGTGTTTTGCATCTTCCAATGACTATAAAGTTATTAGTGCGAACTGCCAAAGGGCCTTTGTTGACGAAAAGTCTATAATTAAAATATATAATTGCTAAACGCTTTGAACGATCACAGAGAACCAATGGTCCTCTTTCCTATCTTACATACAATTACACCTCTTATCCAAAATCATAACTATTTAAATATTATGAGTCTCTCAGTCTATTAACTTCTACCACCAATTCTCTCGCAATATAAATTCTCAAATCATTATTGATTAAAACATTACATCTGGCACTTTCTTATTAATTATGCTCTCTTATAAGTAATTACACAACTAGAAGTAACCAACCCCCAAAAGCAGTAGCTTTTTTCTCAAAATTTTCAATTTGCATCTATTTTACCGATTGTCTATTAATTGATTCTCAACATTTCAGTTTTCCGCACTTTCATATATAGGTACCTAACATATACGTATCTACCATTATGGGAGTATGAAACTCAATACGCCGTTATCATGGAGAATTTCCCTGGTCGAGACGGATTAGCACAGCTTTATTTAATTTGGGGTGCTTTATTACCGTCTTCTCCCAGTTTGATAACGTCCCGCTCTGAGCTCAGCAGCCGTTTTCATCTTCACCCCTTTAGGGATAGAAGGGAATCTTGCTTATTTTCCTTTCGCCTCGTCGATGTTCCGAAATTATCAAGTTCCATGTTTGCTTTAGCCCTTGGGACGCCTTGCTGCGCGCAGTCTTCTTACGACCATGGTTGTGGCTCCTATTTAAGGTGATGTCTGCAAAGCCTGAGCAGATAGAGAGAACCCGAGTTTCTTGCTGTCCAGATCAGAGTATCTATCCCCCGTGAAGTAGCCCCATCGCCCTTGTGATCTCGTCAGCATATCGTCCTCGTGTAATCAACCCTGATCAGAGGAATATTACAAAAAAAAACGTTTATGCGCCAGAAGATTTCCCTGGGTTTCTCTCGTCTCACTACATTGGTTGAGACTTCCTGCCGTACCAGGGACGAATCTTGATTTGTAATTACTTCTCCCTGGAGCTGAGGTAATCTCAACTCCCTACGGAGTCCCTCTGAACGCCTTCACATCGGAACCCCATCGACGAAGACCTAGTCAATGGTGTTCCACCTCCCCAGTTAATCCACCAGAAATAACCACCTCTCCGTTGCCAGTCCTAAGAAGAATTCCCCCATTTTGTGTAACGCCAATAGACTTACTAAGTCTTTCCTTCAATCCAACTTATGGATCACTTATATAATTTTCCCGGACTTAGTTTCCTTAATTTTTGTTCGTCATAATATTCTTTGGTTGTACTAATTATTATTTAGATTTCCATATTTATTTCTGCACTTGTTCTTATTATTATTTGTATTAAAGTATATTTTTGTAGATGTGTTTATCTTTTGAATAACCCTTGAGATGAACCAAGCAAACGTATCCCAATTCAAATGCCAACCTTAATAATATTACACTTTAGTTGGAAGGTATTTACCATCCCCGAATTCAATTGTACTAGAGTCCAGCGCCGACAGTGGCAGCCTGGCTTACAGACGCTTGTACCTTTTGGGGACTTTTGGGTCACACGCCTTCGTTCCTCGACAACCATATTTTTCAATACATAAATAATGAACCAAATTTGAAAGGGCTATATGTATGCTCTTTTGGAGTTTAGGTACCTAGTTATTGATGTATTTATATTTACGTTAGACACGTAGTCGCGCGCAAAATGGACTTATTTTAAGTCCAGAACGTCAGGCAAATATAGCATTTCAAACAATAAAGTAAGCAATCATAAATATATATATATATATATATATATATATATATATATATATTAGTGTAGTTGGGTAGCAGTTTTTCTTAAATTTAAATTTTGTTGAAGACCATGGTGTATTTCGGCCTAATTAATTTCCTTTGGCAAATTTCTTTTCTTCTAACACTGTATTTTATTGCATCTTGTAGATGGTAGATCACGTTTCCTGTATTCATCTCTCTTTTAAATGAATGTGTTTGGTAAAAACAAACTAAATTACTAAGCTTTCGATTTTATTCGATCATCTTCGGAGCGTTTTGATATGTTCTTGCCTCCTTTACCGACAGAGAAAACGATTTTTAAGGGGATCGTTATTCCGCCTAGGTTGAGTCTAACGTTAGAGGAAACCGGCCAGTCCGGTGAGTAGAATTTTAAACGAATTTTAATGTTCGATCCCAGCTTGTCGCTTGACCCTTGATGGCCAGGTTATCTTTGTTTATTAATATGTCTTTTAAGATGTTCAGCCTTGCTTTATTGACCTCTTTTCATTTAATACCAGTGTTGTCAACTAGCATATCTCTCGTTAGGATAATGTTATGTGCACTTTCCATATTATTTTTAGGCCCTCCCCATCTGCAAAGCGGAGGGTCTAAAAATCGTGGACGACCTCAATGGGGAGATCAAAACGACATACCCCTTTTACTTTGTCGAGGAAAGGAGAAACAACAACAACGGAATAAACGCAATCATTACAACTGAGGAATTAAAAGAAAAGATAAAAAACTTTAAAAAGAGAGCTCCAGACAGATCAAGATTAACCAGCTTAAATACCTTAAATCACCCCCGAACATATTGAAGGGCGTAAGAAACGTCTTCATTGCGTGCTTGAACACGCGATACTTTCCTGATTAACTGAAAGTGGTGAAGATGATATTCATGCCCAAGGCTGGAAAAACCCCAGTTGAAGTGGGTAACTACCGCCCCGTCTCGCTACTAGATTTCATCGGTAAGGTATTAGGAAACAATAAATAACAGACTGTCCAAATTCCTTGATGATAATGGCGGGAGGGCCAGCTGCCCATTTGGCTTCAGGAAAAAAAGAAACACGGAGATGTCCCTTGGAGTCATCCTTAAAAAGATAGCAAAAGCAAAGAGAGAGAAAATGAGCGTAGACCACGTATGCCGGGACGTGTCTAAGGCATTCGACAAAGTATGGCAGAGGGGTATACAACTTAAGATACTCAGATTAGGAATGAACAACACGATCGGAAGAGTTTTATGTGATTATGTAATAGAGATACGTGCTTATGGGGAAATAAGACGACATCAGGAAGAAATATTCGAAGTCACTGTTTGTTTGCCCCAAGGTGGATGTATGAATCCGTCTCTTTATTCAATCTACACAGCAAATATACCATCACTTAGAAATGAGGGCTGCCTAAACATCCAATTTGCCGACAAGGTCACTCAAATCATAGTTTTCTCCTGCAGGAATGGCTCAATGCAAGCTAGGATGACTGCAAAAGAGATAAGAAGCATTAATAGATACGAAGAAAAATGAAAAATTAAAACCAACAAGGATAAATTTAAAATGGTACCCGTGTACAGAAGGGGCATCTCAGATGTATATGTAAAAGCACAGTGCTACAGATACGACAAAAAATGTAAGGTGTTTTGACTAACCATTACGAAGTCAGGTTATAAAAAAAACACGTAACTGAGAGGTTAAATCGAGGGAAGAGTAGCCAAGAGAAAATTTTATCAAACCATAGTACATACAACAGTCCGCGATAATTGATCCAACCATCGCGATGTACACGATCTCGAGAAGTAACCTATTAAGACTCCAAAAAGTCCAAAACAAAGCTATTTACTTAATAACAAACACCAGAAGATAAGAAAGAATAAGACTACGAGATCTTCACAGGGAGGAAAAGATAACGCCACTTAAGAGTTGAATTAACCAACCAAATTGCCCAAAGAGAAGGATGGAGATCACAGAGATTATTCCCAAGTTTCCCAAGGATAGTTGAAGGAGGAAAAGAAGACAAAGAAGAAATCTACACCTATAGAAAGAGAATAATACTCCACGACGACTAAGAGTAATTAATTAACCAAAGTAACACGAGAGAATAGCCTATAGTCAATTATATCTAGAATATGAATACGAAAGAATAGACAGAGAGATAGAAACTAACACCAGTTTTTAGTAAGAATATTTACTAATAATGGTTTGAACGCCTCATAAATGCCAACACTAATTAGACATGTTAAAAATAGATACATATAAAAAATAGAAATTTTAATAAAATAATTAAATTAAAAAAATAAATAAAAAATAACAGCAATGCGGGACACTCATGCAAATACAAATTTTCTAACTTTATCACCCGAGTTATACTACCTAAAATGGACAGAGATCAGCCTTATCTCCAGGTAACTAGCATCTCTTTGCAGACCTCTTAATTCTTTCAGTCTATTCGTTTTTTTACTATGACATTTGAACACAAGACTTACAGTAGAAACGTGGGACAGGAGTGCGATAAACTGCAAGGTTATAGTTAGAGAGAAGCGACACATCGTGATTCGGATTCTACGATAAGCTGTAGGTCCCATGACAAACTAAGTCCACTTTTGTGTCCTACTATTTTCTTCGCTGTCCTTTCTTTCACTCTGTCAGATCCTTACTCCACTCATTACATCAGTAAAGTGGGCAAGAACATATGAAAACCCTCCAAACATGATCAAATAAGATCAAAATCTTATCAATTTAGTTTGGTTTTTACTAAACACCTTCATTTAACAGAAAGATGGGTAAATATGTATATTATCGGCGCGAACGATGGGACGTACTATTTCGTCCGTGTTCCAAAATATTTCACGTTTTTGGAGTACATTTAAGTTGACGGCTCGTGTGGGGGTAAACACAATGGGAAAAATACACTACGATGATCCTGAGTTTCAATAAATTGGGGGGGGTCCAAATTGTTTATAGAATAATAATTCGAAAAGGACTCAAACGCCCATGAATATTCCGACACGAGTGAACGATAATATTTACACACAATTTTTTTGGGGGGCCGGGCCACTAATCTACATATTTACCGGTAGATGAATACAGGAAAGGTTATCCATCATCTACAAGATGAGAAACTTGCTAAAGGAAATTAATTAAAGCGAAATACACCATGGTCTTCAACAAAATTTGCACATATATATATATATATATATATATATATATATATATATATATATATATATATATATATATATATATATATATATATATATATATCCTATATATCGAGTGTTATGAAGAGATAAATTTGAATGAAGAAATCGCGTGTCGTGGCCTTGGTATGGGCTGCACGCGAGGAAACCTTTCAACATGACCGGACCAGGTTATTGTCAGAATAGCTCACGCGCCACAAATTGGCCTGCTTTGTTTCTCGACTGGTTTGAGTCCATTTCATATATCTACGTGTCACGCTTTATCCCCTTATTCTTTCTTCATATAAACATGTCGGGTTGGGGGCTCCAATATATTTAACATTGTTCCCAATATGCTGGAAATTTAAAGAAGTCGCAAGATATCATTATACTATAAAAATAAATCTCTTGAAGAGAAATTGAGTCAGTAATATCTTAACCTTTATCATTCTTTGAATTAGGAAATATTAACAAAAAAGTAATTTAACCGAGTAGAGTGAATCTGTCTGTGTAATTGTGAGTTATTAATTGATTCACTTAATTGAAAAAATGCTTCTAGACTGAATAAAGTATTAAGATTAAAATGCTTGAGACGTGAATGAGTCACTAAGGGTTTACGAGCGACTAAAGTTGGATGTATTTAAATCTCAGGGTTCAAGTCTCATATATATATATGGTCCCTGATTTCTAACTTCTCTCTCGTCTGTACTATATATATTTATATATATATATACATATAAAAAAAAATATATATATATATATATAAATAAGATAAAGACAGAAAAAAATATTTAAAAAGAAGCGACTAGGAGACAGCATATTGACCACAAGTCTTACACAAAAAAGACAGGAATAACTTTTTAAATACTTTAAAACTGCGTTGGCTGAGGATCGACCACGCGTTTATGAATTCATTGTTGGACGTTTTAGTCACTATGCTACTTGGATCAGTCAATCTCAGTATTTCATCACAATAACACTGGGGAATATTTCAAATCCTATCGTCTAAGTCACCCTTGCTCGACTGGCTCCAAAGTTTTTCACAAAATGTTTCCTCATAATACATATGTATTCGTTTTACTATTATCTCAAATCTCTCCCACATTTCCATCTTCAAGCTACTCTCTCTTTCTTACTATATTGTGTTAAATACTTAGTTGGAGACAACATGGCTTCTGCAATTCCATAACTTCGAATGTGTTTGAAGATGTAAAATTGAGAAAGCCATGTAGAAGATGTCTAGTAATAACAACCCTGCTATTGATTTATTTATATTAAATATAAATCCTCCATTTATTTGCTTTATATTACACATTGGCCCCCAAATAACCCGAAGCTTAAATTTACCAGTTTGCTATTTGTTATATTTTTAGTATTTTTCAGAATGAAATTTGCAATTTAGGTATATTTTTCCTCTGCGGGTTATAACAACCAACACAAGGATTTCACCATATTTATTTTCTGCCTTTCAAAACAATTTTGAAGACAGAAAGTAGGAAGCAGAAACCTTGTATTGCAAACTATATAAGAAAAGAGTACAAGAGAAAGAGAAGTGGACGCGAATGAGCAATGAGACATGAAACAGGAGTTTTTTAGAGGTAAGAGAAAGGGACATTAGAAGAACACTAGAATTGAAGAGAGTAGAAGGCGGCATAATGAAGGCAATCCTTTAGCGAGAAGACAAAAATAACGCCTGGGAAAAAAGGTTTGAAATTCCTGATCGAATAACGCTTTGGGCGAAGTAGAGTCACTGTGGCTGGTAGCTTAACGGTAGATCAGATGACCGGCAATCGGCAGACCCGGGTTCAAGTCCTGGCCAGGAATTTCAAACTTTTCCCCCCTGGCGTTATTTCTGTCTTCTCGTTAAATGTGAACCAGTTTGTCTTCATATCATTTTATATGGATCCCTCTGCATGAACCTTCCTTTAGCCCTTAGCTCTCAGCTCTTCCTTCAAGGTGCAGGTGGATTTGTTGGTCTCTAGTTACACTGCGCCCACACAATAAGTCGAGGAGGTTGCATTCTGGGTAGTTGGGAGGCCAAATGCCAAGTGCTGTGTGATCGAAGAAATTCTCCGACAGTCAGGCTAGAGTTTTCTGGATGATGTGGTAAGGAGCCGAGTTTTTTTTGACACGCGTAAAGCCTCTCTGCATCTCCCCAATCGATCCAGAGCTTTACCTTCTACATTAGAACACGGATGTCGCCGTGAGTGTTCAGCTTGAGAACTTCAGGTAAGAAGTGGGCTGGAATGACGTTACCTTTACTGCTGACGATAACTTAAACCATGATTGTCATTGGAAATTTCATCTGCATGACTCTGGGAACGTCCTTTGTTGTTTTGGAGGTTGATCTTCTGGGCTTTGCGAAATTTTCTCGTTGAAGGAGAACTGCAAAAAATCTAGCTTGAACGTTTGTTTCAACTTGTTGCTCAGCTTCTTTGTGTGCTTGAGTAGCCTTTCCTGCATCGCGTTTAATATAAGTTGTCGATTCTTAATTATGTATTAAAAGTAGTCAATGTCCTTATGCAATACTAGCTTGATGAGCTTGTATCCACTCCTTTTTCCTAGGCAATGTCACCGATCGAGTCTTTTTGAACATTGTTGATGATTTCCTTGATTTCAGTGACGAATTCTGGTGTTCCAATGACGTCAGATCGATGACCATGGGGTTTTCTAACTGCTGTCGCTTTGTATGAATCGTATGAATCTTCTAGTTCCTTTCTTACCTTTTTCACCATCCTTATTCTGATGTTGAGGTAGTCTGAAATTTTTTTATTTGTTGTTCCTGCGCAAGTTTTGAGGAAGATTCCATGCTTCTTCCACAAAATGGGGGGTTTCAAATTTTTCATAGTCAATTATTTTGCAATAAACTAAAGCAAAAATAGTTCTGGATTTTAAGAAATACCAAAACAAAGATAAACAAAGTAAAAATATGCTTAAAATTGGAACAAACACCCTCCGCATCTTTATATATATATATATATATATATATATATATATATATATATATATATATATATATATATATATATATATAATTAAAGTATTGAAAGGGACTGCTCCTAGTGAGACGCAATTTTATCCGGAGTAAAATTCCAATGGCAAAGAGAATGGTAGTATTCATTCTTTATTTCTTCTGGCTACGTTTCGAGCAAAGGCAAGCTCATCTTCTAGCCTGATAAATTTAACAAAATTAACTTTAAGTAGCAAAACAATTAACATTAAGTTTAATTAGGACTGGAAGGTACAATTATATATGAATATACATGTATATACATATTTACACTTTATAGTGACATATCATAAATAGTTAATTATTTAAACAAGGATTGATTAATTGTAAACCTACTTTCTCTGGGATAGGTTCCAATTTTTTAAGTGCCTGTGACAAAATCTTTAAAATAAATTCCATTAAAACTCTTCTTCACCGTGCCTACCACTTATCATCTTCATATTTTAATCTTGATAAAGAATTAGACTTGCTCCGCACCTCTTTCACAAGCAATTCTTATCCTTCACGCATTTTTTAGAGCTACTCTTAAAACCTTCCTTGAGAATATTTTCTCTCCAAAATTACCTTCATATAACGTTTCCAAAGACATACGATTTCCTTTACTCCCGGATTTAGGCCCTCTTAATCACCAATTCCGCAAACAAATACAAAATTCATCAAATGGCATTTTGGACAAATGAACTTTAGAATCATTTTTTCTAATAATTTAGCAATAGGCTCTATATTTAATGAAAAGGACTTGCTCCCATGTAGCCTGCGCAGTGGTGTAGTATATTTATTTACTGTCCTCTGTGTCGTAGAGGCAATTATGTCAGTGGTACACTGCGCTCGTTACACGCTCGAGCTAGTTCTTACCTTGGCATCAGTAGCAGAACAGGAAACCCTCATACCCGCAAGGAATGCTCCCCCGTTCGGGATCATATTATCCTTTGCAAGCCCGATGCCACCATTAATGATTTTAAAATTATATATTCTTCCAATAATGAGATTAGCCTACAAATAATTGAATCCATTCATATTTAGACCCTTAGACCGTCTCTCAACAACGAAGTATCCGCCTTCCCTCTCCGTGGCTTATAATAACCAACCAATTATTATACCTCACCCTTCTTCATTGTTTCTTGCTCTCCATTACTTTAGTCGTGTTTGTACAACTTGTGTGACCGGTTAGATTTGTTTTGCTATTTAAGGCTAATTTTGTTCAATTTATCAGGCCAGAAGATGAGCTTGTCTTTGCCTAAAACGTAGCCAGTACAAATAAAGAATGAATACTGTCATTCTATTTGCTATTGGATTCTTACTCTGAATGTATATATATATATATATATATATATATATATATATATATATATATATATATATATATATATATATATATATATATATATATATATATATATATATATATATATATATATATATATATATATATATATATATATATATATATATATATATATATATATATATATATATATATATATATATATATACGATGGATCTTCAAAAAGGTTGGTGCCGCTGATGCATTTCAGTTAGCATGTGACTGCTTACAAGAAATTAACTTTTTATCAATGGAAAAATCTTTGGAGATCAAAGCTGTTAACAAACTTTTACAAAACTTGATTGAAATTCACTTGGTATTTTCCAAATATTTGCAGCATGTTTATGGTGAGTCTAAACCACATTGAAACACAGTTTTAGGATGGATGAAACGTTTTAAAGAAGGAAGAGAAGACCTTAACGACTAGGAGTAAGAAAGGAGAACATCCACCTCAACCAATGCAGAAAAGGTGGCCAGCGTTAAAAAAGTTATAGATGAAGATTGAAGGATTAGCGTTGAATTTATTCCGAAAGAAGTCGATATTTCCCAAGGATTACATATGCCTTTTAATAGAGCATCTTAGTCTCAGCAAGTTGTCTGCTTGGTGGTAGCCGAGAGGGTTGCAGGATGAGCAGCTTGAACTGAGTCATGGTGCGCCAGCCCATTCATCACTGCTAACAAAAGAAACGATGAGGGAATTTCGATGGAAAATCATACCTCATCGACCGTTTAGCCCTAATCTTGCCATCTCTTATTATTTCTTGTTTAGTAAGCTTAAGTAACATTTATAAGAAGAAGATTTCACTCGATCGAAGAGGCAAAACGTGAAGTCAATACATGGTGCAACTCGAAAAGCCAGGAGTTCTTCAGAGAGGGACAAATCAGATCAGAAAACATCGCCTCAGAAACTAGGTTGAGAAATATTAATGTCATTTGTGTTATTTTTCACTTATATATATATATATATATATATATATATATATATATGAGGGGCGGTCAATAAGTTTTGTAATTCGGATATAAGGAAACCAGATATGAGGAAAAGTGTTTTATTATTTTTCAATATAACTACCCTCGACTTCAATGCACTTGCGCCACTTGTCCCTGAGGCTTTGAATTCCCGACAACCAGAAATCTCCCGACTGCTGTTCAATCCACTCCTGGAGAGCGAGCTGGACATCTTCATCATCCCCAAACAGGCGTCCACGCAGTGCAGCCTTGAGCTGGCGGGATAAAATGTAGTCGCTGGTTGAGCTGCTCGATTCCGCACCAGCGCAGGGCAGCTTGTGCAACTCTGGCCTTGTGGACTTTGACGACGGTGAAGTCGATCATGGGGCGTGAGGTTTCTATGAACCTGATGGGCAGAGACCTTGGTTATGGTCAAATTGTAGTGGATGATGTTGATAACAATTCCATGTGATATTCCAAGTTTTTGCTCAATTTCTTGGACCTTCAACCGTCGATTTTCGAGGATTTTCCTCTCCACACGGGCCACATTGTCCTGGTTGGTCACGTCTGATGGGCATCCTGGACGGGGGTCATCTTCAAGGGACTCACGACCATGACGAAACTCCCTATTTCAGCGAGCAATGGTTGCATAGGAAGAGGCTCTGTCTGTGTACACTGCAACAATGTGTTCATGGATCTCTTTTTCATTCTTGCCTTCCTTGGTCAAAAATTTGATCACTGCGCGGTGCTCAACCTTCTCCATTGTTGAAAGATTTGTGACTGACGATCTGCGATTTTCGATGTTTGCAGCAAGCAGTGATCATCATGACCTAATTTTTCCTGCTATAACATTAATTGTTCTATAGTCTTTTTTTTTAGCTTTTGAAATTTGAGTGTCATATGAGCATCCATCCTCTTTTTCGATCATATAGAAAGAATATAATATTTTTAGGATAAATAAGCAGGCTAAATTTAGGAAGTTCATTACTATATTGTAACTTCTTGGTACCGACGTTTCGGGTAGGAACCCATTCTCAAAGATGGGAAATATAAATATATACAAACATAATATTTTTTTAGATAAGTTATCAGATATTTATAAATTAATTATATGGGAAATGGGAAGCAGCAGAGGTGGTAATATTCAAATTATAAAAATGCATGGCTTTTAACTATTAGGGAATAGGAAATATGTTTTTCTTTTTAAATAAAACTGAGATTAATTAGTTTTGGGTGTCTTCATTGTAAAAAGGGGGAGATTATAGAAATATTTAAAAGATAGGGGTTGTTTTGGCGTGAGTGGATTTGGCGTGTGTAATTTGTGGATGATTATAGTTGTAGTAAAAGTGGAAATGAGCTTGTGTCAGAGTTTAAAGTGGGGTTTTTAAATCTAATATAGAGATTCCAGTGTACGTAGTTGGTTTTCGTTGTTTGTTGTATCTTTAATTGAAAAATTATTTAAGTTTGGTTTATGGTTTAGATGTCTGTTTTCGTATTGTATTCGGATAGGGGAGAACTCGTGAGTAGTGAGTGGGGCTCCAGTTCTATTGCTGATGCCTAAATGTGCGCAAATACGGGTATGTAGTGTGCGCTGTGTCGATCCTAAATAGGCCTCGGAATTACATCTCAAGCAGTTGAATTCATATATGATGGAGGATCGAAGCAGCGTTGGTATTTTGTCTTTAATGTTGAATAGATGTTGTTATTTCCCCTGCATATTTGTAATTTGAATATTACCACCTCTGCAGCTTTCCATTTTCCATATAGTTAATTTAGAAATATCTGATAACTTATCTAAAAAATTCTTATGTTTGTATATATTTATAATCTCACATCCTTGAGAATGGGTTCCTACCGGAAACGTCGGTATCAAGATGTTATAATATAGTAATGAACTTCCTAAATTTAGCCTTCTTATTTATCCTAAAAATACGTATACGCCTGGCAACGCGCAACGTCTCTGCTTTCTTAAGAATATAATATTATTATAAGCTTTCTTGGATGCAGTATGCCCAGTAAATTTCTTCCTTTCTAGGAATTATTTAATAAGTGAAGTTGTATTATAAGTTTTATTTAAATGGCAACCCTCCTTGACTCCTTGAACTCTTCAGCTTTATTTGGTATCAATCGTCATGGGTGGTCACTCACTGTAGATTTCACTTTCAATCGAGTCCCATTAATACTAAATAATAATGATTATTTATGGTACTCATCGAGCCTTTCACAGAGAACTCCTACTCCATTCTACCTTCACCTACTTCCACCGATCCTTTCCCATCTGAGTACACTTGTACTTTTTGACAAAAGAGAGGGATTTATTGAAGGGCCGATCAACGTCTACTCTCCATGTAACTTTCCTAATCGGAAGAAGGGGGTGGAGAGTGTCCTGTGACGGCAATGAATGTTTTCCACATACTATTTAAAAAATCCAAAGAGCGGTCGTCTATCAACTAAGAAAAAGCCAGAGAGATGAGATTGATGTTCAATGCACACTTGAAGGCGCCAAGGAGGCGGGGGGAGGATGATAATGGAGAAGGCATTATCACCTATACAGAACAGACGACCGACTCTAATAGACAACCATTAGTGGGTCAGAGCTTTACTGCATAGTTTTGGGTTGATAGGATTGAGTCAGTTAAAATAGAAGGTATGCTAGTGCTGCGGCTTTTAAGTTGTTTTTTAAAAAGACATGAAAAGTGATTGTCTTTCAAAATCTAAGCCAGTTCGGTACTCATAACAGGTTAGTTGCACGAGAAAGATGCCTCTGGAGAGGAAGAGCACGGGTTTAGATTGTAGAACCAATTTGAGAGTCGCAATGTGTAAGCCTGATGTCCAGTGAGGAGTTACATTTAATATTCAACATATGTTGCAGTAATTTTATAGAATACTTTAACCCCAATGACCCACATTTTCGCTCTTTTTTTCAAATGAGTCAAAAGATAACCTTCTTGGCATCGTTTTGGACTCAAACAAAAGTTTCTTATCTTCGCTTACAACTGACAAATTTTGAAAGAAAGCCAGATAGGAAACGGAGGAAAATCTTTCGCTTTCTAAGAAAAGAATTTTGGAGCTAAGATCAGACAAAACAACAGAGCATTGATTATATACAAGGTAGTTTGTCATCGCGAAATTTCTATTAAAGACCATTATATTAGTAGACTCTTTTCTTGAGAAATATTTCTATCTCAAAATGTCAAAAGAAGAAATTTACAAACTTTTATCTTAATTTCAGATCAGCTGACCCAACCTAGAGGTGAAAAGTCACGTCAATGCATGTATCCCAATTGAATCTTGGGTTCGTATCAAAAGGTTAACGAGGTGTGGCCATCCTAATTACAGTGCCACGTCCCACCAGTTCGATCGTGACCCATGAACAGAGGTGCCAATACCAAGCGCGATTAAACTCCATCTCACGACTCACCCCTCGGTGTAAATTCGTGAACACGGAATAAAATCTCATCCAAAACTTTTGGCGACTCCTATATAGAGTCTTAAAAAATAATGGTTTTCCAAAGTTTCTTACCTTTGTTTTACCCAAATTTAAATGACTAACGATATAAAAAAACATAACAAGTATATATCAGTTGATCAACGGAAAAGGGTTACTAAATTTAAAGTTTAGAAATTCGAACAATTTAAACTGTTTACAAGTCATATTTATTAGGCGTTAACTCAGATGGATTTTTTATGATTATTGCAAGAATGAATTATTTAAGAGTTATAGTTTCATCAGAATGAAAAAACTAAAAAACTTGTCTAAAATAACTTACCGGGAAACTCATTTTGTAGTGATTTACAATGGGATTATCTCTGTTATTTCCAATCTAATCAGACCGCAAAACTCGAAGTCTCATGTACGTATTCAACATCAAAACTCGATGTAATCCCTTACACAGACGAGTTGAAAATACCAAAGTAATTCACGATATGTCTTTGCGGTAGATGAGTTCCTAGCCTCCCACTCCTCCCTTTGATTAAAGTAGGCAAACTTTTTCGCTCTTTTAACAGGTTTTTGGTTTGCCACTATTTGACATTCTAGACATTTTTCTTTATGTGAGGGAGAAGAATACCGACATCATTCTCCGTCCTGCGGCGGAATAGGCGGTTGGAGGCCACGTGAGCGGGTGGGTAGGTGGGCTGGTTATGTACCTCCCTACAGTCGTGCCGATTAATACCGAATTGGTATGTGTAATTTCAGGGATATATGTAATAGGAAAAACAGGGGAGTGCTAATCAATGAGTTTAAAATAGGGAGATTGTGATGCTTTCTCTATGTAAGAAAACATGAAATGAAATGAAGAAGTTTTTGTGATGAAAGCAGTGTATTGCATTTGGTTCTCGATCAAGGTTGGGTGAGTACAAATGGCGTTGCAGTCACTCGGATTAAGGAATTGTATGCTGCAAAAGTTGGGCGTGAATGTGTGAGCTTTACAATTGTGTGGATACAGATTAAATTTGCTAAGTCGAAAGCGTGTGGGGTTGTAGTGTATGGATACTCTAATAATAGAATAGAAGCTAAAAACAAGTGGACCTGGAGTGAATTGGGACGGATAATGGTTGGATTTAGAAATAGATATCAGTTGATGTTTTAGAAAATATGAATAAATGAATAGTTAAAAGAATGAGAGAATATAACTAGACCATCTGGCAAACCTGGAGAGAATGAAAATGGCGAGAGTTGTATGGTCCTGTGATGAAATAAACTTAGGGCAGAAACACATTCTTTCAGCACAAAGTTACGCAACAATACTGATGCGTTGGCATCTTATGTGGCAGAATTTTGACCGTATGTTTAATGTCTCAAAAAAGAAAAAAGAATATGATAGGGGGGATGGGGTATTTGATGTGAAGTTGTAGGAGATATGTGTATGGGACAATTTGATGACAAGATTGTTCTGTGTGAATTTAAATTCATTGTTGCACTGTTGAGAATAGTGAGTAGGATAGAAGTGAATGCTGAATATCAAGTGAAGCTTGTTGAATCAGAAATAATGGGTAAAAAAAAGGAAAACGCTTAATGGTGGAACAGCGGACTAAATCATGCAAAGGAAACCAAAAAGGATAGGCAGTTGCAAATCCAAAGGAAGATGTCAAGGAGGTGGGGACGGTTATAAGAAGAGGACAAAAAGAAATATTAAATCAGGAAGATTCCAGCAAATGAAACATTTGCACAAAAGATGAGTGAAGCTCCAACTGGTGAGAAGATGCGGTTCTGAAGTGAACTAAAGAGGTAAGAAGGCAAGTAACTAATAACTGTAAGCATCAAAGATATGAATGTGTAAGTCAAAAAGTGATGGGAAAGATATATTGACAAATTATATAATTTTGGTATGGTATATGGTGCAAATATGAATATTAATGGCCTCATTGGGGCAAACGTGTTGTTTGAAATTTTGGAAAATGTAAGCATGCAATAGGTTGTGACCGATACGAAAAGAGTAAATGCAACTGCAGTAAGTAGGTGACATAGTTACTGAGATGTGAAGAAGTGCTGAGGATTGAGTTATGGATTTTGTCTTGGGACTATGCTGTTAGCTATTAGAGAAAAGAGTGCCTGAGGCCTGGGAGAGTGTATTTATAGAGGCGTTGTGCAATGATAAAACGAAGAAAAATGATTTCAAGAAGTACAGGCGACTAATCCTTTTGGGTGTGGTAGCTATGGTCTATGGAAATGTTTTGATAGGGCGTAAAAGTAGGATAACCAAGAGATTGGTAGGATATGAACATGGTGTGTTTAGAACGGGTAATGGTTGTGTAGACCTAGTTGTTTGCATTGAGATTGTGATAGTTAAATAAATAAGGGATAATATGTGAAATTTATGATTGGTTTATGGATATAGAGAAAGATAATAATTTCGAAGATAGAAAAAAATATGTTAGGTGTTAAGAATATTTGGAGTGAGTAATAAATTAGTGGATGTGTGAATAGAATTTATATGGATTTAAGGAAGGTGTTAAGGTCATAGATCAGCTAAAAGAGCGGTTTGAGCTACGTGGGGGGTAAGTCAAGTTTGTGTGCGCAATGGCTGTTTGATATTTTATGGATTAAGTACTTATATAAATATGGATGGAATTGAAGGAAAGAGGAGTGAAATCAAAGTAAAATGTTGAGAGATGGTTTTTATTTTGGAAAAGGAATGTCCACGTAACTTCTTTCCCGTTTGGCTTGGGCTAGCTTTCCCGTTATGAAATTTATGGCCATCTCCAAACTTTGCCTTTTTCTAAACCCGTATTGATATTGGTTGTAGAGGTGAGACACCAGTCTTCAGTTAAGGATCTTTTCAAAGAGATTCCTGCTAAATTCTGGAAGTGAAATTACCCGGTCGGTCTCTCTCTCAACTTTGGGTCCTCTCCGTGCTTTGGCAAAAACATTATATTTGCCGTATTATAAACATCAGGAAAGTATCCCGTATTTAGACACTCGTTTAAAATTTTTCTTGTTCCCTCGATCACGTCGGCTGGTGCCTTTTCAAAGTTTAGCTACATAAGCCCCGATTGTACTGGGGCGTTCTAATAAAATAAGCAGAGCGCGCCGAGGAGTTCCTCTTCGGTGATTTCTGCGTCTCCGTCGCGTCTATCCACCTGGTGGTGAGGATGCCTCCTGTTGTAGAATGGGCTCTTGACGATATACCATATATAACTATTTGTTGAGGGAACTTACTTAATTATCTTTAGAGTGCGTGGATGTCTGGCTGGCCGATACTATGTATCTTCGATATGCTTGAGAAGTGAAACTGAGCTCAAGGATAATAATATTGCTATCATTGATAAAATAGAGTTTTATTAATAATAACTATCAACAACACACAAAACGGAAAATATTGACATAAACAGAGAATGGAAAGGGTCGTGGGGACTCGAGCTAATCCGAGGATTAAAAGATTGAAAAAGGTAAAACAAATATAAAGTTAAAGGGAGGTGATGGTTCGCTAAACCATTTAAAGCACAGGATAGAATTGACAAAATGGTTAAATACTCAAAGGTAACGTTTGGCTTACGTAATTTATACTTGTTATGCAGAGGAAGGCGGCGTGAAGGAATTTTCGGTCCGCTGGCGAGTTCCAGCCGAAGGAGGGGGGGATTAAATGATCCTGACGTGGCGTCTTGGAATGAGAACCGTTTTTTAACCAATGGCTTGAAGAACAATGGCTGTTCTACGTTGTTCTCTTCTGAACAACAGGGGGGATGAGAACCGTCTCTTGTCTACGGGCTCAAGAACAATAACTGTTCTAATGTTGTTCTCTTCTGAACAACAAGGGGAAAGGGTGAGAACCGTTTCTTGGGGAACGGGCTCAAAAGAACAATGGCTGTTCTACGTTGTTCTCTTCTACACAACAAAGGAAGGGTGAGAACCATTTCTTGTTAACGGACTCGAACGAACAATGGCTGTTCTAACGTTGTTCTCTTTCTGAACAACAAGGGAAGGGTGAGAACCGTTTCTTGGTGAACGGGCTCTAACAAACAATGGCTGTTATACGTTGTTCTCTTCTGAACAACAGGGGGGTGGGGGGTGAGAACCGTTTCTTGTCAACGGGCTCAAAAGAACAATCGCTGTTCTAATGTCGTTCTCTTTCTGAACAACAATGGGGAAGCCTTTTGGACTTGGTGTCACGAAGGCTCGAACCTTGGCACTCAAGGGATATTGTCCTTCTTCTGGACAAGTGATGGTGAATCTTGAGGTCGAGTTCCCTTGGCGCACAAGGTGAGAGAGGGTCGTGGTGATGTTTCGCGACGAAAATCTGGATCTACAATCTCATCTTAGTGGTAAAGTTTCCATCTAAATAGTCGAGACACTCCCTTGGCGTGGGGGACAATGGAGTGGGAGCTTCGAGGGAATGCACAGCCAAGCCTGAGAACAATGCCTTATCTGCCCATAAGCCCACCTTAATCTGGCGAGGTCGGCGTATGGGGGCGAACGGGGGAGATAAACCTCCTTGTTTACACATTGACTCAGGAGGCTGCGATAAGGCGCCAAGATTCAAAGCAAAGATGCACGTGGGGAGCATCGTGGTTTTAAATAACATGTGATAGTGGTTGAAATTAACGCGGCCTCAACTCGTTCTACCACACCCCCCCATGTATTTGTGTGTGAAGCTCGTCTAAAATTTTGTTCTCGAACTCTATATCAAAACCTTCGTTCTCTTTTTTGAATAGACTGAAGATTTTTTTTCCCAATAAAGTCGGAATATTTTGTTCTGTTTCGATGGTTCCTTCTTCTTTTAATATTTCTAGTTTCTTATTTTTTCCAGTTAATCCTTTGAGACGCCTGATTTTATTCCTAAAAATCTTGGGCAGATGCATCATGCTCGTGGCTCTCGATTACATCGTGCCAATGTCCTCACTGCGGTTTGAGAATCAAGTGAGTGAGCTCTTCTTTCATCCGATTACTTTGTTGATAATGAGGTAATCGATGCATTTCTGATGTTGATTTATACATTACTTTCAACTCGCGATATAGTTCTTTCATGTATTCAGTCCACCTGTAGGTTGAGGTGGACTTATACTGAGTTTTGGGGACATAAGCTTTATCTGCCTTGATGAGATGGTTATTAAGGTCATCGAGTACCTCATCGATCTCCGTGAGAATCGCCTCATCCAAGTTGGGCAGATGGTAGGTCTCAAAAACGTGCGCGTGCCTTGCCCAGTCTGCTTTTCTGTATTTTTTTTAACTACAGCTGGAAATTGTATAGGATTCCTGTTAATGGTAAGTAGGATTCTTATATGGTCAATACATGGTCTATTGACTGATTCCATGTAGTAATTAAACGGTAGCTGATGATTAGCCAGACATATGTCCTGTAGCCCGATTTCTGAAACCTGGCGTTCAGATCCCCAATTAATATGTTGGAGGCTCTTCTGGAAAATAAGCCAGAGAGAAAATGGGTTGGTAAATATCCTCTACTTGGCGGCTGGTACCCGGCAGCGATGACCACCTTTCCAATATCAAGTTCGACCTCAATCGAGAGATAGTATTCATCGATATTTCTAGTGGGCTTGCTCTTGATCCCTTTTTTGATTGCAATATTGCCACAGTTGTACCGCTATTGTGAGTGATTTGTGATTAACACATCGTAATCCAAGATTTTTATCTCAAAATTACGCATCGATCCCATGTTCTGAAATCAAGATGACATCTGAATCAATTACTCTAAATACATTTCCGTAAAGAGTTCTTCTTGTCGTCCAGCCACTCGTGTTGATTTCCTAAATTCTTAGTGCGTTCAGTTCCACGATATGACGTAACTACCTATGTTTCTCTTATTCTTCTTTTTCCTCTCGGCCTGTGGGCCACTCTTGGTGTGCCCTGGCGTTTCATTCTTTGGTGGAAGACTAGGAGTTTTTGATTTACTTTTTGTAGCTCCTGTACGAGTGCATGGGGCCTCGTCATTATCTGTATAGGTGGTTTCTTCATGGTCTTGTTGTTCATTGTCATTCTTCTTTTATTCTTCTTCCTCCTCGGATTCTTTCAATGAGGGAGCTTTGACTCAGCAAGCAAAAAGAATTACTACATGATTTTGTTAACAATAAGTAATATATTACATAATTGGTGAATGTTTGTATAAGCAAACGTTCCACCACCATATATAACGCTTATTTATTCTTAGCTCTATTTTAGGCGCGAATTTTTCCCTAGTAGGCAGTCGGCAGATATGCATTTAAATTAGAAAAAAAATTAGCTCTATTTATCCTGCTCCCAAAAGAGATCGCTTCTAAATATATCATAAACATAATAAATGGAAGAACAAGAATCTCGCCTCAGTTCCTTTGTCGTATCGGGCACAAATCATTGAGATGGCGTGTAAATATTCAGATGACATATTGTGATTAATTGTTTTATTATATTTTATAACGTTTACTATTGCTTCATCTTATTAAATGTTTTTTCTTTAACTAGCTGGATTTTTACTTGTAGAAAAAAAAACTATTTTGTTTTTCTCTTTGATATAATTATCTTTCCATTTAGACCTTTGTGTAGCACCATTATCTTATCCTCAACGTTGCTTTGATCTGCTCTATTAGGTGACACTGAGTATTTTTGTAATGCATTTTATGTTCAAATTCGGCGTTGTTTAAATTGATTTACAACTTAAAAGAATGATTGATAATTCGTTTATTCGCAGATAAATGGATAAAGAGAAAAAATAGTTATATAGATAAAAAAAATATCATGTATAACTAGTAAAAAATTAATAAATAATAAAATTAATAAAAATAAGAATAAGGTAATCAAAATAAAATAATAAGAATAATAAAAACACTGAGGCTTGAAAAACAGCTTCCTCAAAATATAATTGGCGATATATAAAGAAACTAACGTTCCGCCGAATCACGAACTACTCAAAAACAAGAGCGTTTAATAATATCATTTATCACAAAATTTAAATTATAAGTAGCCATTACATTCCAAGGACATATTTTCTCTAAAAGTGTGAAACGTCTCTAGAATTTATTTAATTTTTAACCTAGAATTAGGTTTGAAATGCTCTTATGTTTCAATAAACGATTTTAAGTTTCCCAATTGAGTACTTTTTGCTGCGCTATTCTTCTCTCAATGTCCAAACTCGCTCCAATAGAATTTCTGGGATAGTCAGGACATGTAATTTAACATACACAATGGAAATTGAATTCGAATTTAGTTAATTTATGTATATAATTTACGGCAAAGTCATTAAAAGAGAAGGGAGCTGTCTGAAAATCTTTAGGAATGTATCACATAGAAGTGTCCGAAATATTAACCGAAAATTTAAGAAAATTAACCTAAAGTTTATTAATAATGATGTAGCTTTAAACTAACTTTCCAGCTTTCAACATGCACCCATTAATCAAATCACCTTTGTACCATAAATTCATAATAGTTTAATTAAAATAATTAAATTTAGAATCATAAACATAGGGCCATGAATTCGGTAAGGCCAGATGATCCATACATATCTACATGCATTGAATAACAAACATTTTTACAAAAAGAGAATGGTTGGAAAATGGTTCACATATTTATTGAAGTGGTTTGATTTTCAATCATTTTTAAATCTTGCACCAGGTAATGATCCCAAACCTTGGCACAATAATCAAGATAAGATATTACAAAAGAATTATATAACCCACAAATCATGTTTTCGATTTTATATTATACATTTCTCTTTAAAACAAATAATAATTTTCGAAGCAAACAAATGGTTGTGTTTAAATTCTTATCTAATCTGGATAGGGCACTGATAAAGAGAGGAATATGAGCAATAATAAGCTTAATATTAAATAAGCGGCCCACTAAGCTAACAATTAACACTAATATATTGCGCCTTGCGTGAAAATTAGGGACACCACAAACCGCCAAGTTCATTAGAGAGATAGCATAAATCATATGATTTGTGTTTACCCTTGAAGAAGTTTCTAAATGTTTCTGAGATGTTTAGCCCCTCCTATGTTTACTTGACACTGGGCAACAATTTTATTATTGTCAGCAAACTTCCATGCCCTATTCTGCAACCCTTTTATGATTCCCGACCAGCACTGTTAACTATCACACTCACTTAAGCTTATTACTATATAAATCACTATGTTTTCCATTTCTCAATAAATCATCAATCTAACTTGAAAGACTAGTAAGAACATTAGATTAATAATCAAATTTCTGAGGCAATCTATGTAAGGCTTTAATAAAATAAATAAAAATAACAACAACATCCTCCCCCATATCTAAGTTGCAAATCACATATTAGAGGAAGGCTAAGAGAAATTATTAACAGGAGTTTACTTGAAGAAAAGTAACTTTTGTAATTTTGCTCATCAATCTATTGTCTCCTTAAATATTAAATATTCTATCCTTGATCAACTTGTCTACAATTTTACAAACAATAGATGTAAGGGTAATTGGTCGATAATTAGTAAGAACACAGTAACTACGTCTCTTAAAAATGGTATCCATATGAGACTAAATCTGATAAAAATTATACTTAATAGTAAGGTTAAATGAGCTGATACTTCATTGATAATTCGATTTCATATCATTGATAACGCTGTTTTATTTCTTCCAAATCCAAAAAGATTTTTTTCTCGAATTACTTACGTTCTAAACTCGAAACTTATCATCTTTGCTAAATGATCATTAATAAATTTACAGCAAAAGTGTTGATTTAGAATGGGCACCTTATATTGATCTTAATAAAAAATGTTACCATCAATCAAAAGAGACCTATTGGACCTTTCTTTCCATATTTATAAAAAGCATAGAACTTGCTCAGATCTTTGTTACAATTTCTAGATAGTTATTTTTTTCTCTTCTGTTACTGGCTATAAATAAACTATCGAAATAATTTTTAAGAGGTGTATAGTTCCTAAATCGGCTTCATAATGAGTGTGGATGTTAGCTCAAGAGAGGTCAAATGTGCAAACATTACCAGACATAGTTTGAACATATAACCTTAGTTTATGGCCCCAAGAACGATCAATCAGTTCGAAACCCCGCCGAGCGCCGCCCCCCCCTCCATTGTGCTCGGTTATCATCTCTCAGGGGAAAGTGGAAAAAGATATTTATCACCACCCCTTCCCTTCACCCTTAGCCGCTGTGAGACGCCAGTAACTTGGGGCTGTTTACACGGCTACATACCAAGTCTCTCATGGGACGCCAGTTGTCTTACGCCTCTCTCCCTAATTCCGCCCCTCGCGGAAACTCGCCGCATTTATGTGAACGACTCCATTCATTGAGGGCGAGAGTTCTTCCGAAGTCCGTCGGTCACGTTCCACGTCAAGTCGCCGTGTCGACGCCTGTGATCTTTTGAGCGGATCTTACCTTCGTAATCTCTCTGGTCAGAGAGGGATTACTCTCCTCCGTTATTCCCAATTTGGAGCTCTAACCGAAATCAACTCTTTGCTCATTTACTCTACTCTACAAGGTCCGTGTACCTTAACCTCAACCGTGAGAAAAGAGTAAGGAAGTCCAAGAAGTCCTACCGTGCAGATTTCCATCTGGTCGCCTAGCCGACACCAGTCCCTGGAGCGGACTCTTTCCCTCTCCTCTTTCGTGATTCCCAGTTGGAGGACAACTTGGAACCTGATCTACGCTCATCTTCTGCTCTACGAAGTTCTCCCGTGGCTTCATCGAATTCACCGCCGCTGAGGTAAAACCGAGGTCCCAGTCCCGTGATTTTTCCTCGATTCAATTCTCTCCCCGAAAACCCCCGTAATTCCACGCATTTAATTAATATTATCTCAACCCGCGTTTAATAACAGTGTTTCAAGTGATTGTTACAATTCCCGTGCTATTCTCACTTATTCCTTGCCCGCCTGTATTAACAACTGGTCACTTATTTATACTTATTTTAGTTTGCTTAGTTTTCGTGACCAATAATAATTCTATTATTTACTTGTATATTAAAGGTTATTTTTGTAAGAGTTTTTTCTTTTAATAACTCCTCAGCTGAAATGGCAATCTCGACCATCCCCCCCTTTATTGGCCAACCTTGGATTAACGCACGTCAGCGGCATTACCGTACACAATATCACGGATAAGCTCTAGAACGGGGAAGAGATCAATGACCGACCTCATTGAGGCAGACATCAACTTTTAAACCGTTTGGCTGTGAGAAAGGCCTTCGAAAGATCTCCGAAGCTTAAAATGAGAGCGCTCGCGAGAAAGAACCTTTTCGATGGACACAGTATCCGTTGCCGTGGTAATCTATGCCAGCACTTATCCGAGGTTCGTTACGTGTCCATGAACAAGCACTTGGTCTCCGTGATGATGCTGGGCGTCGTGGCTTGGAATTGCGAGAAAATCCTCCGGTTTGGTTCTCAGCCGATTACAGGAACATCTTGGACACAAAGTCCTGCCATGATTGAAAAAGATCACTAAGAAGGTGGACTACGCCTTTCAGCAGTACGATGCGCCTAGCCACACGCCCAAGACGAACTGACGTCTTCCGTAAACCAAGTGTGGGCCAACATGAGAAAGGGCTTCATTTACAAAGTGGGCGCGGCCATCAAGTCTTGACTAAAGCGCGTGTTCACCGCCGAGGGGCGGCCACATTGATTAATATTACAATTTAAACACATATTTATATGATAAAACAATAAAATATATCTAACTGCAGAACTATCATTGTGTCCTGTGTTGAGAGTGTGGTGAGGAGTGCAACAGGAATTTGGCTATATCCAGTAATATATATATATATATATATATATATATATATATATATATATATATATATATATATATATATATATATAAACAATAGTAAGGATAATAATAAGAAATAAGAATTGATTAATCCGTAGGAAAAATCTCTTGGAGATCCTCAACCCTCTGGCGCGACAAAAGTCCACTTTTCTGATTTATGAGCTTACGAGCTTCAAAACTTTCAATAATTCCATGACTAAACTTGGGAAGGCATAGGGATTTATACAGTCAAAAGAGAATGTAAAACAACATAAGAGTTTTAAATTTCATTAGTATCCGCCGAGAAGTTATGAATCTATTGCCGAGTAATTCTCCGGCTAACCTTGGGAAGATTTTGACAATTACATCATGCGGAAGAAAATATAAAACAACATACTCGTAAGATTTTCAAATTTCTTTAGAATGGGCCAAAGAGTTACAAGAGTTAAAACGTTAACTTATACAAAAGGCTTCTTGAAATTTCTCTTTATAGAGAAATGGATGGTTACCTAGTCGGATATGTGATGATCCTGAAGAAGATTAAGGAACTCCAGGTTACTTTTCTAGCGGATTAAGCAATTCTTATTATTACCCTTATCTAACCGCATATATATATATATATATATATATATATATATATATATATATATATATATATATATATATATATATATATATATATATATTAAGAGAGTAGAGGGGTTATGCATTGAATAAGATCCACCCAACTAATACATTTAAAGTACTCGTAGAATGGGAACTGAAAAACTCATTGCTGTTTCTGGATGTAAAAATATCTAAAATAAACGACAAAGCATATTCTTGCGTATATCGGAAACCAACTAATTCTAATGCATATATTCATTATTTCTCGTGTCACGATGTATCCGTTAAAAGGTCTGTAGTTTTGTCCATGTTCCTGAGAGCATATTGCATTTGTGATCCTTGTTTCTTGCAAGAAGAATTTAATACAATCATCTAAACATTTATTAAACTGCACTATCACCTTTGGTTCACAGAAAAGTGTCACTATAAAGTCAGAACCATCTATTACTCTCCAGTTAATTATTAGGAAAACAAATGTGACAAATTTTATGTTTCCTTCCCATACTTCCCCTAGTTAATCAATTTTAAATAGTTGGCACGGACCAAAAACATCAATGTTGCCTTTCAGTACGATAATACGATCAGAAATAGCTTATCTAAAAATAGATCGATCGATAAAGAACAGGGAGTTTATTTTATTCCATGCAATTCATGTAATGAATTATGTATCAAGTAAAGCAGCAGATTTTCAAAGATAATGATTAAACATAAGGGCGATAGCGACCTGGTGCCTACCCTCGAGTTTATTTCTACATTTGTCCAATGAAAGTCATCAAATTGATATTGATAATGCTCAAATAGTTTATGTTTCACAATTATATACATCGATGCTTAATTGAATCGGCATTTATAAAAGAAATTCCCAACTTAAATATTTCTGACGGCCAATTCAATACTAATATTAACCTTGATAGGCAAGAAATTCTTACTTCCGTTTCTCAAAAATGCCGCTACATTCTCACATCATCCACCTTAGCGCCACAGATTTGTATGTTTGCACTTTAAGCAACTTCTGTGTTCACTTCTCCACCAGCGACTGACGATGACGGATATTTACGTCGAAACACATATAAAATTAGTCTTATTACTGTGGTTTTATCCCTATATATATATATATATATATATATATATATATATATATATATATATATATATCAGTGGCGACTCCGGCACTCGGGCTGTTCGGGCTTAGCCAGAGTATAAATTTAGTGCAGTGAACGTGTATGTGTAAGCTGATTTAATTTCTGCCAACACTGACTTTAAGTAATTGCAGCCAATAACTTGGCTACTTTTATTGAGCTTGGTCGCAGTTCATATATTTTCGTTGATGTTTTCCTGAAACAATAGTTTTCTCTAGAGATTAAGATTTAAATTCAAATCTATGAAAGGCTTCCGTTTTACAACATTCTTAAGCAGTTGTGTCATCAGGGGCACGATGCTATGTTGCTCGTTTCATCAGTCAAATTATACCACACTCATGTGACAAGGCGCAAAAACACACCACTCGGCAAAATTTAGAGTCGCAAACCTGACATCAGTACTAACTCTTGTTGACGCAATATCCAATCAATAGTGCTTTGCATGCGTGTGTGCGCGCGCACGAAAAGAAATCACCGGTTAAAGGAAGAAAAGATTATCCAGCAACACGGGCTTGTACGAACGCGGATGATAGGTGTAAAATGCTAACTATTATCTCTTGTTAAATATACAATACAGGCGGCATTCAAAACGATCTTTGGCTATGAAAGAATAGAGTCAAGGAAGTCCCACGTGTACCCTAAAAACCTACGTTGCTATCACACACGAGGCCAAATGACAAGAGAACGGGCCTAAAAACCACGCGAAGAGGCTTCGGAACGCAGATGTATTTACTTATGAAGGATTCTCACTAAAGCTTTTAGGCAATTTTGGCTCCCCGCTACCATCTAGAAGCATGCAAGAGTGAGGGAAGACATCCGTTATCGCAAATTCCTGGCAGGAAGACGTCCATCCTCCAGCCCTGTGTTTACCTTGGGAGAATCCCTTTCATGGCCGGAGGCGATTTTACTTCAGCGTCACCCGGCATTTAACGTCCGGATCAAGGCTATAAAGGCTCGCAATCCAACACGGGACACATCTCTTCTCGATTTAATTCCGCTTTTTCTCCACTAGCGCAAAAGCAAGAAGCTCTCCCGTCGGAATTCCACCCCAGTCTATTAGCGATTTCCCAGTAACGGCTTTTCTCGTTCACCAGCGCAAGTACTCCCTCGTCAAGGTATTCCGAGGTAAATCTCAACCTTCTGCAATTCTCCATCTAGAATTGCCCACCTTCGCTTTGTCGACCATTCATTAACTCCTGCAATACGTTGACGCGTGCAGATCCCTTTAATCCGGTCATCCCCTAAATATTTATTTGCATTTTGGCTTAGCGCAGCTTTGAAGACTTAATCCGAAATTACTCATTTACCTGCCTTAAACTCATTAACTTGTGCCTTTCACCCTACTATCTAACCCGAAAGGTCAAGGATAATCCAATTTCATTTTATTTGTGTAAATTTTATTTATTTTGGGTTGTGTTATTAAATATTATTTTTCTACTTCTCTTTTAAATAAGACAGAACAGCATTCAGCTATAGCTTGTAATTAACTGCCAATCTAAACTCGCTTTTTGTTATTTGTCTGCGTACTTGGCGAACAGTTGCCCTCCATTTATTCCCCCTCATTATCTTACCTATACTGGTAACGGAGCCGAGGTCAGGGCTCTTGGGCGTCCTTTCGCTTTATAGCTCACTACTCAGCTAAATAATCCCCCTCCATAGATAGATCTATATATCGGCTATACCTTGAAATATAGTTAATATGTATTTATCTATATTTTATAAAATGGTATCAGGTTTAGAAGGGTTTTTAGAGGATCAACTTTTAGGAGGTCTTTTAAAAGTTTTTTTGTATTCTCTATAAATGCTGAACACTCTGGTTGTTTAAAGGTGCAGTAAAATAATCTTTCTATATATTTCTTTTGTGTTTCTCTATTTTGACCGCGTACATTTTCTCGGTTCATTTCTGTTGTGAGACTGTGTGTTTCAATTTTATTCCTCAGCGGAATTATGAAGACTCATTTTGGATTCTGTTTATTTTCTTTGTTTTTTTGTGTGGGGTTTCATTGAAAAAGAAAATCTCTCCCATTAATTACTTTTTTGTAAGGCAATTTCCTTTCGCGCGCATACCACGTTAAACCAGGTTTTCAACCTCGTTGTCAACTCCCGCGCCACCATCGTCGCGAGCTGATTCTCGCGCTTCGCTCTCTGCTTCCAATTCCTCTGGGCATCATGTCAATTTATTCTTCGATAAAAGCTCTCCTGGCAGTCTAAAATTCGAGACTGGAGCAGTAAATGGCTGCCGAGTCTCCACCCTGGCCTGAGATTTAGGATGAACCTGTATTGTGGTTTCCGACGAGCTGCTTTCCCCAGTAGCTCCAAACCACGAAAGATTTGCGGTAGTCCATGACTACTTTGGACCCGCAAACCGCTTCCCCATAGTAAACTGCCAGTTGGAATGCTAATACTTAACAGCCTGGACTGAAGTAGTGTCAGCCCCTATAAATTTCTGATACGCGCTGGTAGGACAGTTTCTCCAGGTTTCTTCCAGCCCCGTGGCTCAACCTGTCGTCACACGAGCCCAATCGAGAAAGGAAACTGTGACTCCGAACTCAGCGGCTTTATGATCGAAAGATTCGTTCACAAGCAGAAGAAGTGTGAGTCCCTCCTTTCACTGTGGGAAAATGCCCGGAGCCACGACCAAGAATCCATCCACGGCAGCAAAACCATTTCTTACATCGAGTAGGAAGACCTGTTGTACTGCGCTTGCTCGGAAGGAAATAGTCCCGAGGCTCAAGCATTATGCGTTCCCCGCTCACTCTAAGAACAGCAGACAAAAGTTTGTTTTATGGTCATTTTAGCCACAACAAATCAGCACAAAGAATTTTCACGTATTTTTTTGAGCCGGGTGCTGTAGAGGACATCTCAAAGCACTGCAAATCGTGCAACATTTGCCAGAAATCCACGGCAAAAGAACGCATAAAACCCACCATTTCTGAGCCCGTCTCCTGTGCGGCCCTCCAAGAAGAGTCGGCTAAGGAGGCCAACTACCCCGCAGACCCAGCGAATGTAATGCAGGTAATTCGTGTAGAGCAGGACAAAGATTATCTACTGCCCACCTTGCCTGGCGTTGCCTAGTTCCCACTTTCTTCCCTAGATATTGACGCGTGGCTGACACCAGATGAGAAGAGTCAGCTGCAGCAGCTGCTGAATCACTTCGTGGATGTGATTTCTGAAGTCTCTGGCTGTGCCACACAGTTCGCGCATGACATCGCTCTAACCACTCAAGAACCAGTCCGCTCAAAGCCGTACCCCCTTCTCATTCAATTAAGAAAAGCATTCAAGGCCGATGTAAATAATCTGCTTAGTTTAAATATTATTGAGTCCTCCAATTCTACTTATTGTTCCCCTATAGTATGTAATGGTAAAAAATCAGACGGTTCATATCGTATGTCCATTGATTTTCATAAACTCAACTTTGTGAAGGTATTTGACGTCGAACCTATTCCCTTAATCGATTAGGATCTGCACTTTTTTGAAGAGGCCTAATTTATTATAGAATTAGACCTTTGTAAAGCCTACTACCAAATTCACGTGAAAGAAAACGTTAGGAAATATACTGCTTTACCAACGGATTAAGGCTTGATGCAGTCCCGCCGGCTCCCCTTCGGCCTGGTTACGGATTGTAGTAACTACAACCGTATTATGAGGAGGATTTTGGAGGGGCTTCGAAAGTAACGTTCTACTTCGACAATATCTACGTCAACAATTGAGATTGGGACCAGCACCTGGTCACCCTCCAAGCCCTGTTGCGTCCGCTGCGTTAGCACGGCTTCACGATCGGCCCAAGCAAATGCCATTTTGCCTATGGTACCATCAAGAACCTCGGGTTTCACATCGGAAATGGCTAACTTGGCCCCCAAGAAGACAAAGTCCGAGCCATCGTAGACATGCGTTTCCCCTGTAATAAGAAGCAGTTAAGATCTTTCATGGGATCTGCTTCGTTTTATCGGAGGTTCGTTCCCAATTTTGCGTCGCTGTTCTGCCACCTTATGCAACCTGTAGTGAAAGAAATCTCCCAACCGCATTATTTGAACTCAGAAAACCACTTTCCACTAACTAAAAGATAAATTGGCGTCCGCTCCCATTCTTATGTTACCTAATCTCTCAGTAAGCCTTTCGGAATCCGGACTGATGCGAGCAACTAGGGCATTGTCTAAGTCTTATTATGATATGGAGACGATGGTTAAAGCAACTCGGTATCGAACGCAAGTCGCAAACTCCTCCCGCGCGACAGGAACGATGCCGCAATAAAAAAGAAGATCTTGCATAAGTTCAAATTATACCTTTCTAAGAAAAGAGTTCGTGATCGAGACGAATCACCGATCTCTCTCATATTTACGTAATTTTAAGGACAACAACAGAAGAATCATGCATTGGAGTTTACAGCTACAGAAGTATCAGTATAAGATTATGTATATAAAAGGGCCGGAAAATTGTCTACTAACAACCTCAGCCGAAACCCTTTGGTCCTACCCAGAGCTAATTGTAAACCTACCAGACTATTTTTGGGAGGGGGGGGGTCCCGATTGATTCCTTGTATATATAGTTTAGGTATGTTTATCATATGCGATAAGAAGAAAACACCATTGTATTTTTTTAGGACGTTCTACCGTTTAGATTTATTGACTCAGTAACCTTCTGTACATATATCTCCGTTTATACTTGTACGATCCTATTTATTTACTTATATAGTTCTATGATGTTATTCTGTACCAGGTATTTATGTCATTTTTTGTTTCTTTTCATGTATAATTTTGGTCACTAATGAACCAAAGCGAGTGAGACTCCATTCGAGATTAACTTTGAAGGTCAAAATTTCCTTTTTCTTTTTTTTTGGCGGTTCAATTAAATTCATTGGATACTCGAATTAGTCAAGTGCTTTAGCTATGTAATAAGGTATCAACGCTGGTCAGGTATTCCCCCATTAATTGTACCCTCTAGAGCGGAGATTTGGAACGCGCCTTTCTCAGTCTAATATTTTATTTATGCCCTTTATCCCCAAAGTTAAAAAGCGTCATCTTTCGGAAGAGAGGACATGTGATGGAATAGAGTCAAGGAATCCCCACGTTGCAAGCACACACGAGGTCAAAGGACGAGAGAACGGGTCTAAAACCCATGCGAAGAGGCTCTGGAATGCAGATGTATTTACTTATGGAGGTTCTCCCCAAGCCTTGATGCAATCTTACCTCCGCCTCCCAGCTGGAAGCATGCGAGAGTTAGGGAAGACATCCGTTATCACAAATTCCTGGCTGGAGAACGTCCATACCCCAGCGTCAGCAGATATTTAACGCCAAGCTCGTCCGAATCAAGGCAGTACAGGCTTGAAAAACAGCATGAGACACATTTCTTATCGATTTGGCTCTGCTTTCGTCTCCATGACCGCAAGAAGCTCTCCCGTCGGTATTCTACCCCAGTGAATTGGCGATTTCCCATTAACGGCTATTCTCGTTAACCGGAGCAAATACTCAAACGTCAAAGTATTCCCAGGTAAATCTCAACCTTCTGCAATTCTCCACCTCGAATTGCCCCGCTCCACCCTTCCATTTGTATTCCAATCATTGACTTCTGCAAGACCTTGAGGCATGCGGATCCCTTTAATCCGGTCAGCCTTTGGAGACTCAATGCGAGTTTGGTCATTTACCTGCCTTAAGCTCATTATCTTGTCGCTTTTGCCCAACAATCGAACCCCAAAGTACAAGATAATCTAATTTCATTTTATTTCTGTAAATATTTATTTATTTCTTGTCGTATTATTAAATATTATTTTTATATTTCACTTTTAAATAAGCCAGAACAGCATTCAGCTATAGCTCGTAATTAACCGACAATCTGCACTTGCTTTTGTTATTTGACTGCGTACTCGGTGAACAGTTTCCCTCCATTTATTTCCCCTCATTATCTAACCCCATCATCTGGTAACGGAGACGAGGTCAGGTCTCTTGGGCGTCCTTTTGCTCTATTCCTCATCCCCCTCCATAGATATATATATATATCGGCTATACCTCGACACTGGCTAATATTTTGGGCACTTCGCTGTCGTTATTTGATTACTGTTATTGTGTCTGTGTCTCTGTGTAAAGATCAGTTGCGTTTTTCAGAGATACATTATTTCTACTCATAAATTAGAAATGGAGAAAGACTGCTGGATATAAAAAATAAGCCATTTGAGGCTAGAAATATTGCGGAAAAGCGTAAACGACTTGGCAAGAAGAAGGAGCTGTATGATAGGATATTATAAGAGTCCGCCATCAAACCTAGACGACTGGAGTTCATGTATGCAGCCAATAACTCGGGGTCCTTTTATTGAGCCTGGTCGCAGTTCATAATATATTATCATTTATCATCTGGTGGTTGCCTTAGAGGTGCGCTGTGTCAAAAAATACCATTAGTAGCAGAGGTTCTCTCGACATCGTTCGCACGCACTAGACTTGGGCTCAGAAGTTACAGCCCGAGTTGTTATCTATAATCATAAACATTAAAATTAATTATAATTCAATGTTTTCTTGAAACAATAGATTTTTAGAGAAGTTAGGATTTAAATTCTAATCTATGAAAGGTTTCCTATCTACAATTTTCTTAAAGTAACCAAATATTATCCAGCAACTCAAGCGGATGCGAACGAGCCTGGTAGGTGTTAAATACTAACTGGCATCGCCTGTCAAGTGTCTCCACTTATATATATATATATATATATATATATATATATATATATATATATATATATATATATATATATAGATAGAGAGAGAGAGAGAGAAAGATTTAATGAGCGACCTCCGGTCGCATCTCACAACAGCTCACTGCGACTCATAGACTTTAGGCAAAATGCTTGCAATATGTTCGAGACCATGTAAGTAGACGCCTATCGTATTTTGAGTACAGCGGTTCTGTGCCAGTTCGCTACAGGGCTCACTGCCTCCTTTTTTCCCAGAAGAATAAATATTATTGGCTTTTTCTTTCATTTCTCTCCGACTTAGTCAGGCAATACTCGTTGGATTACACAATTCATTTGAATTTCAATGGCCCTTTGACATTGGGGCATAGGTCGTGATCTGCTCTCCACCTCTTCCCTTGCTATGAACCTTCGCGCTCATTCAAAATTTTCTTTATTTAAAACTATCTAAGGCGTAGATATGTTTTAAGATTTATTAATAAAATTATTAATCGAAAAATTATTTTTATTACTTCTAAGATCATTATTACCATTATAACCATTAATACTACTTTAAATATTACTACTAATATTACCATGAGTATTATTATTATTATTAATTTAATTATCATTATCGCTACCATTATTATTATTACTTCTATTTTTCCCACACGATTTGAGATACCCTAATGTGCTAATAATTGTGTTGATAATAATAATATCGATGGTAGTAACAATAGTACGGCTAAAAATATTAATGGTAGTAATATTAATATGGTAGAGATAATAATATTAGTTAAATAATAATAATAATAATAGTCATACTAATAATAATAGTGGTGTATAAGTGCGTAATGAAAGCAGTGAAGTTAGGTGGTGCAAATGTGCGAATGGAATAGATCTCCTGGAGCCTAAAGAGGAGACTTCGGCTAGTTTTGTTACCTCAAAAGAAAGGACGAAATCAAACGAAGGCATTTCAGCCAGAATGTTTGCGAGATATGTAAAATTAGTGGTGAAATTAAGGGCGGGAATAAGTGAAAAGAGACTTGGAGTCTACGCAATTCTCCAGATGTCAGTTACCTCACCTAACAGGTGCAGTCTTGACCTGGAGTGTTAGCAACTATCCAAATCACTTGGAAATCTTACAATTAAGGCAGAATCCTCGCTAATATTTGAGGGTCAGAATGGTACCCGTGTATTCCAAAACCTATCAATTCCCCAAATTGAGTCGGAATCCATGTTAATTTTGGCTATAAAATCACAACCCCTCTCCAAATTTTCCTATCCCCCACAATTAAATCTCCTGCGGATGATGAGGGACGAAAGACATACAAATTAAATTTCACTGTTTCCTTCCTGAAAGACTTTTCTGGATTTTTAACTTTGCTGGGAAGTTTTGATTAGTATCTACGCAATAAATCCTTCCAAATCATCTCTCCATCCAACTTTTGAAAACCACTGTAAGTCTTCTATGGATTACAGGTTTCCATTTAACCACCATCCTATCAATGTTGAAGGGAAACTCTAATTACAGTTTGCGTGAAAGATTCCCCAAATATTTCATATTCGTCAGGGTCTGAGAAGAAAACAAGGCGAAACTATTTATCATTTTATTAAATATTAAACCCAAAATATAATTGATTTTATTTAAAAAAATATGCAAGACTATCTTATATGCGAGAAATATATAATGTCAAAGACTTCATAAATATTGGTAGTTTTTATCGAATGCCTTTGGATTCCTCCACAATAATAATTTGAGGTCGTCATATCTTAAAACATTGGACATTTGGATGATAAATGGCCAACGGCATGTTTCTTTTCGTAACGCCATTTCGAAAATGATTTGATTTTTTCACTTTCATTTTTAAGATCTTGATGCAGATCTGCTGACGAATTTAAGAGACGAACCAAGTCTTACTTCATCATATGTGGTAAACAAAAAGCTGCTACTCGCCTTATGGGTTTGAGAAAATGGCCTGTTGTAAAAACTCATTGGAATGGCGATTGATAATTAGAAAATTGCAGGTTGTAAAACCACAAAGAAATCACCGTGGATAATGATTTTTCATAAGTAGTTCCATTGCATTATTAGATTTTGAAACCACGTATGGATGAACATTGAAAAGGGTTGGCTATAGATTAGATACATTAAGGTGTTTTCTCTCACATTTCATATTTCATCTGAATCGTTTAGAACATAGAGAACTGTGCTTATAGAGCTTATGAGAGTTTTCTTATGTTCCTCCAGTTAGAATAAAACTTCAGTAACTAATAACTACAATAACCACTAACTACAGTAAAAAAAGGAAGAAATAGCATACCAGGATTCAACAGCTCATGTCTGACATGCCCCACCCTTTACCCCATTCGTAGTGTGTTATTCATACAAATTTGTGTGTCTGCAACCATTCTTGATGGCTGAGGTCACGTATGGGGTCATCCATTCCGCGTCAGGGTAATCAGGATATAAATGCCTCCATAGAGTTAACTAGGTCTCGATTGGTATGGTTCCGGAACAGAGAACAGAGTAGGTATTTTGCCTTGTGAAGGATGGAATCGAAATTAAGGAGATGGTTTGATTCACTTTGTGCATGATGATACGTGTGAGATTAGCGTATGTTTTAATGGAAACGAGCTCGTGAAACCGCTTAAATTTTGTGTCAGCACTCGCTGGGATAGAACCCTTGCCTATACCTCACAAATCCAATCCTGTATCCACTAGGCTACCTAGAGGTTTTTGAAACGCTCTAGATCATTGGTTCTGAACCTTTTTTTCTAACGGCACACCATGAGCACATAAAATAGAGCGACACACCTGGCTAAATATAATGGAAAATATTTGAATGTTTCAATATTTATAGACACACAATTACGAAAACTAAATTAACGAAAACACAGATATGAACTTACTTTATTGCAATGTTTCGAAATTAATCAGTCAAATGGTCAGCTTCTTTAGTGAGAAATTTGGGCCTGGCTCTTCCTCATAATTTGCTCATTGTTTGGTAGAATATGAGACAGAGAGATGCTCATTTCTTCTTCAGTTGTACTTAATCTCTCACTCTTCTTCCTTTTAATGTTGTTTAATGTTGAGAAGCGTAATTTGCATATAAAAGGAGTTGGAAATTGTAATAAAATTTAAAGCTTTCTTAGATAATGTGGGGTACTCCTATTGAATTGAAATGAAAAATGTAGCAATGGGCAAAGTCGAATGTTTCAATTTTACACCTCGATCACTAGAAAGGTGGCCAAATTTTTTTCTGCATGTAGGTCAAGTTTAATATTTTGAAAAAGATTCATGAAAGGATCTCGTAGCGCCCAAATTGAAAAGTGAAGTAGACCTTACGATGAACCTCACAAATAAGCACCCGGTTGGCCGTATGAAATCTTGAATTTGGGCACACATATTGAACTCTGAAATAGTAGGCCATGTTATAACAATGAACAAATGTTGATCAAAGCAAAATACTTGTAAATAATGTTAGACCGCAAATTAATATGTATTAAGAAAAAAACAGAGACTATTGTAAGGATGAAAACGAAATAGTTGGAGTTCTCACGCGGGTGTACAAACATACACACATGAGGAAACAGATGTAAGTTGAAAGGTCTGGAAACAGTAAAAGAAGGCAGCTGGGCAAAATTAAGACAGTATCTGATCTGACAAGCCAGATTTTAAGTGAACCTGTGAAACGGCGGAATCAATCTTGCTATGACTACCGGCCTGATAAAGCCCAATGGCCGTCGAATGCAAATACACTCCCAATACAAACGTGTTCAGACTGAACACGCACAAACCCTTTGACGCCGCCAAGTAGTCTTAACAAAGAACAAACGAACACTGTCGTAGAATTTCTCATAGTCCGGTCCAATAATTATTCTAGTCCTTGATCTGGACACAACGCTTTGTTTAATTCGATGGTATTGAGACCCTATGACTCAATCTACGATCATTAAAATATATATATATATATATATATATATATATATATATATATATATATATATATATATATATATATGCTTTAATTCCTACTAAACGTGCGAAGGCTGGTTAGAGGCGGGTTGTGCCACGGCCAGGATTCTCACTATAAAAGTCCCACTTGTTGCTGGAGGAAGGTTTGTGATTGTTAAATTCTAAGAGTGCATAATACAGGTTAAATAAATTAGTCGAAGTGATTCTTAATTAAAGTCTTGCCAAGGGTACGTCAAAAAGGAGGAGCCAAAAATAAACACCAAAATAATAATTAGTAGCAATAGTTAAACGGGCATTTAGGTAAATGAGGATTAAATATTCCACACCGATTAGTCCGGGTTGTCAGCAATTATGAATAATAATATCAGGGAATGCCTCAATTGAATCTCCTCAAAAAAGGAAGAGGGGTTTAAACTGACGTTAAGCGTTTAGATTTATAATGACTCAATGTGAATATCAATCACTGTTAATTAAATAGGTAATTTAAGAATAGAGGGACACTGGGTTTACAGATTACCATTAATTGTGATGGATTGGAGAGACGACTACTCAGGTCCAGACAGGGTGGTTTGGGTGGCGTTAGCAGGAGTTCTCGGGGAGAGGGTGGATAAGACGGCGGGTTTGGGGCTGCTGACTGCAGTTCCGGTTAGTTCACTCCTAACTGGATGTGACACTAACAAATAGTTACTTCGAGTATTATTTGGTTGTTCATTTTTCTTTTTTAAGTTACGTTGAGCAACATAGCGCATTCTTCTAGTCACAGACTCTTCGGGGCGGGATTTGCCTCAGGAACTATTTGAGACAGCGAGCAAGTTCACTCAGCGGGTCGCGTTGGCAGTCGATACGTTACGGCAGCGACTGTGGTTCAATGTGAGGGTTACGCGAGTATGTCTGGAACACTTCTGGCGAGAAATGAACGGCGTTGTCATTTATACCGCGGAGTGTGTGAAATCGAGAGAGAGATTCCCTATACGACAATTCGCTTATCGCGGTGCGTTCTGGACAATCTTCATGGTATCATAAAGAAGGCAAATAGAATTTAGGCTTTGCTCTGATATAGGCCTTCTTTCGTCAGACTTCCTGTCGCCTGTTGGGGAGGTTTGGCACGGATAACGACTTAGGTCAAGGGAAAGGCGGAGGAGGGCAGTAGAATGTCGGGGGAGGGTGGGGGAAAGAGAGAGGAGACGAACGTCAACTCAAACGAAGAATATCTTTCGTTCCCACAAACGCCTGGCGACATGCGAGTATGTACGTTCCAAACCATCACAAACACTACTTGACCCGATAGGCTCCGCACTGCATTCAGATTAAGAGAAGAGAAGGCACCACCCTTTATGGAAGGTAGTATAAATAGACGGACACAAACCCCTCTGTCATGATTCTTGATTCTCTTTTTAAACTTGTAAATTAGTAGCATTATTATTATTTGCGTCACGAGTCCTTCCGCGTCCTCGATCCATCCGACTATAGCTCCAACACTCTGACGCAGAATGAGATTTGCACGAAACATTAAAACATAACACTGATAGCTAAGTCTCGAAAATTTCGCTTGCCTGAACTGAGATAGTCCTAAGCAGAGATTAAAGCCTAAAAAAACGCCATTTTATTCAGAGTCCTTCCTTCTAACAAGCGATAACCAAGTTAACATTCGAACCAAGCCTACGAGCGAATTATCGGTTAAGAACATTTGAAGTCAGACCAAACTCGAAGGTAAGACCTTAACCGCCTTTGCTTGACACTCACACTCTGGTAACCCATCGTCTCTCTAGAGGTGGTGACCTCCTTCCCTAAACAAGTATCCAATCGGCATACTACCATAAACTAGTAACATATAACTTCACTCCTATAAGCCGGTGAAGAGCTAATAGACTCTAATCCAATCATACTTTTCTCTCTTTAATGACGGAAAATAATTATTAATGCTTTTTCATCCAGTGTTGTCAGATGAGTAACCACAATAGGTATCATTTCTTTAATGCAGGTAGACCGAAATAAAGGAAACATCAAGATTGCCAGTGAAAGCTCAATTTTTCCAAATCACAATTTTATTTCCGAGGGCATCTAACTTGTCTGTTCCAGTGACAATATTTTCGTTTTTAGTCGCGTGCGGGTTCATCGCGAGGGACTCTATATCTCACTATGTCGGTCGGTCGGTCATCGTTTTGATTGTATTTGTTTTGTAATAAGATTGTTCTTTTACATTCTCTTTTGAATGATACAATTGCCTAAGTCCACCAAGGTTAGCCTGGGAATTATATTGTTTTAGCAAAAACATCGTAACTATTCGGCCAATTCTAACAAAACTCGAAACTCTTATAATTGCCAAAGTCATCCCAAGATTAGCTCGGGAATTATATTTATTTGTCAATAACATCATAACTATTGAGTAAATTCTAACGAGATTTTAAACTTTCATGTTGTTTTACATTCTATTTTGAAGGGTATAATTGTCAAAGATCTCCTAAGGTTAACCCGGGAATTATTTTGTTTCGTCAATAACATTATAGCTATTTGGCTGATTATAACGAAATTTGAAACTCTTATGTTGTTTTACATTCTCTTTAAAAGCATAGAATTGCCATGGTGCTGCCAAGGTTTACCACGGAAATAATTTATTTTTGCAATAACATAATAAAGATTTGGCCCATTCTAACGGAATTTCAGACAATTGTGTTCTTTTACATTCTCTTCCGAATGATATAATTAACAAGGTCCTCCCAAGGTTTGCCCAGGTAATTATTTTGTTTTGGCAATAATGGCTTAACTATTCGGCGGATTCTAAAGAAATTTGAAACCCTTATGCTGTTTTACATTTTCTTTCAAATGATAGAATTGACAAGGTTCTCCCAAGTTTATTCCAGTAATTATTTAAAGTTTTGTAGGTCGTAATATCATAAATCAGAATAGGTGAGAGCACGCAACTTTTGGGGTCTGCAGACTTTGTTACCTTGTATGTTAGTGTTTGTTTTATTTAGGTTCACTAAATATTTCCTTTAAGTATTCCATTTTAGACATCCAAAATTCGCAAATAAAGTTTGCACAGAATTTTTGCTGTTTTCCCTGGACAAAAGGTTATAGTAATTCCTTTTGCTATTCATTTACACGATTTAGAAATTTGCCTTTCTCAGCCAGTGAACCAGTGTATACATTTATCATGCTCAGAGTGCATTTCATTGCTCAGTTGTAAAAATTATCATGACTACAAGGACCTAATTTTTAGTCGCGTGTGGGTCTAGTCGCAGGCGAGTCTAGTCGCGGGCGACTCTACATCTCATTATGTCGGTCGGTTACCGTTACGCTTTTTTTTGTAATAGCATTGTAACTATTCTACCGATTCTAACGAAGTTTGACAACCTAATATTGTTTTACATTCTATTTCAAATGATATAATTGCCAAGGTCCTTCCAAATTTTGCCAGGGAATTATTTTGTTTTGGCAATGATATCATAACTATTTGGCCCTTTTTAATGAAATTTGAAACTCATATATTGTTTTACATTCTCTTCCGAATTCAATAATAGACAAGGTCGTCCCAAGATTAGCCCAAGTAATTATTTTGTTTTAGGAAAAATATCATAAATATTCTGCCGATTCTAAAGAAACTTGAAACCCTTATATTGTTTTACATTCACTTTCCAATGATAGAATTTACAAAGTCCTCTTCTAAGGTTAGCCCGGGAGCGAAATTGTTTTAGCAATAACATTATAACTATTCTGCCTATTTTAACGAAATTTGAAACACTTCTGTTCTTTTACATTCTCTTTCGAATGATATAATTACGCCACTCCTCTTCCAAGATTATCTCTGGAACTCTTTTGCTTTGAGAATAACATCATAACTATTCTCCCGATTTTAACGAAATTTGAAACCCTTTTGTTGTTTTAGATTTTCTTTAGAATGGTAGAATATTTATGGTCCTCACAAGGTTAGTCCAGGAAGTATCAGAAAAAAATTAACATCGTAAGGTTAAAAATCAGATTAAGTGACAGCACGCGAGTAGTCTAAGGGTTAGTTTAATTGAGATCAAAGTGGTTGTTCACTGCCTCAATGCGTACGGTTCAAATCCCACCCCATCTTGTTTTTTTCGACTTAAGAAATAACTATTTCCGAAGAACAATTATTCCGTTTTCTGTTTCCTGCAGTGAAGTTGGATATATTTAATCATTCTCTCGCGCTCATGAGAGATATATGCATTTGTGTATTTGCCGCGTGATTAACCCAATTTTTCCTTTGTACTTTGAATCCTCAATTAGTTCTCTTTCTCGTTCAGCCATGCGAAGCGTACCTTAAAAGCTTGTATATTCAGAACTTTTTTTTGTCTTCCTCGTACCCAAGCTCGGATTGTTTCGAAGTAAGAAATAACTATTTTCAAAGAAAAATAATTCCGTTTTCTCTTTCCCACGGTGAATTTGGATATATATATATATATATATATATATATATATATATATATATATATATATATATATATATATATATATATATTATATATATATATATATATATATATATATATATATATATATATATATATGTGGGAAAGAGAGAGGCAGACTCTTATGGGTCATTATTCAGAAGATTCATTATTCCTGATTCATTAACTCAATTTATTCCCTTAGTAGCGTCACGGAATCCCGTTTACTTGCCTAAGTTCTGCCGCCTTTATACTCGATACTTCAAGGAAAACATTAAGCCTACTCTTTGACGGCAAAGAACTCAAGAAGTTTCCGCTTGCCCCTTCTAGTATGCAGATTCAAGAATAAATTTGTATTTTCTTTGCCACCTCCTTTCAAAGTCCTTTACTTACCCCGATTACAGAGACACCTTCGGTAGGCCCAGCCTAACTCATAACCCTCGTGAGAAATTACAAGGAGTCAGAACCAATTCGACAAAGGCGTAAAGTGGGCCCACTGCCTAAAGGTCTCGTTACCCGTTGAGTGCAAGAGCAACGAGCACTCTTTTAGCTTTCTACATGCAGTTTTCCCAAAAATCTGTGTTACCCAAAATATTTTGAGGAAAACTGCATGTATAAAGCTAAAAAAATATTCTTTAACAAAAGGTAAAAAAAATTGATATAAATTAACCTTCAAATATAATTATAGATTAAAAAATATGTTAATAAAACAGAGCTTAAAGAACAATAATAATGTAATATATACTAAACCTTGTTTTGATTGTAATTTATTCTATGTAGGTCAAACTTCCAAAAATATCTCTGTAAGAATTAAGCCACATCAAAATACATTATCTAAGGGATATAAAAATAATGCTTTGGCCGTCCACAGTCTTAAGATTGTTCACCAGATTAACGGGTCAAAAGCAAATACCATAATGCATGTTAATGCTTTTATTAGCAGCTCTGATTTTTTCGAACTAGGAAATAACTATTTCAGAAGAAATATTACTCCGTTTTTTCTTTCTTGCGGTTTGTTTGATTTATATATATATATATATATATATATATATATATATATATATATATATATATATATATATATATATATGAAAGTAATAACTCACAAAGTAGCCTGTGAAGTGTGAAGTTCACAATGAATGCAATTTCCAGCATGAAAAATGAAAAGGTGTTTGCGAGTACTTTGGAACTTTATTCATTTCATTCTCAAGGATAACTACATGTGAAAATTATATAATCAAGGTATACTTAAGAGATAAAAAAATAAAAGACCGCCTTTCAGACATTTAAATCCCCAATGATTATATAAGAGAGGGACTGGTAAATTCACATTAAGAATTAGTTATAGCAGATAGTAAGGTCAAATCTAGAGTCGAACGGGTCAAGAAGAGAGCAAAGGGGTTAAAACGATTAACGAAAAAGGAGATTGCTTGAAGAGGCAAAATAAGAAAGACATGAGAAGCAAGCTGCTATGTTACGTGAGGAGGCGGGAGAACAAGGAGAAAATGGGCGAGTAATAAAATAATTTTAATACAAAACCAAGGAGATCATTAAATTCACAAATCGGATACCCCTAATAATGAATATTGCAAACAAAACTAAGTTTTTTCAAAATAAGCTTTTTGATAACAACATCACTTTCGAAAATTCCAGGGGAAATGTTAAAATAATTGAATTAATTACACATGAACATTGAACAAAGTTTATTATAATAGCATCATTTTCGGACTTATTAACAAAAACGCACTGCTGTTTTCAGTTCCCCTAACATTGTATCTATGCTTATTAATAGGGACAGATAATTGCTTTCCTGTCTGTCCAAAATATTTACAGGGACAAACAGAACATTCGACTGAATAGACTCCACCAATATTATTAGGATTATTGTAAACCACTATATTCTTAATAAGCGACGCGTATTTGAAAGCAACAAAAATGTTGAGGGGTTTTGAAAGACGGAGAAAGTCAATGAAACAATCAGAGAATGGTAAAACCAGAGAAGAGTAATACAGTTCCTATTTTCCCTTTTAATGCTAAACAAGGAGTTAAAGAGAGAAGAAAATAACTAACAATAAGTTAAAGTTTGAAATGCTCAATAGACCAAAGTCTCAGGGAATTTAAATTCGAAATTATACTCTGTAAAGTAAAAACAAATTAATTATACACAGTTATTTTTATAGGAAATATATATGTTACTTGTTCACAAGACCAAGGTTAAAAAACAAATTGAAATAAGAGAGATGGTCAAAAGATATTTCTTCTTACTTAGTCGAAAGAGGACAAAAATTTTGTGAAAAGGCACAGGCAGCATTATGGGTAATGCTTGTTGTTTTTAACCATCGTATTTAATCTATGGAAGCGTGTTTTAGTAAAATTTACTAAAATTCTAAAGTGTGTGCTAGTGGGATCAGAAAGAAGAATATCATAATTTTTAATCCTGGCATCAAACTTGCATTTTATCATGTGGTCTATGATGAGCGAGCTGTCTTGCTAGAAAGAAATATACCTGTTCTGCAACTAACGCCAAGGTTTGCAAAACGCTCAGTTATAAACAGGGAATTGAACTTCCCACATATGATTCCTTGGAACATCCAGGGCTTGAGCTTTTTAGACAACACCATTACTTGGTGTTTTAACTTTTTATGAAGATCATTCTAAAGTGAACTTTTACAAACAACCTTTGAATAATCTCTAGGTAATTCTCTTTACGCTGGTGCTTCAGAGGATTAGGATTCGGAAGGGAAATATTAACTAAGGTTTTAGGGGCTGTGATCGCTGTAATCTTTGTTTAGAAAGCGCGTTGCATGAGATTTGTATAAAACCACACTCTATACCAATTTATGCCCTCGTTAGTTGGACTTAAACTCTAGTTTAGGCCCCTCCAGGTTTTGTAAAATAAGTATTAAAGCTTCGAAATCCTTTTTTAAATCAGCTAGTACACGGATAGATTCAGACACTACCCTTTGTCAATTTAACTCTTAACATCTGACATTGAGAGTCTTAGTCATTTTTATAGAAGTTTAGTCAAGAACTTAAAAGATTTTCCTCTTTTTTTTTGAATATTCACTTTTCACTTCGTACGGAAAACACTATTCATAGCACTGCCTCACCCCTGCCTGACAAACAAGTTGCGGATTTGACCGGGTAACTTTAGAGAAGATGACGGTTGCGCATATCCGTATTGATCCCCAACAGTTGAAACAAATGATTATCAACATAACATACTTTAAGGAAAGAGGAAGCAGCAGTAGTGAGCCCCCACCCACCTGTTTTACACTGGAGACCTTGACAGGATCTTTTGATTTCCGTCAGCCGTCTTTATCCTCTTTTGCAGGCGCTTTCTCTTGCGTGGAAAGTTCTCGTCTCAGAAATAAATTAGATGATAGTCTTTAACCCATGTATAACGTACCTACACTCGCTCGATTAAAGATGCTAATTTTTTTAAACAAAAGCAAGGTACTGTTGATTTTCTCTTTAGTTTTAAATTTGAATGTAACCTGACACAGAGCCTTTAAATTAAATAGAAAGAGTTAAATACTTAAAGATCCATTGGAAAATCCCAGCTTAAAGGAAATTATGATTTATTTATTCATTAATTTGGTAGGGTCAGGCTCACTTTTTAGTTTTAAAGGTTTTTTAATAGGTGGAGCTTTTAAGTTCTCTTTCTATGAATATTCAATAACCCCATTGAATTTTCCCGTGCATTTGAAACAGTTTTTTTAGTTATTCATTCAGGATCTATTTGAGTGAAGCCACAAAATCAAGTTGCAGAACCATTCCTTGTGGTATTGGAAGGACAATAGATTTGATTATCGTAATGAAGATTATATTTTTCCCGTTTGCTGGAGAATTCGACTTGCCTCCTAATCCAATGCCTTTGGAATTATGCTAACTTACAGAAACAAACATAAATGATCAATCCCATTTAACTCATGTTAACCAAAACCAATTACTTTGCTTTTTTAATGTAAGTAGATTAGTAAACATGCCCAACTATCTTGTCCTTTTTAAAGGCAGGTATGAAGTTAAGCCATAAGAGCCAAGTTTCGGATACTGCTTGACTACTTTAGTACAATATTTTCCATCAGAAAATATTGTGCAGGGTTAAAATATTTGAAAAGTGAAACATTTTCTCGACCCCTACATACCTATTTGCACCCAAACACCCATTTGCACCTTATTCCGACTTTCTCCATCCTATCCAACCCAAGTCGTTCAAATCAAATACCTCATAAAAACTGAGGGGAATCCCCACTATCTTTCAGAGTTCCCTTAAAAGTTAATATCCATTTAGATGTTTTGTCATAACTTCATAACATTTTGATCATGCTTTGCATCTCTAACACCCTTTTTTATACTTCTTAGACACCTTTACTCTGTTGTAAAAGCTTATGGCTCATTTCCTATGACCCATCCACCATTCATACCTTTCCGCTAAACCTTAAATTCCCTTGATTCCTATAATCTCTGGTGACATTTATTGAAATGCAAACTTTTTCTATTAATAATTACTGTCTTTTTGTCTGTTACTACTCTGGATGAATTTAAAAAGAAACAAACGTGGTGTATAAGGATGTAAAACTGGCAGAGCCTTTGCTATCTATCATTAACGTGTTTCACGCAAAATGGATGAGAGATAAAAAGAGGATTTTCATGATTTTTTTTTTTGCAGTGTGAATGGCTCTTCAGGCCACTGAGAAAATCTAAACCTCCATCCAGTACAACAAGCGGTGGGTGAGTAATTAGCTCATGAATGCTCTTATGTGTGAAAATTTCTCCCCACAAGCACAAAGAATTTTGCAGGAAAATGTTGTGTTATACATCAACCTTAGCGCAACAATAAATAAAGTTAAGGAAAGATGTTCAGAATTAGATTAGGGTTTGACAGAATGAAGCTAATATTACCATGATTCAGTAATATCGTGTCACAGCTGACATGCCGCGGAACATCTTACCCCCGCGAAAGCCCAGCTCCATTCCCAAAGGACCTCGACGAGATAAAATTTAGCTGTCGACATTTTAAGCATGAGTGTACCTACCATGCTTATTATTCAATCTGTCTTGAGGAAGGGCATAGCAGTGGGTAGTTCTTTGAGTATAAAAGACATGCACTTCCCCAACACTAAACTAAGGATTATCCACTGTGAGAAAGAGAGAGTAAAACCGTTACGAGGAACGAGAAGACCCACGAAGCCGAGGAACGCCGAGCCAGACCGTGAGACAATCGAGCTACTTCCAGGGATAAAAGAGAAGCATGGGCCGTCGAGAGGGCGGAGGAGACACTGCCGCCTCACCGCGTGATATCAAAAAACCTAGCAAGGATTGACCCTCCCCCGCGTTGTGTATGATTAAGAAGTAGCCCTTCCTTGGCTTAAAGAAAATCTTCTCCGGTTAGGTCATATTAAACCACAGTATAGGCCAGCCTTTTAGAACGAAACACGATTAATTCTCTATTCGGCTCCGTTCCCTCCTCTCTTGCGCTCGAAAGCAAGAATTCATTCCAAAGTAAGGCAGGCCCAGTTAATTGGCTATTCCTGGACTCGGATCCGTTCTCTTATGGTACGAATACTCCGTCAAATCTCAATTTTTGAGGTTAAAAGCATGGATGGTAGCCAACCCAAGCAATCTCCTCACCCCCTCCCCCATCCACCCATCGTTTTACATAGGACTCAAACCTCAAAGCTATGCTCACAACGACTTAAATCACGGATCTGTATCCAGTAATCACGTGAATTGTTTGTTCCTACATTTGCTAATCAGCAGTCGTACGTTTACTCGCAACTTAGTCTATTTACTCCCCCAGAAACCCTAAGTCTGAGAACTGTAAATAACGGGTATCCATTTTCATTTACGTAGAAAATCTTATTTAATTTGTAAATTACGTTTTTGTAATTAGGAAAGTATATTTTTGTACTGCAACTTTCTATATCCAGAACCGCTAAGCATTCATAATTATCGTAACGGACAACCGCACTTAATTCTGTAGTTGTTTACTTTTACGCAATCGTCCGGAAACTCCATTCCCGCACTACTTAGCTTCCCCCTCGTCTGGCTTGAGCAGAGACGAGCAAAGGTCACATCTCTGAGCTTGACCTTCCACCTTACACCCCGGGATATATATAGTATATATATAAATCCATTAAACCACATTGTGTACTAACGGCATATTTTTAACTGTGATCAAAGTGGTGCTCGCTGCCTCAGTGTGCATGGTTTGAATCGCTTCCCTGCACGGATTTTTTCGAAAAAAGGTAATAAAAATATTACTGCAAGGAAAAATTATTCCGTTTTCTCTTTAAATGTGGTTTAATGGATTAATTTTCATTAATCTCTCGTGCTACTTTAAGAGATATATAATATATATATATATATATATATATATATATATATATATATATATATATATTAAAAGAGAAACAATATTTGACGCGAATGAGCAATAAGACAAGAAACCGGAGTTTTTTTAGAGGCAAGGGAAGGGACATTAGAAGAACATTAGAATCCAAGAGAGCAGAGGGCGGCACAATGAAGGCAATCCTTTAACGAGAAGACAGAAATAACAGGGGGAAAAAAAGTTTGAAATTCCTGGCTGGAACTCAAACCCGGGTTTGCTGATTGCTGGTCAGAAGTTATACCGTTAAGCTACCAGGCACAGTGACTCTACCTCGCCCAAGGCGTCACCCCATCAAACCCAGTGTCTCCTTAAGCTAGAAACCTCCAAGGAAATTGTATACCAATTCTTACCTGCTCACAATATAAAGGCTTCTCGGTAAGGGATTGCCTTCATTGTGCAGCCCTCTACTATCTTTGATTCTAGTGTTATTCTAATTTTCCTTTCTCTTACCTCTCTCTCTCTCTCTCTCTATATATATATATATATATATATATATATATATATATATATATAGAGAGAGAGAGAGAGAGAGAGAGAGAGGGAGCCACTAAAATAGTAGTATTTCTCCAACTCCTAAGATATTACTTCTGGAGAGAAAGCGAGCCGTTACACGCCCTCCCCCTGACTTCACCCTTTTTGGACTTGCCGCCAGGTCACTGAGAAATTCAACCGAGGCATGACGCTGAAATTGAAAGGTACTTCCCCGCCGTCTTAATTTTATCTCCCCTAGGCCGATAATGAAGGTTCAAGAAGGCCCCTCTCTCTCTCTCTTTAACCCTGTTTTGGAGAAATCAGGCTATATATGCACCCTCTCAAGGATTACCCACATATTTGGTTAGACGATGCTTCCCCAAACGGAGGTTCGATTCACCGACGCTCTCTCCCAAGAAGTGTTGAGTAACGGTTGCAGGCCATGGAAGAGCTAGACAATACATTTATATCTTCGAGTCAGGAAGAAGATTCTCTTGAGGCAACTTCAGCTTTTCTCAACCGCCTTCGGATCAAGGATTGGAGAAGCCGTTCTCCAAAGTTTTTCCGGTGACCACTTGAGGACAAGAGTCTCGATAGCTCGCTTAATCCGAGGTTAGAGAAGTCACCTCGCCCCGCTCTGAAGTTCCTACGGTGATGCCTTGAGGACAAGAGGGCGCATCTCACTAAATCAGAGTTTGGAGAAAGTAGCATGACACTCTTCGGCTTCCCAGCTCTAGCTACACCCGTGAGTAATCAAGGTCAAGAAGACCTACACACAAGTTTGCCCTGCTTTACTCTCGAAGTTCAAAGAAACTAAATTGCTCAGTACCCTGAATCTCTATACTAAGCTTTTAATAACCCTGGTTATCCAATTAGTATTCGGAACCTGATTCTGTCAAATTCATATATCCATATTTATTGTGTAACTTTTATTTATTGTATATTAAAAATCTATTTTTGTCAATGTGTTTTGAATATTCCGTGGTCACGCAGCTGCAGTTATCTATTTGATTCGCACTCTTAGAACAATAACATTTGTTGCCTTGCTTAGCCTACCTTAGAGCCCGTGCGCGTATATTCCCGTACACTGGGCCATACATCGACAACATATATATATATATATATATATATATATATATATATATATATATATATATATATATATATATATATATATGTATATATATATATATATATATATATATATATATATATATATATATATATATATATATATATATATATATTTTTAAATACTGGTGTCAGGTTTAAAGGGTCTTTGAAGGTCTTTAGAAGTCTTTAAAAGATCTTTTGAAGGTTTTTCCTTTTTTAAGTCGTTTCTAAATGATTTTGAAAAACTTAAGGTTCTGGTTATCGAGAAATTGGGGAGAAATAATCTTTCATATAATCTGCCATCTGACGAGCTTGTCTACTCACTAACCATTTTCTTGGTTGTTCCCTACTTCTCATCGTCGTGTGCGTTTATTTTGCGTTCACTTAGAGACTGTGCATCTTGCGTATTCCCCTAGCGGAATTTTTGTCCCTTTCGGGCCCGTTGAAAGGTATAGTAACAACTTGTTTGGGAATTTTCTTTGTGTTGTTAGACTAAACGTCAAGGCCCTTGCATCAATCTCAGTTATGCATTAATTCTGAGTGTTCATACGGAAATAAGATTCGCGTCGTGCGTACGAATTATGTTAAATCGGGTTCAAAATCCCGTTACGTTTGGTGTTCTTTCTAATTTTGTGGAGGTTTTGTTTTGTTTCGTTTTTTCCCGTTAAAGCTGGTAAAAAGTGAGAGCATGTCTTCGTTCGACATTTTCAATTCGCAAGGAGAATCTCTTGGACTGATGGGCAAGGAGCTTATGTCCTACATCCAAAAGGAGGAGAGAGCGAAAAGAAGGAAAAAAGAAGAGGAGAAGAGAGCACAAACAAGAGAACAAGCAGAGAAATAAGAACGAGAAAGAATCCGCCTTCATAAGTTAGAGGTGAGTAGAACAAGAAATGAGACACTCTCCACCAACTCCCGGAACGCCATCACGCAAACTGCGTTTGTTAAGCTCCTGGTATTCAAGGAAGATGAGTATTTAGGATCCTATTTAACCCATTTTGGGACGACTTTTGAGGTCAACAACTGGGACCTTAAGGCTAGCGGTGTAGTTAAACTCCTGCAGTGGCTAAGCACTCAGCTCCGAGATATTTTTATTTCCCTCCTGTTGGAGGCAACGATTGACTATCTGACGTTGAAATCTGAACTACTCGCCGCATACAATATGACCCCGTATTTCTAACGCGCTAAATTCCGTCACACCCGTATACAACCAAATCAAATTTATTGTCAGTTTGGGTATACGCTTCAAAGACATTTTAATTTCTGTTTTGATTCATCTAAAGTTTCCCATAATTATGAAGCCCTAGTCTGAAGGATCAGTTATGGGCATCGCTCTCCTCTAAAATAATATCTTTTGTGAAGGACGAGAGGTGTTACACCTTCAAACACTATATCAAAAAAGCAGATGCCTTCGCAGTGAGCCATAATTGCTAACCTAAGTAAGGAAGAAAGACCGAACCTTCATCTCCAAAGTCAAAAGGTGGGGAGCCAAAATTACCTTTCCATAATGGAACTAAGTTAGTAAAGGTAACTGGCCTCTCGAAACTCCTAAATTTCTTCGCATCGGACCATCGGTCCATTAAACCCTTCTCATCCAATCCCCTGCGTTATCATTCCCCCAGAGGCCTATTGTGTGTTATTTATGCGATGTTGAGGGTCATGTGAGGTTAAACTGCCCTCAGAACTCTCAACTGGGCAGTAGTTCTCTCCACCAATTGCACCAAATTAGTGACATCTCCGCGCGACCACCGTCACAAACTCGTCCTTCTTTCCCTTCGACTGCATCGAGCTTCGCTGGCCACCGCGTCAACTTTTTATTTGAGAAGAGCTCCCGTGGATGTCATAAGTTTGAGACCGGAGCAGTAAACGGCTGCCGAGTCTTTACCCTCGTCCGAGATACAGGGTTTACGTGTTTCGTAGTGTCGAATAAGCTACTCCCACCGCTAGCCCTGAATCAGGACAAATTTGCGGCAATGCACGAATACCTGGGACGTGCGAAGAAGTTATCTATTGTGAAGTGCTTTATTGAGTGCACGTACTTTACTAGCTGGGCTGAAGTCGTAGCAGCCGCTATTAAATTATCCGCTGTCTTGATTTTTTAGTAGTCCTGTCTATCCACCACTCCTGTGGCTCAACCCGTGATTACGGGTTTCCAGACGAAGAATGAATCAGAGATGTCCGCTCCGCTTGAAAGCCCCTGCGTTTCAGAATTTAGCAACGTAATGAATGAAAAATTCGCGAGTAACCAAAAGGATTGGGATTCACTTCGACCCCTCTGGATAAAAGCACGGAATAACGTGCACGGACCCATCCGTTGAAATAAGGTAATCTCGAAGGCAAAAACTCCAAGGCTCAAGCACTGTTTTCCCCGCTCTCATGTCTCGCTTATTTTGAAGACTGCCCATGACAGTTTATTTTGGGGTCATTTTAGTCACACTAAGACGGCTAAGGGGATCTACAAATATTTTTATTGTCCTAATGCTAAAGATGACATTTTGAGCTACTGGCGATCATGCGACATCTGTTACTAAGGACGCATTAAGCCCCCCCCCCGTCCAGTGAGTTCAATAGCTACGTGCTTACACTCGTTAATTTTGCCACCCGATTTCTGGAGGCAGTACCTCTGAATAAGATAGCACCTTCTGTGCTGAGGCACTCATCATCTATCTTTTCTCGAGTTGGATTGCCCAAGGAGTTATTATCCGATCGTGGCCAACAGTTCACCTCCGAGCTATTGGAGTATGTTAGCAAACTTTAATGGTGAAACCCTTATTTACCACCCCATTTTACCTTGCCGGAAACGGGATTTGTGAGAGGCTCAACGGTACTCTCAAGTCAATTCTGAGAAAGTGGTGTGCAAAGCATCCCCCAAAATGGCACCGCTACTTGCCAGTGCCTTTGTACGCCTACATGGAGATCCCGCACCGCACCTTATGGTTTGCCCCGTTTGAATTGCTATTTGCTCGGAACGTTCGAGGCCCTATGAGCATTTTTATGCAACTCTTTTTGAACCAGGAATTAGACCATGAAATCCAATCTTCCTATACCTATCTTCTGGATCTAGGGCAAAGGTTAGAAAAGTGAGGAGAAATCGCGTTTCAGAACGCTGATACCAACCTTGACCAATATAAGACGTATTTCGACTGTAATTTCAAGGAGCGAAATTCAAGCCCGATGAAGAGATCTTATTATTACCTCCTACTAATAATAATAAACTCTTAAATCAATACAAGGGACCCTTCCAAGTTATTAAGAACGTGGCCCCGTTGATTATTTAATCCAAACATCGTCAGGGAGAAAGCTATTTCACTTCAACATGCTGAAGAGTTACCACCGCCGTGCCTATGCCAACAATATTGTGTCAATTGATGAAGTGTCAGCCATGGAATTAAGCTACCCCCTGGATCCCTTAAAGGTGGTGCAAGTTGCCTGTTTGAAACAGGATAAGGAGTATCCCTTACCCACCTTGCCCGGTGCCACTGATTCCATTTCATCCAAATTGAAGAGTAGCGATCAGCTCTTGACCATTCAGAGGAGTCAGCTGCATTCGCTATGAGTAATTTGGGAGAAAGAGATTCATCGCCAACATAATTTCCTAATTGCCTTGGGTCGCGATAAGGGTCCATAGCGGGAAGTCGCGATGCCCTTTTAATGGATTTTCCATTGTTCTAATTTTCGCAGTACCGAGGTACCGGAGAAGGTGGGAAAAGGAATTCCTTTTCTTCCTCCTTATTCTTCAACAGTGCATTATATATGATTTATGCTTAGCTTGCCCTGGAAAGCTGAGCCTAATTATAATATAAATGCCTCCTGCTTGAGAACAGACTCATTATTTTGTCTCTATCTGTCTGTTCTTGCCCGCTATGAGCCTAATTAACGTCATTTTTTTCTGAATTAATTTCACTTACTGTTGTCTTTTACAATCTTTATCCGTGATGATTCGTTGTTTCCAAAAAGAATTGTTATCTCATGACCAGGGTTATTGTTGTTAACCAATTTTTCCTACCTTATGGCATATTTAGATTTCGTCTTCTTCCTTTGTTTCGTTTTTTTTCTTAGTTGGTTTATTCCTTAATACTTCCTTTTTATATATTTACTTTAAAATATAAGTCTATTCTAATTATAATCCGCAGATTTGTACATATGATACTTTTTACCCTAATCCCTTCTACCCATTCTCTATAGGCTACTCCCTTTTTTTCCATTTTTCCATTTATTCCCTTACAATTTTATATCCATTTAGCTGCTTTGTCATAACCTCTCTTAATATTCAGTTATATTTTGCTCGTCTAACTGCCTAGTGTCAGGCTTGGCAAACCTCTCTCCTCTGGTGCAAATCTTATGGTTTATTTCCTAAGACCCATTCACTATTCCTCTCCTCCCGCTAAACTTTAAATTGTTTTCATTCCTCTAATCGGCGCGACATTAAGTATGATATCCTCTGCAATCTGACAGTTGAGATTTATATCATTTATCCTAACTCTTCCTCTGGATTAATAGTTTATTAAGGAATATACTAAAATACTGTGGGTACATGGTTAATCCGTCTCACTCCCATATCATTGAGCTTCCATTCAGTGACCAGCCCTTTCTAAACCATATTTACCTTATTTCTTTGATGTAAATTATTGATCACATTCAGGATATGTGCATTCCTCCCGTTTTATTTCATCTGCCCTGTAGACTAAAAATTGCGAAAGTTTACTGTTAGTCCCCTAGTTCATTTTTCTTAATTCAGCATGCTAGCAAACTTCCCTTAAATTTTTATTCAAGCATTCTTTGTCTAGGATTGATGTTTGTTACTTTTTATCTCAGTGCAGACTGTTCATTCACTTGGGAACATCTTTACTTTTTTACTTTGATATATCTTACTTTTTTTAGAAGAAATTCACGCTACGTATTTTTCGGTGATTTTGGGGGGTAAACTTCTGATAACTCGCATCATTGTTTGTTTCTGTCTCTTTATTCTCTCCGTCAGTAATAGTTAAATGAATTATTAAATATATAACATTCAAAATATAGTTTTTGTTGTTCGGCTGTATGAAGTACATTTTGGACATGACCCTTTAAATTAGAAGTATCCATTCTCAGATGGATACTTTCTACGTTAAATTATACAAATTCCCTTCCTCATTTGGATACAACAAATCACCATCAGTACTCTCATTCCCAGCCGACTCTCCGTATGAGGCGCGGTTATTTGCCACCCTGACCACCGTGCTGACGGGATTCAGCACCCCGTCTGACCCCAGCTTAGCATCTTTTTCCTCCTTTTGCTAACCCCTACCTTGTTTTCCCGTAAGGGGCGCAGCGATTTGCTATCCTGGCTCCCGTTCTGACGGGATTCAGCGCCCCGTCTGGCCCCGTCTGGCCCCATCTTAGCATTTTTTTTCCTCCTTCTGCTAACCCCTACTAAGTCTTCCTGTAAGGGGCGCGGCGATTTGCCATCCTGGCCACCGTGCTGACGGGATTCAGTGCTCCATCTGGCCCCAGCTTACCCTCTCCTCCTTCTTTCTGACGGGCGACAATAACTCTTGATTCAAGTTGCGTAGCCGTTAAACAATCAATAATCAATCAATCAATCCCAGCCGACTCCCATTATCATTACCGAGAATGCTGCTAAGAACAAACTCACACTGCTATTTAGTTTAAATGAGCAGTCCGTTTATTACTTAATGGATTATCCATGGACGCTACACAGATAGAGCCCGTACACGTATCACCAAGTGATTACTTTATTTGATGCATTAACGTACTCACACTAAAGGCTTCATTATTTTGTCCCTCATTATCGTACTGCAAACCATACCCACCTATTGAACCTAGCAGAAGCTCCCCTTTTTCGTTTTGTAGCTCGCGACTCACGATCGTTCACAACTTTTGCCCGCTCAGAAATACAACAGTGTAAATTTCCAATTCAACCTCCATTAGGAATTTTCCCCTCAAGAAACAATTGCCTATACTAACTTAGATAGATTTATAAGCCTGTGCCATGCACCTTGTGAAAATTATCAAACTTTTCATCCTAACTCTCAATGACTTTAAAAGTAGGTTGTGATGTCTGAATCTCGTTTGGATAACCGACTTCCGGTTCACTAACATTTCCCTCGAATACGACGACTACTGTCTTTCCTTCATCACCTAACTTCCTTCTGGATGCAAAATCAATCCTGGCAATCAATTATTTAAAACCCTTGTTATTTTAATACTAACTACTTACGATCGACTCCGTTGACTCTATCGGTGCATTGAATTTTTACGTTCAACCGGCTGAAATTCTTCTGGTCTCGTCTAAATTGCCTTCATCCATGTTCTATCTTGATTTTTGTAGATTCCTTGCGTTTAAACGCCGTTGTGAGAGTCATGCAGACTATGTGCTAATTTTAAAAACACTAATTTATTTTTCGACAGCGGCACTCAGGTGCATTAGCCAGGTAATTCTTATTTGGCTTAGTCGATATATATCGAATTTGTAGGGCCCCTACACCATCAATTTCCACTTAGCAGAAAACAATCTACGACTGACGTTGCCTTATCTCACGACAACGGGAACTAAGATGTAATATTCAATAAAAGTATTTTTATAGAGTAAATTCATATTAAATAGGATTTTATCACCTTGCTTGGTAGGAGCAACGTCAATGTGTTTCATTTACATAGGAAACATTATCAGTTAAACACTATTAATAAAATAAATGTCATTAATTAAAAGTAATAAAAATAAAATTAGCAGTAATTATTAAAGCAGTTATAAAAAAAAATTAATAATTTACTAAAGGCTTTTAAAAATAGAGAAAAAAACACTGTATAACAATGAAAAAACAAACAGAAAAGAGAATAACCGCTTCTAGGGATATTTTTTAAGTAAATCACAAATGTAACTTCCATCTCTTTCTGTGACCCTCCAGGTTCTCGTAAATTACCATCTTACCTACGTTAAGTACACTAATGGTTCCGTAAGGATTAAATGCAAAGAGGATTGGGTTGAAACTAACAACTCTAAAAGTTATAAACAGAGTTGGATAGAATTTTCATGGGTCGAAATTTATGAAAGTATACTGAATATTATTTTAGTTATATGGGTCCAAATCCGCGGTAACTTACAACTCTAAAAGTTATAAAGTGAGTTGGATATAATTTTCATGGGTTGAAATTTACGAAAGTATACTAAATATTATTTTAGTTATATGGGTCCAAATCAGCGGTAACTCTTACTTAACGCTTGACAATTTTGTATCGTTGTTTAAAGTAATACATGAGAATAAATGACTTTTGTTCTTTTGAACTAAATATTAATTCAATGCATCAACTATTATTAATGTAAAATAATGATTAAAATAGTTATACAGAATAATTAAATCAAATTTGTACAAAATGCGTAATAATATAAGATGGTGTTTGTATGGTAAAATGTAAATATACATATAATACATTTTTAAATATTAAACGATAAATGTTAAAAAACGAGTTGTAGTTCACCTGAATGGGTGTGTGTCCATTTAGAGTAAAAATATAGTAATAAAAATGAGTCGATTGAGTGCCCATTTTCTCATAATGATTCTATGAGAGAACAAAGGTGAATGTAGTGAATATGAAGAATTAAATAATTAACATAGATAAATAATTTAATGACGGAATTAGGCAAGCACACTTGCAAACCTTGAGAGAATGAATTGAAAACCGTACGCGTTCCATGGCCTTGCATTCGAAAGTTCGCTCTTCTCGTCGTTTCCTTATATGAGAGGCATGGCGACATAGGTATATTTATGTGAATGCTAATGAATGAACTGATGTCGCGTTGCTTATGTAGCAGTATGTGAGTGTGAATTAAATAAGTGATGGCGCGTTGCCATCAGGTGCACTATGTGCGTACGAATGAATGGATTTCTGGCGCTTTGCCATAGCAATATGTGAGTGCGAATGAATGAATTATAATGAATCCATGCAAAGTGAAGCGCGCAAAATATTTAAAGATCTAACAAGTCGCCCATTTAAGGGTTTTGCGACCATATCTGCGGCTGTACGTTAAAATTTGGTTGAATTGTCACTTGCTGGAGAATGATGTGATTAAGAGTGGGAGAGTTGTGCGACTCAGACGTTGAGCTTCCAATTGAGTCAAGTTTGCGCATCGGTGTGATCAATATGGTCTTCTTCATGAATGCGATGTGATACTTGGTTGTAATTGCGTTAAAGGTATTCGATGATGACTCCAGAAAATTATGCGATGGCTTCGTAAGATGATGAGATATACTCTCGTTGTCATCACTTGATGATGATGATTGCTTGAAGTCACTCCGATCGATTATGATGATATTTGAGTGTAACCCCAGGTAAATGATGCTGATTGCTAGAAGTCAATCCAGTAGAGGATGATGATTTTTGAGGTCACTATGGGTGAATGATTATGAATACTTGAAGTCACTCTAGGATCACCACTTGTAGCGAGGAAAGGGGGTTAATTGATTGATTGTGGTAGAGGTCACCAATTCAATGTTAGAACAAATATTCCTTTGCTGCTACATGAACCCAAGTTCGGAATTTGAGTGCATTTTTGAGGGTATCTATCAAATAAGTTCTTATTTTTATTTTGCAAACAAATGAGGAGAAATAACTATTTTGAACTTGAAGTTTTATATAAGTTGCTCGAGATTCTGAATCCTATACACAGAGGTGGATGGATCACAACAACGAAGAAGAAGTGATTTGATCGAATGTGTGGATGATGTGAATAATGGGAATGATGAAAATGTGTCTTTGCTAATAGTGTGGGGTTGTTTTATATGTGTATAGAAGGTGGGAATGACGAATGGAGTATCTAAGGAGGAGAAATACCTGAAGTCATTGTTTGTTCGAGAGTGAGAGAGAGCAAAGTTTGTTTATCAAAAGAATTTTATGGAGAAAGGGTGAAAAAGTAATTCATAATAAGAAAACGATACGAAAGTTTGGGGAATAGCATTTCAGTGTAGTAGACTGGCGTTAATAAACAAACGGAACAAAATGGTTAAATATGACAGTTTGGTGGTAACGAAGTTTGTTGTGACCCAAAGGAAGATAACGTGACCGAGGCGAAATCAAAGGCGATACAATGGAACACGTGAGTCTGGTAAAAAATGTGTACATGAGTGTGTGCAACTTTTCTGTAAATGGATCCCTACATTTATATTATACCCAAGTGGAAACTCGAGGAATGGAAAATATATATTTTGCTCCATGCCAACGACAGTAAGCATTCAGCGAAATTCCAATACTTAGGTTGTTCTCTCGCGACTCGATTTTTTAATAAATAAATTTGCATTGAAGTCATAACTTTGGCAAGTGGCATCAATTCCCTTCCGGCAGAATAAGATCCTTCTCTGATTCTCGAGTTTATCTGCCTCTCAAATCGTGAGAGAAAATCCAATCGTAGAATATTCAGACATAACTGATCAAGTGGCTTGATATCTGAATAACTCCACACTCTCTACCATACAAAGATATACCGTGGGTGGAGTCACTTTAAACTTTTTAAAAATAGATCTACAACGTTCATTAAATGAAGCGATTAGGCCAATTGTATCATCTATCAGGAAAAACATTGGACTATCTTTAGCAATATTTTTATAGAGAAATATTTTTACCTCGAATATAGAAAAAAGGAAGGTCAGAGCTGGCTAACAATCCAGCCAAAGATTTCTGATTTTTATCCTTATAATTCTAAGTTCTAGCCATAACATCAAATCTGCTTTCAGAGAAATAACTTCTTTTTCTCAGGATAAGATAAAGAAAAAATGATAATATTATTGAATATATTTTTGGTGTTGTAATTTTTTGAGGAGTTGAGTGTAATACATATGAAAATAAAAAAATATATATCTATATTACTTCCTTGGAACTATAAAAAAAATTAGGGCGGAAAAGGAGCCAGAAATATTCTTCCACCGCAATCTTTCAATGCACTTTTCGAGAATTTGGCCCCAAAGACGTGATTACAAAATGCAATATCACTCGTATTTTTCCATTATACCTTTAAAATCTCTGTTTTTCCCTTTCCCCCTCCAATGCATCTCTCCCTAAAGACTTTGCAAGGAAGTTTGTATCTGTTCTCTGAGTGTCTGTACCAGAAGCTGTCCCTGAAGGTTTTACATTCGTCTTGTTGTCGCACTTATTTTCCACTTCATTTTGACTCTTTTTAACTCCTAGATAAGGCAGTTTTAGGGTGAAAATGTGTGCCAAACAACTTCTAAATATTTATTCCTTTGGGTCAAAAAATGTGTGATTTCATTGCAACCAAGTCAAAAGCAGTAATTTTCTATGGGTTTGCAAAATTATCCTAGATCCCTTGGTGGGTTTTTCCTATATACCACAAGATTATATTACTTAGCAATTCGCTCATTAGGCACTGTTTGCATAAAAAGGTGTTTGATTCAATGACGCTGAGTTTGATACAACCCTACACACGCAGCAACTTAAGTCCTTCCTCAGTTATCGCCCCCCATCCTTATTAAAGGTTTAATTATGTTTGTTTTCGTCCATCATTAGTTTTTTTTCTGGTGTTCACATTCCCTTTATTTCTCAAGTTCGATAGGAATTGTTTACTGTCTGTTCATTCCTTTTACGTTACTTTCCTTTTCGAATTATATTCCCTTCTTTTGCTGTTTATCCGCTTTTCGTCTACTCAATTTTCATGATCTTTAATCTTTATTCATCTTTTTCTGCATTTTATTTGTCCTCGAAGAATGACCAATGACTAGCTTTCGTCAAAACCGAGACCAGCCAATCCGCCCTGCCTTAAAACTATGTAGTCGTAAGTGGCATTAATTTTGTTGGAAGGACTTTGGATGGAATGTTAACCCTCCTTAACTTTCATATATTTAATTTAATCTTTCGCATATTTCAGGAATTTTAATCATTAATATGTTATTAGTACTATTGTTATCATATTATTATTAGCTTAGATTTTAGCGTGGGATTTGAACTCCTTGGTTGCATCATAGCGGTCATTACAAATTTGACTCAAATCGTGACTCCCATCAGGCAAAAACAATGGCGAAAGGGCTTAACTTCGCTTAACTTCAATGTTATTTCCACTCCGATAATTTAGAGACCTTGCTTCTTAAACTATCAAATAAATGTAATATAAAAAATTTCAAATTTTAGTAATTTTGTTTGCGATTTAAGTCTCAAATTCTAATTATATTATTAACATTAATCATAGTTCGTCTCTTTCGCAACACATTTATTCTTGTTTGTTTTTTTCTTCACACGAGCTTTCATCAGCTTGTTTTTTTTCGTGCAAATTCTTGATTTCGCCAAACGAGTGATCAATTTGGAAAATTGAATCCTCATCGTAGATTTCCTGATTTTCAAATTGAACTGCTATAATCTATGATTTGCTTTTCTCATCGAATTTTCTATTCCAAGAATGAGAAAATATATTATTCACTAGAATGAATAATGCATGCGTTTGATAATCTATTGAATGATTTAGATAAGACGATGTTATAGAGTTTATAACTTGCTTTCTTACTTCTGAGGAATTTAATAGAATGGGGAAAGGACAAGTTTTCTTTAACTCGGGGCTTTCATGGTCTTCAATTCGACCCTCTCTGAAATAGGGCACCTTTTTCAGCCTATTTCTATTGGGGTGCACCCACAATTCCCTTCTATGATAAAAACAACAACACCACAGCATGAGTTGTGATCGCTATATGAACAATAATTTTATTGTTATTATTTATCTTGCCTTATTGCACTGGTCACCAAGGTCATCGTTAGAAGTGTCCCCTGAGATCAAACCAGGACTCATGTTTGCCACGTTACTCCTACAGGCGAGGATTTCAGCTTCCCACGTTCTAGGTGTTCGTCTTCTGGGTATCTTTTTATTTAAAAATCTCCAGTTTAGGATTTCTTTTCTCCGTTTTCTGCCCTTTTCCAAGCAATTTATCCTGTTTGTGTTCTTATCCATTTGTTTTTTTACTGCTGCCTGCGAGTTATTCCTCTTCATCTATGATTTACTGAGTTGGCAGCATTGCCTGAGTGATTATTGGATTCAGTGACCAAGTTGCACTGATACGGGGTAAGATTGGTAAGATGCATGGAAGTAAGTACTTTGGGTTTTAAAAAATGGCAACTCGTCGCTTCCAAAAGTGTTGTTTTTCTCCTAACTTCTATTTTTCTATTTGCTTTTCGTATCATATATTAACTCTCGTTTCGAGTCAGACATATATTTGTCATCAATTTCATTATAAGTCCACGACTTCTCCATATATATTTCCTCCAACCTATACTTCTACAATCAAGTTGGCATCATTACCCGTACCGGTGAACTTGTTTGATCATGGAGTTTCATAATTTAAAATAAAATAACCTTGTAACAGCTATGGCACAAAAGCCACAATTACAAAGATGTCTGACATGCTCCTAATAAATTTTAAATTTCATACACCATTCAAGGCAGCCGACGCTGTATTATTACAAAAGGTGTTAATTTTTTTTTGTCCTACATATATTCCCTCCAAAGCGATTCGGCTTCTTTGCAGGAAAGGTTTAGAAGAATCACATGATTTATCTTTTCGACTTAAGTATGGGTCAATTAGTTTATGATAAATTTCCTAATGGAGGGGTGGGAGAAACTTCCCATTGTTTTTTGAGTACAAGAGTGAATGTTAAAATATCCAATTGAAGGAATTAGTTTAGGGCTGTTAGATTGTTATAATGGATACAGCCATTGTTTGATGTTAATGTCGAGGAGGCTTACTTAACATAGCTATGCCTAGTTATTTCGTCTTCCATTTTCATCTTCACACGGTTACTCTTAAATATTCATATATATTATGGCGTTCTTTTAATGAATCTACAATCACCTACCTAAAAATTACACAACATATCCTAAAGAGAGGAAACCACAATCTACTTCTAAAAGAAAAATCCAACGACACCAACAAACTTTATTACACGGTCCCACGTTATATCCTAACCAAGAAAATCCCCAACACCCTTTTACACTAAAATAACTCAAAGTGGCTCATCAACTTCCACTCCAAAGAAAAGAACAGAGTTAACCAAAGCCTACCTTTTAAAAATTTCCCGGCTGCAAAAAAAAATCGGAAACCTCCGAAAGTTTAGAAAATTAGATAGATGTAGGATCGTAAAGTTTTTATTTGCATGTCAATAGGGATATTACTGAAATAAGGAAGAATAAATAGCAATAAGATATATATCCTCCAAAAAATTAACACGAATTAACAAAACAGAAAATTTGCCAATGATATAACATCAGCTACATATAACAGATAAGCTGATGAAGCTCTATTAAAGTAAAAGCATCACCAAACTGACACAGGAATCTTAGAAGCATAACGAGAGTTCCATGACAGTGGAAGGACCATTTATTCTTCGAAGCCCTCTCTTCACAAGGGTGCGACACGTGAGAGGTGAGAGGTGAGAGGTGTGAGGCTGGCCAACTCATCGGTGATAAGAGTTTTCAAATGCTAATTAGAGGCTAGCTGATGTCCGTTTAGAATCACCCCTCATAAAGAAAATTCCAAACTTCAATTCTTCTGATGGACAATTCAACACTAACCCTTTTAAGCAGAAGACCTATCCGGCCTTTGATAAAAAATATCGTTGCATACCAACCCCCTGATTAAATTCTGACTTGTAAATTTGTTTGTCTTTAAGCTAAGCATGTTCTGTGGTAAAAGGAGAAATGATATGTTCTTAGCATTTGGTGACCAATACAAAAATAGTTTAGTTAGTGCTGTTACTTGGTCAGTAATTGTGGCCAGTTTTAAGAGGTCAAGTTAAAGTTTGAGTATCTGTGCTCCAAGTATAAACTTGTTTACGCAGTCTTTCATTTCTACTTAACTTTCCTATTACTTTCTTCTCTATATCCCTCCCATTATTCTGGACTGAAATGCTTTTCGTTAATCGGATCAAATTCCATTCTTTGCACCATAATTTGCCTTTACTGAGGAATAGTAAAACTCCCGCTATCTTTACTGGTCTTCCTGATAGTTCACTAGATAAAAGTTGAAGGAGAGAAAGAGAAAGGAGGATAAATTAAATAAATAGGAATAGAGTTACCTCTACTCAAAAATGTTTTTGTCCTTCAAAAATCAGCATAGAAGGATGAAGATGGTTTAACTGGGCCCGGCCAATTTGACAGATTTTAAAACTTTTTTGTTTCTGCTAGCTATAGTAGGTTAGAGTAGTAAATATTTCGTTATAGCCAATTGGTTGCAACCAGGAGGTCGTGGTGAATTGGCTTATGGTGAGTTCGAATAAATGCGTTAGCTATGTTATATGTTTAAAGTACGCTTGTGATTTCCGTAGATTCACCCCCAAAATTATTGTTAAATTTGTAGGCGGTATTACCTATTTACATTATAAAATACAGGAAATTAATTGACTATATTTAATTGTATTCTGTATAGGGATTATATCCATTTAGCCCAATATTCAATCTCGTTAACTCTATAAAGAGCGGATGAGAAGTTAAACCGTTTTCCACACAACATTTTTTCTGGAAAATGTGGCCCTTTATCCAGGCCAAGCAGCTGGATCCAATAGACGAACCTAACAGCCCTATAAAAAGACTAAATCATTTAGCTACTTTAACCTTGCTTCGGCCATCACATTGCACGAGGCTTAAGCGACACAAGGGGCCACGCTATATATCACAAATGTCAGGTAAACCGCAATGGACGCTGCGAGGATATGCGATTATTATAACAGTGTCATTGTCGTAGGGTGACTGCGAAGAGAGTACCCCAGAGAATCGGGATATAGATCCCAGTGCGATGGTTAAATAAACAAAATCGAGTGCGGTAGGCCTAAATAATCAATTCTTAGAGATTCTAGGATTAGAAAAACTAATGGTAGAAAAATATATAACTTTACTATAAACAAAAAAATATTAATAGCACAAGTAAAAAAATTACAATAAATAATATGAGACCCGGGGTACCAAATGGTGGCGGGGGAAGGGGGATACAAATGACTTGGCGGGTACGAAAGTCAGAGAGTGAGAGGGGATGCACGGTGATTGCTTCCAGAGAAAATGGGAGAGTGCAATTATCGGGGAGAGTCACGTAAAGCCTAATTGACTGGAGGCTTGAATACGGCGAGTAAACGAGGCGCTGCAAAGTTGAAATTGCAAGATTCCTTTTTCTTTTACTTCGAAGAGAAATGAGCGAGGGAGTACTCCAGTCATTGAACGAAGTTGATAACCGAGTGATAGATGCCTGTCCATGTCTATCGTCTGTCGGTCGGGAACTCTGGGCTTCTTTAAGAGCGAGAGCGAGTGTAGATGACGCATTGTTATAATAGATAGAAGCCGTTGGTAGGTGGAGCAGGGCGCACGTGACTGCCAACCAAGACGGGGCTGTATGGTACTGGTTTCTCAAAGCTTTTCTCTAAGTATTTATACTGGCTCGGCGGAAGCGGGTTGCCGGGGGCCCGATAAAGGGGGACGGGGATCTTACTAGACTTGATGCGCCTTGGGGCGGGGAAGGATAATCTCACTGGCCTCACAGCTTTGCGCAAAGGTCCTTGGCGCATACAGGGGTCGGAGGGATTCGCATTTCTTTTGGTTCCTTACGAAGTCTTCGGTCATGACCTTTTGGAATTCTGAAGAACGTGAGGTTTGTAGGGGCGAGTGCATCTTTGAATCTTTTACCACTTGCGAATGGATAACACGGTGTTGGGGGAGACCTGTGGGCACTGGCCAATGAGGACGGAGCCAAATTTAATAGGTGCTGCTACTATCTCTGCCAAAACAGTGAAGTGCGCACAATCAATGTAGCACTTAACAACTCGGAATCGATTGACGCGCCCCAAGTAGTCGTGCAAGACGGCAAATTTATTATGGTCCAGAGGTACTGGGAGAAGCAGCTTGTCTGACAACACTATGCCGGTGCACTCGGTATCTCTCAGAAGAGTGAAGACATGGTAGCAATTAATCGTTCCGGATTCGAACTTAAGACCTCCATGGTTACTCGTATCAAACAAGAAATTTACCTGGTGGTCACCGGGAGTTGAGGTGCTCGTGGGAGGAGAAGATTCCGATGGTTTTGACGGAGGCGCAGACGTGGCACATATCTGGTGTATCTGGTGAGAAGAATTATTCCTGAACTGAGAGTTCTGAGGACAGTTTGGTTTCACGAGAACCTCCACATTACAGGAAAACAAATGACAGAACTAGAGATTTCAGTTTCGACGGCCCAATTACCTTGGCAAACTTGTTTTCATTTTGCGGGAAGAATTTACCTTTGTTTGGCTTAGGTTTGGGGGAAAGAGGTGGGCGTTTTCTTCATTTATTTCGGATAAAGGGTGTGGCTTGCTGAATAAATGTCGGCCTCTTTTGTGCACTCTTTGAATGTGAGTCACCGCCGGTCTTTTACAAAAGATCTGACTTCAGCCGGAAGTGCAGCCACCAACTGGTCTGTTAGGAAGAATTCAACGAGGGCATCGTAGTCATGCGGGATTTTATAAGCATCGAGCCAAAAGTTTATGTGACGCTGGAGGGTGGCTTGGCTGAAGACGGGCATGTCTTAATTTGGATCGGTAAAAGTCTAGGGTCATGTTATAGGCCGCCAGTAACTCCGATTTTAAAGTCGAATAATCAATTTTTGCTCCAAGGGAAGTGATATGAATATACCTTAAAGTTGGGAATTTAGCAACGGCAACAATCGAGCTACTCCATTGTGATAGAACGGGTTAAAGCTGCGTTAATTTCAACTCCTATCCCATATTATTTAAAATCTCGATGCTGCCCACGTGCATCTTCGATTCGAGGGTTGGAGTCTTATCACAGCTACCGGATGTCAATGTTTAAACAAGGAGGTTATCGTCCCCCCGTTTGCCCCATACGCCGACCTCGCCAGATTGAGTTAGGCTTATGAGCAGATAAGGCATTGTTCTCCGGCCCGGCTGTGCGTTCCCTCCAAGCTTTCACTCCATTTTTTCCCCACGCCAAGGAGCTGTCCTGGCTATTTATATGGAAACTTTACCACTAAGATGAGATTGGAGATCCAGATTTTCGTCGCGAAACATCACCACGACCCTCTCTCCCTTTGTGCGCCAAGGGACCTCGACCTCGAGATTCACCCTGACTTGTCCAGAAGGAGGACAATATTCCTTGAGTGCCAAAGGTTCGAGCCTTTCCGACGCCAAGTCCCCAAGGCTTCCCCCCCTGTTGTTTAAAGGAGAACAGCATTAGAACAACCATTGTTCGTTTTGAGCCCTTCGCCAAGAAACGGTTTTTATCCCCCCCTGTTGTTCGAAGGAGAACAGCATTAGAACAGCCATTGTTCGTTTTGAGCCCTTCGCCAAGAAACCGTTCTCATCCCCCCCCCCTGTTGTTCAAAGGAGAACAGCATTAGAACAGCCTTTGTTCGTTTTGAGCCCTTCGCCAAGAAACGGTTCTCACCCCCCCCCCCCCTGTTGTTCAGAGGAGAACAGCATTAGAACAGCCATTGTTCGTTTTGAGCCCTTCGCCAAGAAACGGTTCTCATCCCCACCCTGTTGTTCAAAGGAGAACAGCATTAGAACAGCCATTGTTCGTTTTGAGCCCTTCGCCAAGAAACGGTTCTCATCCCCCCCCCTGTTGTTCAAAGGAGAACAGCATTAGAACAGCCATTGTTCGTTTTGAGCCCTTTGCCAAGATACGGTTCTCACCCCCCCCCCCCCCCGTTGTTCAGAGGAGAACAACATTAGAACAGCCATTGTTCTTGAGCCCGTAGACAAGAGACGGTTCTCATCCCCCCTTTGTTCAGAAGAGAACAACCTAGAACAGCCATTGTTCTTCAAGCCGTTCGTCGAGAAACGGTTCTTCTTTCCAAGACGCCACGTCAGGATCCTTTTATTCCCCCCCTTCGGCTGGAACTCGCCAGCGGACTGAAACTCCTTTGCGCCACCTTCCACTGCACCACTAGTGCAAAAGTTACGTAAGCCAAACGTCACCTTTGAGTATTGATCCCTTTTGTCAATTCTATCCTGTTCTTTAAATGGTTTATCGAACCATCCCATCTCTTTAACTCGATATTTGTTTTACCTTTTTCAAATCCTTTAAATCCTCGGATTAGCCGAGCCCCCACGACCCTTTTCATTCTCTGTTTATGTCAATATTTTCCGTCTTGTGTTTATTGATAGTTATTATTAATAAAACTCTATTTTATTAATGATAGCATTATTATTATCCTTGAGCTCAGTTCCACTTCTTAAGCATATCGAAGATACATAATATCGGCCGCCAGACAGTAACGCACTCTAAAGATAATTAAGGAAGTTCCCTCAACGAATAGTGTTATATATGGTATCGTCGGGAGTCATTCTACGACATCCATCTTCCTCGATGTCCCATTGGTTGATTTCTTAGATTTTCTCGAAGTGGCATAAGAAGGCTCAGAAATCCTCGCCTTCCTTGAAAACCGCAAGCTTAACAGACGCGGTAGGGAAAGCTTCGGATATCGAGCTGATGGACATGTCTCGTTCCTGGTTCTACTCATTTCAAGTTCATAAAAATGGATTCTTTGCCGTTCTTCTCTTTCAATTCTTTCTTTTCGTTCTTCTCTTTCTCTTCCTTCCTCTCATTCCTTCTCTTTTCTTTCTTTTTCTCGTTTCTTCTTTTCTCTTTCTTTTTGTTTTCTCTCTCCTCTTTCGGTCCTTTTCTCCTATTGGATATAAGCTAAGAGGTCCTTGCCACTAAGCCCAAGCGACTATCCGTGCAACTTGAACGTGTTAAATAATGAGGACATTTTATCGCGTTCGACCAGCTTTAAAGCAAAGCAACACACAAAAAGGAAGAATTTTTTCACGCACAGGTTAAGTGCTGGTTAAGCATTGGTGGACCAACGATTCTTCACTTAAAATAACAAACAGCGATAATTATTTCGCACGGCGCGAATTCTTAATTATATTTGAAATATTTACTCCAGAATTTTAGTGAGAGCCTGTGTTGCCCAATACGCACGAAGAAAACGACAACACAATAAAAAAGAAGAAATGAGATAAACTCATTTACAATACGGCAGACGTTTGACGAAGACTGGAAAGGGTTAAAGTTTAACACGGTCACAAAATTTAATACAAAACATGCAAACAAAAGAGAAAATGGGTCAAGTTTTTTTTACAGTTTCTAAAACCACAACCTTTAATATACAAGAATAACACCCAATAGAATCCGTTACAGGTCTAAAAGAAATGAGATCAGATACTGCGGATGACCCAACACCTGACACCAAAAATATAATATAGATGTCATAAGGTGACCGTGAAGAGGGCACGCTAGAGCATCAGGATACAGAACCCAGTGCGAGGGTTAAATAAACAAAATCGAGTGCGGTTGGCCTAAATATTAAATTCTTAGAGGTTCTGGGATTAGGGAAAATAATATATAACCTTACTATATACAAAGAAAATATTAATAGCACAAGTAAATAAATGACAATTAATAAAATGAGACCTGAGGTATCAAACGGTTGAGGGGTACAAATAAATCCGCGGGTACGAAATTCCGAGAGAGGATGCACGGTGATTGCTTCCAGAGAAAATGGGAGAGTGCAATTATCGGAGAGAGTCACGTAAAGTTTAATTGACTGGAGGCTTCTATACGGTGAGTAAACGGGTCGCTGCAAAGTTGAACTTGCAAGATTTCTTCTTCATTTTCCACGCTGAGAAATAAACGAGAGAGATTCCAATCGTTGAACGAAGTTGATAACTTAGTGATAGATGCCTGTCTTGTCTCTCGTTTGTCGATCGGGAACTCTGGCCTTGGGTACGATCAAGGGTGAGTAGAGATGACGCACCGCGTTCGTAGCTGGAAGTTCTTGAGTGATGGAGCCGGGCGTACGAGACTGTACGTGACTAATAAGCAAGACGAGGCTGTATGGTACTGCCTCAGTGAAAGCGAGTTTCCGTGGGCCTCATAAAGTGGACGGGGATTTCATTAGCCTTGACGCGCCAGGGGAAGGGAGGATATCGGCGGCCTCACAGCTTTGCACAAATTTCCTTGGCACCGTGGGTATGGTGTCGGTCAGACGATGAGCGTGGAAGATAAAGAGAACCCAACCCGGGTCAGCCGACCACGCGAAATCTCGATGGTCCCTTTGGGCTGTCTGGCCATGCAGGTGCATCTTTTCCAGACGCCACGGGCAGACGTTGAGTTCAAGGACGAGGGTAACTTTTTCTCTCTGTCAGTCATCATTTAGTTGACCACATGGAATGAGTTTATAGAAATATCACAGGGAGTATAGAATAAATGAATTAATACAAATGAGTAAACTGCGAATTTAGAAATCTTTTTACTGATCTACGTGCCAACTTCCTGCAATGGAGCGCTAAGTGTCTTTTGTGCAACAATTTTACAGGTAAGCCAATGGAGATTACAGACCCACAAATTCCTATAAGATGAGCATGTACTATAGATATGTTTCTCAGTCCTGGGTACTTATGGTAGTTTCCTATATATTTTCACTACAGCCAACTTCGCCAATTATTTATTCTTAAAATCTTTTTAGTGACATTGGACTTGTCGAGTTTTGCTTTTAGTTTCAGGTTAATAATAATGATAATAACATTTTGGTAAATTAATAATATTTTCTCGGTGATCTGCGTTTTAGACTAGATTTGAATGCGTCATGATGAAGCTCGTCTGGCTTGGATCTTCGTAGATTTCCTTGAATAAATTTGATTATTATTATCTTCTCGCTGCTATATTGAAGTTCGAGATTGCATCGTAATCAGACGTCGCAAAATGACATACTTAGGGGTAATGAGAGGCCAATTTTGTAAATTGCGTGCCTCTCCTTGCCGTATTATTGTAATAGTCGATTGTGCCTATTTAAACTATGTGCCTTATATTTCTCTAAATATCATGTTTTAGTAATTGATTCGTAAAAAAATTCTAGGAGATATGATCTCGCTGTTTTTCCCCATTTTGGGAAAAATAACAAAATCAGTTTTAGGAAATTAACACAAAATTAATAACTTGTATCTTATTTATTCTTTCATTTGCTATTTTTGAAAGCTACTATAAATCGTCGAGTAACTTACTTTTATCTCAATAGTAATCGTTTAGGATCTTTATGAACTCAGACAGACATGCGTTGGATATCACATATTTTTTTACATATTACAGCTCAAACAAAGTTGATAGCTCACACTTTTTAAATATTTATATATATATATATATATATATATATATATATATATATATATATATATATATATATATATATATATATATTTATATATATATATATAAGCACAACAACGTCATGCATATCGATTTTATGTACTTTTCTCACGTATTTCAATATTTTTCAATTATTTTTTTTAGAAATTTAAAAGTACACATCAAAATTAGCCGTGTAATTTATACTAACAGACAAGATACCAATGAATCGGGCATCCCTAATTTAATCTCTTAATAGACCAGATATTGAGGTCTATAATACCTATTTCTGACTTACTCATTTGGAAACCAGTTTTAATCCAATTTGCCTAAGTTCCACCGAAAAGTCCATAATGCTCCAATTTCATTGCAGCTGGATGGAACTCCTTAAGGCTGGGATTAATTAAAAGAAGGCCCATATTTTACTTTTGTAAGGGGAGCAAGTAACTGATAGAGACACATCGGTATCAATTCCGGGAAATGAAATTTGTTTCTGCTAATCATGAAATGTGGTTCATCGGAGAAATTTTGGATTTTAGAACCCGGGACCAATATTTCGACGTCTATCCTTTAGCATTTAATAGAAATCCATAGTTAAGAGATTAAAAGAAAGTAAAGGGTCTGGTAGAAATTCATTCCTTGAGTAAATAACTGCTGCTTGAAGTCTGAAGCGAAGCAAAACACAATATAGAAGTATAGTTTATTGTCTGACTAGTTTGGCACAAAACATAGAGATAATATACAGGGGAGATAGTAGGTTTACGGCAGCAGATTTAAAAACAAAGCTTTTCTACAGCAATTAAATTTAATTTCTGTAGTATAATCGCAATTGTTAGTATAGTTTTATCCATTTACAAAAATATATATCAAATTGAATAAATTTGGAAATAATAAAGTTATATTAGTATTCCTAAATAAACTATTTTAGAGATGGGGATTTTATTTTGTAAATTTTACCTGGGAGAAAATTATAGTTCAATAATTTTCTAGCATATTCGCAAATATGTAGAGAAAAACGATGTCAGCGATCTTTGCAAAAGTATAAAAAATTAGTATTCTTGGATAATTCTCTACTAGCTGTAGAAATACCAGACTTATCAAGATCAAATAAAAATAAATTACTCACTAAAACTACACCTTTTAAAAATAAAAACGTAATCAGGATATCTAAGTACAGAAATGCGGTTGAGTTTTTGAAGAACAGCAGAGCAACTCCTCTTTATTATAAGAGAAAACCCACATTAGTTTAGATCGCAGCAAAAGAATCATAATTTATTAAGAATCTCGTAGAACTCACCAGTAGGATTAAAATCTATGAAATTGCCTTAGCCAAAGTGATTACAATAAATTGGAATGATATATGAAAATATGACATCTGTAGATTTATGCATGTAAAAAAAATTGCTTCATTGCGTTTACAAAGTTTCAAATATATTCTGATATACAACCTTCATACAGATGTGTAATTTTATGTTAGCTATAATAATGTAAAGTAAGAGTGTTCTGAAAGGTTATTTTTTTTATCGATTTATTCATTATTATACAGTAAATTTTCCTGCTCACTGTGAAGTGATGGGTAAAGTTTTGAGTTAACAGACAGACCAAGGATGTCTATGAAACAAAACTATGGCCCTTAGAATATCCACTTCACACATTAATTATCACATTTCGGCAAGCACAGAAATAAAATGGCTTTCAATTTGCTTAACAACACTAAATATTAACTAATGCCAACGCAGGGTATCATTTATAAGTCGAGGTGAACAAAAGTATCCAAATAATATAATAAATCAGTTATATATAATGATGTAGTTTAGTCTTCTATCTTATGTTTTTAATCTACTGGCAATTTTCTTTAAGTATAGTGAAAACGTCCATAAATGGCTTCACTTTGAATAACTTGATTAATTCCCCGGATATCTATCTATTTATGACTCCTGTTTTGAACAAAATTAAATATTTAAAAATTATTAAATTATCATTTCTTAAAATTTTTAAATATTTCAAGAAACTTGTTTTTCGACCTATAATCATTTTCTTATCTTTCAAAATATTTAGAATCTTCTTACGGAATGAATATTTGATATCCCTACTGAAACACTATACAGATAAATATTTATATGTATTATACAAAACAAACAGTTTAGGAATATCCTAAGTACACTTATTTTGCAGAAAAATTCTGAAATACGAAGCAAAAGAGAGCTGCTGCTAAGGCTTCGAATGCAGAATAACAGGGCAGTTTTTTCATGGCATAATTATGTCTACGATGCTAGGGAATTTACGGATCTAAATAATCTTTCAATGAATATAGAGCACCACAGAAAAAATTTAAGGGAGAAAACTTGCACAAGATATATCGTCGTATAAGTGCTCTCTTTGAATCCTTATTAATCACTGGAACGTTTTCGACACAAATTTGTATAATCCCGTTGTTTCTGCAGATACATATAATAAAAAGTGTCTTCCTTAAAAAATGATAATTTGGAAGATATTTTGTTTAAAAAAAGGAAGTTATACATTACCCTTCTTTGATGTATAAAAGAAATGGCTTATGTTTAGAAAACATGATGTCTATTTCTTTATAGGCATTTTAATATCACAGTTCACTGGTTATAAACACCAGTTCCGTCTTTGCATTTTAAAGGCCATCTAACTTCCATCGACTTTTTTGTCGAGTCATCGTTCACTTCGATATATTCAGATTGAAAATCCGAGCTTGATTTCTCGAATGGTAGGTTTCGAGATAAAGATTCCGTTGGAGTTTTAGGAGATGATCTCAAATCGGCCCAAGGCACTCCTTCCGATAAGAATTTATGAGGATTCACGGGCGAAGGATCAATCGGCACGTTCGTATCTTTACGATTTAGGTCATCTCGAGCCTTATGTTTAACCTTTTCTCTAGGGGACATTTGCGATGAGAAAAAGCTGACAGTTTTCCCTATTTCTCTTACCTCGGTTTCAGTATCATCTGATATTGGTGAGCGAGCAGCGCTAATTGCAGGACGATGGTGCGCTGAAGTGTTTAGATCGATCGCAATTGACTTTGAACTGTCGTTATAAAAGGAGGGTGATAGCATTTCTTTTCTAGGACGGTGAACGCTAATACGTATTATACCTTCTTTAGGTTGTGGGTACTGTTCTTCTTCTCCTGGAAGAGGAGAGTAACTGACGTTTTCGAAGTTATGCGAACTTACTTTATTCACGAATCGTTTTATCGGAGAGGGAGAGATTGGACACTGACCAGTTACAACTTCAAGCTCATTATTAACATTAGACTTGTCATCCTCGTAATGTTCCTGATTTTTACCAGTACCAATGGAATGCTCCGGTGAATTTATACTACCCTCTAATTGATATTCTGGGACATAACAACGTAGTCCATGAACTGGTGACATGTTGCTCTTTGGCTGATAGAAAAAGTCGGCTGGTTGAAAATATCCAGGAGACCCTAGGTAAACATTGTGCGGTAAATCTGAGGGAGATTCAGTGTGATCTTGTGAGGCATCTGTGAGATAATCTGTTTGGATTATATCTAATTGAGAGTGATTAGAGGAGGACGAATTTCTTTGGTGGCCATGGTTTGGGAATTGAAAGTTTGTGTTATTGAATATTTTTCCGGAGTGATTATTGGCATCACTTAACTTTCGTTGCTGTTGGGCGTAATGATGTTGATCCATAGGATGTTGGGCATAATAATGTTGCTCTAAAGGCTGTTGGATAGAAGCATATATATGACTATTACTCTCGAGGGAAGAATCAAGAGAAGGACTTTGATAGCATCTGCTTTCGCCATCATCGTAGAAGTGGACACCAAACCTAGTTCCCGGATTCTGTGAAGACTCAGTATTGTTTACAGAAGATGAGGGATTAAGAACAAACTTTTGGATCCTTTCGTTTGATGTTTTTTCTTGTATAATGTCAGTGTACTCATGATTTTCTTCGATATCTTTCCGATGGTAAGATCTAATAAAACCTTTCTCTAACATTCGCTTTTCATCCGGTGTAAAAGCCCCACTGTTTATGTAATTATCTTCTACTGAGTTTCCAAGGACCTTTTGAGGGGTTTCATGTATTTTAAATTTTGGATCATACTCTTTTATTGGATAATTAAGTATCCGAACTGTTTCGTTATGAGGATCATGAGTTCTGAATTTTATTAAACCACCTTCAGTAAGTATTAGAGATGAAGGCCTTGATGAAGAATTCGAAGAATTCGCGTTACTGGCGTTATTCCATAACAACTGAGCATCAGAACCTGCAGAGTTAAGTGCCGATTGCTTATTTATTGACTTCCTAGGCTTTTGATGTAGGAGAGTTGTACTAATATTCTTTGGGGGAACTCCTGTAGAAGCAATTGTATCTTGAGGAATGAGTTTTTCCGTTTTGTGAATCGTAAGATTCCTAGCAACATGATTTGACTGACATATCGTAGAATACATATCATCAGTAGGGCTTTTTTCATACGCACAGCATGATATTAAACTCATGCAGCTTGCGCATTTCTTACAGGAAAAAACTGTTAAAAATTGGCTCTCATCTAAACCACTTTTATTTCTCTCTTTCTTAGATAAATTGGCTGGTAGAGCAGAGGCTATACACACACAAGCCCACATTGTAATTTCCAGTATTCGACAACAGGCTTGGTAGACAAGCCATAGCCAGGGCTGAAGTGGAGGATGCTCTATTACCGTGTCTGTATTGATAAGTCCATAAACTTGCAAAGTTGCTAATAATATGCCGGATATTGAAGCGATTAAGGTAAATCTGGCCCCGATTTTAAGCGATGATTTCGGCAACCGCCGTGGTAATGATGACCCTTCAATGTGAAGACGGGAAAATGTTAAACGTAAAATTTCGTTCTGCTGTCGTTTAGCCGCCCGTTCGATGCGAATAAATACAATAATATATCCTATACAAAGAGCTGCTCCCCACCCGGCTGTCAAAGCTTGCATTATGCCTTTGAGGCCGGGTGCAATTTGCTGCTCTTTGAGCAGACCTCCGAAGACGTCTATGATTATACTCCCAGCAATAAGAGCACCGCTAATGACTGCAACTACCACAGGGGATTGGAGATTGAGGGGCAGAATTATCAGTCGCGCGGTTCGTAGGAGAGCTAGGATAAGTACCGCGAGGGCTGTAATAATGCAAGGGGTTCCTGTGTTAAAAAGGATGTTGGACAATCCATCGGGAAGAAGTTTTCTAATAGCGTAAGGGTCATGGAAGAAATACACGCAGCGAAAGAAAGCTGCGAGGAAAATCAACAAATGAACTGTAATATAATATCCTCGCGGAAGAAGTTGCGACGAAAGGTAGACACGGGTCAAGCAGTAGAGTGACAAGAGAACCAGAAGAGTGAATAACCCAGCGGTTGTATAAACGTGAACTTCCCACATCACTCCAATGGTATTCAGCCATGGTAAGTAATTCAACGCCCCGTCATTTTTCGCTATCCCAGGTTCATATTCATCGATGTAATGGAAATCGTCTTCTTCTTGTTCCCCCCCAGAATTACCTTCAGGATTTTTAACTGGGGAGTCAACGTACTGAAGATCCACTGGCTTCTCCCTATGTTTGCCTTGTGGTTCACTCCCCCACCAGTTCTCTTCCCAAGGGGGAGAGACGGGAATTGAAGAAGGAGGTGGTATTCTGGACTTATCGAAATATCGTGGGGTAGTTGGCCTGGATGTTGTTGTTGTAGTAGTAGTCGTAGATGTTGTAGGCTCTGTCGATATCCCATAAGCAATATCACGTAAAATAGCGGCTAGTTCCATTTCAATAGATGGGCCGTTTGCACTCGGGTTTGAAGGGCCATTTCCAGACCACTTTGATAAAAGGCCAAAGTTGGAGCTGCGGTTGTGTGTGGCGGTCAGGGGGAGAGTTCGAAGACCCACCTGACATAATGCTGGTGGGCATAGTTCCAGGAGCAAAATGACGACCAGCACAGGCGGAGGAACAGAGTGACGGTGACAAAACGCCACCATTTTAGGTCAAGCCGTGGACTTGGGCGTTCCTTTCATCACACTGTAAAGAAAGAAAGAATAAAACATAAATATATATCGTCTGCCTTTTATGGTAGTTATTTTTGTATTAAGTTTACATAAAGTATAAAAAAACATAGGTATTTAGCCAGAAATAATTTATTTTCAAAAGGTTAATACAGTGGTGATGGAAAGTTGAATAGAGGGCTCAGGTTTCTAGAATCAAAAATAGCGGATTATTTTAATTGCTTGGAGCTAGAAGGTGTGCACTTATCCTGAGTCAATATCTATTACTCAAAAAGGGCGGTTCCTCCCTCGGAAAACTACCTAAGGATTCCCATTACTTTTGTTACTAAGATTGTCGGTTAAGATGTTCGGAAGCTACTACAAGTTATCTCACTTACTAATATGAATAAATAATTACTGATAAAAACTAAAATGTCGAAGATACTGATTTAAATTATATTTCAACAAAGTAATTAAAGGCACTTTCTCTTATTTGTAATAAAGTTGGAGATTGAAGAATAAACATACTATATATAAGTAGAGTGTCAATGAGTGTACAATATGAGAGAGATTCATGTAATTCTTGATATGTCGGAAAATTTATGTATACCTTTTTACTGACATATTTGAAGTGGTTACAAAATAATTCTGAATTATTATTTAGTTTTCCGCAATTGGATCATTGAAAAGAATAAAATTTTGGTTATTTTCACTCATCCACATTACATCCAAATTCAATCGGTACAAGGATAATAAACCAGAAATTTTAAATCTTATTAACCACAAATGAGCACGAAACTGGCAATCGACCAGAACATTTTAATTATTATATTCTTTTGAAATCGAAGCCTTGATTTTATTTCAACACATAGCCTTAATTTCATTTGAACACAAATCCTTAAGTCTACTAGAAAACGTTAGCCTCTTTCAAGCATAAAGGTCCTTGATCCAATGTTCCTCTCAACACGAAGTCTTTTATGGTCATTCGAACGCAAATTCTTAATTTCACCAGAACATAAAAGCTTTAATTTAACACTTTTATAAGTTTATTTGAAGAGGAAACCTTAATTTGATTTCAAAAAGACGTCTTAATTTTATCCATAAAATCATCTAAACGATAAAGTGGATTTTTAAGTTTATTTGAACACGAAATCCTTAAAAATACCGGGTGTCCCTCCAAAATGTATACACACCTTAAATAATTGTAATTGTAAATAATAACAATTTTGAAAATGAAATGTATTTTAATAAACACCTACTTTACAATTATTTAAAGTGTATATACATCTTTTGGGGACAACCTATATTATAACACTTTTGTCCAAAGACTTATCTACACAAGAATGACAAGAGGATTACAACTTGACGAGAAAAAAAGAACTTACAGTTTAGGTTACCTAAACAATGCCCAGAAAGAGAAAAGAAACAAAGAGGATAAGCAGGGTCAACATACGAGAGAATTTATATTTACTTGCCGATAGGAACACACAGTTGAAAAAAGTAAATGAATAGAGAGGATAAGAAAAATGTAAAATCTTAATAAAAATAAAAAATAGTAACTATAGTAGTGAGGATATCTTTCTATCTATCTCTCGGGTAAACATCTCGATTGCTGGCATATGCTGTAGTAACTCTTGGTTCAGATCCCACGCTAATCAGTTGCTTCCTACTGATAATTCAATAAATGACAATGATTTCAGATCGGTGGTAAAACTCCTACAAATAAAAAAGAAATATATCTATATATATATATATATATATATATATATATATATATATATATATATACAAAGGCCATTTGAAAAAAAATCTGTACAATATTTTTGGAGAAGTTCATCGAGTATTTTCAGTCAAGTGTTTTACTTTGGCGTAAAGCGGCACTCCAAAGTTTGTTTTTTTGGACTCAACTGAGGTCATCCACTTGGAATGCTCTTGACACACAAAGACCTGAATCACATCAAGTGTAAGCCATTTAACATTTTTCACCTCAATCACTGGTGGCTAATTCAGTTGAAGAGAGTGGGAGGTATATTCGTGTGCGGTTGTGGGTCGTGTAGTTCGAAAGTGTAATTGTTCTTTAATTGTCTGTGTTGATAGAATTAAATAATGACCGGTGGAAAGTTAAATAATTGAATGCCGTAACGGGAAAGTGATTTATTGCGTTAAGGTCGCGAGGTCACAGTGTGAGGTGGAGCAATTTTAGTGGGGAGGGAGGGTCAGCAACCAAGAGGCAGCTAACATCTGAAGAATTGCCTCCCGCCCAGGCAGGTTCTAATATCGGTCGATATATCTGCGGCTCTACACCCTACTGCAGCTGACATCGGCTGGTTCATCTGCGGCTATACACCTTCCACACATATTCACTTCCACCTTCTTCACCATTTTCTTTATTTATCTCTCCTTGCAAACTTTCTGGCAATTAAATAAATAATCAAATAAATAATAATAAATATTGTCTTTCTGCGTTAGACTTCAAATACCTTGTGGCTTCCTCACCATCTTCACATTCGAACAATTCTTCCTACACTTTAACAAAATCCTGATTTAAAGATGAACACTACCCGCTCGAAAATGAAATATGAAATTCCAAGTGCTTTTGTTTTTATTCGCTGAATAAGGCCTTCATAAATAAAAAGGAAAGTGCTTGAAATCTTCTTTCCTGAGGGAAAACTTGAGTATTAATGAAAAATAATTACCACTCTAGTGGAGGAATAAACATGCCATCAGCCTGATATCAGCTGCGCGTCGTAAGCGACCTGTTAAAATGACCATTCTCTTCATAAAATTAGGATTGCGCTAAGTGAAGACCAGCTCTTTGTAAAAAAACCCAATGAGTACTTAAAAAGGCTTTAGCTTGATTCGTTGGGCCAATTTGACTCAAACCAGTTTAGTGGTAAAATTTCATTTAATTCACTGTAAGTGGGTGGTTAGTGTTGCGGGGGAAATACCTCTGCTGCAACTGAAACCTGGACTGGCTCCATGTTCTCCCGACCCCGGTAGACCATTAATAAAAATTATATTAAGGTTAGATTATAATTAGTTTCCATTTAACAGATTAATTGTGTGACCAGCGCAAGCACTTTCCCTCCTTGTGGATTGCGGGAGGGAGAGTAAAGTGGAAGAAAAGGATGAATATTCTCACCCCCGAAAAAGAAAGAGTGAAATCACAAACATTTTCGATCCTAAATACTTGTTCCAAAATGACTAATGATATACTTGCACGAAAAACTGAAAATGTTCGTACATAGATTAAGTAAATTATCTGCTAAGAACTAGAACATTCGTAATGGTTAAAGCGTATGGTTACAAGTTCATAAATTGATTAGAACTTCGATAATTAATTAATCGAATAGTCTTAATTTTATCTGTAGCCCCATTGCAGGAATTGTTTCAGCATTTTCACAATCTCCTAAGGTAACTTGTATTCCTGCATTATGGGTATCTAATATATAACTTTTAGTTATGCAAAATGTCAACAAACAGGAATTAGGAAACGATGTTATACTTACGATTCAAACGACTTTATGAAACCACTCTAGAGCAAGCTATCGGAGAAGCCTGAGGGTGTTTCATGCGATAGTCAGTATAAAATTAAGCAAATTATTAGTCACCCAATTTTGTAAATACATTAACTTCCTAAAGTTGAAGTGTCGTGGTGCACAACACAATGAAATATTTGTAAACTACGCCTGATCCCCCTCGATAAATATAGAACGCTCTGTGCTCACAACACCAAAGAAATTCAAGGACCAATTTTAGATCAGTTTCATCCGAACGTCAATGTTGCATCCAAAAGAAGAGATAAAAGACAGCAATATATCCTCTTTTTTATGATACTGACACTTCACATGGTGTAGAACGCAGCCATTATTAATTTAAAACAGGTAGCTATCGAGAACACCTCTGACTGTTTTAAAATAGTCTAAAATAAAATGTTCAAATTAGAGGTGATGTAAATGTGTTGATGTTTCATACATCGATTAACCAAGGCGGCAGAGGATGCCAAGTGATCGGAACCAAGAAGGGCGTAAATTTATGTATGGCTTTGTGAGGAAAATATGCGGGTTCCTTTACAGTTTACATGATTTAGTGCTGTTAATGGTTGGATGTGAGGCAAGCTTATAATAAGATAGTTACGCAATGAGAGAAAACGCTTTCATGCATTGAAACAAAGGGTTGTACTTCCAAAGAAACGTTCTATTCCATTGCATTAATATTCCATGGAAAACTTTCATCAGATTATTTTTCTCTTCAGACAAGATCACGGAATTTTAAACTTCTAAATTCACCCTCTTAAAGCCTATCATGCGCTCCCTTCACGCCAGAAATGACCTGAATATCGATATTTTAGTCGCAGATTCTAAATGGATTTGTCGAGTTTTAACTAAAGGTTACCATTTTCACTTACATTTCCATTTCCTTTTTATAAATATGAATTTGTTTGGCTAATGCATAATTTAAGCACTTTTAAGTCTACGATGCGCATATTATATATATGCTCTGACACTTCTTTGAAATAGAGATCTGCCCAGTTATTCATTTGCCTTTCTCTTACCTTCCCATCTTTAAGTACATAGCTTTGTCTCAATATTTAGAATGTACCTCGTTTATATATGTTTGATTATCTTACCAGATAAAACGTTATAAGAGGCCCATTAATAGTTATGTACCAAACAATACGTAATGTAGTTTGATTTGCAATAAAACATTATATGTATAATGATTTTTCTTAAAGTACAGACTATATACCTACATTATTCTCCATCCAGGTATGTAATGTCCATTTTTACTTATCCAAACAACACCAACTTCCAGATATTTTCAACAGTTTATTACTTAATGGCGAAAATTAAGTCAACTTCAATTTAATTGCTGCCAGTAATAAAGTCTGAACCATAACATTTGGTTACACAAAACGAAAGAGTAAAGTTAATAGAGTTTCTATAATCATAACAGATTTATCCCACCTGAGACAAGTAGGCAAAGAAGATAACTAAAATAGGTAACAACTGTCTTCCGTACCATAGGTCAACACGGCCTTCTCCACCTGGCACCCTTACCAGCGTTGGGCTCGAAATTGAAATTCAATCAATTGAAGAGCGCCCACAAACAGCCCAAGCAACGGAGTGTTAATCAAATGTTAATAGACAGAACTATGGGATTACAGATTGATTCTGTCTCCGTCCTGATGAAGATTTTCGTAATGTCACTATTGAGGCATAACTTCGTTGTTTAACTATTTAAAAAGAAAATAAGAAGATAAAAAGAACGGAAAGAGAAAATACAAACATGCATCTAAATTTGACAAGCTCAAGGGTGCTGGATTCCGTTCATACAGCGAGAAAAAGGATAGAAGAGACAGAATATGTAAGCGATTAAACAGGGAAGAAAGCATTGTATTTCAGGAGTGGCCCGTGGTTGGATTTAAACAACTAGATTCTTGTATATTTGATGATAGGTTAAGAATATGATCGCGGTTCAGACTAAACGATTTTTCCTTTATTTAAGTGAAGGGCAATGGAATCAGAGTTTTTCAGGTTTTTTTTAATCCTGCCGGTAATGATCTCGTCAAATGCTAATTTTGCGAGATTTAGTTTATATATATATATATATATATATATATATATATATATATATGCTGAGACAGACATACAAAGAGAGAGAAATAAAAAGATATAGAGAGTTTTGGCAGATTTTGGTTCTCCATAATTATCAGATTTGCGAAATAACGAAATACAATTAATTAAGTACTGCACTGAAGTATCTTCGTTATATTTTTCCTAACCAGTACTCAATAATTTGAGTACTTTCACTTCACAGGTGTTTTTATGTTACTTTTGCTTAATTACATTTGAAAAGCTTAGAATTATTCATTACTTCTCAATTAATCTGGGGCAATCACAGACGTAGAAGCAAAATTCAGGTGATGACCAATCACAAGAGTGTACTTTGGTTTCACCCAACCATAAGCGCTTGTTCATGTTTGGACCAATCACATGCATCTTTTCATACCCGATAGACAATTTGTTTATCTTTTCCGCTTTCCCACCTTAGAGAGGGCGTCAGTATCATTGTGCTAGACTCCTAGCGTGCTGCCGCGCCATTAATTTGTTACTTGTGAAGCTGAATAAAAAATATGTCAGTAATTAATTCTTTTGAATATTTCTTACCTAATAATTACTTTAGTTAACCGGACTCAGATATTCTAGAATTATTTTAAACTGAAAAGGTTTGTAGAGTTAATTTTACTTTTCATATAATCAACTTTCTGATTAATAGAGGGATATTTACAGCTCGATTGTTAAGTCCAGTTTAACTTAATTCCAATATATAAGGGCCAGTAAACTTGGTACTAATATATGTTTTATCCCCTTACTTGCGTTTTGTATTATCGCAGAAACTAACAAATTAAGTCTCTATATGTCCATATATTTTCTTCAACGTCTGAATTTAGGTCTTCGTATCAGAAGGTAGACTAAATATGCCTGCATAAATTAAGAAAAATTAACAAGCAGAAATGACGCCCTGGGTTTTGCCTCACAAGAATAATGAAGACAAGATATTGCCCCATTAAAAAAACATAATTCCGTAGTTGCTCTAGTTGTTCCCAATCCTCTGTTCACATTTTAAGCCCCTCCTACAAGGTTTGGATTCCAATTATTAAGCCTTCTGTTGCAGCTTCTTCCCACAGCAGCTGCGTCTGAAGAGTACAACCAAACAGGTTGAATCCTCTCTATATACATCAGCCATTGCTGTTTTATTTTAATTTTTTTAATTCTTTCAGCCTTCAACTAATCGAACGGCTTACCTTCGTACACAAAGACCCTCAGTCTCTTCATATAAACTTATTCCTCTAGTTTATAATAGGTTTGCCGGTTCCAGTACTTTAGAGATAATTATGCTGTTATCACCTTTGTTACTACCTCTTTGCTACATTTCTTTTCTTGTATTTACCTTTTTACTTCATCTTCCTAGCCTGCTTATTCTATAAAGCTGAATGAAAATATCAGTACTTGTTGCATAACTATTTCTTCTGTATTAGAGTACAAAGAGTGCTAGTCTCATTCCAGCTGGATTCGGTAGTTTGTCCATCATTCTCATGTATCAGTTTGGAGCCTCGCACAATCCCTATTCAATAGTATGTATGTCCTGTATTCATGCGCGCATTAATTTCAGCTTCCTTTCATCCAAATGCACTAGTATATCCCTTAATTCTATGCTTTAGTTTGCTAGCCTAGTTCGAACTATATAGTAGTATATTTTCCCTTCTTATATCCCTAGTTTACTCGGCTATCTGTCAGGTTTTTTTTGAAAAGTTAAATCCGATGATAGAATCTCAAAAGGAACTTTAAATGAAGTCGTAAAATGACGGTGAAACCAAAAAATACATACAAAATCTTGGCATAATTGGGAACTGGAGGCGCACAGCTCTTCTGAACTAAATTTATTTGAATATTTATATTATTTCTCATCATTATTAACCTCTTTCCCACATAACGCATTGGCACGCATCAATGCCATTCATTTTTATTTTGCTCGCAGAAACAAAACTTTCTGGTCCATTGCTTCCCGGTTTTATTTGCTCTTTACAACATACTGAAAGACGTTATGACCATTTATCTTGCTTCACATACAGTCCTTTATATTTTTTTTAAGTAGGAAGCTTTTTTGTAGGAGAGTGGGTGAGAAATGAACCGAAATATGACCTAAAACATCTTTTGGCTCTACAATCGACCTTCGAAGCCCCCTTCCTCTCCGGTGAATGTATTCCCCCCCCCCCTCGGTAAAGAAATCAAGTGTAGGGGGATCCCATAATCTCCCCCGAGTAACAAAATTTAATAGTAAAAGCAAATATTGTCATTGTACTCGAATACAAAGCTTTAACCTTTTCATTTATTTGGCCAAGGCGTTATGATGATTTCTATCGTTTATTGTCATTTACTTGTTTTCACCGCGGGCAGAAATAAAAATATCTATCCCTTTTAACGTTAGGGAACGTTAAAAGGGAAACTACTAGATGTTCCCGGTCATATCATTTAAACTTGTACAAACTTCGCAATGGAGTAAACTACATAATAGTGGTAATGTCCATGCTACAAGTGAAACCTGGAGGATTAACAGCCTTTCCGACCCCAGTGCCATAAGATAAACTTGTGATTTCTCTCGGATCGTCTTTTGCACCTCTTTTAAATCTCTCATTATATTTTGCGTCATGTTAAGACCCAACTAAGAGGTATTAGAGGGCGTTAAGCGCTACACAATAATATAAAGAAGACTAGAGCCAAGAGATAGAAATAAAAATATGACCTTTTTTCAAATGTGGAAAACGAATATTAAATGATATTTTGCGACATTCTGTTCAATATTAAATAATCCGTGACATTTATCCTCGGGACATTTGCCGGCTACTAAATTCCTCGTTACACTATAACATGATTATAGGTTACCGATTATAGATCAGTTTTATCGACCTTCGTCTAAAATGCCAATATTCAACTATTACAGAGAATACTCAACCACCTTTAATTTACCAACGATATTCAATAAGTTCACTAAAAATTTAAACAAAGATAGTGACCGGGTTGAAATGTATTATAATTATCAACATCTACTACACCTTCGCAGTCAAGATATTTGTTGAATTGTGATTTTATCTCCCTTTAATATTATTCCTTCTATTGAGACAAAAAACGCGCCGTCTAACACCCTACATCATTACGATATCACAAGATTTCACTACACCTCACAAACCTGGATCAACCATAATTAAACAAATCAAATACCGTTCAAAAATACAAACATAGGATAACTACACCCCATGTAAACAAGACCCGGACAAAACCAGCCACCTTCTCGACTGCCAAAGTGCCTTACAAACACGAAACACACCATCCAAAACGTCAATTAGGGGCCTTTATGTTCACGCGGGGGAAGTAGTGGCATTTTGGGGTCAACCCGTCTCACAGAAGACAGGTAGCAAGGCTCCAACGTAAAGACCATTGTAAATCGATTCAGGTTCATCTAACTCATCACTACCTTAACTTAATCTAATCTAACTTAATCTAACATTAACCTAACCTAACTTAATTTAAACCTAACCTAAGTTAACTTAACTTAACTCTAATCGAACCTAAGAAACTGCTCTTTCATGATGGAATGGCAACTCTAAATAGGCCGGGCGGGAGACCTAAAAGCAATCTCACATTTGATTACTCCAATTTTATAACGATTAAAGTCTTTAAAATTAACTACGTTCGATTAATCTATTTTTTTTTACAAATACGGACCTGATCGTAATTAAACCAAGCATTTTAGTATAATTTTCCACGTTTATTTTGAATATTTTTTAGCTCCTCAAAAATCCCTTAGAGAATAGGGATCATTAATATTCTTTTCAAGTAGGATGAGTGGGAAAAGTGCACATGAAATTTTGATGCTCCTATGTGAATCTATGGACTAAAATTTCGTGTACACGGTTAATAAACATCTACTCGTAATCTACTTTAGGACAGTTAAAAGATTCTTTCATTCCTTTATGCTTCATTGGCACCACACTTGCAAAAATAAGCAACCAATGAAGTAAAACAAATAAATTGATACTTGCCACAACGAGTTAGTGAAGAAGTTCTGTACACTAAGATTTATTTGTGTATTTTGTTTTATATTTTGTGTATTTTTGGTGCATTTTTAATGATTTTATCATCCGTTTTACCTGAGTCGGTTTGAGCCAGGAGCAAAACGCAGAAAGTAAATAAAGCAAAGATAAGAAAAAATCCATCACGTGGATGTAAGATAAGTAGAAGAATGAAAAGCCTAAATAATCCGTTTACTAAAGAAATCCTCTCAAACTGTTAAGTAGTCTCCTCTTTTATTTACTCGAGGCATTTTTCATGCATCTCTACTTTTCCTTAGTACACAGTTTTCTTTACAAATCGTCTTCAAACCTTTTTGGAAAGAAAGTTGTCCTTTATTACAGCTTTGCCTTTATAAATACCTTCGTTATCGTCTAAAGAAGCCTGTCATAACATTCCGGGGAGTGAGATGAAACTTTGGCAGTAATCTTTTAGACATTTCAACTCGTCTGGCAGGAAAATGAAAACACCTGAAACATCTCTCCCTTGTAGACATAATTGTTTTCAACATTCCCTCCCTTCTATTACCTCTGCAGTTATTTTTTATCATTTATTTGTAATTTATTCTTTGCTACTACTCGTATATAGTCATATAGGTAACCAAAACATCATATACATTTTAGAAAACCATTTCAAGGGAAAAATTAGCCCATTTTATGCTTTCCTTTACTTCTAGCAAGGAAAGCTAAGTTTTATGTCTGTGATAGAACGAGTTGACTGCGTTAATTTCAACTCCTATCCCATATTATTTAAAACCACTATGCTGCCCACGTGCATCTTCGATTCGAGGCTTGGAGTCTTATCACAGCTACCGGATGTCAATGTTTAATCAAGGAGGTTATCGTCCCCCCGTTCGCCCCCATACGCCGACCTCGCCAGATTGAGTTGGGCTTATGAGCAGATAAGGCATTGTTCTCCGGCCCGGCTGTGCGTTCCCTCCAAGCTTTCACTCCATTTTCCCCCACGCCAAGGAGATGTCCTGGCTATTTATATGGAAACTTTACCACTAAGATCAGATTGGAGATCCAGATTTTCGTCGAGAAACATCACCACGACCCTCTCTCCCTTTGTGCGCCAAGGGACCTCGACCTCGAGATTCACCATCACTTGTCCAGAAGGAGGACAATATTCCTTGAGTGCCAAAGGTTCGAGCCTTTCCGACGCCAAGTCCCCAAGGCTCACCCCCCCTGTTGTTCAAAGGAGAACAGCATTAGAACAGCCATTGTTCGTTTTGAGCCCTTCGCCAAGAAACGGTTCTCATCCCCCCCCCTGTTGTTCAAAGGAGAACAGCATTAGAACAGCCATTGTTCGTTTTGAGCCCTTCGCCAAGAAACGGTTCTCACCCCCCCCTCCTGTTGTTCAGAGGAGAACAACATTAGAACAGCCATTGTTCTTGAACCCGTAGACAAGAGACGGTTCTCATCCCCCCTTTGTTCAGAAGAGAACAACCTAGAACAGCCATTGTTCTTCAAGCCGTTCGTCGAGAAACGGTTCTCCTTCCCAAGACGCCTCGTCAGGATCCTTTTATTCCCCCCCTTCGGCTGGAACTCGCCAGCGGACCGAAACTCCTTTGCGCCACCTTCCACTGCACCACTAGTGCAAAAGTTACGTAAGCCAAACGTCACCTTTGAGTACTTAACCCTTTTGTCAATTCTATCCTGTGCTTTAAATGGTTTATCGAACCATCCCATCTCTTTAACTCGATATTTGTTTTACCTTTTATTTAAATCCTTTAAATCCTCGGATTAGCCCGAGTCTCCATGACCCTTTTCATTCTCTGTTTATGTCAATATTTTCCGTCTTATGTTTATTGATAGTTATTGTTAATAAAACTCTATTTTATTAATAATAGCAATATTATTATCCTTTAGCTCAGTTCCACTTCTTAAGCATATCGAAGATACATAATATCGGCCGCCAGACAGTAACGCACTCTAAAGATAATTAAGGAAGTTCCCTCAACGAATAGTGTTATATATGGTATCGTCGGGAGTCATTCTAAGACATATATATATATACTATTTAAATTTGGTATCAGGTGTGTAAGGTTTAACGCTATATCTTTGCAAACACTGGTCTCAGTCGAGTGAAGCATAGTGTTATTCGTTATAATAATAGAATATAGTAGTTCCCTTTTGTTTTAACGATTGCTATCCCCCCTTTTTTTTAAACTTAAGAAGCTGGAGTAGCTCAAGGAACTGTTATAATAATTTGTTTGTGTTTTTTTTTGTGATTTTAGTCAGTGGTTATTTAGATTGAGAAACCAAGTACGAATAGGTCAGTGCCCATATTTAGGTAGGCTAATTCTATAGTGGCATAATTCTTGTTGCAAGGAATTTTAGTTGGTTGACTTGTGCGCCCCCAAGTGCAAAGATGACTCAGTTTGAAATCTTTAAAGCGCAAGGAGAATCCTTGGGACTCTCCGGAAAAGAACTAATTGAGTACATTCAAGAGGAGCAAAGAAAAGAGGAAGAAAGAGAAAAACAAAGAAAAAAGGAAGAAAGAGAAATACAACGAGAAGAAAAAGAAAGAGAAATACAACGAGAAGAAAAAGAAAGAGAAAGAGATGAACGGATAAGACAAGCTGAGCTTCAGATTGAATTAGCTCGGATTAAAGCAGAATTTCAAAGAAAAAAGGTAGAAAGAGAACGGGAAGGAGTAATCCAACGAGAAGAACGAGAAGGAAAAATACAACGAGAAGAACGAGAAAAAGAAATCCAACGAGAAGAAAGAAGGACGGACTCGCGCTCCTTCCCAGGAAAGCTGACAAAGTTTTCGAGCCCCGTAAAACCCCCAAACATCTTTCCCCAAAACCAACAACGGGACTCCAAACCTCCCGTTAAGACTTCTCCTCCATCTCTCTTCCCGAAGCGACCAACCATATGCTTCACCTGTGGTGTAGAAAACCACATGAGCTGGAATTGCCCCCAAAATTCTAGGCTTGAAAGCGGACCAGCCCACCAAGTTAACCAGATTAATGCAACCCCGGCTCCCCCAGTGGTGCAGACCCAAGCAGAAACTTCTCCCCATCCGTCAGGCCACTAGGTAAATTTTGTTTTTGAAAAAAGTTCAGCGGGAACTTTGAAATATGAGGAGGGCAACGTGGACAGCTGCCGAGTATAGACTCTTGTCAGGGACACAGGATGTACGTGTTTCATCGTGTCCGAAGAACTCCTCCCAGTGGCCTCTAACCACGAAAAATTTGCGGTGGTACATGACTACCTTGGGCCGGCGAACAGATTCCCCGTCGCTAGATGTTACCTGCAGTGTCAATATTATAATGGCTGGGCTGAAGTCATTGTAGCACCCATAAAATTCTGTTCCGTACTTATAGGACAGAGCCCCCAAGTAAGTTTCGACCCTGTGTTTCAGGCCACCCTTCCTCGAGGCCGAGATAAGAAAGAAGCCCAGGAGCCCGTCCCCATCAGAACCCCGATACCGTCCGATTTCTCGGAGACCCCTAACCAGGACTTTAGGACGGAAAACGAGGAGTGTGAATCACTAACACCCTTAGGTGATAAGGCCCCAGACAAGGACACGGAGACTGTCCGTGGACCCCAAGAAAAAAAGAACCCCCAACGCGCCCATGGAGATACCTTCGTAGAACTGGACGAAGCATCGGCGCTTGAAGAAGATTACCCCGCGGAGTCCCTTAATGTAATCCAGACAGTGTGCATCCAACCTGATGCCGATTACCCTCCTCCTTCCCTACCAGGCGAGTCTTCAGAACCCTCTGACCTGGATAGTGACGCGCAGCTGACACCACGTCCGAAGAGTCAGCTACAAGAACTAATTAAATGGAATCACCATTTACTCGCCCTATTAGTTCTTTTTGAGAAACTGCGTAAAAATGGCCTCAGCATTGGCCCCAGCAAATGCCATTTTGCTCACGAAACCATGAAATATTTGGGTTTCAAAATAGGACAAAGCAAGTTAGGTCCCCACGAGAACAAGATTAAGGCAATCGCCGACATGCCCCTCCCGATTACAAAGAAGCCATTAAGATCATTCCTAGGATCAGCTTCTCCCTATCAGCGATTTGTTCCGAATTTCGCTGCAATTTTGGCCCCCCTATGCCCCCTTCAGGAAAAGAATTTCCCTGATCGTTTACGTTGGAATGATGTCGCTGTTTCCCATTTTAATCAGCTCAAAAGTAAGTTCATTTCTGCCCCCATTTTAAAGTTGCCCAACCCGGAAAATTCCTTTGGGGTTAAGACCGACGTGATCAACGAGGGCATTGGAGGTGTACTCCTTCAATACGTGAATGACGGAACGAGTCATCCAGTTGCATATGCTAGTCGTCAACTATTACCACGCGAAAAGAGATATGCCACTAGAGAAAAGAAAGCTCTTTCAATTATCTGGGTCATAGACAAATTCAAGCTGTACTTGATATGTAAAGAATTTCAAATAGGAACCGACCACCGTCCGTTAGCCTATATTAGGAATGTGAGACACTCAAACGGCGGCATCATGCGCTGGAGTTTACTCTTGCAAGAGTATCAGTTTAAAATAAATTAGATAAAAGGTTCCGATAACCAGGTCGCTGACGCACTCAGTAGGAATGCGTTACCGAATAGCGTAGAGTAAGTGTATTCATAGGATTAGTATCTCCCTGTAGGTATATACCGTCTTGTACGACTTAAATTAAGATTGTCTTATAATATAATTAATTAATGTATATGTCTGACTTTTGTAACGCTCAATGTCTAATTTTTTGTATGTATATATATTTGTTCTTATTAATTTACGTATAAATTATTTTGTCCCGTATGTACTAAGTTTATATCATTTCATTGTTCCATGCCATTTTTTTTCTTTGATTAAGTTGTATTAAAGGTTATTTTCCCCTGTAATCTAAAGATCAAAATAATCATATGTATTGAGGTAATACTAGTTAGGTGCAGGAAGGTACGGTTGGTACAAGAAAACGAGTTCCCCACAACGGAGCTCTATCGTTGTCCCTTCTCTCTTTTTTTCGAAGTGACAACTTCCCCGGGAATGGAGGGGTGTGATAGAACGAGTTGACTGCGTTAATTTCAACTCCTATCCCATATTATTTAAAACCACGATGCTGCCCACGTGCATCTTCGATTCGAGGCTTGGAGTCTTATCACAGCTACCGGATGTCAATGTTTAATCAAGGAGGTTATCGTCCCCCCGTTCGCCCCCATACGCCGACCTCGCCAGATTGAGTTGGGCTTATGAGCAGATAAGGCATTGTTCTCCGGCCCGGCTGTGCGTTCCCTCCAAGCTTTCACTCCATTTTCCCCCCCGCCAAGGAGATGTCCTGGCTATTTATATGGAAACTTTACCACTAAGATCAGATTGGAGATCCAGATTTTCGTCGCGGAACATCACCACGACCCTCTCTCCCTTTGTGCGCCAAGGGACCTCGACCTCGAGATTCACCATCACTTGTCCAGAAGGAGGACAATATTCCTTGAGTGCCAAAGGTTAGAGCCTTTCCGACGCCAAGTCCCCAAGGCTCACCCCCCCTGTTGTTCAAAGGAGAACAGCATTAGAACAGCCATTGTTCGTTTTGAGCCCTTCGCCAAGAAACGGTTCTCATCCCCCCCCCCCTGTTGTTCAAAGGAGAACAGCATTAGAACAGCCATTGTTCGTTTTGAGCCCTTCGCCAAGAAACGGTTCTCACTCCCCCCCAGGGGTTCAGAGGAGAACAACATTAGATCAGCCTTTGTTCTTGAGCCCATAGACAAGAGACGGTTCTCATCCCCCCCTTTGTTCAGAAGAGAACAACCTAGAACAGCCATTGTTCTTCAAGCCGTTCGTCGAGAAACGGTTCTCCTTCCCAAGACGCCTCGTCAGGATCCTTTTATTCCCCCCCTTCGGCTGGAACTCGCCAGCGGACCGAAACTCCTTTGCGCCACCTTCCACTGCACCACTAGTGCAAAAGTTACGTAAGCCAAACGTCACCTTTGAGTACTTAACCCTTTTGTCAATTCTATCCTGTGCTTTAAATGGTTTATCGAACCATCCCATCTCTTTAACTCGATATTTGTTTTACCTTTTTTTTAAATCCTTTAAATCCTCGGATTAGCCCGAGTCTCCATGACCCTTTTCATTCTCTGTTTATGTCAATATTTTCCGTCTTGTGTTTATTGATAGTTATTGTTAATAAAACTCTATTTTATTAATGATAGCAATATTATTATCCTTGAGCTCAGTTCCACTTCTTAAGCATATCGAAGATACATAATATCGGCCGCCAGACAGTAACGCACTTTAAAGATAATTAAGGAAGTTCCCTCAACGAATAGTGTTATATATGGTATCGTCGGGAGTCATTCTACGACAATGTCCTTTCTCCATTTAGATTTATTGCATGGAAGAAGAGAATGCACGGGGCGGGGGCGGTATGGAAAGTTGATGGTTGAGATGAGGTGATATGACAAAAGAAATAATAATAGTATCGATAAGAAATATCAGGAGAGGTACACTTAACGCTAGAAAAATTGGGGAGAGTAAAGTTTTAAGTGTGGGTTAAGAATTATTTTAAGGACTTTTTTGCAAATGTAGATACCCGTTAATTGATGGATTAGTACCATTTCTAAGGGAGTTGTAGGAAGAGAATATACATAATTGTATCGATTAGTTTTTACCCCTTTTGCCTTCGGTTATGGCGCAACTTTCACAAAAAGATCGTTATATTAAAATGATAGGATACTAATTAACCCGAACCTATTTTATTTATTCAGATTTCCTTTTACCTATTTCGTTTTACTACATTTATCAGCCTCACTCCTAAAACTTGTTTGCGAAAATCTTCAGTATTAGCAAATTTTTGAAATTGAAATTGAGCGAAAAACTTTTGCAGAAAAATATGCAACATACCATGTGTCTCATCTCTGATAATTTTACCTAGTTATAATTTTACTAACTGTATACCGAATTAGATATAAAATTTACGCATTATGTAATAATACAAAATGTTTTTTTCCATAGATTTTTCAGTGTTGTGATTCTTTTTTTATTTAGTTTGAATAAATAGTCTCTTGTTAGAAACACAATTTTGCATTATCAAAAACCCTGCAAAGAGGTACTGTCCAAAATCGTGAGAAAATTTAAAGATGACATCTTAAAATGAAGCGAATGGGGATACAGTTCTGAAGATTTTCGTACCAAACCAAACCCGTTGTGACAAGCAACTTTTGCCATGAATACAAATCATTGTACTATTTAGAGAATTTTAAAAGTAGTAAAATGGTAAGCTTCCATGAACCAAAGTGGGCAAAGACTTTATAGCGAAGCCAAAGCAAATAGTTACAATTTGCAACTTGAACTTTAAAGAACAGAAACAAAACTTATGCACCTTTAAATGCTTTTTTAGCCTGCTTTCATTTAGGCGCAAGTATTAATTACATGATCATCTCTATTATTATAATTCATTTTCGCATTTAGGGGCTAATTTTTATTAAAGCCAGAAGAAAATGTTTGACCAGAAGCAGAAACTAATGGCAGGCAATAATGTGCACAACCGCAATTGGGATAACAATTAAATAAGTCTAAATAAAAACTTTCCTCAACGATGAATGGATCGCGATTTCAAAATGCCAAGGCTTTCCTGGTCGTCAGATCTTACTATCAGGGCATTAATCTTTCTTGGGATTTATCCATTAGAAAATGTACGAAATCAAGCGAATATTTTTGAACTCAAAGACAAGAATAGAACAAATTTCAAGGAAATAAGTATGTAAACGAGAAGGCTTATTTTAGAATATAAATAAAGACTGAATCAACTTAAAAATTCCAGAGATAACGTAAGGTTCTATAATTAGAAATGTAGCGAAAAATTAAAAAAGAATCTCGAACTTTTAATTAAAATCTCTTGGTTATACAAGTTTGATCTAAATTGGTAAAAAATAATGGTTATAAGTATAGAATTGAAGTATCAAAGATATGCACATGAGAACCCAATATATAAGTATAATTTATATATATATATATAAATACTATATGTATAAATATATAAAATATTATTATCTATATTTGACTCAAAAAACTAGGTGTGTTTTTTTTAAATTAATACTTATGTAATGAAAAATGATCTCAAAACTAAATTTAATCATGAAAACTTTCGTTTTGTTTCCAGAACTTTTATCAAATTGGGATCCAAGTTTAAGTATATCTTTGCCCTAAAATTCGGTAGGATTTAAATAAGAATAGCTAACTCTGAGTTCAAATCTTTATTAATTATTTTTTTACGCTTGTAATTATCTACATGAAAGCAGAGATTATAATTTAAGCCTCCGAAAAAGAATGTGGGTGTGATAGTTTTAAAACCTGGCTTTGCATCATATATGTATTTGATATCCCTAACAAGAAAAATTCCTTTGTGATTAACTAAAGAAAGATGGTTTGCCATCAACATAACTTGGGCCGCAAAACTCTCACTGGATACACAATTTGGTATTGATGTTTCAGTTTTAAACTTTATCTGGGTATACGAATTGTTACTGATATTTCATTTCTATCCTTCTTTGGCTCACTTGTTATCAATATCTTAGCTTTAACCTCTTCCTGGGTATACCCCTCGTTGTTGATGTTTAGGTTTTTGACTGTTTTGGGGTATACCACTTGTCATTGATATTTCAGGTTTTAACAACTGGTAAATTGTTGTCGTGCGTTACCATGAACAAGAGCAATTCCTTTTTTTTTTAACTCGAGAAAAATAGTTTGTTATCAACCCTTAGGCTCATTTAATTCTTCATGGGTACCGAATGTTATTGATGCTTTATGTTTAAATGACTCCTAACTAAAAATAATAGAGGTCCCCGCACTCTCCACACACACATCAATCTCTGTTTATGATAGCCAGGCCTGTGAATTCGTGGTTGGGCTTCACCCGCTGATTACCAGTCACGTGATCATTTCAACTGCCATGCAAGAGACAATTCTAATCCGATGTCAATAATCGATTCTATACCAGAGCTTCGAACGAAGTGACAAACTCACCCTATATTGGTGCCACCATGTTGTATCCACTTCTTATTGCTTAAAAGTCTTCTGAGGTGTATGTTGGAGTATATATATTGAGTATATTTCATCTTTCATAATTGCTTATGGCGTCTAAAGATTATTTTATTTAATGCTCACAAAAGCAGTGAAAACCACAAGACATTTTTGGTAAACCTACTATTATTATTACTGTACTAGTTCCATCAAAACTACGGCAATGATAAGGATAATTATTATTATATCATTGAATTTCTGAAATTCAATTAACCCATACATTTAGTATTAATAATTTGTAAATTAATAATCATTATAATGATTATTAATTTATTATGTTAATACTAAATGTATGGATTAATTGAATTTCAGTATTTTAATCCTTAAAATCATATTCACATTTGACCCCAAACTACATCTAACTGCTTCGCATGGTCATAATTTATCTAGAAGATATCAAAAGTGGTGTTGTTTGAATTAAACATGTGAAGGGGGTGGGGGGACTTTGGCTGAGTAGCCAAAAAGGAAACTACTAGATGCGTCAAACTCAATATCATTTAACGCAAACAAAATTGTATAAATAGTCCTTGTAGAGTTGTTTACATTAGAAACGATGATAACCAACATGAGAAACTGACATTAAGTTCTCAAACGAGTTACGTAAGAAGAATGTGAGAGGGCCCCAACTTTTCTAAGCCACCGCCGATTAATATAAGCCCGTTTACTTGCGAAATAAAGGTTATATGCTACCATTTTGCCATCAGGTAATATTACGTCACTAATCTACCTCCAAAATGGGGAGATTTAGCTTTTGCGCAACTCATAGGTCACCGCTAATCCCATCCTAGAGGGTATCGCCCTTTCACCTTTCCGTGTATATGAATGGTCATCCACCGGCTCAAACTCTGCCATATCGCATGCATGAATGTGTTTGCTCAACTCATCGCCCGTGAACAGACGCCGTATTCGATTATTTAAAGGTGACCAGATCGCATACTAAAGCTTAACTTTTAGTTGAGGTCTGTTGCCAGAGAGTCGCAGCTATACAGATGGTGAAAAAAGTAAGTGTAATCGAATGTATAAATGTGTATATATATTATTTATATATATATATATATATATATATATATATATATATATATATATATATATATATATATATATATATATATATATATATATATATATACATATATATAGATATATATATATATATATATATATATATATATATAAATATATATATATATATATATATATATCCTATTATCCTGAATGCGGAAATGTTGTCGTACTATTCCTTATTTTTCGTTCGGCCAGTTTCCTGAATGGGTTTATTCACTCAGAGTGCTTAGAGGTTGGCTACGGAGGGGTTGGAATGAACTTTGCCACAAGCGACCCAAAAGAAGTTAGATAACAAAAATATGAAAATAAAGTATTAATGAACACTAAATAAGAATATATATATATATATATATATATATATATATATAAATAATGTCCTTTGATAGATAAATTAATAAGCGAGTCTCGGATATCTCACTTAGCTTGAAAATTACTATTCACAATACAAATCCCTATACACTTGTGAAAGGGAAGGGTTCCCTTGAAACCTGATGAGTCGCGTGGCGTTGGTGAGTGCAGGTAGTGAGATAAGGGATGGAGACGAAGAGGTAGGTTTTCCAGGGACCGACCTGATCCCACAATTCCGTCACGATTCTGCATGAAGAAGGCGGTGACGGGAGCTTCTTGTTACAGAGGGCCCCACGCTTGTGAACTCCGAGGAATCTTGGGTGCCTCTGTGAGGGTAGTTTTTGGGTGCGTGACCTATCGTCGCGTAGAATCACGGAGAAAAGCCGAGATTAAGTTTTCTCACTTAGGAAACCAGAGTGAAGATGTCTGTAGCTTCTGCTCCGATACGTGAGTAAGAGCTTGGGTCCGCACTGCCTTGCAGACCAACGGGATTAGGAGCCTCCCTAACTGGGACAGATCTCCTCTCTGAAGACTTGATGCTTCGACGAATTACCACTACACCAATAGATGTCAATTCCTGCCCCACTAGACGCTGTGCAAGCTCTACTACTGAAGGTTAAAAGAATTCATCTTTTATACTCTAAACTTCCGGCAACTATGATAGGCGAAGATGGGCTCCCATTTATCGATAAACAGTCCGGGAAGGAACTCGGTGGTAGCTGAAATAGCCGACGGTTTCTTCCGGCTGAAGACCACCAGATATTGGGCCGGAAGGGAAAGGGTTGATAAGCGGCCTGCCCGGAAGGGAAGTGGGCAAAACTTGGTAGCATTATGCTATTCTACTACATCCCTACTCATCCCGAGGGGACATTATTCTGAAGTGGAACGAGGGATAATGTCACAAGATATAACCTATTTCGCAACAAGGTCTTAGAAATTACAGTTATAACTAGATATACGTAAAAAAACTAAATAGAACATACATATATACACAAGAACAAAAAAGTGAAAATGGCCCGACAGTTCCGATTAGTCGCCACAGCTAGGACCTTCGTCTATTGGATTGCGTGATAAATTATCAGCAATGACGTTATCCGTTCCTTTTACGTAATATACATTGTATTAGTATTCTGACAATAAAAGAGACCATCTCATAGGTCTGCCATTCTGAGTTTTAAAATTTTTTAAGTAGGCTAGTGGCCTATGGCCCATTTTAACAGTAAAAGGTCTACCAATCAAGTACATCCTAAATTTTTGAATGCCATAAATGATTGATAAAGTTTCAGGTTCTATAGTAGCATATGCTCTTTCGCGAACCAACAGTTTTCGGCTCGCGTATGCCACTGTAAATGGGGTTCTTTCTTCCTCATATTGTAATAAAACGCACCAAATGCCAAGATTAGAGGCATTAGGCTGAATGCCAAAATTTTACTGGGGATTGGGCAAACGGAAAATAGGAGCGGAGACCAATTATTTCTTTAGCTCGCCGAAATTCGCATTCGCGGCAGAGTTCCATAGGATGTGGTCTGGTGCAGCCTTTTTAAGAAGGATCTTTAACGGGTGACGCTTTGGAAGCAAATTAGGGGATAAACCACCGACAGAAGGAGAAGGAGCCAAGAAATGAACGAAGCTGTTTCTTGGTTTTAGGAAGTGGCATGCCTTCTATTGCCTTAACTTTGTCCTTTGGGGGCCTAATTATCCCTCTCCTACTTTGAACCCTAAATAAGAGATAGTTCTATGAGCAAAGTGGCACTTGGGCGGCTTGATTGTCAATCTGTGGATCCTAAGCCGGTATAGGATTGGGTGGAGGGATTAAAGGTGCTCCTCTCAGATGCGTGTGGCAACTTATACGTTGTCAAAGTAGAAAGAGACATTGCTTAACCCATCTACAATTTTTTACATTACCCGTTTATAGTTACTGCAGGCAGTGACAAAACGAAAAGGGAGACGCGTGAATTCCATTAACCCTTTTTCGGTGGAAAATGCGGTAAACTTCCTCACGGATTTTGAAGCGTAATTTGATAGGAGGCTTTGCACAAGTCTATTTAAGAAATGTACTTGGCCTTCTCAAATAAGTGCAGATTCTGGTCGATAAAAGATATTGGTTCGGCATCGAATACCGTGACAGCATTTAACTTTCTAAAATCTATGCACATACTTAAAGATTGATTGGAAGAGGGTAAGGTTTACTCCTAATTAGCTCCGTCGTCGTGAGAGAGATGTCATGCTCAAATTGGGAAGAGCATCCTGGAGACTCAGAGATTACGTCTGGGTATTCCTTCAGCAGCGAGACAATCTGAGATGTCTCCATGGAACCGAGGTGAGGATTCACGTCTACTGCGGTGGCCAGGTCTTCATGGAAAAAAAAGAAAGGAAGGCATTTCAGGCAAAGGATAATCTTTATTTTCCTTGACGCATATTGTCTGAACAATATTTAATGGGTCCCGAGGGAAGGATGCTTCCATTGTCCTTTCTTCGTTGAAGACAACAATATTGTTAACACAAGCTCGCCGGTAATATCTTTTTAACATGTTGATGTGGAACAACCTATTGCCAGATGACTTCTGATTAACAAAATCCACGGGCCCTCTAGCTTCTATGACCGGGAACAGTCCTTTCCATTTGGATAGGAGTTTGTTGTCCGAGGGGAGTAAAAGCAGAACTTCATCGCCTGGTTTTAATTTTCGTGCCTTAGATATAGCATCAAAATACGTTCGATACTTCTCTAGATTGATCTTAGAATTTCTCACGGCAACCTTCGAGCATTTTTCTAGCCTATCACTCAAGTCCAGAACATACGAGTAGGAGGTTTTTAGTTCCTTGTCCAATCGAGAGTTCGTGAGGAGCTCCTTGAGGATGCTCAGTGGACCTCGGATTTTGCGACCATAGAGAAGCTCGAATCGGGAGAATCCCAGAGTTCGGTGGGGAATCTCTCTACACGCAAACAAAGCTACTGGCAGGTACCACTGCCATTCCTGGGGCTGGTCGTGGCACAGCTTTTTAAGCACTCTTTTCAAGGTAGCGTTTAACTTCTCGCACATACCGTTTGCAGAGGGGATAAAGGGCGTGGTGAAAATGGGCCTTTTTTGGAGCAACTTACTCACATGCTCCATCAATTCGGACGTAAATTGACGGCCCCTGTCAGAGAGAACTTCTTTAGGGATCCCTACCCGTGAAAAAATAGAGATAAATGCCTCAGCACACGAGATGCTATCAATTTTTTTAAGAGCAATTGCTTTGGCGAACCGGGTAGCCCAATCGCCGAGGGTGAGAACGTATGAGTGTCCCTCGGTGGAAGGGGGATGTATCAGTCCAATAAGATCGATGGCAACCCTGAAGAATGGTTCTGATATAACTGGAGTCTTCTGAAGGGGGGCAGGTTGTACTCGTCTTTTGGCAGTGACCTTTTTACCTATATCACAGGTCCTGCAAAACTCTGCGATTTCTATGGCTGCACCAGGCCAAAAAATACTTAAATACGCGTTGCGGGTTCTTATTATGGTTTTCTTGTCCTTCAAACACACCTTCGTGTGCTATTTGTAAAATTTTCGCAACGTAGGCCCTAGGCACGCAAAGGGCCTTGAATGGGAAGTCTACTGGATCCGGGGAAGTACGAAATAGCAAAGCGTCCTCTATCACATATCTCACTTTTCGGTTACCACGAACCGATTTTGCCCACCAAAAATGCACAAAAATTAATCGGGGCAGGTACGACGTCAGTTCACCTCGTAAAATAGCGGCATTTTACGTGACAACGGACCACTGGGAATTTATTAGGCCTTCTCAAGAAATAGTGTACGACAGCGAATTTCTTATGTTGTGGGTCCACGGGGGAAAGCAGCTTATCCGACACCACTATACACGTACACCCTGTATCTCTCACCAGAGTGGATACTCTACATCCATTAATGGATTCGGACTCAAATTTGAGCCCACCAGATGAACTGCTATCAAAAAGAAAGTTCACCTGTTGCAACTGAGAGGTCGACGAAGATGGCAGAGGCGCAGGCGCGGTAGGCTGTTCGGCAGCGAGAGTTGCGGAGACTCGGTGGACCTGTTGTCCAAAAGCAAAGCGAAAGCGGGAGTTTTGTGGAGACAGAGATTTATAGTGACGAGGGGTTGCACAAGATAAACATACAATGGGGTTACTCCGGTAGGGGTTACTCGACGGGGCATTAAAAATTGGGGTTTTAACTTCTTCTTGTTTCTTATGGTGGTTACCTTTGGTTTTAAAGGGGCCTGGGAGTTTTATTAAATGAGGGGGTTTTCTCGGTTGTGATTGTCCTTGGTTCTTAAGGGACGGAGGAGTGCTCTTCTTTTGTTCCTTAGGATACAACCGATTATTTGTGGCGTAGAGATCCGCTTCTTCAAGGCACTCGTTAAAGTAAGAGGCACGTAAATCTTGCACAAATTGACGGATTTTCGCTTGATCTTTACTTTTAACTCACGCTCGTGTTGACGAATTTTCTCCCTATCTTCTCTTTATTCTTCTCTTCGCCTCTTTCCTTTTTGTCTTCGTTGTTCTTCTCTTTTTACCTTACGTTCATTCCTTTGTTCGTTCTGAACTTATTCGATCAATTCCTTGCCCGAAATACCCCAAACTTGTCCGTGTTTATGAAACATCTCAAATGAGGAGGAAGACATCTTGAATACGCTGTCGGATCCGATGATTCACGAAAGAGCCTTACGACCTAAACCAGATTATACGGCAATGCCAAAAAATATATAAAATAATTAAAAAAATAAAGAAAATACAAATAGTTACTATGCTGGGTGAGATGCTGACAGCACAGGTTATCGAGGGTGACCTAACCCTTTTATATTGTATACCGACGATACAAAAAGAACAAAAATAAAAAAGACACAGGATCAATTCTTATTTCACCACAAAATTTAAAATGTCTTATTATTTGTTTTATCTAACCTTGGCTGCTTTACAATTGGAAAAGGTGATTTTCAAAATTGACGGGTTCAAAACAAACCGCACACCTAATGACACCACGATTAAATATTATATAATATATATACTATATGTCAAGGAATAGGCCGAGGGATAATTCCTGTTTTCCTCGATTCTTATATATATATATATATATATATATATATATATATATATATATATGGAAAAATATCCAAGACAAATTGGTGCGGTTAAGGTAATGGCAAAATTAGACAACTGCTCTGCTTCAGGTCCAGCAGGTGATCCTATCCTCCTTGAACTGGAAGACAACACTCAGGGATGACCCATCGATCAGCCCAAAAAAGCTGATTTCAAAGACACGCCTTTATGTCGTCTCGTTTACCGTCACAGAAAACTGTTATTATTAATATATTAACAGCGTTGACTGAGCCAAAACGCTCGAAAGATGGAAAAATATCCAAGACAAATTGGTGCGGTTAAGGTAATGGCAAAATTAGACAACTGCTCTGCTTCAGGTCCAGCAGGTGATCCTATCCTCCTTGAACTGGAAGACAACACTTAGGGATGACCCATCCATCAGCCCAAAAAAGCTGATTTCAAAGACACGCCTTTATGTCGTCTCGTTTACCGTCACAGAAAACTGTTATTATTAATATATTAACAGCGTTGACTGAGCCAAAACGCTCGAAAGATGGAAAAATATCCAAGACAAATTGGTGCGGTTAAGGTAATGGCAAAATTAGACAACTGCTCTGCTTCAGGTCCAGCAGGTGATCCTATCCTCCTTGAACTGGAAGACAACACTTAGGGATGACCCATCCATCAGCCCAAAAAAGCTGATTTCAAAGACACGCCTTTATGTCGTCTCGTTTACCGTCACAGAAAACTGTTATTATTAATATATTAACAGCGTTGACTGAGCCAAAACGCTCGAAAGATGGAAAAATATCCAAGACAAATTGGTGCGGTTAAGGGAATGGCAAAATTAGACAACTGCTCTGCTTCAGGTCCAGCAGGTGATCCTATCCTCCTTGAACTGGAAGACAACACTTAGGGATGACCCATCGATCAGCCCAAAAAAGCTGATTTCAAAGACACGCCTTTATGTCGTCTCGTTTACCGTCACAGAAAACTGTTATTATTAATATATTAACAGCGTTGACTGAGCCAAAACGCTCGAAAGATGGAAAAATATCCAAGACAAATTGGTGCGGTTAAGGTAATGGCAAAATTAGACAACTGCTCTGCTTCAGGTCCAGCGGGTGATCCTATCCTCCTTGAACTGGAAGACAACACTTAGGGATGACCCATCCATCAGCCCAAAAAAGCTGATTTCAAAGACACGCCTTTATGTCGTCTCGTTTACCGTCACAGAAAACTGTTATTATTAATATATTAACAGCGTTGACTGAGCCAAAACGCTCGAAAGATGGAAAAATATCCAAGACAAATTGGTGCGGTTAAGGTAATGGCAAAATTAGACAACTGCTCTGCTTCAGGTCCAGCAGGTGATCCTATCCTCCTTGAACTGGAAGACAACACTTAGGGATGACCCATCCATCAGCCCAAAAAAGCTGATTTCAAAGACACGCCTTTATGTCGTCTCGTTTACCGTCACAGAAAACTATTATTATTAATATATTAACAGCGTTGTCTTCCAGTTCAAGGAGGATAGGATCACCTGCTGGACCTGAAGCAGAGCAGTTGTCTAATTTTGCTATTACCTTAACCGCACCAATTTGTCTTGGATATTTTTCCATCTTTCGAGCGTTTTGGCTCAGTCAACGCTGTTAATATATTAATAATAACAGTTTTCTGTGACGGTAAACGAGACGACATAAAGGCGTGTCTTTGAAATCAGCTTTTTTGGGCTGATGGATGGGTCATCCCTAAGTGTTGTCTTCCAGTTCAAGGAGGATAGGATCACCTGCTGGACCTGAAGCAGAGCAGTTGTCTAATTTTGCCATTACCTTAACCGCACCAATTTGTCTTGGATATTTTTCCATCTTTCGAGCGTTTTGGCTCAGTCAACACTGTTAATATATTAATAATAACAGTTTTCTGTGACGGTAAACGAGACGACATAAAGGCGTGTCTTTGAAATCAGCTTTTTTGGGCTGATGGATGGGTCATCCCTAAGTGTTGTCTTCCAGTTCAAGGAGGATAGGATCACCTGCTGGACCTGAAGCAGAGCAGTTGTCTAATTTTGCCATTACCTTAACCGCACCAATTTGTCTTGGATATTTTTCCATCTTTCGAGCGTTTTGGCTCAGTCAACGCTGTTAATATATTAATAATAACAGTTTTCTGTGACGGTAAACGAGACGACATAAAGGCGTGTCTTTGAAATCAGCTTTTTTGGGCTGATGGATGGGTCATCCCTAAGTGTTGTCTTCCAGTTCAAGGAGGATAGGATCACCTGCTGGACCTGAAGCAGAGCAGTTGTCTAATTTTGCCATTACCTTAACCGCACCAATTTGTCTTGGATATTTTTCCATCTTTCGAGCGTTTTGGCTCAGTCAACGCTGTTAATATATTAATAATAACAGTTTTCTGTGACGGTAAACGAGACGACATAAAGGCGTGTCTTTGAAATCAGCTTTTTTGGGCTGATCGATGGGTCATCCCTAAGTGTTGTCTTCCAGTTCAAGGAGGATAGGATCACCTGCTGGACCTGAAGCAGAGCAGTTGTCTAATTTTGCCATTACCTTAACCGCACCAATTTGTCTTGGATATTTTTCCATCTTTCGAGCGTTTTGGCTCAGTCAACGCTGTTAATATATTAATAATAACAGTTTTCTGTGACGGTAAACGAGACGACATAAAGGCGTGTCTTTGAAATCAGCTTTTTTGGGCTGATGGATGGGTCATCCCTAAGTGTTGTCTTCCAGTTCAAGGAGGATAGGATCACCTGCTGGACCTGAAGCAGAGCAGTTGTCTAATTTTGCCATTCCCTTAACCGCACCAATTTGTCTTGGATATTTTTCCATCTTTCGAGCGTTTTGGCTCAGTCAACGCTATTAATATATTAATAATAACAGTTTTCTGTGACGGTAAACGAGACGACATAAAGGCGTGTCTTTGAAATCAGCTTTTTTGGGCTGATGGATGGGTCATCCCTAAGTGTTGTCTTCCAGTTCAAGGAGGATAGGATCACCTGCTGGACCTGAAGCAGAGCAGTTGTCTAATTTTGCCATTACCATATATATATATATATATATATATATATATATATATATATATATATATATATATATATATATATATATATATATATATATTGTGATAGAACGGTTTGAGGCCGCTTAATTTCAACCGTTATCACATGTTGTTTAAAAACACGAGGCTACCCACGTGCATCTTTGCCTTCAAGCCGGGCGCATTATAGCCGCCACCTGAGTCAATGTTTAAACAAGGAGGTTTATCTCCCCCGTTTCGCCCCATGAGCTGACCTCACCAGATTCAGTTAGGCTTATGGGCAGATAAGGTATTGTTCTCAGGCGCGGCTGTGCATTCCCTCGAAGCCCCCACTCCATTGTCCCCTACGCCAAGGGGATGTCCCGACTATTTATATGGAAACTTTACTACTAAAGACAGATTCGAGATCCAGATTTTCTTCGCGAAACATCACTACGATCCACTCTCCCCTTGTGCGCCAAGGGCCTTCGACCTCGAGATCCACCATCCCTTGTCCAGAAGAAGGACAATATCCCTTGAGTGCCAAGTTTCGAGCCTTCGTGACGTCAAGTCCACAAGGCTTCCCCTGTTGTTTAGAAAGATAACAACGATAGAACAGCCATTGTTCTTTCGAGCCTGTAGACAAGAAACGGTTCTCACCCCCCACCCCCCCTTCCCGTTGTTAAGAAGAGAACAACGTAGAACAGCCATTGTTCTTCCAGCCCGTTCACCAAGAAACGGTTGTCACCCTTCCCCCTTGTTTTTCAGAAGAAAACAACATTAGAACAGCCATTGTTCTCGAGCCCGTAAACAAGAGACGGTTGTTCACTTCCCCCCCTCCTGTTGTTCAGGGGAGAACAACGTAGAACAGCCATTGTTTTTCCAGCTTGTTCGTCAAGAAACGGTTCTCATTCCGAAGACGCCACGTCACGGATCATTTAATTCCCCCCCTTCGGCTGGAACTCGCCAGCGGACGGAAAATTCCTTCCCGTCGCCTTCCTCTGCACAACAAGTGTAATTACGTAAGCTGAACGTTACGTTTGAGTATTTAACCCTTTTGTCAACCCTATCCTGTGCTTTAAATGGTTTAGCTAACCATCCCATCCCTTTAATTTATATTTTTTTTACCTTTTTAAATCTCTCTTAATCCTCGGATTAGCTAGATTTCCCACGACCCTTTCGAATTCTCTGTTTATGTCAATATTTTCCGTTTTGTGTGTTGCTGATAGTTTTTATTAATAAAACTCTATTTAATTAATGATAGCCATATTATTATCCTTGAGCTCAGTTCCACTTCTTAAGCATATCTAAGATAAATAATATCGGTCAACCCAGACAACCACGCACTCTAAAGATAATTAAATAAGTTTCCTCAACGAATAGTCATATATGGTATATCGTCGAGAGTCCATTCTACGACATATATATATATATATATATATATATATATATATATATATATATATATATATATATATATATATATATTTATATATATATATATATATATATATAGCAGGAATATGAAGACCCAGGTGATTACACTAATCATTTATTGGCCGGATGTTTCGGACCTTTACTAGGACCATCTTTAGCAACTATGTCAACTAATGAGAAGGGAAAGGGACATTAATTGAGAACAGTTAGAAAAATGCATTAATTAATGGCTAAAAAAGCAGATAAGGGCAAGTTAAAATAATAAAATTGACAATTATTAAAATTAAAGTAAAAAAACCAATGACAATATATAGAATTACATAATACTACCCAGTGTGATTTTTAAAAATAATGAAAAGTGAAATTATAACATAAACTGACTTGAATATCACATATTAAAGGTTACTTAAGTAAACAAAAATAACCTATTATATTAAGTTGTAAAAAAAAAAAAAACTCGAATACGAATCAGAATGAACAAAGTGACTAACCTTTATCGTGGGAGTTGAGAAATCACCTAACTAAATAAATAAAACTACTAAAGAAATTTGCTCGGTTGGTCGGTTGGCTAGTTAATCTATTGAAGTGTTGGTTGGTTATATTGTGAATAGTTTAATTGAGGAGGAGTAATTATTTAGGTTTGGATTTATTTTATTGATATACAGTGACTCTAAGATTTTCCAATCGAGAGAAGTTAAGGCTGAACATAATATAGTAAATGAATTAGAATTAAGAGGATGATGGTGATACTCAGAATGTTGCCTGATGGAAGAGGCTTCAGCTTTAGAAATGGGAATACAAGTCCTATGAGAAAAACCCAAGTGCTTCGCGATCCTTCATTTGAGTTGTAACCCAGTTTGGCCTACATAACGACTGCGGCAGGTCGTACATGTATAATTGTAAATTATACAGGATCACAAGCCAAAAAGATTGGCTGCTTATGGAGAAAAAAGGAATTTAACGATACAGGGTCGGAATTTATACAAATGAATTGGCATTGAGGAAAATAGTTGTTGAGGGTAGAGAGAAGGAGTTTGTTAAACTCTGATGTTAAATGCTCTAGAAAGGGTAGTCTAATGAAAACCTTCTGTTTAGAAACAGTAGTGAGTAAGGGTCGAGGATAATATATTTTGGAGAGAAATTTGGACACTAACTGGTCGAAGATGAAATCGGGGTAAAAATTAAATTCGAAGAATTCCTTTAAATAAGTCAGTTCTCCATGAAAGGATATCCAGTTCGAGCATTTATGGTAGGCTCTAAAAATTCGGCTTTTAATAATGGATAAATTAAACTGACTGGGAGAGCTACTAAAAGAATGTGTACCTAACCTAGTGGTGGTAGGTTTCCTGCAGAATTGACTTATTTAAATAATTTCTTCAAATTTAAGTATTATTTGTTTCTAAGAGTCATTTTTGTGTAAGTTAAAACTATCCTCAAATACCTTACGCACCATATATATATATATATATATATATATATATATATATATATATATATATATATATATATATTTGTGTATGTGTGTATGTCTAAGCATAATGAGTCTTTAATTTAATAATGTTTAAGACCAGAAAATGGATTTAACTTTTGGGCACGATTTGTCAATTTGAGGTCAAATATAATTGGATTTGACTATAGGAAATTTTATTGGTTGTAAAATAAGCCCATCGGATGTGACATTTGATAAAATGCTACATGATCAACGCAGATGGGCGTCAGAGTTATCTCGATGAATCAAAATATGTTGGATCTTATTAGACACATTACTTTAAGCATTTAGTTCATTACATCCAAATGATTCTAATCAAATATAACATCAATTTAAAGTTTATAAATTGGTATCAATGGACAATTTTGACTTTTATCCTTTAATTTAGTATAACTCCTTGACATTAGCTTTACTACTTAGTTCATTTATATAAGCCATAAATATTATTTTGATCCTAATAAAGTACCATTATATCAAATTTCACATCTTAAAAAGTTACAAATATTTTTATTAATCAATTGAATTCGAAATATAAAAAAAGATGAAAGAATTGGCCGTAAATTAATTTCTAGCGTATTGTCATGAATTGAACAATGAAAGGAGTAGAGGACACTTGCACTTATATATTCAGTAAAGTCAGACACCACTTGGTGATGAGGAAAAGTGAAGGTAAAGAATATTTTCTAATGAGCCTCCATATTAATTGCGTTGTGTGAGTCGAAAATGAAAGGAAATGAGTTTCTTTAAAGTGCGATCGGTTGTTATTCGGAGTAGTATGGGCGAACTTCTGCTATTAAGTAAGAGGGAGAATAAAATATTACTTGGATAGAAATGTGTGAGCCTCGTAATTATGGCGGTGTACGGTAGGTGTGTTCATGAGCCCTGTCACAGGTGAAGTTTAGACAGTGAGGTTAAGAAATAGCTTTTCATTGTTGAGCCAAACAATCGAAATAGTTCAAATAAAAAGAGCCAATCTCCCACCTAAATATTCGCACACTTTTTCAGCTTTGTAAAGCAAGTGGTGAGGTGAGTAAAATTGAATGTGGGTTGAAGGTAGAAGTAAAAAGTTGGACAGATGAAACTTCATTTACGTGAGGGGTAAAGTCTGACAAGGAGAACAATCTCCTTAACCTCCTTCTTTGAGGAAAGTTGTTACTGAATTATAATTAAAAGTGAAAATCAACGTGTTAAAGATGGAGAAAATTAAAATGTGGGCAAAATATTTCACCGCAATACATCTCGTGCATTAGAACCTGTATGACAGTGTTAAGTTGAAAAACAGCTGAAAGTTGAGGCGAGATACTTGAAACTACTATTTTACTTAGAATAAAGCTTTGTTCTCACATTGGTTTTTGACCCTCGTGATTAAATAGACAACTAAACTTAAAGTTCAATTTTAAGTAAAAATAAGCTAGAGCACCTTACTTTTTTACAAATAGATTATAGATATATTTGTTTTTTGGGGCTATAAATCTTTTGCCCAGGAGTAGAGTATATTGATGTTTCAGTTACAAGTTATATATCAATTATAAATGAGTTTATTAAATCGATGAGGTTACTTACAAGTGATTTGCGAAGTAAACAGAAATCAGTGCCAAGTATTTACTCTACATTTTGATTCATTAAAAAACGAGTACAAAATCGAGATTAATTATAATCATTCATAATTTTTTAAATTGAGGAATTCTTACTATATTTATGGAACTCTCATAAACCAAGTATCAATATCGTATTTATTTCAGAAAAGGCTAAACAAACAAAAGTATTACCAAATGATGCTTATAGGAGATATGAAAAGGATGTGGTGAAGTTGGAGTAGGTATGAGAAGTGGCGAAGGCAGTTTTTGTCTATGCAGGTGTGCACTTCTTATCTGACTTTAGAAGTGCAAGTGAACATTTCCTTTCTGGGTATTCCTTAAGACACCAGCCAACACCTCCGAACGAGTTCTGCCCTCGCTCTTGTTTACAAGTTCCAAGTAATGATGGAGAGGGGAAGGGAATGGAAGGCACAAAGCGTGAGTTGCCGTCAGAGAAGGTTGCTAGAGGGGTTATGAAGAAGGGTGGATTTTCAATTACTAAGACTAAAAATTGGCTGAGGTTTAGGACCTATCATTTTTTGTGAAGGATTTACTATCGAGCTTCTTTTTTGAAGAGGTTTTTTAACCGATATTTAATTTTGGAAGAAGTTTTAATTCTTGATCTTCACTTTTCGAATGTTTTTTACCACAGAAGTAGAGAAAAGGAAGAAAGTAAATGGCCACAGAAGTTAAAGGATGAAAAAGAATAGGATAAGAAAACAAGGAAAAGAAAGAAATAGAAGGAGAAAAAAAGGAAAAACAGAAAAGGATGTTAAAAAGAAAAACCAGGATAATGAAAAAGAAGAATGAAATTCAACAAAGGAAAGAAGAAAAATAAAATTAAATTAAAGAAGAAAGGAAAAGAGAATAATAAAATAAAAACAAGTTAGAGTAAGAAAAAGAAAGAACAAGAAAAATCAGAGGAAGAAATCAATAAAGAAAAGGAAGATGGGAAAAGAAAACTAAGAAAAGAAATATACGATGCAAAAAATAAAAGAAAAAAAGACGAAGCAAACAGGATAAAAGGGAGGAAAGGAGGAATGAAAAGAGAAGTTAGATAAAAAATTTAAAAACTAAAGGAATACAAGGAAGGACAAAGAAAAGGAAGTAGAGATAAAAGGAAAAGTAGAAGAAGAATTAGGGAAAGAAACTACAGGGAAATCGAGAACGATATTCTTCAAAGGCAAAAATAAATGTTACCTTAATTTAATGAAAAATGACTAATTCACTTCTAAATTTCTCCGCTCCCACTACTTTACTTCTACTTTTATAAACACAATTTCTCACTATTCATTTCAGAGTAATTCGAGATCCACAAAACCGTCACTCAACGCGCACATTTCCTCCTCGCTTTTGTTACATGTTGTAAAGTAAACGGCTCATCCTCACGCACACTCTTTACATCACCTCACCCTTAGGCACACTCTAATCATTACCTTATGCCCACTCTTATCATTACTTTTCCCTCACTCTTATCATCGCCTCGCCCTCACTTTTATCATCACCTAACACTCACGCAGTCTCATCATCGCATTGTCATGCACACACTAGATCAATATCCACCTACACCTCCCACAGTCTCAATATTCACTCCTTACATTTTGGGTTCAATATATGGGTGATGATCGGGTGATTATCAGGACACTTATGTGAATCCCCTCTGTGATATGCATTATACAGTGCGAATACAACCATAACAAAAAGAAACTTTCACCCAATTCTTCTCCACTCGCAAATCTGTCATCTTTGCTAGTCATACTCGTCTCATTTTCCCTCAAATATATTATATATCGTAATATACCCCCATCCCACCAATTAAGGCTAGTATGTAGTTTAATCCGCTCAAATTACAACCGACTAGATTAATGGTATTATTATATAGAAGAACGGTTTATTAGCCTAACGTTCCCGTATAAACCACGGTTGTGGTTATATTTCATTCAACTTCTCCGACGTGCAGTTGACAGTGAATGAGTTTTTTACTTCCAAACAAGAGGGATATTAGGAAAAACAAAGCAAACTACCTTTTAATGTATAAACTCCATAATGAACAGGGTGTCGCAAAAGTCTCTAGACATAGTTAAACTACTACTGCTTGTGCATTTCTTTTAAATATCATATTCCGCTAAGCATTGATTGTCATTGTAAATGGAGGCCCTCGTCCAAGTACATTCAGGGGCACGATTGCAGCATTCAAAATATGGATGATTTTCTCCTTTTCCATTTGTGAGTAATCAGAATCATAGCCTTACAAACGATCGCGGAATTAGGTGGGCTTTAAAGTAATGTTTTAGACAAACTCCGCTGTAAAGTTCCCTTGCACAGCTTACGAGTCATTGAATAATGGAAATATGCGAGATTATATTTAAAATAGGTCCAGAATTTCAGTAAAGAAAAGGTAATGGAGAATGAAAGGCAAATGAGTTCTTATGCTAAACCTTATGACTTCCCAAAGATATAAAGCCTTTTAGTTATTTTGAAATGGGTATTTTTGCTCGATAAAAAAATGTCCATCTCTGATAGATTAAAATATGGGTATTTTCCTTCATAACAAATGGCCATCTTTGCTAGATTAAGAGAATGGGTATCTTTGAAAGCTTAAAATATGCCATCTTTACTAAATTAAAAGAAATGAGGATCTTTGATATCTTTAAAAAATCAAGCTATTTTATAGATTAAATGTTCATCTTTGTTAGATTCATAAACTGGGTATCTTTGATAGCTTTTAAAAAAATGACCATCTTTACTAGTTTAAAATTTGGTATCTTTAAAAGCTTAAAAATACCATCTTTGCTATATTTGGGAGGGGGGGGGGGGTTAGGGCAACTTTGAGATCTTTACAAAGTTCCAATCTATGATAAATAAATAATGGCCATCTATGCTAGAAGAAAAAATGGGGATCCTTACTAAATAAAAATATGTTCATATTTTTTCATTCTAATCTTAAACATATTTTCTGAGATGCTTTTAACGAAGCAAATTTTGTCCGAATCAGTAATTTACTAGAAGGAACATTTTCGACCTAAGGTAGTGTTTGAAAGGTATCTTTATTAAGGGCTAGAATAAAAATGTGTTCACTCTATATAAAAAATGGCATGATTAATTTAGTTTTTTAAAACAGTTAGTGAAGTTAGTGTAATTGAAAATGTGTGAAATCGAAATAACACAAATAAATATGAGACACAACTTGAAGTGGTAACAGTGGGAATAATTTAATATAGTAAGCACTAGATACATGTAACCAAACGATATCCCAAAGAGATAGAAAGAAAGAGAGAATTTAAAAAATATACAATGTGTCCCTAAAATATGGATACATAGGAAATATCATTAATTATAACTAACTATATTATTAGTACTACATATTAAATATGAGTTTTTCGACAAAAGAAAGGATTGAACCGGTACTTCTCGGCGGATGTGAAGGATGGTCATGTCAAAAAGGAATAGATGATTTTAATGCCTCTAAACCCAGAAGGACCCCAATTGGCTTTCTTACCATGAGGAAGTTGGTTGGTAAGTTTAGAGAAACAAGCAGTGTCATATACAAACCCCCTTCTGGAGGACCGACTGTATATGGTGAAACTAAAAATAACTGTCATGGCTAACTAAGTTTTACGCTTACCCCCAAAACTCAATTCAAAGGATATCCATGGAAAAGGTCTTTTTTCTAAACAACCATAAGTCATGTCTTCAAAAAGAAAATTTTCAGCCGTGCAAATTGCAAATCGTGCATTACTTAAAAGAGGATAACTTGAGATGTGTGAATGGTTTTGCAATCAAGTGAATGAAAACAACCGTTTCTTCGAAAAGTGTGTGTTGTTCAGTAAGGAATCTTTGTTTAAGGTGAATGGTGAGATTATTCGATAGAATGTTCATTCTTGGTTGCAAAACAAGCCTCATTGGATGAACCATTCCACATAACAAGGAGCCGAAAAAATAATAGCTGTGGTCTGGTTTGTTCAAAGCGCACGTGTTAGGGTCATTTTTCTTCGATAATCATGTAACTGATGAGAATTACATCACCATGTTGATAAATTAGGTAATACCCTAACTTAAGGTGATTGATGAAGGACTTCCTGAGTGGCTTTAACAGGATGGTGCCCTGTACATTTCGCCACATTAGTAAGAGATTGGCTGAATGACAATTTCTCTAACATGATTGAAACACTGTGTCATGTGGAATGGTCTCCTCGTTTATCAGACATTAATTCCCCGCCTTGACTTCTTTTTCTGAGCTAAAGGAGAAAGAAGGTTTATTTAATGTAAATTAAAGATACGCGACACATGAGTGAACAGCGCATCATAGACGAATGTGCTCAAATGGACATAAATTTGGACATAAATTCGGATTCATCGGGTTAATCTCGCAAAGCGCATCGAACTTTGCATCATAAATAGTAGAAATCTCATTGAATATATTATTTATTAATATTTCAATCAAAGAAAATGTAGTTTAATTTCTTTATTGGAAATATGCACTTTGTCCAGACATTTGGAACAATGTGGAGTATTCTTCAGCAATCCCGAGAGCATCCGCAAAATCACCGATATGGAGAACTTGATTAGAAAGCCCACTGATAGTAATCGAAGCCTTTGCCTGTCTCCGGGGGAAATAAGGAGCCACAATGAGCTAACGAGCTTGTCAGAAGAAAGTGAGAAAGTTTTCCTAATGAGATTAAAAAGGACTAAACACCTTTAGAAAGAGGAGAGATCAAAGAAGATCGGAATTCGATAGATTCCCTCGTTGGATTGCATCTTCAAGCGAGTGGAGATGGAATATTTGAAGTATGCGGGAGAAGAGGAATAGAAATGGGGGGAATTGGGGATATATAAGAAGATAAAGGGAACGAAGGAAATATCGGGAAATATTTTTTAAAAATAAATGCAAAAGGAAAAGAGATTGGTTAAAGATACTCCAAAGGGCAATATTACTATAGATGAGTAATTCTGAAATTGATCAACTAAAGATAAGACACCTCCTAAACTTGAAAAGTAATTAATATAAGTACTCTCAAAATTGACGCCAAAGTACTTAAATGGCCACAATAAGACTTTCTGAAATTTGACCAAATTATATGACATCCTATTTCAGAAAATTTGTAAAAGGATGTTTCTCAAATAATTAATTCGATGGGGGAAGTTCAAATATCTAGAAATAATTGTATAGACGAGTAACCATAGGGCTTGAACTGCTTGAGATTCGAGGGGATCAAAACTAATGAACTTATCGCCATCCTGCACCGAGGGCTGATCATCTTGCCGAGTTGGGAATACATAGTGATTACACAAAATCGCTAATAAACTTCAGATTTTAAGACATGTGGTTGTTCTCCAGCGTTGTTGTCTTTTATTAAAACGCTATTCACTTCATGTTATAACCGATAAAATGGATAGCCTCATAATCACCACTGTTAAATGCAGTCGCCAACTACCTTTAAAAATGGCACACTTCTCCCTTAAGCCATTGTTCATCCACCTGCAATCTAGTCGATTTCATCAACTTTCCAAGAGTTTAAAACCCAAGAAATCAACAGCGACAATTTAAATCTTAGGGGCTCGTGAAAAGGTTCAATTTAAAAAAAAAAATCCTCGACTGCTCTGGTTGCCTTAGCAAGTCTGACTCCCGCTTTGATAACAATTTCAGATTTTTTCATAAAGTGAATTTTAGCGAGAAAGTGTACAGAGTGACTCGTCTTGTTGATAATAGCTCGATCGTTTGTTCGTAAGTGGACCACTGGCCTTCTTCGTTAAAGACGGTACGGGACGAATCTTCACTCCTACGTAGAAAGTTTTTTGAGGTAAAATGGTTATTTTTTCTTTGTATTTGGACATTGACCCTCTGATCTCCTCCACATTTTTCTCTCTCACCACCTTTTTTACACAAGTGTCTTTTTGTTTTTCTATGATTTGTAACCATCCAGTGTGCGGTGAGATGTGTAAAAAATGAAAGAGACCCTTCGAATTACTCTTCGGGCCATCTCGAAGGGCCCAAAACCTGACCGTGGTAAAGTATTTGAACATATTTACGGAAACTTAAAAATTGCACTGGTATGACTTATTGACATCCAAAATGGATACTCTGCCATTTGTGCGAGGGAGGCCGATTGTAAAGCCTTAACTTCAAGCAAGGCAGTTGAATGCCTAAACACCATAAACGTAAAACCCCACACCCCCCCACAAATAAAAACTCACCGTAGTGTCATCTGCAGGTGCCTTGACTCTTAGTTCGGGAGCCACTCGGCAGAAGATATAAAAAACGAACTCGAAAGGAACCACCCTTGGGTGAAAGTTGAAGAGGTAATAAAATTTAAAACCTATACGCACGTATTCAAGGTTGTTTTCAAGGATACGGCGATGGCGCAAAAGGCTAAGGACCTCGGATTACTTTTATTTAGTGTGAGAGTCTGCCCATAGCAGATTGAAAGGAAAGGGTTTGTCGACTTGCAGTTGCTTTCGGTGCTATAAGTACGGCAAACACACCACTTCAAGCTGCCCTGAAAATAAAGAGCTCACTCTTTGCTCTATTTGTGCAGGTTGCAACCATTTTGTTGCGCGACTGCAAGAGTACCTCCCCAAAGTGTTTGAACTGCGAAGGCCCCCACCGGACTATGTCCATGGCATGCCCGATCAGAAAAACTGAAATCCAGAAACAAACCCAACTACGATGCGAGACGGAGGAAAAGAAGGTAAATTCGACCTACGCAAAAGTTGCCAAAACTGCGATTGCTGAGACGAACAACCAGAAAACTTTTCTCCACATTGAAAACGAACACTCCACCAAAATTATGTGCTGCATTTATTATGCAAACATAGCTAACATCACTCGCCCTGGAACTTTCGCAACCGAGGTCAACCGTATGCTCGTAAAGAACGGCTTTCAGGAGATGTGGTGCCCCGACAACCCTCCTTCAGAGGAGGTTATGCGTATAAGCGTAGCTCGTTAGTGCCCGGAACCGTGCAAAAAGGTACGGAGGCCCCAAAACACAGCCACCACACGCGACCCACGTCTAAACAAAAATGAACAAACTTCCGAAACAGAAAAACCAGCGCCGCTTACACCCCCCAAAATTGACACGAATACACTTAAAACTCATACCAAGTCACCGAACAAGGAAGCAGTGCGCCTAAAAGAGACCAGGTCTCCAAGATCGAGAAAACTTTCAAAAACACGTGGTCCCTGGTCAACCTCCTCATCTAGAGGCAGAGAGACCCAACTTAAATCCCATTCGAGAGGATTCAATCTTAAACTATATGCCCCCGAATTAGCCCCCTTCCCAACCGAAATCGATTCCCACGAAGTATCTGACGGTCTTAGGACCGGAAGATACAAGTGGGAATGCTCTGATGAGGTTCTGGAACGGCAGGTTGAGAAGGCTCTCTCACGAAATATGGTAAAATTGACCACCGACTGCTTTCACACAATCACGGACACCGAATACAGAAAAAAACGAAACGGCAGGGAGCGCACCCCGCCCATTACACCGCAAGGGGCTAAAGTGGATCGCGAATAAGCGTCCATAATCCCACACATAAAAAGACCCAAACATTACACAAAATGACTAATAGACTAACAATAATACAGATGAATGCCGATGGATGGGACGGAAAACGTTCCATCTATGGCAATATCTTGCGACAGAATGACCCTGACATCATACTTATTAACAAACCAGGAATGACCGCGAATAAAGAGATTAAAATATTTCAATACGACGTCATTAATAAAAATCATAGCCAGGAACGGTATGACGGCTGTGCAATAGCCGTCAAAAAAGGACTAATATATAAAAGAGTACCCGACTTAGATGAATCTCACCTTGCCATTGAAGTGGGCACTACCCTGGGGGGTCTGGTCGTGGCCACGAGGTATAAACCCCCAAGACGCGGCTATGTACACTTGCACAAACTTCTACAGATCTTCAGACATAGGAAAAACGTAATCTTTGCTGGAGATCTGAGGGCAATATGTACAGCATCAGGGTATATCTCCTACAACAATGCAGGTAGAAACATAAAAGTATTACTTGACAGACAATACATGACAAGGATTGGACCAGAATTCCCGAAATACATTGCAGGAAATGCAGCAACGAAACCTGATATTGTTTTATTGAATATCAGGTTTCCCTACAACTACTACATTGAACCGGGGCCCCATAATTCCGAGTGACCACCAGGCTATTAAAATTAAAGTAGGTGTAAATCCCATCCAAATTGCAATCCAAGGACGTAAAAGCTACAAGCAGGCAAACTGGGAAAGCTACAGAAATTATCTTCTAAATTATATCCCTGACTCTTTACTCGATGCCAATTTAGAAGAGATAGATAAAGAGCTGGATAAAATCACTGACCTCCTAATTAAATCCGATGAAAATTGTGTTCCCCATATTAAGTATAAAACCCTTTCAGCTCCCTATTGGACCCCTCCAATGAAAGCCCTGGCCAGGAATATAAGGATCTGCCCAATGTAGTAGCGCTGACAGGCCCCAACCACAATGCCCACAGAAGACTAAGAGAAATTAAAGACGAACTCCAGACACTAATTACGGACAAACAGATACTCACATGGGACAGACTAATAGAAAGACTCGACATTGAAAGAGACTCACACACCTTCTGGAAAACCGTTAAACGGTTAAAAGGAAGAGCTCCCCCCAAAATAATAACGCTTAGAAACGATGGTATAGAAATCGACGAGCCTGAAGAGATTGAGGAAATTTTTAGGATTTTCTGGTCCTCAATCTTCACAACCACCCCAGAAGAAAATGACAACTATGACCTCGAATTCGAGACTGACATAATCGAACAACTAAACGCACAAATACACAGAACCTCCCCTCATCATTGTGTATCGCAGGAAAGAGTCATGGAGGGCTATATGAGTGAAAATAACTGCCCAAGAGCTCTCCGTCGCACTAAAATCCTTTCGTCGAAGAGCACCGGATAGCACGGGACTGACCAGGGAGACTTTCATCAAGGCCCCGCCTAATGTTCCGAGTGGGCTTCTTAACATCATGAATGCCACTCTGAACACGGGCTACTTTCCCGATCAGTGGAATGTGGCCTAATATGATCTTTATTCCCAAATCAGGAAAGCCCCAGGACTGCTCTGCCAGCTTTCGGCCGATGACTCTCTTAGAATTTGCTGGCAAAGTCTTTGAGAAGATATTAGCCAACAGAGTCAACTCTTTTCTCGACCAAGCCAACCTGCATAACGAGCAACAGCACGGCTTCAGAAGGAAAAGAGGGACTGATACCCACATCGCGAAACTACAAGTCATCCAGAATAAGGCGGTTTTACTCATTACAAACACCCGAAGAAGAGAACACAAAAAACAGAGGGAGCTCCACGACTCGGTTGGATTATCTCCAATCAACGTGGCGCTCCACGAGAGAGCTAAGAGGATATGGCAAGCCATTGATACACGCTTGACCCCTGAATTCTCTCGTACACACCTAGACATTGAAGCCGACAGACAAATAAGACCTTTTAAAAGTAGTAAATTACAGTCTGACAGGGACGTGACTCCCCAATACACACTACAGAATTGACAATAGACGAGACTCAACCAGTGTAATGCGCAAGTTTTTTAGCAAAAATCTAACTTCACTATAAAACCAAAATTCCCTCAAATAATAAAAAAAAATTTTTTTTTAAATCAACCTAACATTTTAGGAAAAATATAAATTTTTTCAAATACCTAGAGCGGGGTTTAAAACCCCCAAATCCCACAAATCAATCATCACAAACAGAGCTACCCTTTCACCAGGGACCTTTTATTCTGTCTTCTACACATCAGCTATCCTTTAAACTCACTCCTTAACCACTTTACTCTCTTACTATTCTCTTTCTAATTCTACCTATATTTCATCTCTTATTATGTCCAATGTCCAGGCTCAATTTTAGCATTTTCTCCGTTTATGACGAGATACAGCCTTGGCCAAATGTATAAATAACCACTTATAGATTTATATATTCAACATATTTAATCTAACTTTTATAATTTATCATATTAATCATATATACACATGATAGTAATGTGTATTTTGCTAATATGTTTGGATAATTTGTTAATATATTTTAATTAGGTGAAAAGTGAACTCTACAACCCATACTACCATTTTGTCACAAGTTTTAGAGCCATCTATCCAGAAATTGCAACCCATACCGCCAAGAAATGAAGTTATATATCCAACTACAGCAAGAATTGGTTAGGGGAATTTGAGATTACTTCTTTTGAGTAGCTGCCACAGAGACCTCAGATTTAGATAAAATAATACATTTGAAGAGTGATAGTAATAGCAATAAGAAGTACCATAATTGCAAATAAGTCAAAACTGTCTAAAAAATTAAAAGATGACCCGGGTTAGATGTCAGAATTTTGAGAACAATTTGTGACACACAAGCTACAAAGAGTTATGCCTATAAATAAAGCAAAGGGAGTAAACTAAATATAAAAATATTTAAAAATAAATAATATATATAGTGATTTTATTTACAAATAATGCCTATCTACATTAGATGAATTATTCTAAGGTGAATAATAAAGAAAGTATACCAGATTTAAATCTAAATAACTCTTTAATAAATTGAGATACTTTGAATCTGTTTATTTTGTCTAATGAAGAAAATAATTTTACTTCAAACTGTAAATTAGATTTCAGGTAAACATCATATTATTCAAAGAGCAGGTATTTTAATTACACTTTACAAGAGCTAATTTGCGAAAAAGTTGGTCAATGAGACGAGGACATTTTTCATCCATAAGACAACGCTACTCGTTCATCGCTAGCATCCACTTTTTAGATTATGTAATCTAGCTGTTTTTATTATACAACTATAATTGTTTTTTATTTAAAATATATTTCTACGATATTACCTCATAAAGCATACGTCCGGAAGATGTCTTAGTTTTGGGGAATAGCTGACAAAAGATCAAAGCCTCTACATCGTCAAGAAATATTTCGAAAAGTAATTTTTACAGAGAGCATCTCCTACTAAATTAATATAAGGAAAACGCTGAAAAATAAAAGAAAGTGACATATAATCAATTTTAATAAAGGAAAACTAAAAGGAACGTAGACAACATTGAGCGTATTTTTCAACTATTAATAGAAAACCCTAAGGAATCCTCCAGCAGAAATGGTAAAGCACTTTCACAAATGTCAATTCTGCGAATGTTTCGTAAAGACTTGCAATTCTATCCATTTAAACACATTATTAAACAACAGCTTCCTTGAAGATTATTTTTCTCGTATTCTTGAATTTGTTCAATGTTTTTCCGGATGTTCAAGAAGATTCAATGAACAAATAGTTGTTGGAGATGATGTTGCATTCTATGTATTTAAAAGGTCAAGTTAACAGACAAAAATCCAGTCGCTATGCACTAAAAAAACAACTGCACGAAGATCATATGCACGAGAAGAGCATCAGTAGAGAAAAGTTGTCTTTGTTGGTATGACTGTGTGTGTGGGCCTTGGATCGTAAATTGCTCCAATTTTTATTAATGGGACCTTGCTGCTTATGGAGCCAGAGTTAATCACTTTTGATAGATTCAAGACTATGTTCCTGCTCACTTAACACTAATTATTAAGAATCGTTTCGAGAAAATATTCCAGTAGCGAATAATTGCAGTAAACTATTAGACCAAATGGGCTCCAAGAAGCCCTGATTTCCCCCATGTGATTTTTTTAATGTGATCATTTGAAGATTGCATATTTTTCAACACAATCTCTCAATTTAAATGACTTGAGGAATCGCACCACAAATGAAATAAACATCTTAAAGGAGAGACCAAATGTTATCAAAAGAGCGATCAGGGCGAAGAGAGATAGATGATCCTAGGTCTGTATAAATAGAAATGGTGGTCATGATGAATAAGGATAAAGATTTGCAATAAACAATAAAGAAAATGTTAATTATTATTAAGCATTAATTATTTTGAGATCCTTATGTTTTTATTATTAAATCAATATCAGAGACATTTTCTTCTTATTGAGTAAACTGCGTAAATAAGCTTTTCTATACCCTTTAATTCAAATAAATGCTGCTTAAATACTATCGTGTTTGCCTTCAAACTTATTTAAATTGAAAAGTAGAATTGTTTTCCACATTACACCAAATAAACAGATTCCAAATAATATTTGGTTAGGGCGGGGTTGTAAGAGAAGTGAGCGGGTAATGTAGAGCAAGGTAATGTCACGGTTAAATAAGCGACTAGATCTGACATCATGAAGCCCAAAATAGGTGAATTTCTTAGACAAACAACAATAATTGTTTATTTTTTATTTAAATTAACAGAAACAATAAAATTGTCCATTTAACCACAGAGATTTAGAAAATGTTTTGAAGTTAAATAGCTAGGTAACCAGAGATAGAATTAATTTGCAAAACGTTGTCGCAAGCTTGTTCCTTCAGATGTATCAGCCCAAGAATGTGTTACAAGTTTGTTTATTCCTTCAAGTTACATGGTTTCGCAAAAGTTCTATTACACTCGGATGGGGGGAGGTATCTTTTAAGAGGTTTACTTATGTGATAGAAAAAGTTCCGTCAAATAAACTTAAAGTTCATCTTTTCCTTTTTCCTTCACGTATAATTAAAACGTCTTTACCATTGTGTGCAAGTGTGTTGAGGTGAAAGTGAAAAAAATCGAGAACTCTCCTCACCTCCGCGCGGGCCATAAAATGTCCGCCATCGCCAAACGGCTTAACGTCAGCTGGATGACCGTCCACAGGCTTGCGGTGAGGCTCAAGAACGATAAAGACCTGAAAGATCGACATCATTCTAGGAAATCTCAAGATGTGAACTGTTTGACTGTGGGACAGGCCTTTGAATGTGCTCCGAAGCTCAAAATGAGTGTGTTTGCGAAAAAGAAGAACATATCCGTGGCCCGGTGTCCAGGGGTGTCAAGGAGGAGGACGGCAAGAGCTTGTGGTGCGTGGAAAGGCCTCTATTCAGACACCGTCTTCGACAACAACGTCGGAACGCCTTCTCAACGATTTAAAGAGTCATGGAAATCGAATGCTTATTTGTTCTGAGGGAAACACTTTCACGTTCAATCAAATCATTAACAAGCAGAATGACCACGTGCTTATCTTTGGTGTGAATAAATCAGACTTCTGCTATATATTCACGATTAAGGACTCGGCCTCCGTGAAGATGCTCGGCGTCGTAGATTCGAATAGCAAGAAGATGCTGCAGGTATGGATTGGGCCGGTTACAAGATCACTGCGACCAATTTTAGCAACATCTTATGCACGAAAGTCTTGTAGTAGGTGTGAAAGAATACGAAGAAGTTGGACTAAGTGTTTCAGCAGGAAGGTGCCTCGGTCCACACTGCCATGACCGTACAAGAATGGTTAGGGTCGAACATGAACTTCTGATTCAAGGAAATTTGGCCGCTGCAGTCGTCTGACCTCGATCTCATCGAGTACAACGTGTAAGCGCATGTCAAAGGTAAGGTTTTCAATGTTCGCCACCGCAACGTCGATGAGCTTAAGTCCCCAATCAACCGCGTATTGGCTAACATATGGAAGAACTTCGTCCGCAATGCGTGCGCGGCTTTCAGGTTTTGCCTGCAGAGTGTGCTCCTCGCCGAGGAAGGATATATTGATTAATATTCCAATCTAAATACATATTTACATGTTAAAACAATAAAAACTTGTCTAACTGAATCATAGCCTTCATTGTGCCCTTTGATTAAAGCATTCTAATGAATGTAACAGGACTTTTGGAATACCAGTATTAGTACAAAATGGGTCGTATGCTCGTTCGTTCCTTCAAATCGATGAACAGGAAAATATGTTGCAGTCTCATTTTTTTCAGAAGGATTAACACAAAATGTATCGCATGCTTATTTCTTCAAGTTTATCAATACAAAATGTGTCTTAAGATCATTTCTTCAAATGAATGAACACAAAATGTTTGGCAAGCTCTTTGACATAAATCGTTCTGCACAAAATGTGAGGCAAACTCATTCTGCCAAATGAATCTACAGAAAATTTCTCGTAAGCTCGTTCCATCACATTCATCTTCACAAAATGTGCCGCAAGATCGTTCCATGACATGGATCAGCCCAAACTGTGTTGCAAGGTAATTCATTCACATGGATCATCTCAAAATTCGCCTCACGCTAACTTCGTAAAATGGATTAACACAAAATGTATTACAAGCTCGTTTGTTCTTTAAGCACAAAATGTGTAGCAAGTTTAATTCCTCAAATTGATCAGCACAAAAAAATGTGTGGCAAGTTTGTTCAATCAAATGTCTTAGCGCAAAATGTGTATCAAAAACACAAAAACATGTCTTTTGTGAATAAACATCTTTTTTTCCTAATCTAATTCAAAACCATTTAATAACCATTCAAATATTATTATTTTTACATTAATCATATATTGTATTGCAAAACATAGATCTTGATCAAGATTTGCGTGCTAGCATCCTTCATGGGGAATTTCAATGTAGCATTTCTAAGGATGAAACAATAAAAGAGTCTTTGTCTCTCCATTTGCATGGAATTGGTCTTCTAGAAACAAAACGGAGACAAACAAGGCGTAATCCTCTCACAATTGGATGAAATAAGCCACAAAGAGGAAGATTAGTAATTGAATTGAAAGAATGTTGTGAAAGCAGCTGCAACATGTTTTGTTGGATATGAAAACATTAAATCTGAACAGGTTTTTACGAGTTTAAATCTTGGGAAGTTGTAGCATAGAGTAAAACACAAGAGAAGAAAAAACTTAAGCGAATGAGACACAAAGAAATTAAAATCAAGATAAAATTTTACAGAAGTAGGTAGGTAAGTTACGCCATTTGCCGTCGCATCGTGGACGATATTTCACGACCAGATAATAAAATCAACATAAGGATCAGAATGGCCATCACTATTAAGCCCGAAGGCAGTAGCGGTTGGTTGGGAGTTAGAAGTGGGTAGAATTCGTAGTAGTTAGTGTGTTTTTATACCAACCAGAAATAGCGTGAACCATTCGTAATAATGAAATTAACATAAAGATAAGAATGGTCTACCCTGGTAAGACTGAAGGCAGTAGCGGTTGGTTGTGGGAGTTAGAGGGTAGGCCTGATAGGAGTTTGTTTTGATACAAACCATGGATTGCGTTAACCGTTCCTGACCCAGTGGGGAAGAATCCCCGCTCCTCGTCATAGGTATGGGAATACGAGTATCACAATGGTAAATTCCAGGTACGGTTCAGAGAGAATCAAGACCATACATGTGGTGGAATTTCGCAACATAATCATTTCACTTTTCTACGTGTTGGAATGTATCGTCACTACCATCCTCATCATCATCAACCACTTATCCGCAGATGGGTTGGCTCACATCAGTTCCACTGATATGCTTAGGTAGGAGTAACGAAAGACACGTCCACTTTCTCTATCGCGTAACTAATATTATGATATAATTTTTATTTTTTTTAATGGCGGAAAAGAACGATGGATTCTGCAGCAGAATTTTTTAAGCTGTCGAGAAATTAATGTTTATAAAAATCAAAATGTACTTCTTAGAGCAAATTAAATTGTTTCAAAATTTGATCGAAGCTGTTAAGAGTTAACTGTAGACATACATGGGTCCTTTTTAAGCTGTAGTAATCCCTCTGCCTTGCTTGAGCTAAAATAAATTGTGTTTGGTTACCACATCAAGTGTTTGAAGGACAAAATTTACAACGTATGAACCTGGCTTCATCTCTATAGGCTCGATATGGCCGTAAACCATATCAGGAGAGGAGTGTCATGGCCGATGAAAAGTCGGTTCTTTACTGGAGTATTAAGAGAAAAAAACAATGGCTTGATTGCAAACAAAAACCTATTCCTACTCCTAGACGGGGTTTTCAACAACTGAAGCAGTTATTCATTATGATTCCCCTCATTAATAAGCGAATATTTACTGCATAGCAACATATATGTTCAATAAATGCAACATTTAATTAAAGTTCTTGAACACAAATGTCGTTTACTGCTCAGTTGAGAGGGTCTTGTCCTCCTTCATGACAATGTATGACCACATATGGTACGTTTGACGCATCCTCAATTAAAGGGTTAGGTTGAGAACTTCTTCCTCACCCTACATATTCACCGGCCTTTGAAGCGTGTAAGTACTATTAATTTAAGTCATAACAACATCAACTAAATGAAAAGGCTTACTACCATATGAAAAGGGTAGCAAAGGGCATCAAATCGTATATTACAACAAAACTGAATGAATCCTTCAAGGAAGTTTATCCACTGCTTAAATATATGATAAGACACGATTGTCCTTATGATGGAAACTACTTTTTTGTATATTAAAAATTATTTAACTTTCCTTTTTAAAAAAATAATATAAATTTCTTGAATACCTCAAAAAAAGAGGAAATTTTTCAATACTGAAACTGGCGATTTTATGTTTATCAAATGAGGATTCACCCCAGTAACCATGGTAACGAGCTATAGCGTGTTGCATGAGTACAGTTTAAGGTAGAATATGAACCAAGGGTTGATTCATTAAATGCCTGACAGTATTTCCATTCACCGAAGCCGTAACCAGGGTAGCACATACATGTTATATATATATATATATATATATATATATATATATATATATATATATATATATATATATATATGTGATAGAACGAGTTAATTTCAACTCCTATCCCATATTATTAAAAACCACGATGCTGCCCACGTGCATCTTCGATTCGAGGCTTGGAATCTTATCTCAGCTACCGGATGCCAATGTTTAAACAAGGAGGTTATCGTCCCCCCGTTCACCCCCATACGCCGACCTCGCCAGATCGAGTTAGGCTTATGAACAGATAAGGCATTGTTCGCCGGCCCGGCTGTGCGTTCCCTCCAAGCGTTCACTCCATTTTCCCCTACGCCAAGGAGATGTCCTGGCTATTTATATGGAAACTTTACCACTGAGATCAGATTGGAGATCCAGATTTTCGTCGCGAAACATCACCACGACCCTCTCTCCCTTCGTGCGCAAAGGGACCTCGACCTCGAGATTCACCATCACTTGTCCAGAAGGAGGACAATATTCCTTGAGTGCCAAAGGTTCGAGCCTTTCCGACGTCAAGTCCCCAAGGCTTCCCCCCCCCCCCTGTTGTTCAAGGAGAACAGCATTAGAACAGCCATTGTTCGTTTTGAGCCCTTCGCCAAGAAACGGTTCTCTTCCCCCCCCCTGTTGTTCAAGGGAGAACAACATTAGAACAGCCATTGTTCGTTTTGAGCCCTTCGCCAAGAAACGGTTCTCTTCCCCCCCCCTGTTGTTCAAGGGAGAACAACATTAGAACAGCCATTCTTCGTTTTGAGCCCTTCGCCAAGAAACGGTTCTCATCCCCCCCCTGTTGTTTGAAGAGAACAACCTAGAACAGCCATTGTTCGTTTGGAGCCCTTCGCCAAGAAACGGTTCTCACCCCCCCTGTTGTTCAAGGAGAACAACATTAGAACAGCCATTGTTCTTGAGCCCGTAGACAAGAGACGGTTCTCATTCCCCCCCTTTGTTCAGAAGAGAACAAAGTAGAACAGCCATTGTTCTTCAAGCCGTTCGTCGAGTAACGGTTCTCCTTTCCAAGACGCCTCGTCAGGATCCTTTTATCCCCCCCTTCGGCTGGAACTCGCCAGCGGACCGAATATTCCTTCAAGTACCTTCCACTGCACCCTAATGAAAAGTTACGTAAGCCAAACTTCACCTTTGAGTATTGATCCCTTTTGTCAATTCTATCCTGTGCTTTAAATTGTTTATCGAACCATCCCATCTCTTTAACTCGATATTTGTTTTACCTTTTTTTAATCCTTTAAATCCTCGGATTAGCCCGAGTCTCCACGACCCTTTCCATTCTGTTTATGTCAATATTTTCCGTTTTTGTGTATTGTTTATAGTTATTATTAATAAAACTCTATTTTATTAATGATAGCAATATTATTATCCTTGAGCTCAGTTCCACTTCTTAAGCATATCGAAGATACATAATATCGGCCGCCAGACAGTAACGCACTCTAAAGATAATTAAGGAAGTTCCCTCAACGAATAGTGTAATATATGGTATCGTAGGGAGTCATTCTACGACATATATATATATATATACTATTTAAATTTGGTATCAGGTGTGTAAGGTTTAACGCTACATCTTTGCAAACACTGGTCTCAGTCGAGTAAAGCATAGTGTTATTCGGTATAATAATAGAATATAGTAGTTCCCTTTTGTGTTAACGATTGCTGTCCCCCCTTTTTTTAAACTTAAGAAGCTGGAGTAGCTCAAGGAACAGTTATAATAATTTGTTTGTGTTTTTTTTTGTGATTTTAGTCAGTGGTTATTTAGATTGAGAAACCAAGTACGAATAGTTCAGTGCCCATATTTAGGTAGGCTAATTCTATAGAAGCATAATTCTTGTTGCGAGGAATTTTAGTTGGTTGACTAGTGCGCCCCCAATTGCAAAGATGACTCAGTTTGAAATCTTTAAAGCGCAAGGAGAGTCCTGTGGACTTTCCGGAAAAGAACTAACTGAGTACATTCAAGAGGAGCAAAGAAAAGAGGAAGAAAGAGAAATACAAAAAAAAGAGGAAGAAAGAGAAATACAACGAGAAGAAAGAGAAAGAGAGGAACGGATAAGACAAGCTGAGCTTCAGATTGAATTAGCTCGAATTAAAGCAGAAGTTCAAAGAAAAAAGGTAGAAAAAGAAAGATAAAGAGAGGAACGGGAAAGAGTAATCCAACGAGAAGAACGAGAAGGAAAAATACAACGAGAAGAACGAGAAAAAGAAATCCAACGAGAAGAAAGAAGGACGGACTCGCGCTCCTTCCCAGGGAAGCTGACAAAGTTTCCGAACCCCGTAAAACCCCAAAACTTCTTTCCCCAAAACCAACAACGGGACTCCAAACCTCCCGTTAAGACTTCTCCTCCATCTCTCTTCCCAAAGCGACCAACCATATGCTTCACCTGTGGTGTAGAAAACCACATGAGCTGGAATTGCCCCCAAAATTCTAGGCTTAAAAGCGGACCAGCCCACCAAGTTCACCAGATTAATGCGACCCCGGCTCCCCCGGTGGTGCAGATCCAAGCAGAAACTTCTCCCCCTCCGTCAGGCCACCAGGTAAATTTTGTTTTTGGTAAAAGTTCATCGGGAACTTTGAAATATGAGGAGGGCAGCGTGGACAGCTGTCGAGTATCGACTCTCGTCAGGGACACAGGATGTACGTGCTTCATCGTGTCTGACGAACTCCTCCCAGTGGCCTCTAACCACGAAAGATTTGCGGTGGTACATGACCAACTTGGGCGGGCGAACCGATTCCCCGTCGCTAGATGTTACCTGCAGTGTCAATATTATAATGGCTGGGCTGAAGTCATTGTAGCACCCATACAATTCTGTTCCGTACTTATAGGACAGAGCCCCCAAGTAAGTTTCGACCCTGTGTTTCAGGCCGCCCTTCCTCAAGGCCGAGATAAGAAAGAAGCCCAGGAGCCCGTCCCCATCAGAACCCCGATACCGTCCGATTTCTCGGAGACCCCCAACCAGGACTTTAGGACGGCAAAAGAGGAGTGTGAATCACTAAAACCCTTAGGTGATAAGGCCCCAGACAAGGACACGGAGACTGTCCCTGGACCCCAAGAAAAAAAGAACCCCCAACGCGCCCATGGAGATACCTTCGTAGAACTGGACGAAGCATCGGCGCTTGAAGAGGATTGCCCCGCGGAGTCCCTTAATGTAATCCAGACAGTGTGCAACCAACCTGATGCCGATTACCCTCCTCCTTCCCTACCAGGCGAGTCTTTGGAACCCTCTGACCTGGATAGTGACGCGCAGCTGACACCACGTCAGAAGAGTCAGCTACAAGAACTAATTAAATGGAATCACCATTTACCCACCCTATTAGCTCTTTTCGAGCAACTGCGTGAAAATGGCCTCACCATTGGCCCCAGCAAATGCCAGTTTGCCCACGAAACCATCAAATATTTGGGTTTCAAAATAGGACAAAGCAAGTCAGGTCCCCACGAGAACAAGATTAAGGCAATCGCCCACATGCCCCTCCCGATTACAAAGAAGCCATTGAGATCGTTCCTAGGATCAGCTTCTCCCTATCAGCGATTTGTTCCGAATTTCGCTGCAATTTCGGCCCCCCTATGCCCCCTTCAGGAAAAGAATTTCCCCGATCGTTTACGTTGGAATGATGTCGCTGTTTCCCATTTTAATCAGCTCAAAAGTAAGTTCATTTCTGCCCCCATTTTTAAGTTGCCCAACCCGGAAAAATCCTTTGGGGTTAAGACCGACGTGATCAACGAGAACATTGGATGTGTACTCCTTCAATACGTGGATGACAGAACGAGTCATCCAGTTGCATATGCTAGTCGTCAATTATTACCACGCGGAAAGAGATATGCCACTAGAGAAAAGATAGCTCTATCAAGTATCTGGGTCATAGACAAATTCAAGCTGTACTTGATATGTAAAGAATTTCGAATAGGAACCGACCACCGTCCGTTAGCCTATATTAGGAATTTGAGACACTCAAACGGCCGCATCATGCGCTGGAGTTTACTCTTGCAAGAGTATCAGTTTAAAATATATTAGATTGAAGGTTCCGATAACCAGGTCGCTGACGCCCTCAGTAGAAATGCGTTACCGAATAGCGTAGAATAATTGTATTTATAGGATTATTATCTCCATGTAGGTATATACCGTCTTGTATGACTTAATTTAAGATTCTTTTGTAATATAATTAATTAATGTATATGTCTGAATTTTGTAAAGCTCAATGTCTAATTTTTTGTATGTCTATATATTTGTTCTTATTAATTTACGTATAAATTATTTTGTCCCGTATGTCCTAAGTTTATATCATTTCATTGTTCCATGCCCTTTTTTTTTTCTTTGATTAAGTTGTATTAAAGGTTATTTGCCCCTGTAATCTAAAGATCAAAATAATCATATGTATTGAGGTAATACTAGTTAGGTGCAGGAAGGTACGGTTGGTACAAGAAAACGAGTTCCCCACAACGGAGCTCTATCGTTGTCCCTTCTCTTTTTTTTTTTGAAGTGACAACTTCCCCTGGAATGGAGCAGTGTGATAGAACGAGTTAATTTCAACTCCTATCCCATATTATTAAAAACCACGATGCTGCCCACGTGCATCTTCGATTCGAGGCTTGGAATCTTATCTCAGCTACCGGATGCCAATGTTTAAACAAGGAGGTTATCGTCCCCCCGTTCACCCCCATACGCCGACCTCGCCAGATCGAGTTAGGCTTATGAACAGATAAGGCATTGTTCGCCGGCCCGGCTGTGCGTTCCCTCCAAGCTTTCACTCCATTTTCCCCCACGCCAAGGAGATGTCCTGGCTATTTATATGGAAACTTTACCACTAAGATCAGATTGGAGATCCAGATTTTCGTCGCGAAACATCACCACGACCTTCTCTCCCTTTGTGCACCAAGGGACCTCGACCTCGAGATTCACCATCACTTGTCCAGAAGGAGGACAATATTCCTTGAGTGCCAAAGGTTCGAGCCTTTCCGACGTCAAGTCCCCAAGGCTTCCCCCCCCCCTGTTGTTCAAGGAGAACAGCATTAGAACAGCCATTGTTCGTTTTGAGCCCTTCGCCAAGAAACGGTTCTCTTCCCCCCCCCCTGTTGTTCAAGGGAGAACAACATTAGAACAGCAATTGTTCGTTTTGAGCCCTTCGCCAAGAAACGGTTCTCCCCCCCCCCTGTTGTTCAATGGAGAACAACATTAGAACAGCCATTCTTCGTTTTGAGCCCTTCGCCAAGAAACGGTTCTCATTCCCCCCCCCCCTGTTGTTCGAGGAGAACAACCTAGAACAGCCATTGTTCGTTTGGAGCCCTTCGCCAAGAAACGGTTCTCACCCCCCCTGTTGTTCAATGAGAACAACATTAGAACAGCCATTGTTCTTGAGCCCGTAGACAAGAGACGGTTCTCATTCCCCCCCTTTGTTCAGAAGAGAACAAAGTAGAACAGCCATTGTTCTTCAAGCCGTTCGTCGAGTAACGGTTCTCCTTTCCAAGACGCCTCGTCAGGATCCTTTTATCCCTCCCTTCGGCTGGAACTCGCCAGCGAGCCGAATATTCCTTCAAGTACCTTCCACTGCACCCTAATGAAAAGTTACGTAAGCCAAACTTCACCTTTGAGTATTGATCCCTTTTGTCAATTCTATCCTGTGCTTTAAATTGTTTATCGAACCATCCCATCTCTTTAACTCGATATTTGTTTTACCTTTTTTTAATCCTTTAAATCCTCGGATTAGCCCGAGTCTCCACGACCCTTTCCATTCTGTTTATGTCAATATTTTCCGTTTTTGTGTATTGTTTATAGTTATTATTAATAAAACTCTATTTTATTAATGATAGCAATATTATTATCCTTGAGCTCAGTTCCACTTCTTAAGCATATCGAAGATACATAATATCGGCCGCCAGACAGTAACGCACTCTAAAGATAATTAAGGAAGTTCCCTCAACGAATAGTGTAATATATGGTATCGTCGGGAGTCATTCTACGACAATATATATATATATATATATATATATATATATATATATATATATATATATATATATGTATATATATATATATATATATATATATAATATATATATATATATATATATATATATATATATATATATATATATATATATATCGTTTAAATACATACGCATTGCCCAAAACAGACAGCCTTTAACTCATTAATACCTAATTCTTCGGATATAGCCTCATTAACAGTTCTTTCATGCACTTTACAATCTTACAACGCGTCTCTTCTAAGGGTTTAAAATTGCAAGATTTAAAAAGAGAAATTGAATGTGTGAAAGAGAGATCTATTTTTACTGGTAAACCCCTCTAAAAATGAATATTAACCTCGTTATCTCGTCTTGATTATAAATTGACCTTAATTGGAAGGCCCAATAGGTGATTGGATAGGAAGCAAGATCGGATAAAACAGAGTGACGTTCACAGGCGACATTGCTGGAGAAGCGACACTTCACCTATCCCTCTTAATAAAACTGGAACTAAATTAAGAGAGACATTCGAGGCCAAAACAAGTACTCTATAACAGATGGACACGCCAAAAAACGCGGTTACCGCATAGAGGTCAGAAGGGGGAAGTTTATTCACGGAGATTTGTTTGTATAGCGACAGACATTGCCCATTCCTTTCATTGGAATTTAGTAAGTTTAAGAGATTTGGAGACGTTGATAAAATTTAGTTAAAATGGTCGGGTGTTTAGCTTCCATCGATAGGAATTGATCAACCTATTGGGTTGGGTTGATCAAGGTATGGGAAAAATGATAGGTGAAATGAACAATATATATGAAATGAATAACTTACAAAGTAGCACGTAAGGTTCGCAATGAATGCAATGTCCCACACGGAAAATGAAAAGGTGATTCCAAGTACCTTCGAACTTTATTCAGTTCATTCTCAAAGATAACTACAATAGAAAATAATATCCTTCTACCTGTTAAAGCTAAATCTTAATGAAAATTTATTCATCCCTCTCCTACTTCCTCATTGGTGATTTCTTGTCTTAGAGGCGGTCCTTAATCTTTTACTAGCTTATATATACCCTTATTATATTATTCTCTCTTGTAGTTGTCCTTGAGAATGAACGGAATAAAGTTCGAAAGTACTTGGAAGCCCCTTTTTATTTTCCCCTCGGGACATTGCATTCATATATATATATATATATATATACATATATATATATATATATATATATATATATATATATATATATATATATATATATATATATGAAATGAAAAACTTACAAAGTATCACGTGAAGGTAGCAAATGAATGCAATGTTGCAGGAAAAAATTAAAAGGTGTTTCCAAGTACTTTCGAACTTTATTAAGTTCCTTATCAAGGAACTTAATAAAGTTCGAAAGTATTTGGAAACACCTTTTATTTTTTTCCTGGGGGACATTGCATTCATATATATATATATATATATATATATATATATATATATATATATATATATATATATATATATATATATATATATATATATTTATATATATATATATACTGTTGTAGTCTACCGCAACGGCAGCGTTATTAAGTTTAACTTGTATTTTCTTTATTCTCTTAGCCAGTTTTTGGACTGGGTCTGTGAGTCGAGAAAGAACACTCGCTAAAGAGATTTTATTCCTAGACGTGATTCAATCGCGGCAGGTCATCTTCAGGGAATGAGCAGAAACGAAATGATTTACAGAGTGTTACACTATATCTAGTTTATTTTTACCTAAATATAAGCGTTACAAAATTGACTAATCTAAGAAAAGGGAAATTGAATTCAATTCAATCAATCCATTTCTGCTCCTTTTCTGAAGATGACCTGCCACGGTTAAAAGACATCTAGGAATAAAATATGTCTTTTGTGAGTGTCTTTTCTCGTCTCACAGACTCAGTCCAAAAACTTGTTGGAAGAATAAAGAGAATACAAGTTTAAGTTAATAACGCTGCCATTGAGGTAAACTTCAACAGTACATGTATCCAACATGACATCTTTACCTATATAAATATATATATATATATATATATATATATATATATATATATATATATATATATATATATATATATATATATATATATATATATATATATATAGAGAGAGAGAGAGAGAGAGAGAGAGAGAGAGAGAGAGAGAAAGAGAGAGAGAGAGAGAGAAAGAGAGAGAGAAAAAAAAAAAAAACAATGGGACAATGCAAACCAAGAGTATGGGGCGTAAACCGCATTAAGTGTATGAATTTGATCTTTCTTGGGTGGACTTCAAAGTGAACGGTTGATGTCGGAGTATGAGATCACGCCCCAATCATCAATCTTGTACTTAATCGAAAGGTTCAAACCTAAATCGTATTTCATGCATTTTTAATTAGTCAATCGGCTTTGCTCATTCCTAATCTCTAGCTCTGAGACTTTCGTCTTTCCCAATCCATGGTAGAAGGCATGGATCGCACATATATTTACAATCCTATAAGCACCTATAACCATAATATTTCGAGCGCTTTCGTCTTTATTTAAAAAAACACTAGTCACATATTTGAAAATTTACCTATCTCGTATCTAATTCGCTTAAAAGGTGTGGATTGGACGTCTTTGGTCAATCGCATTCCATTGGCTCAGGGTTGACGATTAAAAAAATCTTCGTGTCTATCGCTAGGTCCTATTTTAAATGATAATAATTTAAAGAAATTTTTCTATCAATTATCTTTATCATCCTTTAGGTAGGTTAGTTAATTAATTTATTCAAAATTGTTAGAGGGAAAGAAAGTATGGTTATCGGGCGATGGCCTTAATTGGGACGTTATCTATTACATTGATTGGGGCTTATTTTGAGCATGTGTAGGTGGTAGTCTGCTCATATAACACTATTTTGAAGGTGAGCATTTTAAAAAAAATATTTTTTCAGGTGATCATTTTTAAAGTGAGAATTTTTAAAGCGATCATAGAAAATTGATTAGTTTTACAGTGGTCATTTTTAAACGGGTCAATTTTATAGTGAACATTTTAAACTAATTTTTAAACGCATCGCTTCAAACTGATGATTTTAAAACATCCTTTTTTAACAGATATTTTTAAACTGATTATTTAAAACTTTACTATTTATAAACTGATAAATTAATGCAATTATTTTCTATAAACATATTTTGCTAAATACAAATATAGCTAAAATTCAATATATAAAGTACAATAGCAACGAAACCAAACCACGCAGAAAGTTAGAAGCGAGAGATCTGTAAAAAAAAAGTAGTGAAGGTAGACAAAGAAAAAGACAAATAGTGGAAGGTATAAAGCTGCAGTTTCTTCTGCAAGCATTGGGGTTTAAGGCTATACAATTGTCAGGCATGGGCGCTGACGGGCGTACCATTCTCTCCACGTTCAGATTGTCGCCTGGGGCACTACCCCTTACATACCATCTATCTCCATGCGGGTCATATAATGTTGAAAGCTCGCAAAAATCCCATTAAGAATATTGAGAGGAGGCAGAGAGTCGTATACGTGATTCGAAGCGCTTCCGCCTTTACAAAAACTTCCTCGCCAAATGACAGCAATAGATCTTACTGAAAAGGGTAATCACTTCTTCCTCACCCATTCAAACAAGAGCCAAGAGAATCATCAAACCACTCACATCTCGGCCGTGGAAATCTCATTATCTCGTTTTATGGAGGTGGGCTTTACGTTGCTTCTTCTCCTCAAGCGAAAACACAGGGCGTGTGCATCGCCACAGCATGCGCCCCCACCCCTCATGCTGGAGGTGCACCCAATAACCACTCCTGTTTTGAGGCAGCGCCCTTTTTTATGGCTCTTCCCAGAACTTACATGATCTGCTAAGTCCTACGAAGCCAATTTGGGTGATAAAACCTCGGAATCCGGCACTGACAGATAAATCCTCAAACGATGCCTTAAATGTGCCAAAACAAGGCTATAAAAGTTCGATTTTGTGCTCCTCCCCAGGAGGCTCTTGTTGCATACCCTACATGTGGGAGTGAGGTTCGTAATTTATGTACGAACAATCATCATGCGAACTTGTTCGGGATAATTTTGACGTCTCTTACAACCATTACTTTTTAGGGCTGATGACGCTCGGTCTGCATTCTTTCTTTATATACCTATACTTGCGTCTTTTTACTAAACTGGGTGAATGCGATCGTTGGTTATATTAGCCGCCTTTTATTTCCTTAATAATCTAAAATGAACGAGAATTATGGTGACATTAAAAAAATAATTGTTGTGAAGATACGGTAACACCAGACACCTGAAAATGGCAACATATTAGCTCTACACAAAGGAACGAATCTTAGATATTTAGGCTTATTTCACCCAAGGATTTATACAATTTTACTTACTTCGTCCCGAATATCAATAATTAACGAGGTTGCGACTAAAAAAAAAGAGTAGGACCCATCTCACGAGAGCCAAGAGGTGAAGGGAGGAAAAAGATTTTTCTCAGGATTTGGAATCTTGAACATCCTTATTCTTGCTCATTTTCTTATAACAAATCGTTCCTGTTGAAGAGGCGCTGGATTGATTAACACAGGAATCTTTTTATTGAGTAAAGAAAGGAAAAGTGCGCGGATAAAATGTATGGGATGGCTTAGCGATGTCGAGCAGAAAAGGACAAAGAAGGAAGATAACAGAAATTAAGGATAGTCATGTGCAGTTCTACAATGTCTTTATTTTTTTAAAGCCCCCAATTGGCGACTACCATCAAGGGCATAATTCGCCGAAATTAAAATTTCAGCCTTATATTAGGTAGGAAGGACCAGCCTTGGCCAGGTCTTTTCCTGAGATAGAGAGCTTGAACGTCAAAGGGGTAACAGGCTAGAAAGGACGCCCTCCTCTCTTTTGAGTTTTTGATGGCTCATGCCTCCTGAGAAGGGCCTAGCAAAGGGATAGACTCAGGTTCGGTGTCCAAATCAAGGTTCGCCCGCTTGGAAGAACATACTATCTGTGGTAGGGTCAACTCAGGGACCATCTCCACCTTAGGAGGGACGTCAAACTGGCCATTCCTTCCTCTAGGTGTCAGGTATCCTGAATGGGGACTAAAAAGGCTTATGGTCCGTCATGAATGTCACTCGGTTCGGGGTGCGGACTTGCGTTAGCAAGAGGGCATGCCGGGCTCCCAATAATGTGGCAGAGCAGGGATTGACGAGGCATCTTGGCAATATCCAGCGGCCAATGACGCCTCTTACGCCTTTAAAGGAGTTGTGGTGATTCATTTGCCTCCAACGGAGGGGTGGAGGGCGAGAAACTAGGTGGCACGTCTTTTGCCTCGCCGTGTTCTTGGAGGGCCCCTCAGAAGGCAAAGGGAGACCTGACGTAAGCGGAGAGTCAACTCTATCGATTTATAGTGGTCAGGGTGGAGGCTCTCAACCAAGCTAAATAGTTAAAAAACTAGGCACTGTATGGGAGAATGTTGGGGAGTGAGGGGGGGAGATGCACTGCTTTTTACTTTACTTGTATTTGTACTCATTAGGTTTGGGGGCTTTGGTTTCAGAAATAAAGAATTTGTTAGGACAAAAACAGTGCTGACTTGTTCCGTGACCGTTCCGAGTAGCTGGATTTAATTGGAATTCACCAGAAGTCTGGTTTACAGTAACCACTCTGGATGCCCGTTGATGCAGACAACGGACAGTTCTAAACAACACAGTTGGCGTATAGGGTCGAAGGCTGGCCTCTATCTCGATGGCCACGGAGATCTCTACATAGGGTTTAACCTATAAGTACAGTGAAGAACGTATCCTGGTGGGTCGTTATCCGTTACCTCGTCCTTTCTTGGTTTAAGCTCGGTGCCGTGGACCGAAGGCCGACGACTGAGGAGTGGCACCCATTCTTGGAGGCCAAAAAAGGGGTGGGTGTGATAGAAAAGGTTGGTAGCTGCCAAAGTTCCCCTGGGACAGTCCAAAAGAATCAGATCTCCCAGTGACTAGTTACAACTCCGGGTTCGAACCCAGAGGGAACAGCTCTATCTAGTCAAACTAAATGCTTTGAGGAAGAGGTGGAGAGGTGTTACAAAAGGGAAGAAAGGTGTTAGCGAAGGCGGGGAGGATGCTAAGCTAGGGTCGAACGAGGCGCTGATTCCTTTCAATAGGGCGACCAGGTAAACACATCCCCGTGCCATTTATGGTGCAAATAGAAGAAAGAGCTGAAGGAATAGTAAAGAAAGTGACCAAGTATAAAGGAATGGATTGAGTGACTAAGGCAGGGTAAAACAGAGCTGGTATAAAAAGAAGCGATATGAGTTAGCGGAAGAAGGAGGAGAAGTTAAACTAGTGTCAGACAGAACGAAGAGTCTCGTCAGCACGGCGTCCAGGACACGAACTATCAGAATGGTCTTCTCGTTCACCGGACCTTACCCCACTGACATTTTTCATAAAGTCTGCTAAAAGAGATGGTGAAATGAATGTAAATTAAAGATACGAGACACCTAAGGAGACGCATCATAAATGAATGTGCTCAAATTGACGGACATTTGGATTTAATGCATCGGGCGAATTTCGTAAACTACATCGAACTTTGCATCGCCAAGAGTGGAAATCACATTGAAAATGTTATTTATTAATATTTCAATTAAAAAATGTCGTTCAAATCAAATAAAATATATTTTATTTTTTTATGGAAAATCTGCAGTTTGCCTATATTGTTTAGCAAGTTCTCATTTACCGTGATTTTCTATTATTGATTGAATTATCTGCTGCTTTCTGCCTACTGTAAAATCGTTTTCTTGTCCCATATGTAAGTAAAGGTTTGCACTTTCATGCTTCTTTTCCAAACTAGCATCGTTTTTTTGTATGAATTTGCCAGGCACACTTTATTTAAACATTATAGTATTTTATTCTACCCACCACACATTTTTACCTTATGAAAACCTTTCTTATTGCAAATATGGAGCGTTTCATATTAGCATGAGTTGACAGTTTCCGTGTGCTTTTTGCTTTCACTGCGCACTTCTCTCGGTACACATCAATAATCTTTCGAATTTCTGTTTTTAAATTACCTCTCCAGCTATATTCATTCATATATACACTCAGAAGGAAAGATTGCTCCAAAATCACGCTTAGTAATCTTTGTAATCAAAGCGTATTTCAGCTTTTTCATTTAAGATAACCAAGAACAAGATGCCTCCACTTCAAGTGTTAATTTAATCTGATTACAATAATTTTGAATGTACTTGCTAGACTTATTTCTTCAAAATTTAAGATAACATTTAAGAGGCAATTCTCCATATTTTTCACGGCCTAATTTACATGTAAAATTATAGCAATGAATTCGAAAAAGGTTTAAGCCTTAAAACGAACAAATTAAGCACTTTACATGCTCAACCTACATGCAAGGTAAGTTATCTTTGTTATCTAAAAATTTAAATCGATATAGAAGTGTACTCGGCACCAATTCTCATGTCTGATGTTCAATTCATGACAATAAAGCGATGCAAATCTGGCAGATGTTTCTAAACGCTCCAGTCATTTGCAAAAGATCGCGTAAAATCTCATTCGGTAAAGGGAGTTAAAAGAACGAGGAAATAGAGGTAAAACGCCCATGTAACGAGATTCGTGTCTCACCAAGTACGCTTTCCCCATTTTGTACTTTGCCAATTAAGTCGACCATTCACACACCTCGGAAAGGTAAAATGTTTTTTTACAGCATTGAGACAAGGAGTATTTGGCGTGTTTCCGTCGCCTGTTTTAGAAATTATTGATATCACTGAGAAAGAACATGCATGAGGGGATAAGGATCAATATTGTAGTGTTCTAACAGCTCGATAACTGAATAAGAGAAGCTTTTGTGAGTTGCATTGAGAATTTTAATTTGATAGTATCAACATTTTCCCGAGTCCGACATTTGTCAGTAGTAAAAGTTGGGGTAATTGGTAGTAAACTCACTTTGCCTTGACCTGGTAGATAGGTTGTCCAACCTCGTGGAACTTACAGAAAAAGTTGTGAAATTTAGGGTCGTTGTGGGTTCGTAATTCTTCAATATATTTTTCAAAACGTTTTCAGGCTTTTTGTCTCATCTCTGAACTCTGTAATGAAGTGGGCGAACAACTTAAAGCTCTTTACTCATAATGCCAGTTTCTCCATACATAAAATTGGTTTCAGCTGTGATTTTTATTTTTATTGCACAGTTGGAGCGATTCTAAAGCAGATAATTGACACTAACCTGCTCTGTTTATGCTTTTGTAAATTCTTTGTACCTTCAGAGATTAGACACAGGTAGAATATATCATTGTATTCTTTCTTATAGGTGAAATATAACATTGTATTCTTTCTCTCTAAATACACATATGCTAATGTTGCATTTAAAACAGTTTTTTTAAAAAGTTCCTTAAGGTAGCGAAAAGTAAAAATATGGAAATAAAACATAAGCCAAATAGAAAGAAAAGAATACTATTTGCAGCCGAGTGAACGGGAACTTACGAAACATTTAGAGTATGTAGTGTCTACTATAGACCTCGGACCACGTAGTGCGGAAGATCTGGTGCGTGAGTTACAAGATTCTCAGGAGAGGGATGACGCACTTTTACAAACAAAATCTCCATTGATTCCAAGGCGCATTCTGTCGTACAGCTATCTTGCCTTTTTATTCGGATGAACAAACACTAAGGAATTGCTCCCGGATGAGGAAATTACAGGGTATTGAGTAACTTTTCATCAAACTTTCGCGCAACTTAACCCCTCACACACAAATCGACTTATTATTACACATGAACAGTAGCGATTAACGCTATTCTCACCAGCCAGCTTCATCTCGCTTCTCTGCCAGATTCGCAACCGACACACAGAGGATGAATGCATTTACCCGTAAAGAGGGATCTATCGGATACCAGTCAACGGCAGACCACACAAAATAGCATAAACAAACAGCTCCAACCCATTAAGCTTATCTTAATATGCTTTTTTCTTTACCTTGTACATTCTATGTTAATATCAACCTTTCTGTTACCTAAATTCATGGTTGTTCTTCAATATACATCTATTTTTCCAAAGATCATTATGGCAAATCTATCAATCAACTTTCGAAATATTTAAACGGTGGCGCTATCTTTATGCTTTTATTTCAATTACATCCTTTACACTGACAATATCTTTCAGTCCTTGACCAAAAAATCTACCAATCCCAATTTTAAAAATATTTTAACCTATTTTCTTGATATACTGTTTACTAAATCACCTAAATTCCATCAACAACGGATGTAAATTCTATTCGGTATCATTTTCCCAGTCGTGCATTCTCTTGACCCACTTTACGTGAAAGCGATGACATTGCACCTCTCTGCTTTCTCACACAATGGGGGTTACACTTAGTTGCAAATAAAATCCTTTTCTCTCGACTAAAAGCGGAATATATGAGATTCGCTTTCAACCACTACATGATTATTTGTCCCCAAACAAGGAGTGAAATTTAAATACATACAGTGGTATGATGAGAAGTAGTCAGGTATATTAGAATACAGCTAGTGTCCGTATTTTTTTCAATCGGTTGTAATAAAATTAGTGCAATAGACATATAGCATGTGTTTATTCAGCTAGGAAAGAATCAGATGTTGAGTGGTACTGCACTGACTATCCATTTGATCCAGAATCAACCTCAAGTCCTCATTTCCCACATATAAGATCTTCAACAACGCAGTCCCTTCCTACTTCTCTTCTATACTGAACATACAACAGCACATAAGATCTTTACGTCCATGCTCTTCCCCCTAACTAATTGTTCCTCGTAGACATCTCTGCTGCAGAGGAGATATTTCTCTCTCGATATTTTCTTCCAGAATGTGGAATGAGATTTGCTCGGTCCTATTCTTTCTTCCACCTTCTTTAGTGTCTTTAACAGTGCATTAACACCAACCATTTCTATCAAGCCTCGAAATTAGTAGACAGATTTTCTGTGAAATATAAAGGAAATATTTACCACAAAAATAATTGACTAAAGGAATGAACTGTTTTCAAAACTTGAATTGAATACTAATCCACACCACTGTAGGGAAAGTAAAAGAACGAAAGAAATGAAGAAAAAAATGAACAGAAATAACAAGAAAAGCAGGTGTAAATGACTACCTAGCGCGCAAACATGAGTTCTTTAAATGATTTGACATTAGTAAGCAAACATATGTTCATTCACTCATCCATCATCAATTATAATATTCACTTTCCCAACAAAATGAATCATAGTCAAATGCTCTAGTAAGCACCCACCTACCCATCCTTATTTCTGTAATAGGACTAACATATCAATGTGACGTTATGCGTGGTAGCATCTCGTATATTCCTCAATTTCTAACAAGTGTCTAACACCACAAATAAAGGGAAGCGATTTCAGGATATTTTGATTCATGAGATTCTTTCTAGTCTAATTATAATTTAATAGTAGACAGGTGAAAAAAAGTTTAGAAAGCAGATTGTTTTATCAATGAGAGTATTAGAACAGATAATGAATGATTTTTTTAAAGATTTTAGAAAACAAGGTCTGCTAACCAAAAGTTGCGTGCTCTCACTAATTCTAATTTATGACCTTCAAAACTCTTCATAATTTCTGGGATATCTTTGGAAGACCATTGAGAATTATATTATTCAAAAAAGAATGTGAAACAACATATGGGTTTCAAATTTCATTATATTCGGTCAAAAAGTTGTGATTTTATTGCCAAAAGAAAAATAATTCCCGAGCTAACCTTGGAAGGACCTTGGCAAATATATCAATCGAAATAGAATGTAAAGCAACATATGTGTTTTAAATTGTGTTAGAATCGGCTAAATGGTAAGAATGTTATTACCAAATACCGCTAAAAGGCAAAACTGGGCACCACCGACCGAAATAGTGAGATATAGAGTCGCCCGCAACTAAAATATAATGGGAAAAGTTCCCATCTGATAACCCTCAAAAAAGACCCACAAACTTTCAAATACGCAATATAATCTGGATTGTCTGTTTGAGTGTGTCTTAAAAATTCTCTTGATTTATATATATATATATATATATATATATATATATATATATATATATATATATATATATATATATATATATATATATATATATATATATAACTCAAGCTCTCTTTTTTTCTTTGTCCTTTTCTCTCTTCCTCCTTGCCTCTCTCTCTCTCTCTCTCTCTCTCTCTACCACGATCAATCTCAATACATATAGTGTAGCATTCTGTAAGTCATTCCATTTCTGTTTATTCCCTGAAGATGACCGACCACGATCGAAAGACGTCTCGCAATAAAATATGTCTTTTGCTAATGTTTTTCTCTCCCACAAAAAGTACACAGACAAAAAACTTGTAAGAAAAATAAAGAGAATACAAGTTCAAATCAATAACGCTGCCACTGCTGTGCACTTCAACAGTTCATGTATACAACATGGCCTTTACCTAATTACATATATATATATATATATATATATATATATATATATATATATATATATATATATATATATATATAACAAGAAGAATGCAGTATGCTTCTTCAAAAAATATTTAGCTTAACCTCTCACATACATATATACACATTCATTAACTCACTATTACCTCGTGCACTATCTCGGACACATAACACCTTACGCTCTCTTTTTTTCTGAGTCTTTTTCTCTCTTTCTCCGTCCCTCGCTCTCTACCACTCTCAATCTCACTCTAGCCCTTTCCCCCCTCTCTCTATCCACGCCCCCCTTGGAAATTAGCCAAAACTAATGAGGCATATCCGACCGCTATTCATTATTTCATTCATCGGGCTGAAAATTTTCGTATCTACGAATAATGATTTTTATACAAACCTTTAGATTACAAAATGATGCGATATTGCAATTCTTGAACACGCCTCTGCGCTTACTTTTTGGGTGACCGTCTGTTTTGTTTCAGAATTAAGTTAAGAAGGTGATAGTGTCAAGGGTGGATGAAACAGTATTTTTTAAACTACAGTAGAATTGGTAAAGTTTCAGTATATGAGAAATTCTTTTATTACTACTCATTCGACGATAATCCACTTGATTACTCGTTATTGGTGAATTTGGGGAATAATTTGGTAATGAATTTTGCAAAACAGATAAGCTTAAAGTAGATTTGAATGGAGATTTTCTGTAATCTTTCAGACTCGCTTCGCACTCAAATTTTTACAATGGCATGCTTGTTTAGAAGCTTGGTATGCATATCTTCTTCTAGATTTAATACACCATCGAGGTCAATTTATTAATGGTTGAGTAAGTTTCTGTTTCAACTCCATTTTGTCTTCACTTTTTTTACTATCCTATTCTATCTGTTCATAAGTTTGCTTTCCTGCCCTTATTTAATTACAGGTGTTACTTTACCTCCACTAATTCAGCATCCTGAATTCTTACATTCTTCACTATTTCTTTACTCCTTTACTCCTATTTGCGGGTCACACTCAGATCTTCAACCCTTAACGAGTCCTAAATTGAGAGAGATTTGTTAATATTAAAAAATGTTAAATTGAGGGAAATATATTCTAAAATAAGAGAAACGCAACGAAATTAATGCGATTGAAGATGTGAGAAATGGACGTTGTATTAGCTAGAGAGAGGTTTTGGGGTTCGAGGGGATTGGAGAATGCACCGCAACTCTCCCAGCTCTTATTATTTTGTACATAAGGCAATAATCATTTCTAGATGGTCAACGCAGAAGCCTAAAGTTTGGTACTTTCTTGATATTGTGGCGGAGCGAACGCACATCAATTTACAGTATAGTTCACATTGATATATCAGGGGGTTTAAGCAACACCAAGTGTGTTGAGTCAACGGATGAAGTCCTTATTAGGCTTAACTTCACGTCTCGCATACTCTGTAGAAACCAGTGGTTTGGCCACACTTCTAAATTTTTTGGTGCATATCCGAAAATAAAGATTATATAATAGTAGTAAAAACCCATTACCATCTTAATTTTGCCATTGGTTTAGGCAATAAACACAGGTGTCAGTGGTAACAACATCTCACCACCTAAAGAACTTGAAAACATCTTAACTGGAGTTTCTCCGCCGTAAAACAGCATAAAACCTAAAATCAAAGTATCATAATCCCCAAATTCTAAAATTTCCACCCAACCAATCATTAATATCGCCAATGGTGGCTATTAAGAGTCTTTCCCCCAAAAGGCTTAGATATTATTGTTATAATCTCATTGAAACTTTCTAATAAGACTAACTCAATGGCCCATCAAATCTGTTAAGTACCCGATGAATTTTAAAAACTACCCTACTTTTATAATATGAAATAATCTTTTTTAAATAAATGGAAAAAGGGGCTAAACTTGAAAAAAGTAAAGATTTTTCTAAAACATTTTACTTAAGTAAACTGTTTGGGCCCAAATTGGAAAAAATATGTATATATATATATATATATGGAGGTAAAGTTGGGCAATATATTTTCATCGTAAAAAGTTTTGTTCAAAACGACTGCTAATTTTGCGTTTGTGATTCTTTTTCACATCTTTCAATTTGTCTTATATTTGCCTTTATGTCTAGATTGAGTCCATATATAAGTTCTCCATAGTTCATAATAGCACGATTTAGAAATTATAGCAAGAGAATAGAGGATTCCTTAGGTAAAATACACTTTATTTATCTGATGCGCTTCGTTGCAACTCATAACATCTTCAGACATACAAGAAAATACAAGAGAAAATAATAAGAATTGCTTTATATATAATGGATATACGGTAAACGTACAGGCGAACATAAGAAGTCACACAGGTAGGGTGTACTGAAGATTAAATTTGCGCTCGTATCCAGATAGATAAATGACCTGGATATCTGAGATTAGCTCTCCTGTGCGTTTCTATTCCGATTCTTGTTGCTAGGTAGTATTCCATTTGAATTGAAATGAATATATGTGAATAGCTTCTAAAAATAGTAATTGTCACCGATCAGATGTGGAGTCGATAATTTTAGTGTTCTTTGCTAACATTTTTCTGCTGAGAATTATTGCATGGGTTTGGCTCGTATGGTTATTGGGGGCACCATTCTTCGTGATAATTTTGTTTCATTCATACCAATATATGAGTGGGAGAGGAGTTGCAAGAACGGGCGATAGATAGCTCGGTCAGAAGGGTTAATCTTTGGCTTTTTAAACATCGGACGGATTTGGGCACATTTGAAGGAACGAGAGCGAGCTTTACGAAGAGCTCTTTCATGGGCACGTAAAGACTGTCTCGAGCGTAGGAGTTCCAGCGAGTACCATGGGGCGTGGTCACGGCGAGAGGACGAGGGAGTAATAATGGGCGAGTGGGTATTAAGGCAAGTTAGCAGGGATTGCTCCAAGGATGAGAGGATTTGGTCAGGGGAGGCGAGAGCATCGGGAGGGGGTAAATTAGAGGCAACATCACTATTGAGGGATGGGATGTCAATGGAGGCTAGTCGTCGATAATGTTTTGGGATGAGAAGAGGCCGAAGGGGCAAAGAAGTGGGAGTTGAGACGTTGAAGTTAATTGTCGGAAATAGCATTAGACAGGATTGAAGTGGTCAAGCTGGAAATTTGACAGTCAGAGATTACTAATTCTAAAATGTTACCATGGCAGTGTGTTGGGGAAGAAACGTGTTGAGTAAGGGAGAAGAGGTCAAGGATCTCAAGTAAGGCAGGTAGATTAGGGTTAGTCACTGGGAGGTTGAAGTCCTCCATGATGAGAAGATGACCTGATGGGGAGAGACTAGCGAGAGGGCTGTTAAATTCGTCAAGAAAAATATCAAGGGAGGAGCTGGGGGACGGTAGAGCACAATAGTTGTTAGAGAGGGAACAGAATTAGAGACAGAGATAAGGGCCTCAAAATAAAGAAGAGGGGGGATGGAAGGGTATTCAGAGAGAAAGAGGCACTATGAATGAGAGCAACCCCTCCGCCACGTTTGTTCCGGGGGTTATGGGAGTAGACGTAGCCATCAGGGGTCACTAGCGACAAGCAGCTATCACTCTGATCAAGCCAAGTTTCACTGAGACCAAGGAGAGAGATACGTGAATTAGTCAGGAGTTCGTGAATGAACTCCACTTTATTAGCGATGCTTCTAACATTCAGTATGGACGCATAATAAACTGAGAGTGAGGAGTTAAATATTTAGCTGATATTTTGAATATTAAACATTGTACAAACGTGAAACTTTGTGCACTGAAATATCCTAGGTAGGTACGTACGCAGTAAAACATTTCAATCCTATTGATAGGATACATACAAAGTTACGTTGAATTATGTATCTTGATGTGCTTTCAACTGTTGTATGAAAATGCCCCTGAAACGATGTCTGACAGCTATAGAGAAGACACGGATTGTTGCAGATCTTGCAGAAGGGTTATCTGCTGGAAAAATTGCTCTAGAGCTTGGTCAGGATACAAGAATATAGAAGGCGTATGTGGAAAACATCATCACCAAACTATGACAAGATAAAGGTACGAGAAGAAGTGTATCCAAGCGTGACATCCCCAAAATAGGTAGACAAGTAAGAAAAGACCTCGGTAGAACAAGTGTTGCAATATTTGAAAGTGCTGGAGTTATCCTCTGTCCAGAAGCACCCAGTGTAAGATCTTTATAGAGACGGCCAGAAGTGTTAAGTGCATCGCTAGACCCATCTTGAGAAGAATCACAAAGAGAAGCTTATTGATTGGGCACGAAAGTACATGAAGATCAATTTTCAAGATGTCCTCTTCACAGATGAGGTCAGAGATCCTCTGGATGACCCCGACGGATTGGCCAAAGTTTGAGTACATCATGGAGCCTCTCGATAATTTATCAAGATTTATGTTGATTTTTATATGATTTGATCACCGAAATTCATCGTTTAATGCTTACATATATCAATGGGGTCAAATAATTTTTAAGCGAAGTTCACTACGCCCCATCTTAAGATTGTATGAATCAACTACAGTAGATTCATGGTAATTATACCCTCGTAAAATATTGTAATCTTAAGACCTCAAAGAGGCTTAGCGATATATTATCTCTCTTGTTGCGAAAATAAGTTTTGAAATAAAATTAAAATCCGAATAATCCAGATGCCATATTATTCATCCTTATTTTAATACTCTCGTTCCCTCGCGTAAAAAAAATATTTCGCGATTTTTCCCTCTTTTTGTTAGTATTCATAGTCAATTGACGTTGTTTATCTCCTTGCGGGAGTCCGAACTAAAATAAAAACTCGGAGATAAGTCAGAAACTGAACCAGAGATTGTTGGTCACTTGCCGACGATAGGAGACTGTTGGTACTAGCTCCCCCCACCGTCTAAGTGTTTATCCCGCAGTTGATGAGAACTAGACGCAGTTTCCAACGCAAAGCTTTGGCCGATGTGAAATGGAAATCATGCTGCAGATGACATCTAGAGAATTGCCTGCCTTCCCGGCTACAACATCTTGCATATAAGTTCCATCTCAGCTCCATTGCTTGCAGGAAGATCTGCTGATATATATTTTAAACACATTTTCACATTCTCTATCTTCACCATTCTGTCGCCTTACAAGCTTTTTGTGAGAGATGGCTTCATTGGTTTTTGATTTATTATTTTACGGGAAAATTTCATTTTCGTTCTTGTACTTAAACTATGGAGGTATGCAGTCATTTCAGGTCCTCATAGTTAACGCGGATTGCTCGTTTGTATCCGGGTTTTTCGGAGAAGGCCATTGCTATGCATTTTTATCAGTTTTTTTACTATTTTCACACTTTTTCCGGTTTTTTTTTTATTTCATACACTTTCGATCCATTTTACCATTTTTCCACCTCTATAATCCATTTTTCTCAAGTCATATTTTTCTCAATTGAATGACCATGCCCTGAATTAGGTCTGTTTCCAATTCATTCTTATTAGGCGACCCGCATCACCACTTTATTCTCTGTTTAAGGCCAACACTGAGTTAGGCAAGGAATATCTCTGAGTTGGGGCATATTCTCACCTCCTTTCACCTGGGACGTTCAGCATAAATTTAGGCAACAACCTGACCTCGCTCATTTGACCTAACTTGCACGCGACCACTTTACCACCACCCGGCGTTTTACTGTGGCCTTAAAGGTTCTCGTGTCAATGTGTTTGCAATGCAAACGAAGAGAGCAAACCTTTGATTGCCTTCCTTTTGCATCTACTTTAAGACTAAGCGGCGAAAATTCATATCAAAACGTTAAATATATATATATATATATATATATATATATATATCCCTTTGTGTGTAGTAGACGGGTTGCCTTTAATTTCACGAGGAATGTAAGGATAAGGAAGATCCGGTTCATTTTCCTTTATCTTACGTTTCAATCTTGCTCGCTCATTTACAGGTATAGACATACTATAAAATTAAAAGGGAATAAAAATTAAGGGCCAGTAAAAAAGATAGTCTTAGATAGTCTTTTGTTAATATTTCTTGGCACATTTCATTAGATTTATTATATATATTTTTTGTGTGTGTTGGTTAATGCCACACTTTTTCCGTTTATTTTCGTGTCTTCATTTATCCTTTATCTCATTTATTGTCATATCTTTTTTAACTGGCTTTAATTAGTTTTTATTCCCTTTTAATTTTATATTATGTCCATATCTGAAGATGAGCAAGCAATCTCGGAACGTTGTAAAATAAAGGTATATGTATATTTGAGGTTTATGGATATGTATCATCAGCATCATTATTGTAAATATTTGCATCTCACTGGTGACACAATCCCTTTTTCTGAATTGTTTTGGTTTGAGCAATTTCTTTCCAAGATTTTGCATATCTTTGAAGATCATTTTTACTTGTTTTTTACCTTCTTTTCGGTCGTCTTATATCAAGTAGAGTCCAATTGGAAATTTTTATGGTTCATCTATTGTCTTGGAGTCTTGTCACATGGCCTACCCAGCTCCATTTCAGGTATCATATTGCTTCCATATATCCTGAATGTTGTTTGTTTACGTATACATCTGGCTGATCGTTTGTCACGTCAAGTTTTCTCCATCTTAATGTGTTCATATTTTATTTTTGTTGTTCTAAGTAACAATATAAATTTGGGGGACAGGTTCCAAGTTTTTTTTCTTCATAGGTGATAGTTAGGATTATCCAGTGGTTGCATTTATTACTTTTCAGGCAAAGAGGCATTTTGCTTTCGCAGACGATGCTTTCCAGCCTAAAGTGATTCTGTGTTAGGTTTTCTGATCTTTTTCTGGTGACATTGCAATTAGTTGACCCAGATAGATATATTTTTCCTCCATTTCAATTTGTCATTATCAAGTGCGATGTCTATAATGTCGAACTCTGGTTTGTTTCCCATGACTTTTGTTTTTCCTATAATTATTTTTAGGTCCTTTTGCTTTCAGAATTTTGTTCTTGAAACATTGTTAGAATGAATCTTTTCAAGTTTATCACCTATGACTACAATTTCATTTGCGAATCTCAAGGGATTGAGCTAATCCCCGTAGGTCTTATGTCTTTGTTTTGCCAGTTTAGCCTCTAGAACATTTCTTATAGACAGGATGTAAACAATTTCGAAAAATAATATCTTCGTTGTATTAAAGCTCTAATTAAAAGATGTCTGAATACTACTCTCTACAACTACCAAGTATAGAAGTATATTATACCGTGAAATTTTCTCCAGGAGGTAGTTGAGATTATGTATTTGGCCAATCGACTTGATTGGCGGTCATCTAGCTGGTTTTGCACTGTGTTAGTAATAACTTTAGTCAATCTTATAGACACCCGATATATATATATATATATATATATATATATATATATATATATATATATATATATATATCGCAATATCTAATTTCTGCCTTTCTAAACATTTTGAAGGGCGAAAGAAAGATACAAAAACAGTGCAATGCTGACTATTATTCATATAGTATATGGAAGAAAGGAAATTTGAGGTGTATGAGCACATGAGACAAGAAACCGAAATTTTTTAAATGCCATTGAAAGTGACATTGGAACACAAATATCAAGGATAAAGAAACGGACAGCTGATTGAAGACAATCCATTCTGAGAAGTCAAGAATATGGCCAAGAAAAAAAATTGAAATATCCCACCCTGGTCTCCCGATTGTCAGTCAGTTGCTTTATCACTAAGATACCAGGCGTAGCTAATCAAACCTATCCAAAGCGCCATCATATCGAGCAGAATATCTTACGAGGATAGAAGGTACTTCCAATGAATTTTATACCATATATTCAATCCACGAACAAATTACATACAAAGGAGTCAAATACAAGGTGTATGGGAAAGAGAAAGAGAGCGAAAGAGCGAACGAACAATCAACAGTTTTCTATGACGAGAGGACATTTGTCAATTTCGAGAGCTCGTATTTTTCGTTTCATCTTGCGTTCGTTAAATTATAATTGTATAGGACGACTACATTTTCCAGCAATAAAAGCCTAAAACTCTGAATGATTAAAAGGAAAATGGTCTTAATTTCATTAGAAAGGATGAATGGACCTCTCATTTCAATTTTCACTAATCTGACGGACTATTGCATATTTGATTCTCTCATTGAGAATGTTTACGTTAATTAAAAGATAAATATAATGTAAGGAATATGACATAACTATGGTAAGATATTATGTACATTGGGTGGGGGTTTGAAAATACCTTTCTTCGTAAAAAAGCTAGTGAGGATAGTATGTAAAAATTAAAGTGCTCACATTATCATTTATGTACGTACAAAGTTTTTTCAAATTGAAATGTTTATCACACGCAATTTTTTAAACGTTATTCATTCTTTTCACCATAAGGAAACTATAATATTTATATCATCGAAACTTGTAATGATAAAACATCGTAGATAATGTACACTATATTTTAAATCTAAACGGTTTGAAATATTAAGTTAATACATTTTGAATTTTGTAAACTTTTTTCTGGCCACCTGATATACTCATACATATGCAATGATCATGGACAAAATAGTATCATTTTAATGCAAGTAATTCACATATTCCCGTGAGGCTTTAACGATGATAATAACAAGTTTCTTCCTATATTTCCAACTTGAGAAACCAGGCAAATTCTTAAGAGTCGAGACATTAAAAACAGAAAAAATTCCTAATGATCAAGTCGCTCCTTATCCTTTTCATCCTCTTACGAGATTAGATCTCGAAAAGAAGATAAAAAAAAACATTCTCCTGAAAAATGTTGATATCTTCAACTCGAGACTTTATTTCTTCTCGAATACACTCCATGTGCACATGCACGAACATTAAGACCCTATGTAATCCTTTGATGTTAAATATTAAGATAAATATAACATTTTTGGATATTTTGCCGATATCTTGAAAGAAACGAAGGACGATGAGTACACTCCAATACGATTATCTTCCAGGTTTGGGAGATATTGCGGCCTAAAATATTCAGGGCAATTTTGCTTTAGTGCCCTCATTGATCAATAGACAATGTTAAATGAATTTAATCTTCTTTCTTAAACCCTTGTATGTTCAAGAACAATAATAATATATGGCGCTTTTCAAGACCTGGAAGCCTTTGCAGATAGCTTTTCCATCGACTAGGGAAAAGCCCGACAGAAAGATTCAGACCCCTCAGGAAGCACCGGGCGAGTAAGAGGAGCTTATACCAGGCGGCATCACTGCGAACACTGCCATTTGAATTGAACCAAATAGAACTTAATTAAATTTGGATGTAGTTTCCAAATACCTTTTTGGAAGAGGCCAAATTCGTTCACGGGAAATTATGGCTGTGACAAAACGCATCACAGATATCATCGCTTTTGATATGAAAAGGTCTGCCCAAACAGGAAAAATTTAAACAATTGTTTTTTTTTTTCTAAATAGTAAAATAATGTCACAACTTTCACATGCCTAGTGGATATGGGGAAGGATTTCTGATGTCAAGGCGTAAGGTTCAATACCTGCAAGTGCTGACACAAACTTGCGGCGGCATAATTAGCTGCCGCCCATTAGGCAGATACGCTGATACTCACCCACTGTTGGTGTAAGTAGCCTCATACCATTATCATGGACATCATATCCCCCCTACCCCTCTCTCTGTTGTTTGAGAAGTCTGAATATAGAACAATCGTATCTCCCATGGGGCACTCAGAACCACATACCTAAAAGGCGGAACGGGTACCCCGCCCTCGAGGACATGAAAGTTTCCACGAATTGGTGCAGCAAACGCACGATGCGACCCAGTTACCCTTATACCTCCAATGATGAATTACCCCTAGTGCTTCGGGCTCACTAGTGATTATCATTCTGATTTTTATATACATTTCATCATCGAATCGGGAATCTCGTCCACGATGCAATGGACGAATGACGCTACCTAGAAATTAATGTCCAAAAAACATTTTCTGTAATAACAATTTTGGGCCTTTAATTATTACGTCGTGGTGTAAAATAAAAATTAGAAATGATTGGAATTAGTCAATTAAAATTAAGGTGTAAATCATGTAAAAACTTTGAAGGTTAAATTATACCATATTTAATACGACGACGTGCTGCAAATCCCAACAAAAGCAAGATTTTTGCCAAAACGAGTTTAAAAGTCATAAAAGATCTTCGGGTACTGAATCTGACATCTGTAAATTCCCTGCAAAATATATTGCTAAGAGATAACCGGATCGCGAGTCTTTCATGTTACATCTTAACGACTAAAATGCACGAGTGTCCTTCCTCTCTTTCACCGTTCCCCTGTTGATTTAGAAACACCAAAGGCGATTTGTCCAAACTAACACTAAAGAATTAAAAAAACCCAACCTAAATTCCAAAGGCACCGAACGTGGAATGTAGATTTCTGGCTTAGTCACGCCACTGAAGGGAACAAAAAAAAATACGGATGTAATCTCATTTTTACTGATCAAAGAGGAATAAGTAAACAACAAGGGTTTTCCCTTAGGGAAATAACCAGAATCCCGAAATCTGAATTTAATTGAAATTTGCACGTCGCTTCATTCGCATCTTTACGAGGTTCTTCCAAAAAGTCTGACGCACGGAAACTGCCATCAAGGCTCAACAATGACCAAAAAGAATCACTCGAATCAGAGACAAAATATGCCGGATGCAAATTGATCAGGAATTAATTCCAGTGAGCAAATCCTCCCGAATTCTGTATTTGCAAGTTTAGGGAAAAGTTTCGTATATGCAATGAAATTAGAGGGCTTGAAAATATGTGAAATGTTTCCACGAAGAGAATTCACCATGCTGAGAAAAGAAAGCCCGAAATTCTTCTGAACGCATATGACTTAAATAAATGAAAGCCTCAAAACTAGACCATAATAAAGAATCACGAAATCGATCGGAACTCATTTTTCATTTTCTTCTCGATAATTTCGACACACATGCCTGAAAAGCCTGCAATGGTGGGGGATTTAATGATCGCTGGAGCTGTTAGGACTCACGAATTGAGAGGGGGAAGGATAAAGGGGAGGGCGCTCGATGCAAGGGAGTAATCGAGTGCAGGGAAAGTCCCCCAGTGTTAAAGAGTGGTCAGACAGGGTGGGTGCATCATGCCTCCCTATCCTCAGTCCTAATGAAGGACAACCGCGACGGGGAATTGGAACGGGAAGCTTTGTCGAAGCCCGTGACCGTCGCTGGTAAGGCCTAATTGGGACGTGAAATGCGCAACGCTCGAGCACACCTGGCAAAAACGCCGGAGGGGAATCCTTTTGTAGACCTCGGATCGGGACCTCGTCTGGTGCTGCTCACTTAATCCAACCTTACCCCCAAAAGGCGCCCTTCCCACACTGATTAACTCCCGAACGGGAAAGAGGGATTTTATTTTTTGCTAAATCAAAGGTGAGACAATCAACGAGTGCATGCTAACGGTTGTAAGGAAAGATTGATAAATATTAGCGAATATGAGGCCGGGGAAAATAATGGAAAATTGTTAGAACCGAGTAGTTGAGAAAGGAGACTACTTACATCACTAATAGGGCTCAGTTTCTTAAAGGTTCTGCCCTAACCTCCACGGTTGGAGAAAATCTCCTTTGGAATAAAGAGAGAGAAAATACAGGGTGAGAGGTGCAGGGGAGGCCCACCTTATAAATTGATTTCAACGCTCAGATACCGAGCGTGAAATCTGAATCCAGTGGCCGTATACAAAATCGGACAGCCGTGAAAATCATACAATTCTGTTCTCCGATGTTATTCGAAACTCATGTCTATATAACCTACATCTTAACATTCACATATATATATATATATATATATATATATATATATATATATATATATATATATATATATATATATATATATAGAGAGAGAGAGAGAGAGAGAGAGAGAGAGAGAGAGAGAGATAGATACAGAGACATGTAAGAAATAAATAAACACTCCTAGGGCTTATCATAAAATGATTTTATTCCAATATTTGCACAAGAAACGTACTAAAGTAGCTACAATCCTTTTGATATTATGTACGTGCAGCCTGGAGAAAGCTTCTTTTAATTATGACAAATATTAAGAAAATGAAGGAGAGACAAGCCTAGGGAAATTTAAAGAAAAATTCTGGCGAATTAAGGTTCTCTCAATTTTCAGACAGTGGTTGGTTATGGGTTTGCCATAAACAGGTTATATACAAAAGTTAAATATCGTTGCTTTTCTGCTATGATGTGAGAGAGATCAATTCGGAATGATGGAAGGTGAGAGTTGGTTAGTGGTATTTATTCTGCTCTCGCTAATTATTGATTAATTGATTGGTTCTTATCTTCTGATTATGAGTAGAGTAGAAGAATAGTGAGAATTCAGACCTGAATTTATAAATTTTATGTATAGTGATTCGGACAAAGGAGCAAATTTGGGCACCATTAGAATATATTATTTGGATATCTTCAATTGCAACGTTACTTTGGATTTCGTTTTTGAATATTTTCGGTTTTCAGACAGATTCCAAAATGGGGGCAGATCTTAGCATTTAATGAACGCATACTTCTGACAATATTGGCAAGAAGTTGGGTTATGCAATTATATACGAGTAGGTGAACAACACCGTCATCTAAGCCCCTATGGGAGAGTAGTGCTGAACCTGCAATAAGGTGGATTGTAGACTAATGGTCATTACTTTCTTACTCGAGGAAAGCTGGAAAGTCCAGCAACATCCCAAGAGGCTGAGTAGAAAGAAAGTTATCCTAATCAAAGCCTCTCCTGGAAAAGTAACTAGCCAGCAAACCGTTACCAGCAGCAGTTACCACTTTCTGAGCTCGAAAAGAAAAACAAAGAAAACAACTTCTTGATGCAATGAATGCACTCTTGGTTGAGTATCACTAGTAATGCAAGACCTCAGTGGAGAAGATCCTGGTAGCCATATGAGCAGAGAGGTAAAAAATAATAAAAACTAGTTCTGGTGGGTCAGGTGGCAAGGATGGCATCAGTGTGAAACTCTTTGAAATTACAAGTTGAGAGTCAATTGAAACATTCTTCAGCTTCATTGTCAGCATCATGGAAAAAGAAATCTCTTCCCAGGATTAAAATCATGTTACTGTTGTTCTCTGTTCAAGAATTAAGAAGACAGAGTGAGAAATACCAGAGTATAATCCTTGCTTTCGAATGATGGAAAGATTCTGGCCCATATCGTTTTGAATAGCTTGATCAAAATTATCTCAGAGAAAAGATTGCCTAAAACTCAGTGTATTTTTATTCCAAGCCGGAGCTCTGTGTACACATCCCTCACGGTAATACATATCAAATCATCAAAAAATACAAGGAACGGTACTCTATCTTCATTTACTTAACCAATCACTTTGATAATGTGAGCACTAGAGGAATCAAGACGATTGGTATGGAAGGGCAAATTCTGTCCAAATTTACACTTCTAAGCAGTTGGAAAACTCCAAAGGAGTAAAACAACTACGTGCACTCTCTTTGACTTTTAAAGACTGAGTGTCACAACCAAGACACTTAAAGCAACTCTTACTTGAGGTGTTGTTTGCTGATGACTGTTTCCACATGTCAACCTCGGAATCTGATCTCCAATGTGCCGCTAACTGATTTAAAGAAGCTCAACCCGATCACACAGTTTGTGCACTTAACGCGCTCTATGAGTTGCTATCAATTAAAACTCAGTCTAAAGGACGGGCATGACTGGTTTTCTGCAATACCACGCTGTGTATTCCAATTTGCTCGCCGTAAAGAGAGAAGCAGCGCTGGTAGCAAAAAGGGGGAACATGCATAGCATGCCAGCCAAGCCGCCAATCGGATAGGGAGACATCCGTGTGCACTGGCACGTATCCACTATGACGCCATATATGCCCCTAGAAACAAAACAGTACTCCCGATGCTTTAGAAGTTTTGAGAGCAGAGGTGTGGCGAAAATCGGTGAGAGGTGGTATCTTGGGTTGAAGTAAGGCAGTCATAGGTTCCATTTACACCAAGTTCTTGAAAGACTCTCCTAGCCATAACCTCAAAAGACATTATTACATAATTGGCCTCTCACATCGATATAAGCACCGTCGTGATTAGCTTCGAATGAAAGCACCACATAGTACATTGAGGAAAACGAGTGGCATATCTTCAGCATTAATAATGTGGCTCCTAACACAGTAATCTCTGAAGGCTCCTATCTCCAGCGGAAACTGATGCGATGGCCTTTTAGCTGCAGATGAGTAGAACTTATCCGTAGCCGAGCTTAGAGTAAAAAATAAGGGGCAGGACACTAAAAACTAGCATTACTTTCAGCAACCCAGTTGCTGAACGCCAGAGAGCTAATAATATCCTTTTCGCAGGTACAAGATATCCTAAGCCTGCAAATGTGCGCATCTAAGTAGAAGCGTTGATCGGAAACAAGATATATGCGACTCTAATACAGGGTTGCAAAATTCTCTTACACTGTTTTTTTATCTTTCAAGAGGTATACGTGTGTGATAGAAAATTTCCTCAAACAAACTTAAAGTTCTACTTATCCACCATGTTTCATCTACAAAGCTCGACGTCAGCCGGATGATCGTCCACAGAGTCACGGAGAGGGTCAATAACGGTGAAGGCCGCATAGATCGAAATCGTTCTGGCAGACTTCAAGTTGTCAATCGATTGACTATGAGGAAGGCCGTCATAATTGCTCCAAAGCAAAAAATGGCTTCGCTCGCGAAAAAGAAGAACATAAGAACATAAGAAAAGAAGGAGACTGCAAAAGACCATTCATGGCCTACACTTGGCAGCTCTTGTTCCATTCAACACACAAAAGATTTCTTACCAGAGAAAAGTCATCAACATTGTCACCCTTAACAGGAGTTCGTCAGATCTAATCTACAATATACATAAAATGCATCCAGAGGATTATGACCATTCATGCACCGCAAAATATAATCTTCCCACTCCTTAGAAAAATATATACATATGTACATAAAAAAAAGTCAGTCCCATCTAGCAGCTTCATCCATATATTTATCTAATCTATTCTTAAAACTACCCAGAGAGGAGGCTTCTATCACATGCCTAGTGAGCCTATTCCATTCATCTACCACACGATTTGTAAACCAATTCCTCCCAATCTCCTTCCTAAACCTATACTTATCAAGCTTAAACCCATTGCTACGTGTCCTGTCATGTTCACTAAGTATAAGAACCTTACCCAGATCCCCTTTATTATATCCTTTTACCCATTTGAAGACTTCAATCAATTCCCCTCTGACTCTTCTCCTTTCCAATGTATGTAGATTTAGTTTTCTGAGCCTTTCACCATAGGGTAAGTTCCTTAGCCCACCAATCATCTTTGTCATCCTTCAATGCACAGACTCAAGCAAATCAATATCCTTCCTATAATATGGTGACCAAAATTGTACTGCATAGTCTAGATAAGGCCTAACTAGCGCCAGATACAGTTTTAGAATGACTTCAGCACTCTTATTGCTTACACTCCTCCTAATGAATCCCAATATCCTATTAGCTTTATTCTTAGCATTTAGACATTGCTTTCTAGGACGAAGGTCTGAACTTACCAAAATACCCAAGTCTCTCTCACAATCAGTCCTCCCTAAAATTCTGCCATTTAATTTATAACTATTCAATGGATTATTTCTACCTATACTAAGTACACTACATTTGTCTATGTTAAACTTCATTTGCCATTTCTCGGCCCAATTGGACAGAATGGTCAATTCCTCCTGCATTACAACAGCATCAGAATCAGCCCTAATGGCCCTACCTAGCTTAGTATCATCAGCAAATTTACTCAGGTCACTACTTATACCTATGTCAAGATCATTAATATAAATTAAGAATAGCAAGGGACCCAAAACAGATCCTTGAGGAACTCCACTGCTAACACACCCCCACTCAGATTTAACTCCATCTATACTAACTCTTTGCTCTCTGTCACCAAGCCATGACTGAATCCACCTAAATATACTGCCATCGATCCCGTGTGCTTTAACTTTGCTCAGAAGTCGAAAGTGTGGCACTCGATCAAAAGCCTTACTAAAGTCCAAGTATAAAATATCATAGTTTTCATCATTATCTGCTGCTTCATACACCTTACTATAAAAAGACAGCAAATTAGTCAGACAGGATTTACCCTTACTAAAGCCATGCTGTGATTCTTTTATCAACTTATGCTTATCCAAGTGATCTCTAATATTCCTTGCTATAATAGATTCCATCATTTTCCCTACCACTGATGTCAAACTTACTGGTCTGTAATTAGACATATTTGTTTTATCCCCTTTCTTAAATATAGGTATCACATTGGCTTTCTTCCATGCCACTGGCACAATGCCACTCTCCAATGATTTTCTAAAGATGCATGCTAGGGGCTCACTTAACACATCCTTACATTCTTTCAAAATTCTAGGAAAGAGCTCATCAGGACCGGGTGCTTTACTACTTTTGATTTTATCAATTTCCTTTGTCACTATCTCCTTTGTGATCAATATATCCTTTAATTTCTCTTCATCATTACCCCGAAAGATCATTGACACCTCAGGTATATTTAGAGTATCCTCCTGTGTAAATACTGAGAGAAAAAAGTCATTTAGCATTCCAGCCATTGAGTCCCTATCACTCACTAATTCTCCATTGGAATCTATAAGTGGGCCTATTTTATCTCTAACCTTAGTTTTGTATAATTGATAAAATTTTTAGGATCTTCCTTTGCCCTATTTGCCACTTTAATTTCATAATTTCTCCTTGCTACTCTAACTAACTTTTTAACATCTCTTGCTAGTTCATTATATCTCTGCCTTAAGTGATCCTCCCCATTTTTTATTTTCCTATAAATGCCCTTTTTAATGCCAATATAATGCTTAATTTTATCTGTCATCCATTTTGGGTCATTATTTTTAGTCCTAATCTCCTTATATGGAATGTTAATCATCTGACCTGTAATTAATTGCTCAATTATTCTTTCATACTCCTCTTCAATTGTAATCTCTTCCTCCTGGTGATTATTGTCTCCACTAACTGATATCATTGAATCTATTCCTGAATTGATTTCATTGCCTGGTTTCTGTACAACTGCCTCCAGGTAAGTCCTGAGCCCATTATAATTTGCTCTTCTAAAGTCAGGAATTTTAACATTGTTCATGCTACTATCAATACCATTCCATTTCATCTTGAATCTAATTTCACAATGGTGACTATTACCCAAATTTCCTCCAATCTCAGTATCCTTAATAACTTCTTCCCTATTTGTCAGAACTAAATCCAGTATATTATTACCTCTAGTGGGTTCGTTAATAATCTGCCTCAGAAAATTATCTTGGACAACATTCAAAAATTCCTCAGCCTCCTGATCACCCACAAGAGCTTCCCAGTCTATATTTCTGTAATTAAAATCGCCCATTATACACAAATGCTCACTTCTACATGCCCGTTCAATCTCCTGCCACAGAAGATTTGAAGCTTCCTTACTAAGATTTGGTGGTCTGTATAATAATCCTAAGACAAGCTTGTTTTTACCTTCCTTTACATTTAGCCATAATGACTCTGTGTTATCATCTAATTTAATTGTACTGTTTACACAACACTGGAGATTATCTTTAATATAAATAATAACCCCTCCTCCTCTCTTCCTATTCCTATCTGTATGGAACATGTTAAAGCCCTCAATCTCAACCTCAGGTTTAAAGTGATTACCTGCCAAATCAAGCCATGACTCTGTTATCGCAATTATATCAAAATTCTCTTCACTTGCTAACTCTCTTAAGAGATCTATCTTATTCCTTATACTCCGACCATTTGTGTAGTATATTTTTAAGGTTTTTTTATTATTCCCATCTTCATTGCATTGTGCTTTTTTATTCCTAGTTATCTGCTCATTCACTTGTGCATTAGTCCCCCTATAACGCATCAGTATGCCCTCTCCCCTAGCTATTCCTCTATCACTGCATCCCTTCCATTTCCTACACCTGCCCTCTATTCCTGTTATTCCCTTACCTCTAACAGCTTCTAGTTTCCCACCCGTAAGGACCTAATCACACTATCCAGTTCCCCCCATAGAACCTCAACACCTGCCCGACTAAGATGGAGCCCATCCATCGCATACAACCTCCTATTCCCGTAAAACCCTCCCCAGACATCTACAAACACCAATCCTAGCTCCTCACACAGTCCTTTCACAAATTCATTCAAACCAATTGCACGCGACAACCATTCTACCCCCACATCCAATCTCGGAAGCACACCAGAAACAACACCTTTTACCCTGCTTTTACTCATCCTTTCAACTAACCTTTTATACTGCTCACGTAACTCACATGTACCCACCTTCTTTACATCATTCACTCCCACATGCGTAATCACAACTGCATCCCTCTCACACCCAGAAACCAGCCTATCATACCTCTCACAAACATCACTTACACCAGCACCCGGCAGACAAACTCTCATTCCCTTCCACTTGCTATCACTCAACTTCCTATCTAAATACCTAATCTGAGAGTCACCCATCAATAGCACCTCAGTCATTCTCCTATTCTGTCTTGGCCTAACATTACCCTCCCTCCTGCTCTCAGTCACGCTACCACCCATCCTGCTTTCATCCACAATCACACCAGGCAAATCACTTTCATACTCTTCCTCTCTCAGGACATTGAATCTGTTAGTCAACCTAACAGGTTCTATGTCCCTCTCATTCACACACCTAACCTGTCCTAACTTATCTATCCTATCCATTTTCACCCAGCATTCATCATCACTCACAACTTCCACACTGTTCCCAGTCCTAGCCCTATCTTCCACCCTCTTAGCACTAATCTCACCCTTCAATCGCACACTTGCATCTCTTCTCACCTCAAACACCAAATCATTCAACCTCTTACATTCCCCACTCAACCTCCTAACCTCCCCTTCCAGAAAACACACACGGCATTCAGTTACATTCACTCTCCTTTCAACTCCACATGCATCACACACCACATACACACTACTTTCAAACGGCATGCTCTCACCATCTATACAAAAAGCCATACTCTCAGAAATTTACTAATGAAAAAGTTAACACTCACCAAAAAAAAAAAAAAATTTCTTGCTCAGGATTGCTGCTAGTTATCTTCCCGCAGAAGAGGTGGCCACGGTGTCGGGGGAGGTTAACAAGGGAGGGAGGAGCAAGAGATTGATGATTCATGGAACTCCTATTCCCATTTTTTCTTATGAAAACACCTTCACGTTTGAACAGGTCATCAGAAAGCAGAACGAGCGCGTGGTAAGATTCGGCCAGGACGTCTTCGAGTTCCGCTACGTGTTCACGACCAAGCACTCGGTCTCCGTGATGTTTCTTAGCGTCGTGGTTTCAAATAGTGAAGAAATGCCGCCGGTGTGGTTAGCAACTGCTAACAGGCCCACTGCGGCCGTTTAAATGGATATAATGACCACGAACTTACTGTTCTGGGTGAGAAAGATCAAAAAGTACGTAATCTGGCCTTCAATGCCATATAATAGCTGTATACAGGATGAAAAAGTATGAGACTCTTGCGATATATATAATTATTTATTCTGCGTGGATAGGCTTCGAGAATATCATATTTCTCTTCAGGCTTAATAGAGTAAATGTGAATTAGGCTTATATGATAATCGATTAACTTCATTGAATAATGAGACGGGTGGGTACAAAATTTAGCGATAATGCTTTTCATGAGCAATTAATTATTAAAATGTATATTTAAAAAGAGCGTAACGTAGAAGGAAAAAACCCAAATATAGATATATGTAAGTGACCCCCAAAATGCAAACTAAATAGAAATCTTACCTGTTAGTCGAAAGGCAGAAAGATGACAAGGAAATGGAGACGAGGAAAAAATGAAGAAAAGTAGGATAAAGCAAATTTGTTGGTTATTTCTATGAAGAGTAAATGCAAAAACGTCCTTATTAAGAGGGGGCCTAAATGACTTAATATAAATTGATTCAAGGATTCTGAGGCTTGTTTCATCCTATGAACAATTTACGATTTTAAAATCATTATGCAAGGATTAGTTTAACAAAGGATAATGTGGTCCTGAATAGCAGAACATTCTTTGTGATTGAGTGATTTGTTTGTTCTGCTACTAATACTTAAGTGAGAACAAACTCCAGCATGCAACGAATGGAGTGTATTAAGTTAGAGAGGAGACGCCTTTCAGTTCTTTTGTCGGAGTTCCTACGATATCCTTAATTACGTGTCCCACTGGCGGGAGCTTTATATGGTCCAATAAGGCAGGAGGAGAGCAATTCGCAAGGAATTTTTCCCACGTCACTATCTTTGCCGTGATCATCAACACTACTACCGGAAGATGTTCTTGTCATATTCTATGTATACGACAATTCGATCTTTTTGGTGCAACTCAGATGTCGACCTTGGGGCGCAGACAAAGAAAGATCTTAGATACATCTCTCGTTAGCACGAAGCACTTAGGTTTCGGTTTCCTTTGGCTAAAAATAAGGTGCTGCACTTCTGCCGCATTCCAAAATGGAGCTCACTTGGATGTACCGGGTATTGCAAAAGTCATGTTACAATCATTATTACGATCTCACAAAAGGACACAATGATACTTTTGATGGAGCCTGAAACATTTTTATTGTTTTTACATATAAATCTGTTTAAATGTAAGATTAATCAATGTGAAAACCCTCGGCAGCGAGCATGCTCTCAGGGCGAGACATGAACGCCGTGCATACGTTGCGTACGGAGTCCCCTCCTATGCTGACCCAGAGGCTGTTGAAGGAGGACTTCAGTTCGTCAAAGTTGCTCTGGTGGACCTTGTAAGTCTTCCTCTCCACATGAGCCCAACGGTGTTGTTGAGGGGATTGAGGTCAAGCGACCTCAATATATATATATATATATATATATATATATATATATATATATATATATATATATATATATATATATATATATACATATATATATATATATATATACATATATATATATATATATATATATATATATATATATATATATATATATATATATATATATATATGGAATAACTATAACACATGATATGGTAGATGCTTAATAAGCAATATGAAATAGGGACATAAGGAAAAATGATACACAATCGAATTCGTCTATTTATTTCATTTTATTTTTGCTATTTCTCTCTCTCTCTCATCCTTTTTCTTAATCTATACTTGATACTTGTTTGGTATTATAGGAAGAGGAAATAGCAGGTAGATCTTGTTTCCTTATTTCCTATAGGTTATTGAGCATCTACCGTGTCAGGTCTTATTGTGACTTACCATATATATATATATATATATATATATATATATATATATATATATATATATATATATATATATATATATATATATATATATATATATATATATATAAATATATAAATAAATAAATCCAGAAAAACGCAAAAACAGAAAAGCAGGATAATTCGTCTTCAGAAATGATATTTCTGAATTCTGAAGAAAAATTAACCTGTTTTTTTCTGTTTCTTGCGGTTTGCTGGATTCATTTCATCATGCTTTCGCGTTTATGAAAGATTTATACAATGTATATTCGCCGCGTGTTTATTTCAACTCTCCTTTGTTCTTTGAAATCCCTATTAATTTCTCTCTCTTTCATAGTCCAGATCGACCTTGCGAAGCGTACCTTAAAAGGCTTGTTTATTCGGACGATTTTTGTCTTCCGCATAGCCAAGTGGTCTAAGGGACGGTTTAATTAAGATCAAAGCGGTTTCACGCTGCCTCAGTGTGCAAGGTTCGAATTCCACCCCTGTACGGAATATTTGTGAATTAGGAAATAACATTTACGAAGAAAAAATATCCTGTCTTTCTTTTTCTTGTGGTTTGCTTCATTTTATCATTCTTTCGCGTTCATGAAAGATTTATATATATATATATATATATATATATATGTAATAAGTAAAACCAACAAGTTGTGAGTTTCTTTTCATATATATATATATCTATATATATCTCTATATATATATATATATATATATATATATATATATATATATATATATATATATATATATATATATGCATGTACTATTGAAGTCCACAGCTGTGGCAGCGTTATTAATTTTAACTTGTATTTTCTTGATATTTCTTACATTTTTTTAACGCAGTCTTCGAGACGAGTAAAAACATCCGCGAATGACATTCTTTATTCCTAGACGTCTTTCGACCGTGTTAGTTCATCTTCTTTTAACGGCGGTCAACTCGGAGACACCGAGATCTCGGGACTATGGTTTCTAGCTGAAGTTGAACGTTAATTGCGGGTTTCTTCATTTGAATAATCACCGCTTCGGCCCTCCACAATCTTCTGCGGTTTTGGAGTCTCAGGATGATGAAGGTGTCCTTATTCAGCTTTTCACTGTCTGTAAAAACAATCGACTTGGCTTTAAACACATTGTCTGTAACGCTAAACAGAACCAACTTTACGATTTTATTACCCGGTAATAAAATTCATTGGGTTAAACAAAGGCGTACAAATTTGTCAGTGGTTATAGTCGAACATCCAATCCAAATTAGTTGGTAGTATCTCTATCCAATAATACTAACAACCATATACATAGGAGTCTCATAGCTTTGGCAAGTCAATGGAGGTCGATGATGACGGATATCTTCAGTTCAGGGCATCAAACCTGCACTAGGTTTAAATGGGTAGAAATGTGTGCGGTTTTCGGACTCTTATCTTGCCCGAAGGAGGAATGACCCTGGTGGCAGAAGATGTTCGATACGCTTGAGCTTTACCATCGGATGAAGGAAGCTGCCGAGACATCAGTCTGTTTGTGCTCGACTATAGGCACTTACGATCCTAGATTATGATTGAAGTATCCTTACTCACGCCTTTGCCTAAAAAGGCAAAACCCACAAAGCATTGTGTGTGGAGTGGGGATGGGGCAATGGTTGCTAGGCGCTAGTGCGTGTCCACCCTTACACCGGTGGGCCTGCACGCAGAACTTCTGGGGCCCACTGCTGCTCCGGGATCACGTGTTGATTTAGCCTTAAGCTACAAGACACACAGCTAGCGTATGTGGCCACGACGAGGGGGAAGCCACCTCTACTTCAGCCGGAAAATATTGAAGATCCTGGTAATAGGTATTATTGTGAGGATATTGCATCAACAGCTGCGAAGCGCGAATCTCTCTCGACATTAACCTTTTCAAATATGTGTCTAATAGAATCAGCTCTTATCAAGGAAATTCCAAACTTCAATACTTCCGATCGGTAATTCAATACTAATCCCCTGATAACGAGAAGACTTTCCCGGCCTCTGCTCTAAAATGCCGAAGCTCCATACCTCCCCCGCCACACTAATTACCTCCCGAATGGTAAATTTGTGTGTCCTTAGGCTAATCATTTATGTATTCAGTAGTTTCCCATCGAGTGAAGATAACGGTGTTCTCCATCGAAACCTGGTTTGTCAAATAAATCGATCCTAACACTGTGGTTTCTCTCCTGCATATATATATATATATATATATATATATATATATATATATATATATATATATATATATATATATATATATATATATATATATATTATAAATAAAAACGTACATGCAGAAAATCCATCGATAAATGAGCCCTGTGGCTTACAACAGCCGGCCGCGAAAATCCCTTTATTCACCCCCACCTCTCTATCATAGTATGGCGGCAGCGAAGCCATAGATTCGAATTGGGAGCGAATGGCCTTTTCGCGTGTGTTTTAAAATGCAAAGTTGGAGCTCTTCGGGTAATCCAATATATAATACATTACGTGCATGGAAAGGAATCCTCTTTGAGCTGCACCCATATACTGCCATCTCGGGCACGCTATCTTCATCGGAAATCATTTGATATTCAGGATTCCTGTGTTACTGTGCCGAAGACTAAAGGGCCCACCGGGGAGAATGTGTCAAAGGAGGCCATTCTGCTTTATACTAAAATGGAGTCTATGAATAATAATGGAACAAAATAGTACCAATGGGGCTAGTTTTATAAATATCTCATAAAATAACATGTCTTAATGGGAAATTGGAAAAAATGCTGAAAATAGAAATGGGGACAATTTTATAAATGTCTGGTAAATAACATTGCTTAAGGGTTTGCAAATTAGAAAAAATGAGGTTCCTTTGCTTTTCAGTAGAGAAATTATAAGTAAATAGTTAACGTAGGGATTAAATGCACCAACATGGTACTAATTTTAGATAATGAACGCTAGAAGTGGTAAATTATTCGTTTAAGATTGTTAATGAACTCAAATGAACCCCCAAACCGAGGAGGAATTAAATAAGTGCAAGTGAATACATCCTTTTTAACAGTCAGTTAAACTAAAGAAAAAGGATACATCGATAGTTCAATGGGAATAAAAGCTCTGATTAATAAATTATTACTCTAAGACACTCATAGGATTATCGTATAACACTATATTGCCAATCATTTTACAGCTAAAGAATGGAGCGTGATGCCCTAAATGACTTCTATACTTGTGACCTAATAAGAAGTCGCTCTCTCCCAAAAGAAATTTTATTTGCATTGCCCTTAATTAGCGTGGGGGAGGAACGTACACCGAGCAAAGGTGATGTAGTCTAAAATTGGCTAATAATTACTACGCTAAGATCAGCTCTTGATCTTTTGGTCAGCAAGTACCGAAGTTCCCTATCCAAAAGAGAATGGCAGATTGGTGGCCTTCCCCATTTAGTTCCCCGACAGGAGTTCGATGTATCATCCACTTAAATTTACTCCAGGAAGTATTCATAGCCCAAGCAAATAACAATTTTTTTTTTGCCCGATGGTATGGCCTGTAACATAATTTAGAGGCATTGAAAAGAATGTATTAATATACATAGACACAATTTCAACAAATGTGACTGAAAAATAAAAGTGCAGTAACACTTTTTAACAAAAGTTCCCAACCCAAAAGTATTCATACGATATAATTTTTCCATCTTTACTTTTAATCTCTTTGGCTAAATTTATGACACAGTTTCAAAGTCACGCGAGAAGTTTCATTTAACTTCCCTTTAATTTGAGCTTGTCAGTAATAGTCTAGAACATTATAACAACCTTTTCTTTGGCATCACAATCTCGACAGTCTCATTCAACAACCAATCATAAGTGGCTAAATTTAGTGAGATGTATTCCGACAACAAGATGAAAATAATTACGAAATTCACTGCCTTCCGTAAGTGCAGAAGTAGCCAAGTACCTTATAAAGAAATTACGTGCCAAATAATTACAGTTCCTCCGTTAAAATCTAAATAATTCTTTAGGGCGGGCAATTGACAGAAAATCTCCCCTGTTCTGCGACAATCGAACATCCCTGCCATGAGATCAAAATAAATTGAACTTAATTCGTCACTGAAGAAGACATGGCTCTATTTGTCTGTCATGCGTCCATATAACGTGCTCAGTAGCGAAGGGAAAAGGAGCCATCTTGTTTTATGCTCTGACCAACAGCTTAACCATGGATTATTGAGCGTGAAAATTGTCTTCATTTAGCCGATGTGAGAGTCTGCATGGAAAAGACCTTGATGGCTAAAATCTCACTAATCTCTTGAGAAACTGCAGCAGCAGTCTTGAAACGGTTTTACTTCACAATTTGGGTAATATTGTGGTCTTCCTTGGACTACCAAATGATTCTGTCATAGGTTGACAGAATATAATGAACTACAGAATTGGGGTGGTTGACAGTCTCTGCAATGGCTCCAATTGATAGACCTTGTTTGCGCAGATTTACGATCAGCTTACGGAGAGATAGAGAGAGAAGCATGACAGATTTCTTAGGCATCTTACCTGGATGAGAACTAGCAAAAGAATGATCGTAAGATACACCAGATTGAACGGAAGTGAGTTTCTATGCAAACAATGCCAGTTCTCTAAAAGAAACTTCACCGCTTGGATCATGTTGGACGCTTCATTGTTTCTAGTATATTGCTTATCTGCTGATAATTTTCGTTTTATTCACCCAAATTTGAATAACCTTATCTCATACTTAGTTTATCCCTGTAGGTTCTCGTACATCAATTTTGGAAACCTTGAATTTTATCTGATACACGTTTTGAAAGTAGATGTGGGAGAAATTTAGGAGTTCTGATTTTTTTGAAGGGCACTGGCCTTCATTGAATCAGCAGAACGAGCAAGAAAGAATACTACAGAAAGATTCTTGAAAATTATAATCTGAGGGTAGATCCTGCAAGCTGTGCCTATGAATACAATAGGTGTTTCAACATGACAACGCTCCCAAACACACTTCGAAACTGTTTTCTACCTGGTTGAAGGATACGTTTTGTAATGGCCATCACATTCACAACACTTACGCCAGATAGAAAATTTATGGCATGAACTGAAATCTTGTTGAACCTTTTTGATCGGGACTAATATTGCATTTCTCTCAATGCCACTATATTTCGTTACCGTGCATTAAACTGCATGAACTATGACGAGGTTTATGGCATTAGGTAGGGGTATGAATGCTTTCTGGAGGAAGTGTACTTATGCAAGGTCTCTTAACAAGTTAAAATGAAAAACAGCTTTAAACCATTAACTATGGTAGTTTTTTTGTTATGGTTACCATCTTACTATGTTTACCAAGACTAGGAGGCAGAACTGCGTCAAGTAGAATCAAATGAAAATTATTCGGCGTTGAAAGTGTATTGATGTGTTTTTTATTAAAATTTATTATAATATAAAAATTATTTTAAGGCTATGCATTTGTTATGTCAGGGATTAAATTATTTTCAACTCTATAGAGAATCCATTGTAATAATGATAATAAGTTGTCTTGTGAATGCCATACACCAAGGATCAAGTAATTACAAGAAACACAACCATTGCAAGCGTTCATGGAATCTTTATACCTTGAGCATAAATATGAGTTTGTCTTGGAAGAGAATTACAAAATTGAGAGGGAAGGAGTGGCATTTTTCTAGCGATGATACACACTCACCACCTCTTGTTGACAAAACAATAATAATAATCACTGAGAGATGCTCGAACCAAGAGCCAATTTAATCCCGGAATGAGGCAGGAGAGAGTGGCGAAATCATTTCTATAGATATAGCTTATACAACTAAAGATGAAGCCTTCACTATGATTACAAACTGCCCAAATGACACTTGAGGCTATCGAAACTTCAACCGGCTGACAGAATCTCTAGGAGGTGTGGTCCCCAGGCATCATCGCCCGTAACCCCCACCCCTGCTCTAGATTCAATAAAGCACAAATCCATTCATCATCGACGCGGAATTAGTCATTCAGACCAATCGAATGAGTCATGCAGATAAATAACAGATGCGGATAAAAGAAATATAATTCAGAGAGCTTTCTTCTTTGCCTCCAAGTTACTACGCTAGTTTTCGTCAGGAGGAGCCAAGGGTTAAGATTTTGTCTTAGTCCCTACACTTCAACTATACACGTTATTCTCTTGGAATTGGGTTGCATCAACGCAGCGTTTTTTAGAATCATTGACCTTCGCAGATTGCTGCTCTTCTAGCATTGAGAGGTTTGATGAAAATATAGGTCTTAAAGGAATTCTTAATAGCACGAAGATGGTCAAAGAGTGACAGGTAGTTCATGCGTCTTAGAAAGACATTAATGTACACTCATCTGCGAAGCACAAAGGATTATGTGGTTCACGAAACAGAACGGGTGGGGGCACTTTGAATGTAACCATAAAGCTAATGAAGGTAAATCACACCACTTCCACAGAAACACGCAAAAACGTGTGAATAACTAGACCAGGCGAGATTTAAAATGAAGGAAGGGTCGAAAGTGTGAATACGTTCGTGTGTAACCTTGTGCCTAACACGAACATAACTCGAGGTAATCAATTATTTTCCTTCTGCAAAGATTCCATCAAATATGGCACAAAAAAGGAAGCAAAATTGAAAGAAAAAAATTACTATCGTGTTTTAAAATTGAGGCCGATTTCCTGCCTCTATTGAAATAGGATCTAGGGGTTGGTTAGGCTTAGATTGGCTCCGATTTGGTTGGGTAAAGACTGGCAAGGGGTCCGAAGTCTTTCTTGGTGGACCAGAGCTTCACTTTCTACCATACTTCTTATTTATTTACAAAAATTCTCTTTTGCTTTCTCTCTATGGTTTAGTTTCCTTCGTGCGGCGTTTCGTCGGAAAAATTCAAAGGAATTACGGTCAATTGTGATGAGGTAAATCCTTGATAAGGAAGAAACCCAAGAGTGAAAACCGAGCCACCAGATAATGATCAAACCCACGGGAAAACTATCCTTGACCAAGATATCAATGGTTGCTTTATGTCTTCACGAACCACAGAATTTGGTTTCTTCCAGCGATACTTTACAAATATTTTCTTCTTCTACAACTTTAGCAAATGGAAAAATAATTGTCTTTTTAATATTTAAAATTGATCGACTATTTCTTTCAATTGTCACAGGACGTAATGCACAAGTGTCTTCGGGGACAGTTGTTTTTTTTTTCACATAGATCTACAATCCCTTGCTGTGGGTAGATTCAAGAAAATAACGTGACTTCCCTATCCTCAAATTCTCTAGTAGTTTCATATTTCCATTCTTAGGGCTATGGACTTAACCGTATTTACACTTTAATCAGGTGTTCATAATTTTTATGGATCACCTTTTTGGCCTTTTACTTTAAAAAAGGCTAATCTCCAGTGAGCCTTGAAGAAACATTTCACAAACATCATTTCTCTAATGCTCCATCTTTGTGACGAGTTCATTTGTATTCCATCCGTTCCGATTCTCGTCCGGCCAACTATTTAGCGATTTTCTGAAGACTAAATCCTCGAACTTCCACCTGAAAGTTAGGGATGCGTTTAAGAGGCGTCTTAGACGTTCCAGGATTCACCCTGTTTTCGTTCTCTCGTTACAACTTTCCATCTCTCACCTTTACTCAGTCACTAAGGGGCTAAGGAACTATCAGCTGGGTATCGTCACTAGCACCGAGAAATAAGCCAGGTGCAAATACGAAGCGAGAAAGGTGTATAATAAACGAATGACAAAACTATGCAAAAAGGAAAACAAAATTTGTCGGGGGTAATTCTAGTTCCTAACAGTCAAAACGACCTTGGCATTCGAATACGATCATAAATCCTAAAAGATTCTCGACATCTAAACATTCTTGCCTCTATTGACGTCTCTCAGATACCAAGGACGAGATTCTCTACCTCCTGAATTTAGTATCTGGGAAAGCGAATGGCGAGATGAATAAAAACGACTCAGCATTCTTGCCTTTGAAAACGCCGAATAAATCATGGTTTCATTCGATTTGAAACATAATGGTTCTAATTAAGAAAAGAAATTCTCTATCTAACGAAGGCACTTTCACTCAATGGATAAAAAGAAAATGAAAAAATTAAATGGATAAAAGACATAAACACCTGTGCCTTGACGGTGTACAAGAACAGCTTAGTAACAAATACATAGGCAAAAATACACTCAACTTTCTAGAGGGTTAGAAAATATATTAATATGTTAGAAAATTTGTGGTCTTATTCAGAACAACTGGAAAATACAATTTCTTCACTTGTTTGTCTTTATCCAAACCATGGAGCCCAATAACAGGGTGGTGCCATATATCACTGCCTATAAAATACTAATAAAAATAGCTTCTTAAAGGGGGATTAAAGCCTATTTAAACCGCTTATGGTGTTATTATACAACTAATTTATAACAAACTTTGGAACCAAATTCCATTTAAGCAATTAACCAACCTTTTTATAATTAACATTTTTTATTAAAGATAACTATATTTTTAGTCAATTAGGCGCACTCATTCCGATGATGAGAGACTACAAACGTATTATCTTGGGATGTTTTCTAAAATACATCAATCTCTTGATATACCTGAATACTCTTGACTAAAATATTTAAGGTCAGAGATTTGATCCCGGAGTATAAGCTGACAAATTCGTTAAGTGGTTTTTAGAAGGTTTAGTTATATGACCATATAATTGTTAGTTAATTTAAGGCGTTCATAGGCCTTATACAACTGGTACCTAGCCAAGCATCACAGGGAAGCAGTTATAAAACCACGGTATTATTATGCAACTAGTTTCCAGTGCAGATTTGCAACCAATTACAATTGGTTTCACTCCTACGACGATAAAAGTGCGGATAAACGCTTTTAACTTTCCCGATTCGAATCAATATCATACCAAAAACGATATGGGAAGGAATGCCTGAACTAGCGATCCATTTGGGAAATCGGGGAGACCTACCTCTCTCCTTGTTAGATCTATTAAATATACATGAATGCAGAGGCGAAGAGAGCTTTGCTTTTATGGTGCGGAGGGACGTGTCGATGGCTGGATTCAGTTGTTAAGCGAATAACCGACGTAGCAGTTTTAGTATATGCAACCGAATTCTAGGGCCTCTTAGCACCACCGAAACCCAGCCTTCAATATCTAATTTTCCCCTTGGGAAATTCTGCAATAGTGAGTTTTACGTGGATATCGCAGCTTTTGGTGTGTTTGTATCTTTGTGCGCATGTACGAAGATAGGATAAGCAAGTGAAAGGTGATAGAAATATATAGAGAAGAAAATATTTTTTAGGTAATGCGACTTAGTAGAAATGATGGCAACCGACAAGTAAATCTAGACATGAAAGTTTCTTAAAGAGCCTCGTAAAGAAGATGTAATTCGAATGACCAGGATCATAAAGTGGTTTATTTGAGACACTTTGGAGCAAGGAAGTGTGTAGCTATTCAAACCTGTCCCACTTCCGCAAACCTAACACAGTTCCCAAATCGAAGGTTCAATCGTAGGATATATATCATTATAAAATCCCTCCATAGAACTCAAATGTCTAAATTCCTTGCGTTCAAAAGATTGCACTCAAGAAAGATTGAGCGGATTTCTGCATCGTAAATCTTACAATGGAATCACAGTTGAGGTAAACATGGAAAAGCCACGAAACTAGAAGTGGATGAAGTGTAAAAACAGTGGAAACAATGGTATGGGGGGATATTTACCACTGGCAAGACATGAAAACAAATCTGGATCAGGTGAAAGACAGTGGAAACAGATGGAATGGTAGAATATCTCCGAGAGGCCTTTAAGTATATGTGTAAGATTTATTTGTGTGGCTTTTTAGTTTTCCCTCGGGGTATGAACTGTACATATTGAAATATAGTTTTTATATACTGTAGTTTAATAATTAAGCTTATGACCAGCCTCAAGGTAGCATTCTGGACATAATCCTGTGGATACATTTTACTGAAGGCAGTTGTAGGTTAGGCTGTCTGGTGGAGTGACTCGGATATTTTTTTATAGAACCTGGTGGCTTTGTCATTCGATGTTTTGACCAATAGTAAAAGGAACACATAAATTAACTTGCAAACCCGGAGAGTTGAGCGCCTCCTTGCTCCAAAATCCCAGTAGACCCTCTTAAGGTCCTTGGCACTGACTCTTCCACAAATTTCTTCTAACTTTGCCATTTGCTCATAAAAAAAACTTTTAATCACATTATCGCGCGGGCTTTGTTGGTTTTCCTTTTGTTTTTAGGAAAAAGTTTTCTAAATCATATTTTCGAAGCCACAGAAGAGTCCTATGATATAAGTATGAATCAAGGAAACCATAAAACCAAAACAAGCATAGGCAAGGATATCTTAAACCGAGGTTTTAAATCAAATGATGAAGTTAGTAGAAATTTGTGAAAGGCTAAAATAAGTGTATTTGAGAGCTAGATGGCATGCAACTCTCCAGTTGGTTCTTATTTAGAATAAATGGCAGGTCTCCTTAAGATTGGGTGAAAAAGAAACGAATTATGAGAAATTTGTGCGACAAATTCTATTTTGTGAAATAAAAACGTAGAGAGAGAAAGGAAAGGCAGATAATTAAAGAGAACAGAAATGGATAAAAAATGAGGCTAGGAAAAGAGTAAAATTTTGAAATAATATAAATTCAGAAGTACCCAAGATCCATTTTAGTTTTGTATAAAAGTATTCAAACCATTATATATATATATATATATATATATATATATATATATATATATATATATATGTATATATATATATATATATATATATATATATACGAGTAACTTTGTCATTTTGGCTCCCAAAAATTCTATGTGAACTGGATTGAAAAGATCTACGGAGCGAAACCAGATGTTTACTTTTCCCGCCCAGATCGTGACCCGAGAACTCACCTAAGAATAATTATTAAAATAAATATGAATTCAAATTTCTCGTAAAGAAAATGTTGATGTTAGTGGAGCTAAAAATCTTTTGAAGGTAGCTAGAGGTGGTCGTGCAAAGAGAAGATAAAGAGGCACGAGAAAACGGGACGAAAATAAAGCTTAAGGAAAATGAAAGCGAGGCGCCCCAAGACCAAATATGGAGAAAGGATTAATCATCATCACTTCATCATCATCAATAACTCTATAATTTAAGAAGGGGATTCTTTTTAGTATTAGAATAATAATTTCATCTTAGTTTGGTTATGAATTATGGTTTTTTTTATCAATGTTATTTCTAATAATTCTTTTATAATATTAAAAAACAAAATGGTGAAGTTCAGAAAATTGATTTTTATATATCTTCTATCTATAACTCTATATTTTAGCAACGTGATATTTTGAAAGGGAGGAAACTTAGTTTAGAGTTCCTTTTTAAAATTAATCTTAGTTGCAAAGCCATTGCTTGATTAACTTTATAAAACTCCAAATAAATCCTCTAAAAATATAAAGTTCAATAAAAGAACGTTTTAATTAAAAGTAACTGGCACATCAAAACTAAAAAGTACAGACATTTAAAATAAAAGAAAAGACCAATTTAAAAACAATTATTATTATCTACAATTACGATTGCGTAACTATTCGATTAATTTAAGCTTTAGGCCATAGTTCAAAGCACTTTGTTCGTAGATAAGGGCAACAAAAACAACAAAGTTGAAAGTTCTTCATTGCCTCTGAGGCAATGGAGGAAAAACGTAATAATAATCACGTAATTCTTAGCTCAAATTCCTCATAAAGGGAAAAGGAAAGAGAAACAACTCATTTCCTCTTTATTCCTTGGGATGATAACAAGAGAACCAGGGGCGCTAGATTAAAGGGATGAAATGGAACACTCGAATTAATTAGTGTGAAGGTAAAATGGAGCTGTTAATAGGGAAAAAATACCACATTTATGAATAAAAAAACAGCGTTTTTAAAATGAAAGAAAACACATTAAAAAAAAAGAACAACCTACAAACAGTCAATTTAATAGAGAGCGAACAGCCCTTTAAATAAAAAGAACAAAAAAAATATAGCGAAATTGCAATTTTAAAAAATTGAGAAGCCTATTTGAAAATAAAACGTTTAACTACTTAATATGTATTCTACTTAAAGATAAATGGAAAAACCATTTAAAAATAAAATTAATATACTATTTCAAAGTAAACGAAAGACAACATTAAAAACATAGAAGGAACAACCTATTTGAAAAAATAAAAGGAATATCCAATTTGACAAAAAAACGAAAGCCTATTTAAAAATAAATGCAAGACAGATTTAGAAGTAAGAGAAACAAATTAAAAAAATTAAGGACACGAAATTATTTAAAGGAACACACACGTATTTAGTAAAGAAATAACGATTTTAAATAAATGAATGGCTATTTAAAAACAAATGGATGTGCCTATTTAAAATAAATGGAATCCTATTTAAAATAAAATAAAGGGCTTATTTTTAAAAAGGCTCAGTCCAACGATGCCTATCCGAGACTGGAAAAAGTAGATAAGTTGTGTAGCAAACTGATGGATGCAATGGCAAATATAAATTGGAGGATTTTGACTTAATTAATTTAGCTAATCCTAATCACCAACATTGATATACAATACAATGAAGAGGGATCTCGAACTGCTCAAAGGTGGGGGGTGGGGTTCTGGCGCCGTTTAGTTAGAAGCAGGAACGCTAACAAGTTCCTGGTAATCGGAACTAAAATAGTTGACTACTGTACTTCATCCCACTTGAAGTTGCCTTAAGTAGTTACCACCGATCTCCTCTCGATTGGACGCTTTTTACTTCTTAGCGGAGAACCTAGAGGTTAAGGTGAAGCCCCAAAATGATAATGAAATAAGCATAAAGATCGGAATAATAACTACCAAGTATCCGAATCACGGGTATCAACAGCTTATGGCAGCCGTTATGAAATCGATCCGAATCGGAACACCATCCGGCGAATTATCATAACTGATGTGGATTAACGTTGGTGTAATCGGACACAGCGTTCCCCACTCGATTTAATCTAGCTTTCTAATACTAGGTATATATTCGACTAGTTCCTAACAAAAGCACTTGCGCTCAAAAGAACAATCTAATTAACCGAACGAATGCAGTAGAAGAAACTATCGAAAGCAAAATCTCTCTAAAGAAGTCAACAACTAATCTGAAATTTTGTCCCCACGAAAGTAACATAACATAAAATAATTCCCCTAACGAAAAAAGCAACAAGGGCCTATCAAAGATCATCTGCATCTGTCAAACCCACCCACAAAATGCATCCATAGGATTGTCTCAGATCATGCATCTACAATATACAATAAGAACCATCCCCAGGAATGTCAAAAACAAAAAGCATCATCATCAAGACTCGCAAAATCCTAATCAAAACATAATATTCATAATACAAAACTGCATCCACAAGACTAAGTCCAGATTCCCCCCCCCCCCTTCAAGTTAACCCTCATTTAAGTTCAGAGTGGATTATTCTATTTTAAGTTCGCGTTATGGAAATAACGAACGAGGGGCCATTGTAAGCTCGCATACGAAAGGAACTTTAGCGATTTCGTGATACCATATATATTAGATAAAAAATTAATTACTGGGTACCAGTTTAATATGAGATGATACGAAGCCCACCACAAACTGTAAGTACCAAACAGATATGTGTATAAGGCGGTGCGATTTATTAGTAACAATCATAGCAAGCAGCATTGAAAGGAATACAAGAATAGGTTTATGTCAATAATAAATCAAATGCATTTGGGTTTGTTATTATCGATAATAATTTTAATTTAGCTATTTTTATTCAAGACTAACATCGACAGATATTTCTAGAAAGTGTGGTCGATGTAAATCAACGCCACTTTGAGTTGTGCTGAATAAATGAACCAGTCCAAATAGGGTAAAGTTCCTTATGGGTTTGTTTGGAAACGCCTAAACAAGAACCTGAATGAGGGCGATTTTCTTTTTTCCAAATCTAACCTGATTTATGTCAATTTGGGGAATTCAAAATTGTTAATCACTAAAAAGTAAATTCATATCAGGCAGTCATCGTACTAATTTTTATACTAATTTCATTATTATTTTGAGGCATCACCTTAAACTGTAAGTTTCCTACTGAGAAATAAAAGGCTTCGAAGCGTATAATTAGAAAGGTAACCAAGACAAAACTTCAAGGATGATGAAGTACGGTAGTCAATCCTTTCAGTTCCGAATACCAGAATTAATGGTTTGTATTATTGCAGTGAAATATTTGGTTAGTTTTTGAAACTCAAGGCATTGGTGGATGATGTTCAATTGTCAAAATCTTTAGGGAGATGATGATAAAATGACTGGGGAGAAAATTAATCCCTCACACCTATCTTTTCATCAGAAAAATGAAAATTGCTTATGTTAAAGCCTTTCATTTCCTTAATATCTACATCAACGCTACTAAAATTTACCCCGATTTATGCGACTATGAGAGGTTCAAAATATAGGTCTTGTTAATCAACAAACACCTAAAGTTTAGTCATATTTTCAACTCAAGGAGGGAAACTTTTGAAACTAGCGTACTCTCCTGCCCCCCCAAAACAAATTACTCTCATCCCTCTGGCAGTGGCTTTTCTACATCCTTTCACTCTCCATAACTTCATCGGTTGTTTTCTTCTTTAAAAATTATTGGTATTTAAGAATGTACACGTTGGTTTTGGTTTTCATATAAAAATATTGGGTCTTTAGTATTACCCCATAAAAATCAAAATGTATTAAAAAAAGCTTCAATATCATCAGTATTAAAATATTTTCTCAGGTTCGGTGATTGGGCGAAAATTTTAATATTTCTATAAATCGCAAAAGCTTCAGTTGGATTATTTACTTGCATTAAAAAAAAAGACTTCAATCTCTGTTCGCGAGAAAAAAAATTGGCATATCGCTTAAAGAAGAGAAACACACAACTAGATGTTAATAAAAATAAGCTCTTTTTCAGTTTGAGTATTGTGAAGAGAAGATGCAGAATTGTGTCAAATTACCTTTCAATAAACAATCTAAAATAGTTATTTACCTGGTTTGATTGGTAAAGCCCAATAAACTGACATCAATCCAGAAATGGTGGTGTTAATCCTATGCAGAAACATTTAAAATAACCAAATTTTCTGTTAATAATGTTTCATTGTAATGTCAAAAACACAGATCACGGAAGGGCAAAACAGGAGAGTGAGCACAAAACAATTTTAGTAATACCTTTACTTCTGACGTTTTGTGAGTGACTGACGGAAGATTCTTCGAGATCACTGTGGTGCCAGAGAGCGATATATTGTCGTACAACGAGAACGGAATTATAAGTTTATATATTATGTATTCGAAAGAAAAAGTTGATGGAGTACAAAAGTGTTTGTGACAGATGGATCACAGTTCTAAAACCTAGATATAGGTTTCAAGTTCTTATTTTAAGGTGGTGACAGTTTAAGGTAGAAAGATTAGCTTAAAAAGGTAAATAGAAAGAAGTTCATCTAGCAACTATCCTCTGTGAAATGAATATAATGTTAACTGAATATTATTAGGAGTAATGCAAGATAGATCTTCCTTTTAATTATTCTGACATACATATATTTTATCAATTTTAATGTGTAATCAGCGAGGAAATTTTATCTTATAGTAGAAGAGGGAGGGAGAGACAAAAATTAAAGAAATAGATAAACAAAAAAAGAGTAAAAAAAAGATTAATTATTTTAATAGCTTCGTGAATTCCTTCCATCCACATATAAATTAATAACGCCTAGTTCAATGGCGTAAAATGTTTTTTCAGTATTCCCCTAACAAATAAAAAGAGAATGCATACACAAAAATAAAACCACAATTGACTTCAGAGACTAAATTTGAATAACTTGTTAAGGAGAAAATTTTTGTCAGTAAATAAATATGTATAACTTGAACAAACGCAACAAACTTCACATCCTCAATAAATACACGAACAATAGCATACATATTTAAACTGCAAAAACTATCAAAATGAGAAATACAACGGTTTAAATACGATAAGAAATATTAACAATTCACATTAAACCTTGTATACTGAATAGTACATGCGTACATAGTTTAAGCCCAAAATTGGAATATCAGTCGAAAATCCAATTTATCTCATATTCTAGCGTGATTCCGCCCCAAATTTATTTTTTCTATACGAACCAGGCAATAGCTTCGATACTAAGATTAAAATTTAAAATCTGAAAAAAAGCAGCCATTGTTAAATTTTTATATATTTTCTGAACTTCGACAATTATAATAACTTTGAAAAGGAATTCTAAACTAAATTTTCCCCCCTTTCAAAATATCACGTTGCTAAAATATAGAGTTATAGAAGATAGAAGATATATAAATTTTTTTTCTGAACTTCACCATTTGTAATTCTTTGGGTTTTAAAAAATTCACAAAATTTTGATACTTATATTTATTTCGGAACTACACAATTTTGTTTTTTGATATTATAAAAGAATTATTAGAAATAACCTTGATAAAAAACATTAGTCATAATCAAACTAAGATGAAATTATTATTTAAATACTTAAAATAATCCCCTTCTTAAATTATAGTTTCGATACTTATATTTATTTCTGAACTTCACCATTTTGTTTTTTATATTATAAAAGAATTATTAAAAATAACTTTGATGAAAAAACATTAGTCATAACAAAACTAAGATGAAATTATTATTCAAATACTAAAAAAAAATCCTCTCCTTAAATTATAGAGCTATTGATGATGATCGACCATATGATCATTGTTCCTGACAACAAAAATGCCGACTCATTGGTTACGTCAAAGTATATATGTATGTACCTTATACATTTTGGATTCTTTTATGCAATAAATCTAAATTATATAAATGTGAAATCGCGCACTTTCCCTAATTTTTATCTATTTAAAGTAACTTACTAGGATAAATCTCGCTCTCTAACATCAAAATCAGAGAAAGGACAAAACATTTTTAATGTCGTCTAGCGCAAAGGCGACAGGAAGATTCATTTATATTTGCTTGGGGGAAATATAGCTATGCTTCTTTTTTGGAAAGAATATATTCGACTACGCCTTTCATGAACGACTTGACATAGAGACAGAAATTAATATATTAATTATAGATACAAATATGAGGCAGAAATTATGTACGTTATGGTTTTCAGTCATAAATTTTAAGTTGTCTATTTTAACCTTTAGATTTTCGAAGCCAGCAAAGTAGCAATTTACCAAACACGTTACGAATTAAAAGACTAATTAACAGTCGGCAGAGTTAGATATTGTTTCATAGGTGTTATGCAAGAGTTTTACAAATCAATAATATTCTAACCATACAAGGAGAATACGTTAAATATTATAGTTGTTCGAAAGTACGATCTTGAGGTGATTGCGAGACTCATTAAGAGAAAATATCCAAAACCTTAGTTTGACCGTCGATTCCCTAACTTATTTCTTTCTGACGCCCCATGTAGTTATCATGCGTTGTATTTTTGTTGTTATTCCAGTCTTAGAATGTATCGAATACTCTCACTGATCAAACCAAACCATAAATAACTCGATATGTGATGTGCGTACTCGAACATACTAGAGCCAAACACTGTCCAGTAAGGGACAAATCACTGAGCCTTTACCTCCTAGGCATGCATAACACTGTTTAACAAAATTTTACTTTTTTCTTGTCATTGTGTTAAAAGTGTTATTTCCCAATTGTTTGTGTCTCTATTAAATAAAAAAGTCAATTTTAATCCCCATACTTTGCTTTTGTGGCTAGGATATTGAACTTTTTAATTAGCCCATATACGGTAAATAACATAATTTTGATGCAAATTTTAAAAATATATAAAAAGTTTCAATGGTTATGTTTCATATTCAGTTATCGTCTAATCATGATATACTGTATTTATAAAGATATAGAAACAATACTACAGTAGTAATAGCTATTATTTCTATTATATTTTGTTTTTTTGCGACCTGGACAGCAATGGCAGTTCTGTTACTTTCTACATAAATTCAGCACTAATTTGATGAAAAATCAACTAGAGGTTTCTAAAACTTTCGAAAAAATTTTCATATTTCTTTTAAGAACTTCTAGAAAATTCTGGCAACATAGATGACTGTAAAATACAAAAAAAATGTCTACTCAGCAGATCAGTTTAACTCTAGCCGTCACAGCGTCGATATCGTCACTCGTCATTGATAGAAGCATTCGTCCGAACATAGCGTCAAGAGGTTGTAATAATCCGACAGACGAATTTTGCTATGTCTGTGGCGAAATTATTAAGACAAGAGCGAAAAATTACTCTGTAGAGAGATCTGCTAGAATGTGTGATGGCTACACAGAATATTTCGGCATGTCATTCGGAGATCAAGAGAAACCTTAGGCACCTCATTTCACAGGTGCAACTAAGGAGAGAAATCCATACTAGCAGAACCAAGAAGATCTCAACGAACTTGTCAGAGAGTTTGGTCTCACAAATTTTATGCCGAGCTTTTAACTTCGAGACTCAATCAGTGGAATTTGTTGGATGAAAGTGTGAAAATATCAGGTCAGAGAAAGGGGTCACAATGGTTTTTCAAGATCTTTTACACGTCAAGATGAGCTTTGCTTGTGTCACAATGTGGCCGGTCTGTTTGAAGCAATCCGAATCTCCTGTAACCCCAACAAGTGGCGAATCTTCAATGACAGCTCGCCCAGGAGCCTCAAAGAAGTTCTGCTTCATAACGTAAACATGGATCCATCTCTTCCCCTTGCTCACTCGGTCCAGCTGAAAGGGAATAGAGCAGTTTCAAGATCTTGCTAGATGTATTGAAATATGAAAAGTACAGTTAGGAGGTTATCGGAGACTTCGAAATGGTGGCCTTCTTGATGTGTCTCCAAGACCGCTTTAGCAATTTTGCGTGTTATCTTTGACTTTGGACAGCAGGGACACCGTGGCATACTACCATAAGCGGGATTGGCCATACCAGACCGAGTTTAGTGTGGGTAGAAGCCATTTCAAATGGGAATCTTTGTTCGACCCGCGAAAAGTACTGTTTCCTCCTCTGCATTAAAATTGGGTCTTATGAAACAATTCATCAGAGCTCTAGATAAGGAGTCTGCATCTCTTAAGTATCTTCAAGATTTCTTTCTTAAGCTATCTGCATCAAAGGTGGAAGCCGAGGTCTCCATCGATCCACAAATAAAAAAGATCATAAAGGAAAAGAAGTTTCCCTAGAAGCTCACTAGGACGGAAAAAGCAGCGTGGGACAGCTTTATCGCAGTGGTTCTGGGCTTCCTAATTAATCAAAAAGCTGAAACTATGTAGAGTTTGTTGAAAACTTGTTGAGAAACTGCAGCAAGATGGGTTGCAGGATTTCCCTGAAAATTCAAATTAAGGAGAAATGGAAACGTACTCAGAAGAGCATGGCGAGCGCTTTCACCAGGATCTACTGGATTTTGAACGCCGCTATCAAGGATCGTATAATGAAAATCTGATGGGAAACTATATTTGGAGGCTGATTCGTGAAAGTAATTTACAGTATAAGAGTAATTCACGGAAAACTACTCATTTCTAATATTTTAATTGTCTGACTTATGTAATTCTAGAATAAATAAATGCTATTTTTTATCATGTTGTTTTCTTTCTACTTTATGAAAATGAAAGTTCAAATTCGCCACTTCCTTCCAGAGGGAATAGGTAAATTTCATATAAATATCATTATCCTGGACACGAGCAAATAGAAAATAACAGTTGCTACCCAAAGAAAAATTGTGTTACACATGGTAATAATCTGCATATCTAATTGCTCTTAAATGCTAACAGCTTAACTATTTGAATTAACTTAATAAATTTTAAATTATTCATAGAACTTCCCTGGTTTTATTATCATTTGGTTCAGAAAGACATCACTAATTTAAGAGGTATAATGTCAACCATATGGAAATAAAGACTTCAAAGTCAACATTACATCATTCATTTAATAATTGACCCAAATGAAGTCATAGGTTGAGTTTAAAATTTACTAGAAACAGGAACTAGCGCAAATGTTTAGCTGTATTGGAAAAACGACACGTCACTTTTCATAAACGAAGTACAGCCGTCACAAAAAGTATTCGAACATGTGGAATGTTTCTTATTCATTGTGTATGATTATGAATACGCTGGTGGTGGTTTGCATTCATGTGTCTAATACCCCTGGAAAGAAGAATAAAAGTACAAACTTTATTTTAACTTATTATTTTAATATCTAAAAAGGTGATGCTATTAAAAGGTATGAAATTCCGGTATCATTATGCAGTAAGATACAGTCAAAATGTGTTCATATAACACATCGTATTTGTTGATTAAAATGATAATCTATGTCAACAAGATCCGATAATGATAATTGCGAAAAACTTAACTCTAACGTGAAATAAAGAAGTGTCATACGAGCGCTGCACGAGGAGTGTCTCAGCTGTCTTATGGTCCAACGAGACCCCGTTGTTCTTGACCACGGGCAAAGTTAGAGTCCGCAGGAGAGCAGGCGAATCGATAATGGAGAGTTCAAACAGTAAAGCATTGTAAATGCTCTAGAGAGATTATTTGCTGCCTGAGACCTATCTAGAAATGCCGGAATGTAATTTCCAGCACGACAATTTCCCCATGTCACAAGTCTCCCACAACCTTACAGTAGTTCTGTGAAAACAGTATCACTGTGATGGAATGGCGACCTCATTCTCTGGATATGAATCAGGTGCAAACCCTCCAACTGCACCTGAAAGAGGCCGTAAGACGTCGTCAGCTAGACTCCAATGAGCAACTGAGGGCAGTTACCGAAAAGTGGGCCAGCACCACTCATCTTAGGTGTCGTTCCTTTGAAGAGAACATGTCTCACTGACAAGAGAATCTCGTCACGCTACTGAGATTCGTGTTTCAGTTATACAGTTGCTGTCATTTGTAAGAGTTTCATTTGGTTTGAAAAACTTAGAGTCACAGTACATCAATTAAATAAATCCAAACCTAAATAATTACTCCTCCTCAATTAAACTATTCACTCTATACCTAACCAACACTTCAATACATTAACTTGCCAACCGACCAACCGAACAAATCTCGTTAGTATTTTTTATATCTTTAGTAAGTTGATTTCACAACTCCTAGGATAAAGGTTAGTCCCTCTGTCTAATTCATTCACATTTGGTTTCGTTTTTTTAGTTCTTATGTTTATAATTTAATATAATAAGTTATTTTATTGTTTACTCCAGTTGCCTTTAATTTTGATATTCTAGTCAGTTTATGTTATAACTTCATTTCTTTCTATTATTTTTCAAAATTACACTGGATAGTATCAAATAATTCTATAAATTTTTATTTGTGTTTTTACTTTAATCTAAATAATTGTCAATTTTATTATTATAACTTATCGTTAATATTCCTTTCCTTCTCATTAGACGAGACAGTCGCTGAAGATGGTCCTAGTGAAGGTCCAAAACATCCGGCCAAAATATTATTACTGTAATCACCTGGGTCTACATATTCCTACTATATATATATATATATATATATATATATATATATATATATATATATATATATATATATATATATATATATATATATAATTATATATATATATATATATAAAGACCAAATACAAGTTCTGCAAGTGGTGACCGGCAATCAACAGACAATCATTTGACCAGCAATCAGCAGACCCTGGTTCGAGACTTGGCCAGTAATTTCAAACCTTTTGCCCTGGCGTTATTTCTGTCTTATTAATATGGCTTGCCTTCATTATACAGTCCTTTGCTCTCTTGGATCCTTGTGTTCCTCCAATGTTCCGTTCTCTGAAAAACTCGTTTCTTGTTTCATCGCTCATTAGCTTTAAATTTCTCTTTCTTATATATATATATATATATATATATATATATATATATATATATATATATATATATATATATATATATATATGAATTAAGTGTCCAAGAAGAGATTCCTGAGGAAGGTCACTAGTGGATGATGCCCATGATGAAATATTTTTGATGATAACTATGGTTTCAAACTTTATCAGTATGCTGTTCCTTGTATATTGCGATTTTTAACTTTAGTAACAGACTTTTATGTGGAACGGTGTCAAAAACGTTTTTAAAATCGACATTGAATACACTGTAAAAGAACGGGTTGAGGCCGCGTTAATTTCAACCACTATCACATGTTATTTAAAACCACGATGCTCCCCACGTGCATCTTCGCTTGAAGCTGAGCACCTTATCGCAGCCACCTGAGTCAATGTTTAAACAAGGAGGTTTATCTTCCCCCGTTTGCTCCCATACGCCGAGCTCGCCAGATTAAGTTAGGTTTATGGGCAGATAAGGCATTGTTCCCAGGCTAGGCTGTGCATTCCCTCGAAGCTCCCACTCCATTGTCCCCCACGCCAAGGAGGTGTCTCGACTATTTAGATGGAAACTTTACCACTAAAATCAGATTGGAGATCCAGATTTTCGTCGCGAAACATCACCACGACGCTCTCTCACCTTGTGCGCCAAGGGACCTCGACCTCGAGATTCACCATCACTTGTCCAGAAGAAGGACAATATTCCTTGAGTGACAAGGTTCGAGTTTTCGTGACGCCGAGTTCACAAGGCTTCTTCCTTGTTGTTCAGAAAGAGAACAACATTAGAAAAGCCATTGTTCTTTTGGCCCCTGGACAATAAACGGTCCTCACCCCCCCCCCCCTGTTGTTCAGAAAGAGAACAACGTTAGAACAGCCATTGTTCGTTCGAGCCCGTTGACAAGAAACGGCTCTCACACCCCCCCCTTTTGTTCAGAAGAGAAAAACGTAGAACAACCATTGTTCTTTGAGCCCATTCGCCAAGAAACGGTTCTCACCCTTCCCCCATGTTGTTCAGAAGAGAACAACATTAGAACAGCCATTGTTCTCGAGCCCGTAGACAAGAAATGGTTCTTATTCCCAAGACGCCAAGTCAGGATCATTTAATTCCCCCCCCCTTCGGCTGGAACTCACCAGCGGACCGAAAATTCCTTCACGTCACCTTCCTCTGCACAACAAGTATAAATTACGTAAGCCGAACGTTATCTTTGAGTATTTAACCCTTTTGTCAATTCTATCCTGTGCTTTAAATGGTTTAGCGAACCATCCCATCTCTTTAACTTTATATTTGTTTTACCTTTTTAAATCTTTTAATCCTCGGATTATCTCGATTCCACACGACCCTTTCCATTCTCTGTTTATGTCAATATTTTCCGTGTTGTGTGTTGTTGATAGTTATTATTAATATAAATCTATTTTATTAATGATAGCAATATTATTATCCTTGAGCTCAGTTCCACTTCTTAAGCATATCGAAGATACATAATATCGGCCAGCCAGACATCCACGCACTCTAAAGATAATTAAAGAAGTTCCCTCAACGAATAGTTATATATGGTATACCGTCGAGAGTCCATTCTACGACATACACCTTACAGCTCATGACCATCCGTGTCAAAACGTGGTGTCAATTATTAATTTTTTACTTCCAGATGTTCTACAAATCTATATCTATAAATATACTCCAAGAGCTTAAGAACGACAGAAGTAATGAAGTTGAGGCAATGATTTCTAGGCTGTCTTATGAAACTCCGTTCTAGATTTGCTTCTCTGAACTATTTTCTTTCTATTAGACATTTTCAAAATTGTTCAAAAGAAGATTTAAAATTCATTTCCTAATTTTTTGTTTGATCGGATACATGTAATCAAGCCGCGGAGTTTAGGAATTTTTCCTTTTTTAATATCATTTTTTTCGGTTATGTCAAGATTTGATAGAGTAGTGGTAACAACGGCAAAAATAAATGTATTGTATCGTACGCAAGTTATTTATATCTTCGATGTTAAAAACATTCACAAAATATTCATTTAATTGTTTTTTCGCACTAAGGATACCATCAGCATCCTGAAGCACCATAAACTACTCTCTAATAGATTTAGGATTATTCATATATGTATAAAAACACTTTTGCTCATGTTTATTCAACGATAGTAGTTCTTTTTCATAATTCCTAGTTCCTTTTGTCAGTTTTGATTTTGCCTTTGATCAGGCGACGATGGTGAAGATATCGGTTTCGATTTTCAAAACTTTTGCTGTTTTTCCAAAGTTTATACAATGGGTGGCAGTCTCATATGCATGCACTTTTTAATTTCACTATTTATCCACGCCTCCCGGATTATTTTATAGCACACTATTATTTTATTGATAGTTAAAAACGAACGCTCGAAACAACTATACATCACCCAGGCTTTTTTTCAACCTTTAATATATAATTCCATTTTAAAAGTTTTAAGAGGCATCGAAAAATTCAAAAATTACATGATAGAAAGTTTGAAATTAGATAAGAGCGCTCAAGAACACTTTAAAAATATTTAAAATAATGGAATTGTGTTTTGATCGCTGCTCCCAAGTGTTTTCCCAAGAGTATACTCTCAACTAATTGCTCCTAATTTGTCAAAGTTAAATTTAGGATATTCTCTTAGCTGGGTTAATTTTGGATTCAGGACTTCTAGCTTCAAGGTAGGATTTACTTCTTTTTGGTCTATCTGTTTCTGCTGAAGAATTGTAACAAAACGACATATCGAACCAAACATATGAGCACATGATTGGAAACTAGAAGTTTCGGGTTTCAAATTAACTACAAAAAGATTTAGAATACTCATATGTGCTTGAGTAAAGTGTTATCAGGAACAAGGACTAGTTCATACACTGGAAAGACAATCAAACTAGAGACGAACAAATAAAGAGAAGAAGCGGAATATATAAGAAGAGAAATAAATGGAACAAGGTAAATCTTGGCAAATCCCTCAATAGCAAAAGATGCTAATAGGTCTATTGGAGCGTATTATAAACCTAACGATACAAGTAGTGATATTGTGATCCTGAAGGGTAAATTGACAAACACAACCATGTGTAATTTTTATGATAACAATTATTCCGCTTTGGTTCTCAGATGCTTGAATTAACACAAACGAAATTGCAGGTTAGCAAATGGCCTTTGGAATTTGAGAGATGCTCTTGACGTTGCGTGGCGTTTAAAGATTTAAAATTTAGGTTGCTGCTTCGTTATTTATAATAAGCTAGAGAGTCTATAACATGTGCAAAGAGAAAATTCATTGCAATGTTTAAATGAAGAGTAACAAGAATTAGCTGTCTACATAGGAAGGATTTTCTAATCGGAGCAGAGCATCCGACGTGGAGTGGAATTTGAGGAAGCTGCACTGTCTTCAGCAGCAAGTCATACATGTGGTCTGTAACGAAAGTTAACTGTTCGATTACAAAGTGCTTAAATTCTTTGTGTTTTATTAGAAGGAGTGTCTGTAGAAGTAAATTTTTAAAATGTTCTATGGCAAAAATGTCGATCTCTTACACTTTGCCCCAACTTTGCAGCACCTGTTTTTCCCCGCTGAGGACTTTTCTCTGGTGCAATCACCGGTTCCAGGAACTGCACTGGCTACACATGCCATCCACCTCATCTCCCAGGTATCCCTTTTAACCTGCCATATTTCCAATGCATCAAAACCATTTTGCCTCTCTTCCAGCTTTATACTTTAAAGTGTGTCGAACTTCTCACCATTTTCCAGAGAAAATTTATGATTTCTTTTCTTTTAGATACGTTTAGGAATTTAATAATCACATTTCAGAAGGTACTAATATCGCTACTACTCTAAGGTATTGCATAGTTTATAATCTACTTTCTGATGTTCGATTACGACGACCGTCCAGACATCATTTGCATGATGCATTTTGTGTTGAAACGTCCAGTGTAAACGAAGTTTATCCTAAAAAGAAGAATGATATCGTGAAGAAATTAGGTAAAGGCAAATATATTCTGCAAATTTTAAATGATTAAAGCGTGATTATCGCACTGTAATGAAACTTGTAGAGAATGGAATTGAATCATAATGTAGAGCTATTACCACTAGATATTTTTTCAAATCAAATGGAAGTGGTTATAAATTTTCATGCTAGTAGTAAAGCTTTTTTTCAAGCTTCTGAGGATCATTTGACTCGAGGAAATCATGGTTTAAGGTTTTGAGGAAAGTATCTACCGTAAGAATAAGAAAAAAATCCAAATCACATTGGACGGGTTGGAGGGAAGGATGTCAGCTGAAGCAGTCACCAAGCGACAACAAAGAGGAGGAGGAGGATTGGCGATTTGGGCTGCAATTATTGGGACAATCCAGAAGGACCTTTCAAATTGGATGATGGGGAAAAAATGAATTAGACCGCGTACTTTGAGTTGCTGGAGAAAACCTCCTACCTTAGTTAAAGAAAAAAACAGTAAGGATGAGAAATTACTTGCTTCCGTGCAGGATAAATCTCTTAGTCATGCCTTTAAGATTTGTATAAATTGGTTAGAATCGAAATGAATTGTAGGATCCTTCATCACGGACAAACCTCCCAAGAGTTGCGACCTTAATTCAATAGAAAGCTTGTGGAGAATCCTAAGAAAAGATGTTTAGGCAGATGTCAGGCAATTATCGACAAAAATGATGAAACAAAGAAAGTTTCTGCTGATTGTATAAAAATATTGATTTTATCAGTAGACAACAAACTATTCAACGTGTTTCAGACAAAGGATTTCATGGTTCAATAGGTCTTGAACTGGTTCATTTAAAATTATGTTAGATCTACTTTTCATTTAAAATTATTTTACATCTACTCTTCCTTTAATGTATTTCTTAAAATTCCCACATATAAAATGATTAAACTTTTTATACTTTCTCACAATATGATTTATTAATTTATTTAAGTTAAAAACTCTTTCAAAGTAAAATAGTCAACGCAACAATCATACGTCCTTTTTTCCTCTCATATGGCATTTAGTTTCTATATATTCACATTCCCTTTTCTGCTCATTCATCATTGTCTTAACTCCATAAAGAAAGTTAAATACAAATGCAACTGTTTTAAGAGAGCTTTGGCTATTTCTTATTATTTTCATATTTCCTCGAGACACTTTTTATTTATATATCTTGAAATAGCGGAAAATTATTGCTATAAATGACATTTTTCTTTTTCCAAGGGATTTGATTGAATTTTTAAACTTATTTTCTCTCTGTAAATTTAACTAATCTACTTATGTTTATGCCCATTTTTGTCGTCTGTTGTGTTAGCTTAACAATTTACGAGTGAGAATTTATTTTTTTAATCCTTGAGCAAAATTCACACATAACTGGAGTGAAGTGATTTTCCGTGGGATGTGCATTTTGGCGTGCTGATTGGATGTATTTAACTGCTTGATCTATCTATTATATATAGGTGAGTAAATAAACTTTAATTATTTGTTGTGAATAAATACCTTTGCAAATCCTGACTGATAGTTTACGTAATATATATGAATTTTAATAAATTCTCTTAACAACATATGTTGTATGATCACACCTATAGTATCCTCTTAAACTCAGAGTTAGTAATGAGATCATTTTTTACTTAAACAATCCTTCCTCCTTTTCTTAACTGTTCCTTTCTCCTTTTCTTACATGATCCTTTCTTCTTATCTTAAAAAATTCTTTCTCCTTTAGAAAAAATTCTGTTTCGTTTTTAAATGATTCCTTTTTTCCTTTTTAAATGATCCTTTATTCTCTTTTAAATTTGTCATTTCTCCTTATCATAAATGATTATTTCCCTATTTCTTATGTGATCCTCATAATTTTTTAAAATGATCCTTTCTCATGTTTATAAATTGTCCTTTCTACTTTTCTTAAATAGTTATTTATCCTTTTCCAAAATGGAGTTCTCTACTTTCCTTAAATTATCCTTTGTCCATTTTAAAAGGATCCTTCCTACTTTTCTTAAGTGATAGCTTTTCTTTTTCTTAAATGGACATTTTACTTCTTCTTAAATGGTCCTTTCTCTTCTTCTTAAATGATCCCTTTTCCTTTTCGTATATAAATCATTTCTACTTTTCTTAAACCTTTCTTTTTTTCTTCCATGATTATTTCCCCTTTCTTACATGATCCTTAGCTCAATATTAAAATAATTATTTCTCTTTTTTTATAAATGAGCATTTCTCCCTTTTTAAATAATCATGGCACTTTTCTTAAATGATCCTTCCTTATTTTCCTTAATAATACTTTCTTTTTGTTAAGTGATATTTCTCCTATTTTAAATGATTCTCTCGCCTTTTCTTACTTGATCCCTTTCATATTCTCAAATGACCCTTTCTCCTTTTCTTAAATTATTATTTCCCTTTTTCTTAAATTATTCTTTCTTCTTTTCTTAAATTATCCTTTTTCCATTTTAATGATTATTTCTCTTTTCTTAACTGACCCTTTCTCTTTTTCTTAAATTATACTTTTTTCTTAAATGATCTTTTTTTCATTTTAAATGATTATTTCTCTTTTTCCGAAATGATCCTTTCTCTTTTTCTTAAATTATCCTCTAGTCTTTTCATAAATCATCTTTTATCTTTTGAATGATTACACTGGGGAACAATGTATTTGGGGAATTGACAAAAGTACATTTTTCTACCTAATTCGAGCATACTGAATTCAAATCTCAAATCAGATTCTCTCTAAATGATACAGATTTTTCGCAATATCAATAACTAATATTATACAATAATTTTCATTTTATCACGCCTATCATCATGCCCTAAAGTAATTTTGAATCATCCTTTTGCGTTATTTATAGTAAAGCAGGTTTTTTTGCACAAACATTTTATTACATATTCGAAGAAACTTGAATTACAAATTAGGATTACAAATACTGTAATCAAATAGATGTTAATTTATTAATGATCGTACATCAGGATGGAGGACCTCTTGTAACTCTTTCTCTTGTAAGTCTTCTCTGGCTAATATCTTCTATTTATCCAGCAGTAGTCCGCCATCATGGGTCTATCTCAGTGACCTTGGTAGCGCTCTTAGATCGTCATCAAACCCTTATGGAAGCGTTTCCCTTGTTCGTCGCTCACGGCTCCCAGATTCTCTGGGAATCGGTCGAGGTGACTATTTAGGAAATGCAGCTTTGCACTCATATTGCATCCCAGATCGCGATATGCTAAAGGCATATTAGTAACCAGATGCTCGAAGTTAGGCGCTTTTTTGATCCCAAGGAGTTACGAACAACGGCATAAAATGAGAGCCAGGCTGCCTTCTTTTTTTCATTCATGGCGTTCACGAATCTAGAATCACTCAGATGTCTTCGGATTTGGGGACCATCAAATTCTCATTCTTTTATTTTTTCTTATGTCAAAGGAGTAAAAGCCGATACTCTGTACTGAAACAATCATTTTTAGTGCTCAACGCCTTGACATACTGGTTCATCAACCCCAGTTTGAGATGAAGTGAAGGGAAAACGATCTTCTCTCGACTTACGATGAGCTCATTAACACTGTTTAGCATTCCTGCTTCCAAAGTTATCTGAGCGAGCCAATCTTTTGGGGACAGTGTTTGCTACGGGCTCGACTGTCCCATATACAGATATAGCATGAAAACTTTGTATATTCCTTCTGCTGGCAAGAAGGAAGTTGACCATCTCAAGGTCTACACATATGATCCAATTGTGTTCATGGTACTTAAGTAAATCCATGACCATTCTTATGTCATCGTGAGATTTTCGCAGATGGACAGAGTGACCGAGATAAACTGCCCTAAAGTCATTACCATTAGGAAAAAGTACACACTTAAGGCTACGCTTGGAGCAATCCAAAAAGAGTGTCCACTCAGCAGGGCTATGATGCTAAGTCCCAACTCGGTAAACAGACCAGGAACATTGTGGCAGTATACAAACTTTTTGTCATCAGAGAAATAATTGAAAAATCTACTTCCCCTTGTTCGTTAATATGCTACCCGTACCAACCTGTCAAGCATATATCTTTCACTCAACTTGGAGGCCAAAAGTTATGCAGCTTCCTTGGAGAGCACCAAGTTACGTATCAAGTCATTCAAATCCTCTTGATTGAAACACTAAGGAGCTAATGACTGTTCAGCATCTGATGATGAATCTGCAGACTCTGAATCCATTCCGTGGACTTCCATATTAGGTACATCATTTTCATCCCCGGAGGAAGCATATGCACTGGAAATAGGAACTGGTAAAGACTCTGAATGAGGTACTGGCCGGATCGCCGACGAAATGTTGGAGTAGTCGATCTTGTGCCGATTTTTCTTGCCAATCCACTTAGTATTCACCAAATAGAAATAACAGTCTGATACATGATCCTTTGGTTCTCGCTACACCATTAGGATTCCAAAAGGAAGACCATTTCTCTTTCCTTTTGTCCACTCACGATGATGTTCTACACATCTATGAAGAGCAACATGTGGGAACGACTTCCTATTTCATCACGAAGAGGAACATCAAAATATGCCTTATGAGTGCGAATCACAAAGTTTGATATATTGCGCCTTTGCGAACTAGCATGTAACAGCCACATATTTAGCAGAAGGTGTCTGGATCATTAACACAATTTCCTCTAGACGAAGACATTACTCTAACATGAGATCTAAAAAAAAACAATAATGTCAATATTTAGCACAATAACACTTATTACTATCTTACTACTATGTACTTTTGAAGTATTTGCTTTCTAGTAGCACCCTCTCTGTCCGTCCGGAGGGCAGTTTTCGAGGAAACGAAAAGATAGAAATTACAGAATAACTATAACTTGTAGTAAAAATCGATTATATATTTGAAATCAGCATGTAAAAAGGAGTTAAAATTGGCTGATTAATCTAAGTCACCAGAAAATGTGATTAAAATTGTTTCCCTGTATTATTTCTCTTTTACTTACATTATCCTTTCTCCCTTTCTAAATTATCCTTTCTTCTTTTCTAAATGATCCTTTCTCCTTTTGTTAAATGATTATTTCTCTTTTCTAAAATGATCTTTGCTCCTTTTCTTAAATGATTGTTTCTTTTTTCTTAACTAATCCTTTCTCTTTTTCTTAAATTATCCTTTCTTCTTTTCGTAAAAGATCTCTATCCTTTTTGATGATTATTTCTCTTTTACTCACATGATCCTTTCTCCTTTTCTCAAAAGATTATTTATCTTCTTCTTACTTTATCCTTTCTCTTTTTCTTAAAATTATCCATTCTTCTTTTCTTAAATGATCTTTTTTCCCTTTTAAATGCTTATTTCTCTTTTTTTAAATAATCCTTTCTCCCTTCCCTAATAAGTACCCAAGGGCCGAAAATGTTCAATTTTGTGTTCGTAAATTGCCATAAAAAAGGAAATTTATAGCAAACACTATGCTCCTGTGTTTGCCTTAACCATACCCGTGGGAGGATGGTAGATAGCATATGTAGGCTTCTGTACCCTATATTCCCCAACATCAGCGGTATGGCCTCCAGGCCATAAAACATGCAGGTGGATCTGCGACAATATACATATCTTCCACACAATTTAACTTCCTCTCTTTTCACCCATTTTCTTTATAAATCTCTTGTTACCATCTATTTGATTGTTACAGCCTCGTTTCTATTGAACATTAAATTGGAAGAAATAAAATAAATTGCCTAAACCTTCATCACCCTCCTCTTTCCATGTGGAAGAAGTCTCGGATTTCGCACAGTATCAATCTTGATCAGGGTATCCAGGTTTTACATAACTAACCTGGCCATAGCCTTTTTTATCCAATCCCTGTATAGGTCACACTGAACTATTGAAAATTAAATAAATATCTCCCTTACTCGGCGATCTGCCGAGTTTGAGCGCATTTGCCTTTTATGTATCTTTGAATTCGGATGGGTGGGAGCGGCGTCTTTTGTCTACCGAAAAATGATGCGTTTCATTTAATGGAATATAAATAAGGTAACATCGATTATAGGCATGTATTCACTTACATCCGCTCTTGCTTTAAAGTCACGCCATGTATTTCTCTGGTTGACTTTTTTTGTATGCCTCGCTTACGTCTTAGTATGTATATATATATATATATATATATATATATATATATATATATATATATATATATATATATATATATATATATATATATATATATATATATATATATATATAGGTTAAAGTTGAAACCAAGGACTGCTTGTCATTTAGAGTGTTCGTACGGCTGCTCGTTGCTCGTTACGCGGTTCAGTCAGATTTTAAAAATTCGGATTGATTTTCTGTGCTTTTTCGAGAAGTGGATTGTGTTCCGAATACCACTTTTTCGTGTGTGACCTGGAAAGCTTGCAGTGGATATACGTTTAAGAGTGGCTTTTTCTGCTCTAATGGTCTTAATGAAGTCTAGTTGAGGGGAAGGAAGAGGGATCTTTCTTCGCCGTCTGAAGGTATAGTGGTGCATTTTGATTTGGGTACACCTTTTTTTCGATTATTTTTCACACATATTTTCCTTATTTTCTCTTATAACGAATCCCTAATTACATACACACACACCCAGCAAATCATTTCTTCTAGATTTCCTCTCAATATATCATCCACGGACGAAATGACAGACAGATAAAGACGACCCGGAGTATAGCTCTGAAGAACTTATATGACCGAAAAAAAAATGGACAGGGGTAAGGTCTTCGAGAAGATCTACGTTGAGCTAAATATTGCTCTCGTCCACCTGATAGATATCCCGAATGGCTAATTAGCTATCTTTGCGAGGGGGAGAACACTGGAGCCCTCACCTCCCCTCTGGCTGCAGAAACCTTAAAACAAATCAACTTTTAAGACCACAAACACTGATACAAATACGCTGCCAGAGGAGCGTAATCTGCCGCCGTCTTGACTCCTGAGTTGGAGGTCATACCGTAAACGAGATAAGAGTTAATTCTCCGAAATTATTCGTGAGCCAAAGTAGCCGAAGTGATTGAATTCAAAGGCTACACCCACGTGTTTAGAGTTGTATTTACGGAAACCTTGATGGCAATCAAAGAAAAGGAATCTGGCTTCCTCCTCTTTAAAGTCCGCAACTGCCCCGATCAGATTAAACGTGACAAGTTCGTTGACATTCAATTGTGTATGAAGTGCTACATGTACAACAAACGCACCACTGCCACTTGCCTAAACACTACCCACTCTTGTTTATTCTGTATGCGCCCAACAAGGCCACGTCTGGGTTGACTGTAAAAGTGACGTCCAGAAGTGTCTCAATTGTTGTGGCCTACATAGGACAATGGCAATGACTCGTCTAATTAAAAAGTAAAAGTATCAATCAACAAAAGATAAAGGCAAGAAAGAGGAGGATAAAAAAGTTAACGCTATCTCCGCGAAGGTTGCAAAGGCAACGGTCGCAGAGAGTAGTGTGGCCCCAATCCTACTTTCCTGTATATTAAAAATGAAAAATCAACCAAAATAATGTGCTGCATTTATTATACACACAATTCTAACCTGACCCGGCCGGGCACCTTCGCGAAGGAATTGAACACTATGCTCGTGAAAAATAGCATGGGAGAGATGCGGTTTCCTGAAACCCATCCCTCAAATGAAGTATTGCGTGTTAATATGCATCATCAGAGCGGCCAAAAGATCATGCCTTGAGCAATGCTCTTCTTCGGGTTCCTCAAGTCTGGGTATCCGCCGCTAGGCAGAACACACAAAATAACGCACAAACAAAACACACTTCAACTGAATCGTGAGTCGAGTGGGTTGGAATCCCCTGCGGTGTGTCTTAAAATGCCCAGCCCCAAAAGGCTTCATTCACGTTAAACGAGTAGGTTCTTGTCTTCGAAAACTAGGGATCCAAGGAACATGTAGTACTCGAGGATACTTAGCCTTAGAGTATATGCTGCTGAAAGGAACCATTTTCTGGGCGATGTGGCCCGAGATGATATTGTCGATGGTCTAAGGACCGGAAATTCTCGCCTGATACTTTTATTGTTATTATGGATGCTGAATTTCGTAAGAAAATATCCGGAAAGAGGAGGGCACTACTGTCCATCCCACAAGAAGCCGAATTTGAGGGAGATTAACCTGAAATTACCAAAAACACCTACACTATATTGCGAGCGTTGTGTCTATTGCTTGCCGTTGATTAAAGAAGTCCTTAATGAAACAAGACACTCCTAAAAAATTAACACAAATAAATCCCGATTATACGACCTAACCTACGTCAAAAAATAACCGGAACTTGACGAACTGTAGTGACGGGGTTACCCATTCACTACAAAGGCTCGAATGCCACCTTATCATGAAATCACAAAACCCGAATACAAAAGTGTCAATGCCAGAGCTACCATTTCACCAGGCATCTACCAACTACCAACATTTTACAAATCTATTATTTATGCTATTTCTCTAAATTATTTGCCAGAGATACTCTTTCGACCTCAATCTACACTATCTCTTTTCGATCTTTTCCAAACTTTTACCACTATCACCTCTCTTACTATTTATCATATAATTCTATCATATTTTCCATCTTTATGTTTAATGTCCAATGAGGCCAAGAATAAGAGAGCCAATAGTTCTTATTTAATCGTTAACACGTTTCGAGTATAGCACATAGCATTTGGTGCTATAAAATAGTTAATATAATTAAAAACAGATAACAGCTATGATTAACAAAATTCCTAATTGCGATCATTGATTGTTAAGGCCAAATGAGACTAATGGAAAAAAAATGTCGGTCTCCCGCTGAACAAAGACAATACAACAACGAAAACAATATTACATAATTAAAGTGATATTTGAAATTAATTATTGCTTAAACACAAACATTATTTTCCTTTTGCGAAGAGCAAAGCCGGAGAACTGTACAAGGGATTTTTGGATGTGATGTAATCAGGTCGATATGTTGTAAACTTTGAGATTATGCAATTACGAGTGAGAAGGCGGTAGAATCAGTATAGATAATTGGGTTTAATGACTTTATGTACAGGGATTTTATGATTCGAAGGGAGTTAGAGTCTTTGTTATACCCTAAAATTCCAAAGTTTAGCTGAATTATATCTATCTTACAATTAACCTAGTGATCACGGATGTGGAACTTCTCTTTATTAGTAAGAACTGATCCAGTCTGCGTACTTATGCCTCGGTCGGTACAGACTCGCTTTCAGGGAGTGGACGGTGCTTACAATATATGTCCCTCGGTGGTACTTGCGGCAAATATATATTCATACAACTGCGCAGCTCATCTGAGGGTGAGACAGTCATTACTTCGAAAACATTGTCCTGAAGAAATATTATTTTATTCAGGACAATGAATAAAAGGAGAGGATCAATGGGGAAACCATTTATATACCATCAGTTTGCTGGTATATGGAATTATCGAAAAGAAAGTAATTGTCTTTAACGGTTAGTTCAAGAAAAGACTGAAATAATGAGGAAGTACAGTTATGAAAGGCAGATTCTGGTTCAGGAAAAGCCTTTTGTATTATGAGGTCTATAGTTTCGTTGTAAAATCTTTTAGATGAAAAACAAGATATTTGGCTGAATTGTAGGTTGAAATTGGATAAGCATTGAGTATAAGGCAAAGGAAGGTACCAAGTTTCTAGATTTTTAGAAGACCATACATAAGACGAAGGTAAGGATCCGAGGAGAAAGGTCGCTTGTAAATCAATTCATCAATGATCACAAGAAATTTTCCCTTTATCATCAAGACTTAAAGAAAGGAAGTAAAGATCTTTGTTAATCAGTTTAAATTTTGCAGAATCAAAAAGATTTGATTCATCTTGGGTTAAGAAACTTACAGTAAATTGAGATGTTTTCTTTGATTAATATGTTAAAGTACAAATTTTAAATGTAACTCCTCTTGTTTCTAGTACCGATGATGCTACGATTTCGAATTGTCTAAATACAAAAAAATACAAATTTTAACAATTCTTTGGTTGGTTTTAACCTCTCTCTCTCTCTCTCTTTCTCTCTCTCTCTGTCTCTCTCTCTCTCTCTCTCTCTCTCTCTCTCTCTCTATATATATATATATATATATATATATATATATATATATATATATATATATAATACTGGTAATTGATTTGTTCCTTGGAAATCTGATATGTAGCAGGAATATGAAGACCCAGGTGATTATACTAATCATTTATTGGCCGGACGTTTCGGAGCTTTACTAGGACCATCTTCAGCGACTATATCATCTAATGAGAAGGGGAAGCGGAAGAAGGCTAGTTAAAATAATAAAATTTACAATAATTAAAATTAAAGTGAAAACACTAATAATATATAGAATTAAATAATATTACCCAGTGATATTTAAAAAAAAAATAGAAAGTGAAATTATAACAAACTGACTTGATTATCACGTATTAAAAGTTACTGAAGTAAACAAAAAATAACCTGATATTAAATTGTAAAAACACACACCAAAAAAAGACAAAAACCCGAAAATCAATAACTAAACATATAAAATAACTGACGAAATTTATTCGGTTGGTCGGTTGGTTATATTGGGAATAATTTAATTGAGGAGGCGTAATTATTTAACTTTGGATTTATTTTAATAATATATAGTGACTCTAAGATTTTCAAATTAAGAGAAGTTAAGGCTGAAGATAATATAGTAAATGAATTAGAATTAAGAGGATGATGGTGATACTCTGAATGTTGCCTGATGGAAGAGGCTTCAGCCTTAGAAATGGTGTTCCTATTTGTAAACCTGAAGCCTCTTCCATCAGGCAACATTCAGAGTATCACCATCATCCTCTTAATTCTAATTCATTTACTATATTATCTTCAGCCTCAACTTCTCTCGATTTGAAAATCTTAGAGTCACTATATATCATTAAAATAAATCCAAAGTTTAATAATTACACCTCCTCAATTATATTAATCACAATAAAACCAACCAACACTTCAATAGATTAACTAGCCAACCGACCAACCGAACGAATAAATTTTGTCAGTAATTTTATATGTTTAGTTTTATAGCCAGGACCAGGCATACCAGTTTTGTAATTATCTCAATTCCATTCATCCTAACATTAAATACACTATGGAAACTGAAAAAGAAAATTCTCTTCCATTTTTAGACCTTTTAATTAAAGAGTCAAATCAAGGCTTAACAATATCCATATATAGAAAACCTACGTTTAATAATTTAGGTACAAATTTCTAAGGCTTTTGCGACTAATCATGCAAAATGAGCTCGATCGGGGCACTCATCTGTCGTGGCTTTCACCTGTCATCTTTATTCTCTCGCATGCATACAGAATTTGAATGCCTAAGATCCTATTTCAAGAAAAAATGCTATCCCCTGTCAGTAGTAAATACCCTTATTTGTAAATTTTAAAATTCCAAATATTTACCTCCCAATCCTTCCTTTGATGTTCCTAAAGACTCAAAATATTTTATTCTTCCCGAAATGCGTCCCCTTAATAGAGAATATAAAAGAAAGTTTTCTAAATTATTTTTACCATACAAATTTCAAAGTAATATTTATTTACAAACCTCCTCTAGGGATGCGCAGTTGTGTTGTTTACTAATCCACTTGTCCTCGGTGTCTCCAAGAAAGATACATAGGCAGCACGATTCGCTCCCTGAGAGCAAGGTTCTCCTCACACATGGGCATCAGCGCCCGTACTGAAAAACCACTTAATCGTAAAGAAGCATCTCCTATCAGAGCACATGCAATCAAATGCAACGCCGATATAACTTTAGATAATTTTAAAATAATAGATCAGGAAAGCAATGAACAAAGAATAAGAATACTAGAGTCCCTACATAATAAATCCCGTGCCCCTGGTCTTAATTGGGACTCGCGAGCTGCTCCCCTTCTTATTACATAACTCTACTACCAATACAATCTTCCGTTTATCCACTTCAATCACCACTCCACACTTCTCTCTGGAGTCAGACCAACGATGGTGAGTGTTTTGATGTTTCTCCCTTGTATTCCTCTAGGATTTGTAATATCTTAACTCATTAAAAATTATGTATTTTCTTAGGTTTTGCATTATAGGAAAAAAGTCTCTTTTTTAGATATTTGTCAACACTCTCAATATTCTAATTTCTAGACAAATTTTTTAATATTATTATAATTCATTGTCAATTATGTATTCCTTTATATCATAAAACCCGAAGATGAGCGGACAGCTCGATACGTTGTTTATCCCCCAATGAATGAAGATAAATTTCTCCGCATTCTATGTACTTTCATTCCTAGTGAAATTAAAGATTCGCCTGACTAGCAACAACCCCATCGATTTTATATATATATATATATATATATATATATATATATATATATATATATATATATATATATATATATATATATATATATATATATATATATATATATATATATATATATATATATATATATATATATATATATATATATATATATATATATATATATATATATATTTATATATATTTATATATATATATATATATATATATATATATATATATATATATATATACATATATATATATATATATATATATATATATATATATATATATATATATATATATATATATATATCATGAAAATTAATGCAATATCGCAAGAAAAGATGAGGAATTAAACCACATTCTCCGAAGACAAATTAATTCAGAACAGGTTCGGTGTATCTCACATCTTTTTTCAACTGACACTGGGCAGAAAATATATAAGAGAAAAGCATAACACAAGATTCCCTCTTTTCCCCTCCAATCCCCTACTTGTGGCTAATCTGGGGGAATGTGGTTTAATTCCTCATCTTTTCTTGCGATATTGCATTAATTTTCATGATATATATATATATATATATATATATATATATATATATATATATATATATATATATATATATATATATATATATATATTTATATATATTTATATATATATATATATTATTATATATATATATATATATATATATATATACATACATATATATATATATATATATATATATATATATATATATATATATATATATATATATATATATATATATATATATATATATCATGAAAATTAATGCAATATCGCAAGAAAAGATGAGGAATTAAACCACATTCTCCGAAGACAAATTAATTCAGAACAGGTTCGGTGTATCTCACATCTTTTTTCAACTGACACTGGGCAGAAAATATATAAGAGAAAAGCATAACACAAGATTCCCTCTTTTCCCCTCCAATCCCCTACTTGTGGCTAATCTGGGGGTGGGGTTAGGCCTAAACATATTGAAGGGCTGAAATTTTACTATTTTATTTATTTGCGATCTTATTACAGGATTAAAAGAAAATTGACCCTCAGATAGATTTAAATTAGGAACTGACGATATCAAGCTCGATTCTACGATTCTTCTCTTAACATAGTTGGCCGATTTAAATAACATTTTACTTCCATTGAAATCGATCGTATGATTCTTGTCTCTAACATGGCAAAATATTCCACTGCTTTCGCTGCCCACTCTAATATCTCTTTTGTGTTCGTTAAATCTCTTGTCTAGATTTCTCCCCGTTTCCCCTATATAAACTTTATGGCAATCGTTGCATGGTACTGCATATACTCATATATATATATATATATATATATATATATATATATATATATATATATATATATATATATATATATATATATATATATATTATATATATATATATATATATATATATATATATATATATATATATATATATATATATATATATATATATGACTTCGTTTAAATGTCTGCCGCGGCTTCGCTTGGTGGAACGTATTCTAGAGGCCCAATTTTCGATGATTTTTTTGCATAAATCTGGCTGAATTTGCTGGATGGTGTTCGTTATGTTGACTTTGAGGACATTAACTCTTTGCGGATTATTTGCATAGACCTGCGATTTAAGGTAGTCCCAAATAAAGTAGTCTAATGGCGTTAAATCGCATGATCTCCGTGGCCAGTTGACGTCGCCGCCGCGCGAGATAACCCTGCCTTGAAATCGCTGGTGTAAACTGTCTATCGTTACGTGCGCAGTGTGTCACGTAACGCTGTCCGGTTGGAAACACATGGCGTCAGTATCCATATCATGCATATAATTCAGTTGAGGCCACAAGAAGTTGTTTATCATCGATCTTTAGGTCTCGCCGTTGATGATTATGGCAATCCAACCTTCGTTCTCAAAAAAATACGGACCGATGATTCCCTTAGACGAAAATCCGCCCTAAACAACGAATTTTTCGGGATGCAATTGGTGCTGGAGTATCTCCTTTGATTGTTTTCGTCCCAAATCCGACAATTTTGCTTGTTCACAGATCCATTTATCCAAAAATGGGCCTCATCGCTGAAGATGATTTTGAGGTGGAAATTTGGGGCATTCCAACTGCTCAAGAGCCCACTCACGAGAACACGGCTTTGTCTATTGTCGTTTACTTTAAGTTCCTTGGTAAGTTGGGTTTTGTACGAGGGCAAACCCAAGTCCCTACGAATAATTCGCCAAACTGAAGTCACAGAAAGGTCAAGTTCTTGTGAACGACGAGAAATTGACTGCCTCAGATTTTCCCGTACACTCTCAATTACGGCAGCGATGTTTTTAGCAGACTTTGCATTTCGGTGACATACCGGTGTTAGCTGATTGTTGATCGACTCTTTTGCTTTGAATTTAACCACCAAGCGTCGAATGGTGGTCTCGGCAGGATGATTTTGGCGAGGATATCAAGCACGTAATGCGTGGAAAGTTTGTCGAACGGAGCACTGATTTTGATAATAACATTTGATGATTTTCACACGCTGTTCAACTCCATAACCTTCCATCGTGACTTGCCAAGTACTACTGAACAGTTCACAGTGAAGTTGCCAGATGTCGCTTTAACAAAGTGGCCACTATCGCCTAACAAAGCTTGACCGTCCTTGTTGAAAGATTATTTATATATATATATATATATATATATATATATATATATATATATATATATATATATAAATATATATATACCTGGTTTTGTATATGTTCTGTTACACTCGTTTCTTTATTTTCAAGAGGTTTAGGTGTGTGATGAAAAAAGTTCCGTCAAATAAACTTAAAAAACTCTACTTGTCTAGCATATGTCATTATGACGTCTTTTTTCATTGCGTTCATGTGTGTTAAAATCAAATTAAAAAGAATCGCGATCTCTGCTCTCCTGCGCGCAAGCCACAACAAGCCCAACATCGTCAAGTGGCTCAAAAGTTAACCGGATGACAGTCCACAAAGTCGAATAGAGGATCAAGAACGGACAAGACCTCAAAGATCGTTCTCTTTCATGCAGAAATCAAGTTTTTTCCTGTTTGGCTAGTCTTTGAAGCATTGGAAAGTTGTATGAAACTCGAAATAACTCTGCTCGCAAAGAAGAATGATATCTGGGTGGCCACGGTGTCCAAATCCGTCAAGGAGGAGGGCGGAAAGAGCTTGACGTACGTAGAAAGGCCACTGCTCACTGATCTTATGCGATAAAACGACAGGATCGCTCTCGGTTTCTTCTTAATGAGCTGAGGAGTGATTGATTGTAATCGAATTCTTATCAAATAGTAGAAAAAGTGCATGCTAAGCTTACACCAGTAGGTCTCCGAGGCCTGCTACGTGTCCAAGAGCTAGCAACCGGCCTGCATGAAGATGCTCGATATTGTGGCTTCGAATGGTGAGAAGATGCCACCGGCTTAGTTCGAGGTCTGTTACAGGCTAACCACGGGCGATTACAGGGACATCATGGCCACAAAATCCTGCTCTAGGTGAGAAATATCACGAAGAAGGCGGACTATGACTTTCTGCAGGGCGGTGCATCGGCCATCAGAGCCAAGGTCTACAAGAGTGTATGGGGTCAAACATGAACTTCTAGTTGAAGGACTTTTGACCGTCGCACTTGCACGACCTCAATCCCTTCGACTTTCCTGTGTGGGCACATGTCGAGAAAAAGGCATGCAAGGTCCGTTACAGAAACATCGACGAGCTGAAGTAGTCCATCAACTGCATGTGGTCCATCATAAGGAAAGACTTCGCCCGCAACGTGTGTGCGTTCTCACTGCTGAAGGTGGCCTCATTGATTGATATTACAATTTAAACACAAAATTATATGTTAAAAAAATTACAACGTTTCTAACTGCATCAGAAACATTGTTTCGTTTATGAGATCGTGGTAACGATAATCCAACTCAAATCCTCCAACGGCCAAGAAGATCAGATGACGCATTCCAGATTCCAATATATGGAAGGGTGGATGAGAGATCACAGCTGTGGAAAGAACCCGGCTGTCACGGTCTTCTGTTCTAGTGGGCATCAATCTTAGCAGTGAAGTTCGTGGGTGCAATGTTCGTGCGCCAATGCATCCACGTTAAACATATCACGCACAATCGTACCTGGGGACAAATTGCCAACGCAAACCTCAAAGATAGAACCCCGGGCAGAAACCCAACTCCTCCGTGAGTAGTGCCATGATGATAATGATATATTAGAAGTTTCTTCCAGCGATGGGTAATTCAATCTTAAGGATGAATCCATGGGCCAGAAAGAAAGTAGTATTCATGACACTAATTCTTTATTAACGACGCTTCAGGCTCCATGCCTATCTTCGATCTGAGAAAAATCACATAATTATCAATATATATTCAAATATAAAATAATTAGTATTAACATAAATTAATATGAAATAAGATAAACTGATCCTAATTAAAATGGAGGTAGGGGGAATAAATGTGGTAGAGTAACTTACCGAGTTAAACTGCGAAAAGGACTCAACTAATTAAGTAAAAGAACGAAGGAAGGAAGCAAACGCGGTGTGAGGTGAGGTAGTTTAATTAATAGGAGCGGGACAGCAGTTGTGTCGTTATTAAGATAAGATTTTATTATACATACATTGCCTTTAAAATAGGAAGGGAAATCTCATTGTTACATTGTTAAGGACTTTTAAATTTATCTGGCCTTTAGAGAACGAACTGTGCTGCACATAAAATAGAAATGAGGCTTTATTCGCAATAAATGGACTAGGATGATTTCAAAATATTTAATATAGTTTGGGCGTGTATAAATTCTTAAAACTATTAACTTAGGGAAACTTTGATTAACCCTATATTTTAAGAACGAGATTTTTTTAAGGTGTTTGAATAAGATTTTTTCTTTTAGTTCGGTTGTCACCTAAGTATATTTAATTTTTTTATCAAAGTTATTTCTAATAATTCCTTTATAAGAAGAAGAAGAAGAAGAAGAAGAAGAAGAAGAAGAAGATGAAGATGAAGATGAAGATGAAGATAAGGATGAAGATGAAGAAGAAGAAGAAAAGGGTGTTCAGGGTGTTTAAAATAAAGAGTCTATAAAGGGGATTAAAAAAGGCGGTTAAGATTAGCAAATAAGGCCGTAGGCCACACCCCGCAGGGGTGCCTGTGTAACTAAGCTGTTCCTGTTAAGGAAGAGAACGGCGCCTTGTAACTATATAAAGCTGCTTTGAATAAATCTTAAACCATGAATAAAAGTGAATTACCGAAACTTAAGATATAAGACCACAAAACTTGCCAGAGCACTACGGGTTACACAACACTCTAGGTTGAACTAACAAAGATTAAACTGGACTTTGCAACCCACACCCAAAACAATTCGTTTAAATACGACCGGAACCTAAAATAAAACACTCCTTATATATGGGGAGAGCTATTTGAGGTATGGCGTTGCCTGGGTTCGGAGGGTAATGGGACATATATGTGAATTCAAAATTACAAGGATTTCTATGGTGATATCGCTTTTCCTTGATCTTTTATCTCTGAGTCATCTTACGTTTCAACTATTTTACCTGTTGTGATATGCGCATAAGTAATTAAACAGGTAAGATACTTTAAACAAACAAGATGATCGAATTGTGGCCAAAAAGTCGCTGATAAATAAAAAGGATAACGCCATATGTATATGTATATATATATATATATATATATATATATATATATATATATATGAGTGTATGCGTGTATGTAAATTATACATTGATGTGGAATTTTTTGTTTACTCTATATTTACTTCAACTTCAATTTTTACTTGTTATTTATTTAACCACAAATTCCTATAAATGTCAGTAAAACGAGAATATGTGAATATATTAGTCTTTTTCTGCCTCAAAACCGCAAATGAAATGTATGAAAAAATCAGGAAAGCAAAGAGAGAAAAATGCGATATCTTTTATTCAAAAAAGGAATTCTTCGAAAAAGATGGCACTTTTTCAACACAATCCTCCTCTCCCACTTAATCTCTGCTGAGTGTATCTCCGATGGGTTACACACTTTTTATGGACTCCTGGGGATTCACCTACGGCGCAGGTATAATCGTATAGTTTAGTTTTATGGAGGTCAGGATATTAATTATCTAGTTGGAAATTAATTTGCAGGTATTATTTTATTTTTAAAGATAAATAAAGCTTTTTTCGGCTTTTGTAAAGTTCGAACACGGAGTGTAGAGGAATCATGTGAGGAGTGACAGAAGAAGAAACAAAAGACAATCAAAGTCATTACCCTTCTCTGCTACAGGAAATGGATTGGAAGAACTATCTGTAGCTTACAGCGCTCTAAACTATCCTTTGTTGTAGATCCGTAGAAGGCTGTAAGTTTAGGATGTGACCGACATCAATTATGTAACCATTCACTTTTCTTATTTTGTAATAATAATCCATATTTTCTTTCCATGCATTCGTATTTGGTCTTTTTTGCACATCACCCATTTCACCTCAATGGAATCCTTGGGAATAGTGGTCAGTGCCGAACAGAAGGAATATTGCCCTTTTTCAATCACAGAATTCTTCTTCAAACTTAAATTATGACTGAGGAATCCAATTCGATTAAAAAGGCTGAATGTAGATAAGAAGTGGAATTAAAAAAAAATATTAAATTGGAAATCATCCGAGAAAGCTTCTTTGCAATCTCTCAAATAAATACAGTAAATAAGAGAAAAGTGAATTTGCCTTTAACTACTTAAGCTAGGAACAGAAAGAAAACGTGTTTAAGAAGAATGAGAAAAGAAGAACTTAGTATAAATTAAGGAATTACTACTGATAAAAAAACAGAGAATGAAGAAAGATCATATGAGGGAAAATGTGTTAAGTAAAGATAATCATTGAATTAATGGATTATAGGTAACTTAATAACACATAGGAATGAAGGACGTGATGAGGAACACTGAATTAAGGAGTTACCAGTAACTTTATAGCAGCAAATAGAACGTGGTGATGATGGTGTTGATGGGGAACAGGTGGCGAAAGACAAATTGTGATTTAAGGAATGTTGAGTGAAATAATATAAACAAAAGTAAATGCCGGTAGAGGGAAAGCTACTCACACTTCCATAATGTTTAGCGCTTCAGGCAGTTTATTTAACTTGAAATGATCCGCTTAAACGTTTTCAGTTTTCAAATTAAAAGTTAACTTCAAACCCTGTTGTAGTAATTCATAAATAGAAATAATTCTTTCCTTTATTTTGTTAAGCAAAACTCCCATGAGCATTTTTGGCAGAAAAATTCAGCAGTTTCTGTTAAACGAAACCTTACACCGGCCAGTTGCAACAAATCTCGCATCTTGAGATTTTGAGTCTTGGCTCATGCTGGGAGTTTTTTGCTTTCACCCAGTTAATGAACTCGCCCTAGTCCACACTCAAAATCCCTTACACGTTCACTCGTTATTACCCCTCGTGGTTGGAACTCTACCACACCTGCATTGGTTTTTATTTTATCGAACTTAAAACTAAAGCATTACTTAATAACGAAATATTCATAGGCGCTTATATTTAATGGGACGAGGAAAATACTATCGAATAAACTGGGAATCAAATGCGCAACTTTGAGATTACTAGAGGAGGGCGCCTAACGACGTTAGGCGTGAAAAGCTTGGACCTACCTGGTGTAGCACGAAGAAAACCAACATGAGACCTGATTTGAGAATAAAGTCTAAATGAAGAATAGAGGTTCGGAGTTGGCAGGTTATCAGCTAGCCAGTATTCTGCCTATTTTTAGAACAGAGCCATTTTAGACGATAATTTTTCCAAGGTAAAGAAATTTGTCAAAATATTTGTCTCTCCACTCTTTGGTTTCGGTACATCGAATCGGCCACATTGCGCTCAAGTCAGAGGAAGAGGTAGAAGGAAATTGTCGACGTCAGCGATTCAGCTGATTGATACTTTTCGCATACAGCTATCTCAGTGATTTACAACGTGGGCGCTAGCGCTCCTATGTTGGCGTTGTTGTGTTAAAATGGGGCGCTTTAAGTTTATATTTGAGTTAGGTGGTGGTGAACATAGGCAAGGGAGCAGTGGAAATTTATCCATTTTGAATTCAAGTTTTCAAAAATTAGTAAATGCTATTGTATCTATGCCGTCAAAAATGACGGCATTATTTTTAAGTTATAGATATATTTCATTCGTGAAAGCTGTTTTTAAATAAAAAAAATCCGCCGCTTTCTATTATCTATAGTGTCTTTATAATATATGTTCTGCCCAACTCATTATTAATCCCAATATTCTATAAGACATGAAATGAATAAATAAATTCTATTTGTATTGTTACACACACAAACACACACACACACACACACACACACACACACACATATATATATATATATATATATATATATATATATTTGAGAGATCAATATTAAATTCATTTATGTTATGTTGATTCTCAGTCAATTATAACTCGTCATTCCGCCACACAAAGTAGACCCGCTATATCTCCTAACCTAAATTTTGTTGAATTATATCTAAATAGATTAGGATTTTCCATTTTCACTCACTATCATGCATTATTATAAATTATTTTCACCTGCGATTTATTAATCAAACAATTTTGTTGTACAACTTTTTTAGAAAAAGAAAAAGTGTCACCCCTGTACGTCAGTAGTTTTTGAAGATTTGGTGGTGGTTGTTGGCGTTATTCGTGAAATTTTGTAGTCTTTCTTTTTCTTACTTTACTTAATTTTCACTTCTTGAATTCACAAATAATCATGTTGTAAATCTCATTAACGCGAAAATACAGACAGTATAGTGTTGAATATCTGAGGTTTGGATTTATTACTTCTCCTAATAATGAGCACCGCATGTGTCTTCTCTGCGAGAAATTATTTTCAACGAGGCCATGAGCCCTCCAGGAATGATTATTTAGAGATTATTGTTTTTATATTATTTAATCAATATCACAGTCATTGCTCTCTCATTGATCAAATTGTGTGTAAATATTATTTTGTGTACCTTTTAATTCAAATACATGCTGCTTATGAACTATGATGTTTGCCTACAAACCCTCTTCGGTACAAAGTATGACTGTTTTTAACATCAAACAAAACAAATGGTTTCCAAATATCTCAATTTATGAAAAAGTTATTTAGATTTAAAGCCAGTATACTCTCTTTTGATTCATTGTATATATCCAATGATCTTAATTGGCATTTGCAAGACTGTGATGTAAATCTTATCAAAGCAAAATCTGTCATTTGCACACGAATGGACAAGCTTTTAACTCTTTCGGGATAATATTGGTCGTCGGAAGCAATTCTAATTTTCAAATCTTGATTGACTAGCAAATTATTATGAAGGTGATAACTTCCTATTAGATGATGATCTATTGATTTATTGCGCTTATTTGAACTCTTTACACGAGGAAATGAGCTGTTAGATATCACAACATCATTAATATGGAAATTATTGACTGGCTGATAAACCTATTTATTGATGCATGTACAAATGAAACCAACTATGCAATTTAAGAGGAGTAAATTACGTAAAAATAATTATTTCGAATTAAAAAACATCTTCAGACAAATATACCAGAAACTTTGCCAACGAATGGAAAATTTTTAAAGGTATCCAAAGCCTTGGAAGGCTATCAAACTTTTTTTATAGCTTTTCCACATTCTTATAGGACTGAAAGTGGTTTTAGTGAAATTACACAGCTTTTGACTAAAGTAAGAAACTGCCTGCAAATTGCAAAACGAGATCTGCGATTACTTCTAAGCAGTATGGAACCTAAAGTCAGAAGAGTCTTAGCCATTAAACACTAAAGTCAACCATCGCATTGGAAACATATTGAGGTAAGCTACCAAATTTTTTTTAGAGAATTTTCATCATTAGTCTTTAAAATAGAAATCGTATCTACATTAAATTTATTTTTGCACTAATACCCAAATGTTATATTGTTATGAAAAATAAATTTAGTATTAGAAATTTAATTTGACATAAACAATTTTTGTGTCTAAAGGGGGCGCTATTCCAAAAAGGTTGGAAATCACTAGGCCACTATTTTCTGTTTTTTGCTCAGGTCTTTAAATGAACAGTGTCGTTATTTTACAATATTCATTAAAGTATATACTATTGCTATTACTATCAATTACTACCTGAATAACCCTTTAACCTCTCATTATTTTTAACATCACTAGCTTCATTAATATAATTATATTTATTATTTGTATGCTTATTCCTATCTACTATTGCTAATAAACTTAATTTAACCATGAATATTATTAATCCATTGCGGTAAATATCAAGTCTATTAGAATAATACGATCATACATTAACTAATATGATTCTATGGATATCAATAATTGATTCTAATTCAATAATTGCTAAGTACTAGTGGTTGGATGATAAATCATTGATAATTAAAATTATTAATTAGTTAGATTGGTTAGTTCCAATGTACTGTCGTTACAATGTGTAACACTTGTAAGCTAACTGACAAAGTCATTTCCATGAAAAGGTATAGAATGGGTATAGTCGAATAGCTTAAAATAAGGACGACTTCAGGGGTTAAAACTATACAGAGCGATGCTATTCTACCGAGACTTGACTGAATTCCAGGTTTAGAGCACCGGAAGTAGCTTCTTTCTCATTATTTCCTTTTCGGACATTTTCATCTTTCCTTACGTCACCAATATCTTTAAAAACTTCCTTAACTTTTTTAATATTTCCTTCGAACGTCATAGAGACATAAATAGTAAGGCACCAAAATATATGCTTCGGAGAATTAACAATAAATCGGTAAACAAGCGATTCCTAGTAAACGTTACCTGATTTCGACCTGGCGACCGTAATCATTGATCGAAAGGGGAAGGCGTCATTCGTTTGGTTTCTCGAAATGAAATGTGGCCGTAAACGAGGAATTTCTGTCACTGATTTCTGCCTGGTGTGAGAAGCGCAATAGAGCACAATTCTCTGTATTGGATTTCTTTTTAGGAAAACCATAGTTTGATTGGATTTCTTTTGACGAAAATTATGGTTTGATTTGATTTCTATCCTGCAAAAACACATAAGTCTAGATAAAGTGTACATTCTAGGTAGCGGCCATTCAGCACTCGTATTATAGATGCGATCTCCCGACCTGATATGGAAAGAGACATAAAGATCAGAAATACAATCCCTCTTTGACTGGGTTTCTATGCTGCGAAACACGTTGGAATAGGTATAGTGTGCATTTTAGGTAGCGTTATTCGTGTCATGCATTGTCAAAGAGTTCCCCTGACCGGATAGTGAAGGGTACATCATAATAAGAAAGACAATAATTCAAGAGTTCGAAGGCCCCCAGGCCAGTTCTCATTGGAAAGAGGGAGGTAACATGGTAATATTATGTATTATCGATACCAACCAGCGATAGTCGAACCTTTCCTGGTCTGAGAGGAAGGAAATGGTTCTGCTTCAGAGGTAATCTAACGGAAGGGTTCCGGAACATAAGAGGAAGTAGGTATGGTTTGCTATGAAGGCGGGGGAGGGAAATGAAGGTGATGCTGTGATTGACTATGTGCGTGTAGAGCTAATTACCACATCGCAAGTATCAGTGTGACCACCCAATGGGTGGCCAGCTTATGACCTCGCTGAGAGTTTTGTGTCCGCCCTATCTTGAAATGAACCCCTGCCTAGAAGCCAGAAATCCAACGTCGTATCCACTACGAGAGCAAAGCTACGCACGTTGGTGTTGTTGTAGTAGGTTTTACCATTGATCTGTAAAATTTAAGTCCTATTTAATTGGATATCTACAGATGAACATGGATTTGCGGATTGTACAAAATCAGCAAATGAATCATTTGCGGATTAACCCCCCCCCCCCAAATTTGTAAAACGTTAAACACCCTCTTTAACTCTGGGCTGGGCCTAAACAGGCACAAAAACGGCAGTGGGCGTTCAAAATTGTGAAAAATTTGACCAGAGAGAGAGTACTATTTTCTCCTGGGGCACTGGGGTCGTGAGGGAGTCGGCAAGTCAAGGTTTCGGTTGAAAGAGGGGTATTGCCCCTCTATGGAAGTATGGCAACCCTTTACGCCACGTGACCCGACATCACTTGCGATACTTGTTTGTTTATATTACAACGTTTCGTGTTCGATACGTTTTATCAAGCAAATTTAAGTGGCGGCGGCGCGCCGGATGAACTGAACTTGCGGGAAAGATCCGACCCGAGGGCCCTTGGTAGTGACCCCTGCTTTTTTACGATTGAAACCAACCATAAAGCACCCGAGAACTAAAAATTTGAAAGAAGCAACTAACATCGTAATTAAAGAAACTCGAATGATTCAGGGACACAAATGGGAGTAAATATAAGAGAGGGAAAATAATGGAGGCAATCAGAGAATCGAGATATCTTAAATACTAAAGTGACTTGCATATAAATGCCCACATTCTGAGAAATCCATTAACTGATTTATATGGTTGGCCATAAAGTCCTGACTCACTTAGGAACCGGAAAGAAAACAACAAAACTTTATGGAGCAACACCAACATTTATTATTCAACAAAGAGTCCATCATTCTCTACGATCTTCTTCCAGCAATCAGCCAACATCTGAATCAGTCCCAGATACCAGTTAGCTAGCTTTCAATAAAACTATAAAAAAGCTTCTCTTACTCCATCAAAAGTGAGGAATCGCTGCTGGCGGAGGAAGTGTGCCATTGAGCGAAATAGGGAATAGTCACTCGGAGCAGCATATGGGTACTGAATCGTGGATGTGAAAGAATCTCAACATTGTCCATCTGTTTCAATTTGTCCATAGTCAATCTGGTAGTGTGTGGCCTCGCATTGTCTTGCTGAAACCACTCCTGATTTTGATTGATCAAAGCAGGATATTCCTTCTTAGGTTGGTCGTATACGCAGTCTAGCTGCTGGCAATACAGTTTAGCGTTTATGGCGCAATCATGTGGAACAAGCTCGAAATGCAGTACTTCTTGGAAATTCACCAGACAGAGATCATGACGTTTTTGTTAAACCAATTCCGTTTTTTAGCGGATTATGGTTTTTCACCTCACGGACTCCATTTCCTTTCCTGATCGTGATTAACCAAGTACACCCAATTGCCATTTGATATGACAGATTTGGTCGCCGATTGGGTTATTGAGATGTTGGCTGCGAATCTCTACTCTACAGGCAGCTTATACTTGGGTGAGGTCATATTGATCCATTCGCGGCTTCTTGTGAACAAAATCCATTCTGTGAAATTGCTTTAGCACAGTCTGATTTGCTGACACTCAAACAACTTTTGTAATATCACGGCTGCTGGAAGAAGGTTCAACTTCTAATGCTGCTGATAAAGCCTCGCTCTCAAACTGTGATGGTCTGCCAGAACTTGGTTAATCGTCAAGGGTCAGATGACCGGAGTTGAAACGTATGTACCACCTCGAAACCTTGTGTGCCTCAGCCTTCAGTATCGCAAAGTTCCTTCACAGCAACTCTTGTAGAAAGTTTTCGCTTGTAATAGTAGCGAATAAAACCCTAATTCTACTTTATTCAAAATCATTTCTGTCACTTGGGGCTTACACAAAGAGAAATGAACTGCGCAGAAGAAAGAATAATAGGAGCGTATATAGGCTGATACTCGAATGAGTAAGGCTAACCTAACTTAATATAGTCGAATGAGTAAGGCTAACCTAACCTAATATAGTCGAATGAGTAAGGCTAACCTAACCTAATGTTGGTGTCGCTCCATATAATTTTGTTGTTTTCTTTCCGCTTCCTAAGTGAGTCAGGCTTTTCCAGCCAACATATTATATATTGGACTCACAGTAAACATTTCCCTAATGGCCGAAGCTGAAAGCAAGTTGAGGATAGTAAATAGGAAATTTCTTGGCAAATTTAATATTTAAGAGAAAGAGTAGAGGCATGATGTCTTACCCAAAAGAAAAAAAATTGCATGGCTAAGAATGTCTCAACTAAGAGAAAGCTTGAGAGAAGATATGGTTCTTCAAGATACGCTTACAGCCACCTATGAGGAGGAGTATATGGCAGCAGACAAATCATTCTACATTCTCGGAGCAAATATTGAGAAAGTGAGATCATCTAGGGAACAACGACGAGTGCGATGAACAATCAGTATGGGTGGAGAGCCAGAACGTAGAGATCTCTGGCGCTAGAATAAGGTGAGTGAGAAACAGTTATGAAGGAGCTGCGACATTTAAGGTTTAATATCTAAGATGAAGGATCTTAAAAGGGATTCTCTATCGAATGGGAATCCATTGCAAGTTCGAAAGGTGTTAAGTTGCACGAAAGAATCGTCCCAGGTGGAGAATAGTACCGTCTGCAGAGTTTTCAATTTGTTGGAGAGGTTGAAATAAGGAAGGCTGTGATTCAGCGATATGAGATCTGTAGTTGTTAAGGTGGGAGATGAGGAAGACATGAATGACAATCTAAACTCTGCTGTGACCAATGTGAGACAAATAATACGAAGACGGCAGAGAGGGGATTTACAAACGTTATTTCATGACTTTTGAGAAAAAGCTAACCTTCTAATGTAACGCTGAGATTTTAACTATATTGGAATAGTAGGAAAGATAGTGCCGTGACCAAGATAGGGAGCAATAGTTTTGCAGCGGGCCACATACATAGGCAAGTGCCCACCAGTGATACATCTATTTGCTTATGGGTCAGTTTTAGAAGTGTTCGAAAGCCATTTATTGGACATGTAATAATCAAAGAGTAGGTTTCTAAGAGTTTCAGAAAATGAGGTTGGAGTAAACGAGAGATATATTTTCGTGTATGTTAGCATATAAATGAATTGATAGATACGCATACAAATACCAAAGTGAAGAAGATAGATGCGAAACAGAGGAGGTCATAAAACGGAACCTTGAGGACATCAAAATATCCTGGCGATATAAATATTTCATTATTTATATAAATAGATTGATTGCAAAATGGAAGACACAAAGTGAACTAGTTTATGAAAATTCCAAAGATAACAGGGATTTGCGCAGATAGTGAAGAAGAATACTGAGGTAAACAATGTAAAGTTTTGCCCAAAGGTCTAAATTGGCGGAATGCAATGTTTACCAGCGTCGGCCTCATGACGAAGACGATACATTAAATTTAAGAAAGCAAATGATTGGTGTCCTGACTGAAAACCTGACTGGAAAATCTCAGCATCATTCAAATAGGTCAACTGACCTTTAATCCGGGCCTGACCAGGCATTTCAAAGACATTTGAGCGTTAGATTTGTTGCCGGGTCTTTGGAAATCTAGTTAAGTATTGGGGAAATAGATCATAGAACACTGTTCTAGACGAAAAGGATGCATAAACATATCAGTGAGATAAGAGAGAAGAAAAAAAGGAAGAAATAGTCGAGGAAAAGTTGGAGTTAGCTGATGTGTAATCGAAGCAGAATTAATGTGTGGACAAATATGGACTATCTTCTCAGAGAAAAAGTCAAAGGATACAACAAAGGTGATAGAAGGAACAATCTCGGAATTCAGAAAAATAGAGTTTGACAAGAGGCTTGAGAAATATATGTAGTTTATAGATACTCGTAAATAGCGAACGCCGTCCCTCTCGTGGCCCAGGAACTCCTGCCCACAACAATGACCGAATAATGAAGCCAACATAAATATAAGCATGACAGTAGTTAGTGAACATGAGGGGACCAGGCAGCGCTCCTCACTTTGGGAAGAAAGTGACACAAACTATATTTGTTTTTGACACCGAGCAGGAATCATAAACCTTTCTAGCCCTGGAAGAATGGGGGCTAGATGCGTATCATGGGAACTTAGATACAACAACCCATTGGCTAGATTCCTTGGAACAGAGGAAAAGAGTGCGTTGTAATGTACAGACGAGGGAAGAAAACAACAGAGTTGTGATTGACCGTGCGTGTGATGATGTGTCTAAGATCTCTTTATCTCCGAGAAGGTAAGCACGGCACATCGAGCAATCGGCGGGCAGACGTATACGTGCGCTGAGTTTTAGTTCGTTCTCTATTAATATTGAACCCAATAATTAGAAATTAGAAGAACAACGCCATATCCACTAGGCACGCTATAGCTCCTGTGTGCATTCTTTTTACAGCCTCAAAGTATAAGACTTCTGTTATCTTAACGATCATATATTAGAGAGGCAGTTTAGAAGTTTCTAAGAGAGTAGCATGCAAAGCGTTTTCCTGCCTCTACCACAAGCACGGGTAACCCGGCGTCATATCTCCTGTTCTCATCTGTCTATTTCAGGGATACAAAATATTGAGTGAGAATCACCAGGCACGCTGTTGGTGAGTGGACGTGAGTGTAAGGGAGCCATGAACCTTGTACTAGTGGGAGAGGATCTGAAGTATTGAGCCGAGAGCCACGTTGAAGTGAGTAGAGGTAATCGCAGAGTCTAACAGGGTAAGGTTTGAGGAAAGATCAGTTACGTCTTGTCTTCGTTAATAGAAGAGACTTTAAAGATAAAATTTGGTTGCAGAATGTGTACAACGAGTATAGGGAAGAGGGAAAGAAAAACAAAACGTGATGAAGATTTGGTCAGAAATACATGAGAAAGGGTCTATTTTGTTTCGACTCTGAAATTGTAAGGAAGACACAAATTGGCATCTGTATTTCCATGTGTGGGAATACAGGAGCGAACAGATTAAGGGAGAGAGAGGTAGTGAGATTAAACTTAAAAATGTCAATAGGTTCTTAATAAAGAGTGGTATGCTAGGAGAAGTTAAATCTTCCATGATAAGTAAAGTTCCAGAGTCGTTAGAAAAGGCCATGCTCAGAAATTGCCCCAACTCATTGAATAAACTGTCCGTCAGATAACCTATGGGACGATAGATAATCACATCCATACAAGTGGATTTCGGACGTAAAGATACAATCTAAGATTTAATAGTTTAAACATTACATTTAAATGAAAAAAGGAGTGATATACTCGTATGATAAGTAATTATACAGCCCCCCCTCTACTACCCTGTTATTTAGCAGCCCTGCTGAAAGAATATACACTTTGTGACAAAAAAGTACGAAACAATTGATATCAGCCGGTTAATCAAGCTTATGCTAAGCGAAAATGGCAAGCAAGCTTTTCATATGGGATAATGTGACAGATGAAGTTAGCATTATGCAGCCACAAACTGGCAAAACTTTCAGGAGAAGGAGGAACATTGAGTAGTAATTCATCGGATAGGGTATATTTGTAGGAGGAGTAGATTTGTTTTGATGAATTAGTTGAGGTGTCTTTGTAATCCCTACTCTAATCATATATTGCTGTAATTTTGCAAGAAAGTAACCTTCATGAGTCCTTACGGATAGCTTTATTACACCTAGAGAGAAAGAAGAGAGGAGAGATCAGGTCGAATATTCGGGACACATTCGCTTGCAAAAAAAAACAGGAAGTGAGGATTTGTTGGTTGAATATTTGATTAGTGGAGTAGACCGCTCATTTTTTTTGGCTACCTCATTTTATCTGAAGGTCCCCCAGAAGATCTTTTTCTTCGAGTTTACCTTTCCTTCAAGATGAAAGTGAGCTTCGTCGGAGGTCCAAAAGAGGTTAAGGAAAGTTGGGGTCTCCTGAAACTTCTCCAGTATCTTGACTGCCATAGCCTTTCTCTGCTCTTTGTGTGACGCAGTAATGGTCTGCTTTGTCTGTATTCTGTATGGGTAAGCCTCCATTACTAACACTCTCGTGCAAGTCTCACGGGTTATACAGATTGACTGACGTCGTTTGCGCACATAGCGTTTTGGACTCTGCTGAAGTGACTATTTCACGCTCTCGACCAGCTCAGCTGTATGCTTCTTGGGGCATGCTGAATGGTTTGTACGTTTGTCACTAGCTGTAGTGAGATTCTCCAGTATCACAGAGATCTCTAAGTGGTCCACCCAGTCATGAATTCTGCTCATGTAGGGGACTTTTTCACATTCAAACTGATGAACGATAGTGTCCTGCACTTTGTTGAACTAGCCTGACTTGTACTAAAGTTTAACGCAGCAAATGCTTTGTTGTAGCTCCCATTGAGATTTAGTTGTGTTCACAAGCATTGCTTGTGTCATATCCTGCAAAGTAAGGAGGATTAGTGAATAAATGAATAAAGAATATATCATAAAAAGTGTCAGGAGTCCCGTTATGGGGGCAGACCCTGTACTAGTAGGTGAGTTCACGCTTACCAACTTTAAAAAAGTTACATATATATATATATATATATATATATATATATATATATATAGGTATATATATATATATATATATATATATATATATATATATATGTATATATATATATATATATATATATATGGAAGAGGAAGTCAAAACGTTTTGCGAATCAGTAGAGCTAAACAGAGGAAGGGGATGGCTGTTTGTGGGGGTATTAGGACAGGTTATGACAAGTCAGAACCTTCAGCCGCACGCTCCTGCCTCCTCTATTTAAGAAGCAGTAGCTGATCGCAGATCGTAAGTCACAAATATTTCAACAATGGCGAAGGTTAAACACCGCGCAGTGATCAAATTTTGACCAAGGAAGGCAAGAATGCAAAAGAGATCCATGAACGCATGGTTGCCCTGTACACCGACACCGCCCCTTTCTATGCAACAAATGTTCGCTGGAATAAGGAGTTCCGCCATGGTCGTGAGTTCCATGAAGATGACCCCGTCTGGGACGCCCGTCAGACGTGACCAACGAGTACAATGTGGCTCGTGTGGAGAGAATGATCCTCAAAAATCGACGAGTGAAGGTCGAAGAAATCGAGCGAGAACTTGGAAGTGTTATCAACATCATCCACGATAATTTGGTCATGACCAAGGTCTCTGTCCGTTGGCTCCCTAGAAACTTCACGCCTTATGATCGGCTTCAACGTAGTCAAAGTCCACAATGGCCGTAGTTGGACCAGCCGCTCTGCGCGAGTGCGGATTCGAGGAGCACAACCATCCTCCTTACAGTCCAGAGCTGGCCCCTAGCGACTACATTTTATTCCGCTAGCTCAAGGCTGCACTGCGTGGACGCCGGTTTAGGGATGATGAAGATGTCCAGCTCGCCATCCAGGAGTGGAGTAAACAGCAGTCAGGAGATTTCTGGTTGTTGGGAATTCGAAGCTTCAGCGACAAGTGGCGCAAGGGCATTAAAACCGAGGGTAGTTATATTGAAAGAAAATAAAACACTTTTCCTCATATCTCGTTTCCTTATATCTGAATTGCAACACTTATTGACCGCCCCTCGTATATATATAAATATATATATATATATATATATATATATATATATATATATATATATATATATATATATATATATATATATATATATGTATATATATATATGTATATATATATATATATATATATATATATATATATATATATATATATATATATATATATACATATTTATATAAATATATAATCATCATCATCACTAACTCTATAATTTAGGAAGGTGAATTTTTTTAAGTATTTGAATAATAATTTCATCTCAGTTTGGTTATGACTTATGTTTTTTTTATCAAAGTTATTTCTAATAATTCTTTTAAAATATCAAAAGACAAATTGGTGAAGTTCAGAAATAAATGAGTATCGAAATTTGGTGAATTTTTAAAAATTTATTTTTATATATCTTCTATCTATAACTCTATATTTTAGCAAAGTGATATTTTGAAAGGGGCGAAATTTAGTTTAGAGTTCCTTTTTAAAATTATTATAATTGGCGAAGTTCAGAAAATTTATACAAATTTAAACATGGCTGTTTTTTTTAGATTTTAAATTTTAATCTTACTGGCGAAGCGCAAGCTCCCCTCATTGGGAGTAGTGGCGAAACCATTGTCTGGTATATATATATATATATATATATATATATATATATATATATATATATATATATATATATATATATATATATATATATATCTTAAGAGAGCAGAGGGGTTGCGCGTTGCCAGGCGTATACGTATTTTTAGGATAAATATGCAGGCTAAATTTAGGAAGTTCATTACTATATTATAATATCTTGATACCGACGTTTCCGGTAGTAACCCATTCTCACGGCTTTGAGATTATAAATATATACAAACATAAGAATTTTTTAGTTTAGTTATCAGATATTTATAAATTAATTATGAGAAATGATAAGCAGCAGAGGTGGTAATATTTAAATTATAAAAATGCAGGGCTTTTAACTATTAGGGAATAGGAAATATGTTTTTCTTTTTAAATAAAACTGTGATTAATTTGTTTTGGGTGTCTTCATTGTAAAAGTGGGAGATAATAGAAATATTTGAAAGACTGGGGTTGTTTTGGGGGGAATGGATTTGGCGTGTGTAATTTGTGGATGATTATAGTTGTAGTAAAGGTGGAAATGAGCTTGTGTCAGAGTTTAAAGTGGGTTTTTTTAAACCTAATATAAAGATATTCAAGTGTACGTAGTTGGTTTTCGTTGTTTGTTGTATCCTTAATTGAAAAATTATTTAAGTTGGGTTTATGGTGTAGATGTCTGTTTTCGTAGTGTATTCGATAGTGGAGAACTCGTGAGTAGTGAGTGGGGCTCCAGTTCTATTGCTGATGCCTAAATGTGCGCAAATACGGGTATGTAGTGTGCGCTGAGTCGATGCTAAATACACCTAGGAATTACATCTCGAGCAGTTGAATTCATATATGATGGAGGATCGAAGTAGCGATGATATTTTGTCTTTGATGTTGAAAAGATCTTGTACTTTGCGTGAGTTTTGAAAATTTGATATAAAATGTGTTGCGGGAAATGAATTCTTTAGAAATGGTGAGAGTTTGGCCCAGAGAAGTGAATTGAGGGGTCCTATATATGGAAGAGGTACAAAAGCCTTTTCTTTAGGGAAGTTATAAGAGGGATCTTTCCGGGGGAAATATTTTATTGATAAAATTTCAAAGAGGAAGGCGACGGAAAAGGAATCTTCGGTCCAACTGGCGATTTTCTAGGAGAAGGGTTTTTTCGGGAGGTTGTCCTTAATGAGGAAAAAGGACTGTCATCGGGGAGTCAGAGGGAAGTAGGGCTTAGAAGTAAGAGCGATCCGTGTGGCAGGATATCAGAGATGTTATAGATGAACAATGGAGGTTATTGTTGTAACCAAGCGTTCTCTTGAAGAACGTTAAAAAGGGGGAATTAAATTATCCTGACGTGATGTCTTGGGAACGAGAACCATTTCTTGGCGAACGGGCTTAAAGGACAATGACTGTTCTCATGTTGTTCTCTTTCTAAACAACAGGGGGGGGGCCTTGTTGACCTGGCGTCTCGAAGGGCACGAACCTTGGCACTCAGGGGATATTGTCCTCTTCTGGACAATAAGGGTTTTCTCGGTAGAGTTCCTAGGTGCACAAAGGAGACCGGATCGGCTTGATGCCTCATGAAGATAATCTGGATCTGCTTTAATTGGGAAAAGCTATGGTATAAATAACCGGAATCATCCCCCTGGCGTAGGGGACAAATGGGTGGGGGACTTCGATGGAACGTCCCAGGAGCGCCTGGGAAAATATCTTATCTGCCCATAAGCCTAATTCAATCTGGCGAGATCGAGGCATGACGGCAAAACAGGGAAGTGAACCTCCTTGATTAAACATTAGATACGATGAGCGATCACGCGCCTTCAACTTCCTCTCGCAGGATACACGTGGGTAAGCATGTGTTTTAACATGTGATAGAGGCTGAATCAAAGCGGCCACAGACCGTTCTATTACAGTAATGAACTTCCTAAATTTAACCTGCTTATTTATCCTAAATATATATATATATATATATATATATATATATATATATATATATATATATATATATAAGCGAAAGAAGACAAAAGCACTGATGGCAATTATTAAATCTATTTTCTGAACGTTTCGTCCCGTAGCCTAGAACCATCTTCATTGGCTTAAACAAAAGAAAATTCTAAGTAAAAATAACTAATGGACAGATAATTAAAATTCTAAATAAAATAAATCTAAGTTACATATTAAAATGAAATATAGTAAAAAAATGGTATAAATACACCCAAAACACAGAAAAGTGAGAAAAGAATAATCGAAAATTGCCCAATAAAAGTAAATTAAAATTTAAAAGGTTTAAAATAGATAAATATTTTGGAGAAATCAACAAATAAGATTAGAATAAATCTACATTGTGGAAAAAGATTGCGTAGAGCTGAAATATTATATTTATAAAGTTTTAGCCTGTGGTGATCCATAATCGGAATTTTAATGTAAATTTTAAGTTAGGGTGCTGAAACAATAGGTTGTTTAGAACAAAATATGTTGCTTACAAATATGTTAACAATGTAATCAAACCTATAGCAAACTAAGAGGAAAGAATTGTTTAAATATTTCATTTTAGAAATCAAATGAAACCCAATCTGAACTAATAGGGAAATCCATATGTATCTGACACTTAATAGCTGCTAACTTAGAAATCAATGAATTATTACTTAAATAATAGATACCTAATAAAGAATTAGTGGGTTTCCTATGAATTGTCGTTAAAAAAAGTACTATTATTCTTACTAAATTCACATTCAAAATAAAATTATTCTTTTGTTATTTACGTGTGCGACTCGCAATAGTCGTTATGTAGAATAAGCTGTCCTACAACTTAACATAGAATCACGAAAAACTTGAGTCTGTCTAACTTACAGAACTTCCTCCCCTCTCTTAATACCAGAATTATTCTCGCTACTTTATCATTGCGAAGCAAATCAGCATTCGATTGCTGACGACATATTTTATGTCCTTTCCTCCGCCTATAGGGCATCAATTTGAAATTTTATGATCTTCGTATATTAAAAAACTACAGCCAGAACTAAATAATCACAAGTCTTCCATCTAACTTTTGGTGATACTTGAGTTTATGGGGCGCACGCTAGGGGGCGCTATTTCTGGGCTACACTTTCAGGTTAGGGTTAATGCGATCGGCTCCGCACGTTTATCGAAATAATAAAGACGATAGCGCCGCCTAATTTAGGCTATTTCCACCAAAAAAGAAATTTTTTTAGCTACTTTCGAAGAAGGTGGGGGGATTGTATCCCCAAATCCCAGAAACTTAGAAAAACACTCGCAATATTTCTAATTCGAAAGGCAAAAATTTAGGCGAATGCTAAATGTCGATGGCGCTATCGTCGTCTTAATTTACCTAATAAATTATCACTTCACGACAAAGGCTCCACTTTTTCCACCTTCACTCTTGCCAATGTTTAAAATAAGGTCGAATTAAGGGTTACCAGTGTGTGAAAATAATGGTTTATTTTAAAATTAAGAGAAACTGTATAATTTTATCTTTAAACGAAATGACGATATAGTTACACCACTCCCCCCCCCAAAAAAAAAAATCAAATATTACGAAGTATAGAAAAATTCATTACAATACTAATTAATATAATCGAGTATAAATGCAGGCACTTACTAAATAATAAAGAATAGAGACCTCCCAAATTACAAAACCATTACAACGCTGTGATTGGCCACATCCGAGGCTACCGTCTTACGTAATTAGGCCTAAATTGTCGCACAAAAATAGCGGCCCCTAGCGTGCGCCTATAAACTCAACATCTTACAATGCAATCACCAACTTACATATTTGCAACAACAAATACGGAGGACATCTTTGTTCTCTATCTTTTCCATTTCTATAGTTATTTTCTTAATTCCACCGCTACAACGTAGTTTTCGTATTTTAAATGTCTTTATTTTTTTGTAAATTTCTGAATGCATTTACGAACATATTTTATATTTTTCACATTTGTTTATTGTTTTAGTTACCGTCTCTGTTATAGACTCTTTGTATTTAAACCCTAGAAATTTATATTTCTCTTTTATTTTTCACTTTTCGATCTTTTTTCTTAACTTTTATGTATTCAGTAAGTATTTTTATTGTTGTTTAGTCTATTTCATCGTAAAATGCAATTTACATTAATTTTATTTTATTTCAATAAGATTCTCGCAGAATATCTCCAATGTCAATATATATATATGGAATTGAACTAATCATAATCACTTAAAAGTGTAAACGAAGAGTTAGTTAAAATGTTCCGCGCGATTTCTAGCCACTCCATTAAGCTGAGAGTAATCCTGGCAGAGTTTATAAGGTCTAAAGTCACGTCAGTCTTTAAAATGTAGGTAAAGTTAATCCTAGTAACTAACGATTACCAACCCATTAGTTTCATTTAAATTATTGTTAAATGTTAGATTCGATAATTAGAAATAAGATGGTGGATCACCTCGTAGCAAATGACCAAATTAAAGAAACAGGATTGATTTTGATTAAGGCGCACGTGTCTAACTAACTTAACTGAGAATTCTCATTAAATAATTTCTTTCCAGATGAGCACAATTAGAATGAGTATTCAGAGCATGGGCCTAACATTGAGTACTTTTTGGTTAACTTAGTATTAATCTTATTTCTACACGTAAATGTACGAGTGTGTATCAGCAGCCATGAACTACGTTATGAGTGGATACTAGGGTCATTATTTCCCAACCCATGCTTCCAGTTTAATTCTGGTCACTCTGTGTTGATCGGTTTTTGTATTAGGTAAGCTACCTGCACCAAGTTGCAGGATTCAATAGGCCCAGCAAGAAACTCCACAAAATGGACGCGCGGTGGTCTCATTAAATCTTAACGCGCCGGAAATACAAAAAGGACGAACGTGAAAAAAGAGATAAAAGGTCAAGCTACGTAAGTAAACAAGAGGAAACGAGTAAATAAATATTTCACGTCTCAGAATAGATTTCTCTAATGACGGAAGGTTACGGAAAGCCTGAGTCTAATCTTGGCCACGCCTCACTGGAAAAGAAATTATATATAGGAAAGCAATAAAAGGAATAGAGAGTAAAAATGTAAGCATTATAATTGTCATTAAGTATTGTCATAACGTATTAGCGTTTACGGAACCTCTTTTAAATCCACCATGTCTTGTCGCTCAAGAATTTATTACTTCGTGTTGTCTATATATATAGACTGCTAGTCGCCCGCAAAGTAACTTCGTGACGTGCCGCTTGCTCCGTTCTAGGCCAATATTAAAATAAGATATATATTTTTGCAACGTTCTTCTTTACCTCGATTGCCTTAAACCTTCGGTAAGCCCAGCCAAAAAATAAGAAATCGGGAAGAATTCATATTTGGAGTCAGATAGATAATTCACCTTCACAATAAATTGCTCACCCGCTATAAACGTTACCCCATAACTCTTCTTATGTAGTTAGATTTGGCCAGAGCGTTCTAACTACTTTAATATTTTCTCTTTCACACCTCATGTGGAGCCTATGTTCTTTATTAGTCCACATTTCGTAGTTATTCTTTGTCTTCTGCTCATACGCTCGTATTCGTTTATCCCTTTTCTTTTCGCCAAGTTGCGTTTATAGATCCGAGTTCCGTTTATACTTGAATTACATTAGTCTACCTTCTGTTGGTTGATATATTGTGCCCAATTGTTACTTATTTATTGATCTGTTTTGGGGGAGTTGCCAAATACTTGTATTTGGTACATATGTTTTGTTTTTAGATTTTTTTTCCTAATATTTATTTTTTTTTTCATTCTTTATCCATTTTTAATACCCAGGTACCGACGATCATTAATGTTTTTGCTAACCCATAACCTAAATACCGACAGCCATAAAAAAAAGTGCTGAACGCTTTCTTCCAAACGTTATTTTGTTGCTCTCAAAATCGAATCCATTTGGCGGTTTAGACGTCGATTGCTTTTCCACCTTGAGTATTTCTAATAAACTTTTTAGAATTGTGGAATCAGGACTAGCAAAGCCCTAAGTGTCTCCTCGGTTTGCTCTACATATAGCTAGTCGTAGAGAAAGTGGGGAAAGTCAGGTAAAGAAGAGTTTGAATAATATTTAGAGTAAAAATGCAAACAAACCTAGACTATGGTTTTATTCTGAATATTTTAATAAGTCATTACGTGTTCGTCCAACAGGAGCCAACAAGAGTCAGAGAGATGTCATCCATCAAGTTTATCTCCTATTATTGCAACCTTCCTCTAATCACAAACCCAAGATTGCAACTGGTGACATCCATTTCACTTGATGTACAACGGCATAAAAGTTTAGGAAAATCTAAACAATATTATAGAACATGCTATATAATGTAATTTATACATATTTAATTAATGTTATATCAATATCTATACATAATTTTCTGACTCTAAAATCTTATATAAATCTTCCATATTTATTTATCTAACTTGATGTTTAAGATATGGAAAATATCTCTAAAATATACGCTGTTTGGACTTCATCATTGATTTCAATATCAAGTTAGTGTCATCATTTAATCTCTCTATCAGCAACTCAAGTTTTCGCCTACTCGTGCCTGTGAAAAATGTTTTCCTTTACTCGTTTTAGGGAATAGTATAATAAAGAGGTAGATTTAGAATAGGTTGTTTGCGTTGTTACATTGAAATAGTGCTTAGTGATAAATACATTAGTTTTTAAAACTGAAATCCTGAGGATTTTTTTAGCTGTCATTGTAAGTTAGAATGTCTTTCAAGTCTCAAACTAAAACTGAGATTCATTTCTGCGATAGATCATAGGATAATATTATATAGTTTTTATTAAATTCTACAAAGTAGCAAGCAGCTTGTACATTTTCCCAAGGAAGTTTTTGGCATGGGTTGAAAAGAATGTTTTGAAGTCAATAAAGAAGAAAATGTGTGAAAATTGGATATTTTTAGTGAATCCGAAAATGGAATTCTTGAAGTACTACTGATTGAAATTATACGCAAGCTTTCCTGAAACTGCTCCAGCAATAGCACAGAGATGGTTGTTTAATGTTTTCTTCCTAGCGACAGACTTTGTTTGCTTCATTTTGAAAGAGTACATTATAGACAAGGAAGGGATAAAAACTCCGAATGTTTTGTGATTTGAGTACCTAAACCAAATAAAAAGAAAGAGTTATCATCTTGGAGGACATTCTGACATAAACGCTAGGTTAAACGTTAATGTTTAGTTGTAATTTTAAACGTTTTGGCAGGATTTATGTAAATATCTATGTTTTTTTAAGAAGGCGGATAGAAGAATAGTATATACATTAAATCGTACCTTTGTTTTTTCAAATCTCAACAACCTGGTTAGCTTTTTTAAATCTCCAACATCCCATAATCATTTAACTGATAATTCTTTTAGGTCTTATTTCAGCTACCGTCGTTCAAGAAAGGAATACCCTTTTGTTCACCTAAAACCATAGTCTCCTTAACATGGATGAATAAATCCATCTCAGCTACTTCCAAAACACCTTGCCATTTTCAGCTGGAAGAAACAGATAATAGTTATTTTGATATATTAATTATATCTTATCTATATTCATTTAAAATCTTACACTTTAGAATGGCGTGCCAATGAACTATATTATTGTATGGGATATAATGGCAGCAGGATTTGTCCAGCACCCGCTTGAATAAATTTGAAGCTGATGCAAATAAAGATTTGAGTGGTAAACGAGGTCTTCCATAAAAAAAGGGATGGAGACGCTCCAGAAGGACATTGAATTACTTGAAGGTAAAAATATCTTTGACTCGTTGTTTATATCTCCCCTGGAGCAGGTCACATTTTTGTTTTCTCTGACCGATTGAAAAATTAAGGGCGAAAGTTTTGATACTAGACTTGTAGACCTCGCCAAAGTTACTCCAAATAACTGAGGCCGCACTTTATATGAAGATGTCGTGAACGAACATGTTAGAAAAGAGGGAGGCTGTTTCATGTTGTCGGAATTTTGTAGCTTCTCCATCTCCTACTGGTTAATGCTACCGATCCATGCAAAACAGGGAATTGGTTGTTCATTTGAAACTTAACCTCACGAAGTATACATCCAAATAGGGTAGTCCCACTCTAGGGTTGTATCAAGGTTGGGTTGTCGTTTCTTATCTCCTTGAAAATGATGTGCTCACTCTACAACTCTTTTCTATTCCCCTACAGGCTGAATGCAATTTAAAAAACAAAGCATTGATTTCTGGGTTAGTATCATTTACTCCAAAAACGGCTGAGACAATAAAATATTAACCATAGAGAAATGACTGCTTATCATGATGATTTTATTCAATTTCTATACAAAAGGAGCAATACAGAATCAATTTTGGTAATAAAATTAGTACTTGGTGGGAAAGTGAAAGAATGGTGTGACAAAAAAATACCGAAGGAGAAAATACTACTTCCAAGACACCAAAGTAGAAAACCTAATTGTTTAATTTTCGTCATTGGCATAGGTCAGGTTAAACTTCCTGACCTCCGCTTTCTCTTTTCACTCAGAAGGGAATGGGGCAAGCTCGTAGGACACTCTGCAATAAGACTTGCCCTAAATAATGCAATTTAAATGTGGGTTTCATTAAATCGAGTAAGAGTGACTATTTTCCTTGGCCGAATTAAATCAATAAACTAGAAGGTTCTGTATATCAAACTTGAAGAAACAAAATAATTATTACTACTGTACAAACAAAAATACAATAATGGATACAACATAACCCCAAAAACTAAATGGGCAAAAGGTTTACAAACGTATGCTCCAAGTGGGAGCCGTGAGCACGTATACACAAACGTACACGACCATTAAATACATCTGCCTTAAACTTTCCCATGCTGACACGTTGAAACCTCTGACGGAATAAAGCAAATCCCCTACCTTCTCTGTTCATTGCATTGACAAAGTTCTTCATCAAACCGAGCTTTCTGTGCATGGGTGGAAGCAATATATTGGTCGGTTCAACCAGAGGGTGGTACAGAACGTTGTGTGAACCGAGTTCTAATCCTTGCCTTGATGACCAGTCTTGTCTGACATAATACTGGTCATCAGCTTAACTGTTCAGCAAGAACATAAAGCATGGATACTTTGTTCCCCCACCTTGAAGACCTAGGATGAGGCTAACAATTTTAAGATCTCCTCAGATCAGCCATTTGTTCTCCTAGTACTGGAGAGCAGGCAACAGACGGTTCATGCTGCTGCAAGTTTCTTTCATTGCAGCTTAGTCTATAGCAGGGATCGATGAGAATTTATTGCCGTTATTAGGAAGAACTGCTTTAAGACATCTGTTATGAATCAATGAAAAGTCTCCATTCCATAGCATTATACTTCAGGCCCATTAGGTTAAGACGGTCAGCAATGTTGTTACAGTAGACCAGTACAGAGACTTTATCAAGCGTGAAAATTTCCTAAATTTTTTCTCGCAGTCTCGATACCAATACAATGTTTTCCCAGGTACCAGCATACATTTCTTTCGAATACGTGAACCAAATAGCTGAGCAGATTCTTTGGGAAGGTTCGGGTCTTGTGTCAGGTCGTTTAGTTCAGTTTGCGTAAATGGCACCAGTTGATCGCCCTCTTCTGGCCTGTATACATCAAACTCAGCTGTATCGGGAGTGACACTAGCCTCGGAATCAGAGCTAGAACCCATGGTAAAATCACGCTGAGGTATAGGAAGATAGGAGAAGGGAGGAATATTAGGGGATTGAACATAGTGCTTGGTGGTGCGATTGATGCATTTCAAATTTGTCATGCAGAAGTAGCAGTCGGTGACGTTATATTTGCCTTCCTTCCGCACTATTGTGAGAGCAAATGGCATACTGTTCCTTTTCTTATTATTCCAATATCGTAAATTTTCCACACACGTTTTACAGCAAATATGGGGAGCAAATGACTTACCCTAATTTCCTAGTTTCACTCCAAAATAAGCATGATGTCTTTTTCACAAAATCCGTGATTTTTGCTTGACGTTCTAGTAGAGTGACATGTCCGCAGATGTCACGAAACCTATTCCGATGATTCTTACACGTATGATCCATTGTAATTTAAATCTAAACCTGAAAAGATTAATAAAATAGTCATATATGGTTACTCATCACTAGATGTGACAAAACAAGAAATAAACAGTTGGATGATAGCGCTATTTTAGATCTTACGTTCTAATATTATTTTAGAAACAAGACCTGAGCAAAAAAACTAATTATATTCTTAAATTCAGCATGGAAAAATGATTACAAATCAGTTACTAAAACTATGATGACCTTTAAAAAAAAGTTTGGAAAGGCAGGCTAGTGTTGTGGTAGTGCTGTAGTTCAAGTAGTAATCCTAAAAAGTTTTGGCATGGTTTTATCCAAAAAGACTTCTCAAAATTTCTTCTATTGTCCCCTTTTTTACAGCATATTTCACTCTATATATTTATTGAATTTTTAATCATCGATATCACATAAATATACGGTTAGTATTGATTTTGCTTTAATAATATTGTACGTTTTATTACTTCTTTTTGTAGTATTTCTTGTGCTTTGTTCAAATATGTATGTGTTTCTTTTTGGCGGTCTGAAGCAGAAATGCAGCAAAACAAAGTTGGATTCGGATTCGGTCGAAATCGAGTAAACCTCGATTTTGCTGCCTTTCGCCTCACGCCTGCCAAAACTGAGCCTCATGCCCGCCAAAACTGAAGAACATATTGGGATAAATAATCTAACATATTTATAAAATAACTTGACCTAAACTAACTTTCAATTTTCAAATTATCAGTTTCTTTAACTATACAAACGTTTTGTAGCTACCTAACCAATGGGGGCTTCGCCTTCCATAATCCCCTTTTAGTTAGGGGGGGTTCTACCTGCCACTCCGATATATTTTGTAATCATTTAGTATTATAAACAACTTGAAAACACTAAAATGCCCTGGTTTTACCGAATTTCGCCATACGACCACCAAGAATGAAGGGCAGAGGGGGATAAATAATCTAAAATGTGCCTGCAAATTGAGAAAGAGAAACCCCGCAAAGATGGGAGCGCTTTTTATTACGCACTACTTTATTTGTGTTGCAAAAAGGCGATCTGACTTATATCCTATTCACTGCGCCCCACACTCGCAACAAATGAAATAATTGCAAATCACACCGTCCTCCAAAAAGTTCCAAGTCACGATTAGGCTCATTGTAAACCTCTTTTCCGAGGTCGCGAAATATATGTCACATCATTACAAGTCATAAGCAAAGCTGTACAATACAAAACAGAGGAAAATGGAAAAAGGCATAAACTTTTTTGCAAACATATTTTTTCACTGTGACGTTAGCACCATTAAAGAAGCGAAAAAATATTAAACTCTGATTTTTTATTATAATAATAGTAACATCAACCGCTCAATAATTTCTAAATACAGTAGATGGATTCGAAAAAATGTGCTTGAAATAAAAGGACTGATTAAATTTGCTTGTATGCGATTACGGTTTTCTATACCGGGTGTCCCAGAAAAAAGTTAACCGTAGTTTGAATTAGTATAACTCAAAAGTGTTTTATTTAACAACTATTTATCTGTCGATTTTATAAATTTGATTAAATTTCCTTTTAGGATTTTGATACACTAATGGGTTTAGTGGAGGCTATCAAAAATATGTTTGCGCAAGGAAGTAAAATAATGAAACGAAGCCTAGGAAGGCTAGGCCACCGTGCACTTTCAAGAGAAGCGTAGGAAGCCTAGGTAGCCTAGGTTACTGTGCGATTCTTCAAGCAAAGCCTAGGCTATTTTTGAGTGTTTTGTCAGCCATGCTGTGGTTTGGTCTCGTCATTATTGCTTACTATGCAAATCAAAGCGTTTTTGTGTAAAAGTTTAATTCCATAGAACCTTTTTAATCATGCAAAAGATCAACGCACATTTACAAACTTTATTAAGACTGGCAGTATTAAACAAGTACAAGATTCATTGGAACAACGTTTTCCAGGTAGGCACAATCGGGAAAAATGTTCACAAATACCAACATGAAGGAAGATGCTTAAATCTAAACAAAGGTCGTTCGGGTCATATGAGAATAACAGAAAATATCGAAAATGTTCCGATGACACTTCTTCAAAATCTACATGTATCAGTCAGAAAGAATAGGTTGCAATTGTCAAAGTCATCATTTAACTAGATTATTAAACATGACTTAAAATGGCATCCCTATAAGATGCATGCAAGACACCAGCTTCTTGAAACTGATTTTCCTCGTCGTAGACAATTTGAAGAATGGTTACTCCTTAAACCTGCTCGTTTCTTGGAAAACATTGTGATTGGTGATGAGGCAGACATTTTCATGGAGGGAAAGATAAATAGCCATAACATTTGGCATTATACACCTCTGAAGCTCCCCCCCCCCGCCAGCATTCAACTTTTACACACGTATTTGTCAGCAGAAAGTGTCTCTGTGGATCGGAATGTGCGGGAATGGCTATCTTGTCGGCCCATTGTTTTACGAGAATAACTTGAATGGTGCTGCCTACCTGAGTATAATCCACGAAAGGATCTTTCCGGAACTCCGCCAGATTTACGGCATTCAATTCAATAGACTTTGGTGGATTCAGGACGGCACACCAGCTCATAGACAGCTTTATGTAAGAACAAAATTAAGAGAAACGTTTGACAACCGCATTAGGCGGCTAAATCATGCAATTGAATGGCCCCAAGATCCCCTGACTTAACACTGTGCAATTATTTTTTATGGGGATATCAATAAAATAAAGTGTATTCTACTCCAGCACAAAGCATCAGCCAGTTAAGTGATAGTATCACACGTGAAGTGAATAGACTTAAGGAAAATCACAAGTTAATCAAAAAGGTTGTTCAATCAATGCGATCAAAGGCGCAACTGCGCTTGGAAAAAAAATGGAGAACATGACGGAAGGAAACTGTGCTTAGAAAATTAAAAAATAAATTTCTATTACCCATATGAAGAGATGTTATTGTTAAAAATGGATTAAAATATATTTGTTGATATTAACTTCGAAGTTTCATTATTTTACTTCCTTGCGCAAACATATTTTTGATAGCCTCCACTAAATACATTAATGTATTAATATCCTGAAAGGGAATTTAGTGAAATTTCCAGAATCGACCGGTACATAGTAGGTAAATTTGTTTTGTTTTGCAGGACTCTAAAATCTCAATAGATTTTGAGTTATACAAATTCAAACTGCGGTTAACTTTTTTCTGGGACACCTTGTATATTAATCAAATATTCACATTAACTTTTGTCTAATTTTTTATTTTTATCCTCATAATTTATGTTCTAAACTACTGTGTTATGAAAAATATTACCACGTAGCAAGAGATCACAGCAAAGACTAAAGGCAGGCATCCCAAACTATTATATTACAGATAACTTTGTCCTAAACATTTAAAAAATGTGTAGAGACTAATTCGATTAACTAACTGTACTACTAAACTCTGCCATTGTTTGCTTGCTTGCATGCATGGTTAGTCACTTGAGTGCTTGTGGTAATTAACGCCATCCGTTTATTGCATCCTGGACGAGATCCTCTGCACGCATATTAAAATTCACATAAAGATATGATGACAATCGCTGGCAAGCCCCAAAATACCAAGGCCAATTCCTCGTTGTTTGGAGGTAAGTGTCAAGTGGTATTGCGTTTTTCACCAAAATAGAATGATTAAATGAACAGATGAATTAATTCACATCTACAAAAGCTCACCATACGGAATAATGATGGGAAAAAGACTAAGAAGGTGAAATAGATAGCAACGAAGTAAGTTGGTTTAAGGTGCGAGCAAAATTATTGGTCGGTTTGAGAATATATATTTGGCAGAAGGGAAGAAAGATGAGTCGCTATTGAGACAAGGAATGATTTGCTTGATATATAGCGATTCTAAAATCCTGAGTGACGTAGGGTCTTGAGTAGATTCCAATATTTTGAAATTATGTTAGCGAATTACTATATTTTATTATTTTAAATTGTGCATTATCTTTTCTTACGCAAATGCCGAGATGTAAAGAGCCTCTGGCCTTCAAGAAGCGCACAGTGCTACCTATATATTTGTTTTGCATACACCCAAGACGATTGAAATTATAAATGACCATGCTTCTACTCTCGGACGAGAGTGCTTCCAGAACTTGGCCCATTAAATTAAACTGCTTGTGCCCAATTCCATTATTAAGGAAGTTTTATTTGCATACTGATTTTACTATTGTAAATTATGCCTGTATTTTTTATTTATGTATGTGTTCCAATGGCTACAACAGAGGTGAACCTGCCAAGATCAAGTCATATATTCATGGTATTTTAGAACAAAATGTTAGAAAATGTCAAAAATATTTACCACGCAACGCCAAATAATATTGTGGAATATTATGACAGCGCAAATGATTATATTGAAATTAATTTCAGTTTCCTGGCTGATGGCAAAGATATAAAACATGCTCTTTATAAACTTTTAATATAAAAGATTTGATATACAGTTTAATTTAATATGCAATTACCCATTACCCATTATGAGTTGTTCGAAGCTATCTAAATAGAGAAAAACTGAAGACGAATGGCGTGATTTTAATAAAGATTATACTGAAAATTTTATTTACTAACGTTGGAGTTAAAGCTGAATATTTAATTTGTCATGAAACAATTTCTATGTTCAATGGATACAATTTGAATTACCAATTTCAAAACAGACACGCTAACTTTGGAGACAATTTTCGAAAAAAAGAACTGAAAAACAAAGCAATTGATCTGGTAAGAGGTTTCGCAATAGCAAAATGTTTTTTTACAAAGGAACACGACAATGGCAAGTTTTTTTTTAATGGCCAATAGGATTTCAAAGTAAAACAAGTCATTTGCAGAAGCAGAATGTATTAAAGATTGCATGGATGCGGTCAATAGTTTTTGCCCTGAAGTTTAAGTCAAAACTAGAAGCAAATTTCTGTCACGAAGAACTATTTTTCGTCCCATAGATGCAATTACAGTGAATATTCAAGAACAGTTATCAACATCCAGTGGTAGTTTACACTGGTATTTGTAATTGATGTCGAGATTGGAGGCTGCACTGTAAAATCATTGGTGGATACGGGTTGCACAAAAACTGTTATTTGTAATAGGTTAGTTAATCATTGATCCGGATAAGAAAGTTTAATTGTTTTTAATGGGCATGAAGTGAAGTGCAGAGGGTGTTTTGTCATTCAGGTCATAGTGAACAATGTTGAATTAGAGGTGCAGGCAATTGTGAGTCACACTATTGTAAATGGAGTTGATGTAATATTAGGAATGGACATAATAAATCAAAAGGGTGGTTCCATGTAGGAGATAATGTGACATTTGACCCCATGCATTGTGTTGTACAATCAGAATAAAAAAATTCAGCGCATTCAGAAGAAACCATTCTGGATCAGGATTTTAAAGCACATTTTGATGGCACCCATTGGACGGTTGAGTGGTTTTTCAGAAAAAAATGAAGAGCCTGTATTCAAAAATAAAACTTCTTCTTACAACAGAGATTTGCAAGGCAGAAAAAGGAAAAGTTTGAAAAGAAATAGACCTCTGGATTGCAGAAGGCATTTTAATCCCATGGAAGGAGAGGTGGGAAGTTGCATCTTGCCCTTTATGGCAGTAAAACAGCCAACAAAGAACAAGATAAGACCTATTATAGACTATAGAGAGTTAAATACATTATGTGCCATACGGCGATGATGTCATTGATGTGTGTAATGAAAAACTGAGAGAATGGCAACAGGTAAATGAAGAGATTGCACTTATGGATTTAAAGTCAGCATATCTTAAAATTAAGGTTGAGGAAAAATTGTGGAAATATCAGCTTGTGAAATAGAAGGGCGCAACTGATTGTCTCACAAGACTTGGTTTCGGATTAAATTGTGCCCAACGAGATATGTCCAAAATTCTGAAATGGGTTTTATCAAAATCTGAGAAATTGAAAAGACCTACCGGTTCCTATATTGATGATATACTGGTAAATGTGTCAGATTTATCTACATTTGACCTCCAGGTGCATTTTGATAACTTTGGTTTTATTACCAAACCACCTGAAAAGTAAGATGTTGCAGCAGTCCTTGGGTTGAAGCTAAATCTGGTTCCACATAGGAACATAAACATCACCCGTGGAGATGAGGTACCAAATGTTCCTGAAAACTGTACCAGAAGACAATTGTTTTCTATATGCGGAAAATTTGTGCGGCACTATCCAGTTTCTAGCTGGTTGAAAGTTGCTTGTAGTTTCATTAAAATAAGGGCAGAGGGTGCTAGGTGGGAGGACTAGGTGATAGAGCTCTAAATTTGACTAAAGAGGTAATAGATAAAGTGAAGATAAATGATCCTGTTAAAGGACAGTGGGATGTGCCAAACAGATGGAAAGCCGATGATATGGTGGGTCGCAAGCAGTATTGCAATTGGTGCATTACTTGAGATAAACGGAGTTTGTGTTGAAAATACTACGTGGTTGAGGAAAGGGATAATTATGAGCACATTAATGTAGCAGAGCTGGATCCATTTGTGAAGGGTATAAGCTTGTTCAGAATTGGGGCTTTAAGAATGTTGCATTGGCTACTTGTTCAGCAACTGTCTACAATTGGCTGACTTGTATTGTATTATGAATGAGGAAAATAGAATAAGGTCTAAGGGGGCAGCAGAGCTTCTTATAAAGCGCAGACTGGGAACACTGAAGGCAATTGTGGAGGAATTTTGAGTGAAATTAGCTGTTGAGCTGGTATCCACGTCAAAGAATAAAGCAGATATTTTGACCAGAGTGCTAAAGAAATGGCTATTAAATACTGATGACACAAATAGTTATGTTTATCATCCGTTTTTCATACTGGTCTTAGCATGAAAAAAGCTCATGATATGCATTCTTTTGGCATTAAAAGATTATTCTACCTAGCTAAGAAATTTGATCCAAATGGCAAACGAGCAGATGTACATAGGGTAGTGAGATCATGTAAAAGATGTCAAATGATTTATCCAGCACCAGCAACTCACAAAGCAGGTGAAATTTTTATAAGTAAAAATTGGAAAAGGTTAGCTATTGATGTAACTCATTTTAGACATGAGTCTTATTAATCTATGGTTAATTGTGGCCCAGGACGGTTTGCTTTGTGATGGAAACTAAAATTAGAAACTGCTGAGCATATTGCAACTATTTTGAATTAAATATTTTTAGAAAGAGGACTGGTTGAAGAAATATTAATGGATAATGCTACCACATTTAAATCAAAGGAATTTGAACAATTTTGAGGAAAGTGGAATATAATGAGATTTTATCGAACAGCTTATAGACAAAAAAGAAATAGCATAGTAGAGCGCAATCATGGAACTATAAAACCCATTGCAGAGAGGGGGAACATCACACATCAGGAAGCGGTCTTTTGATACAATATGGTGCCACGAATAGGACAGATTAAAAGTACTGTGCCCCATAAATCAGTATACAGGTATAAGTGGAGACACCCAACAATGGAGCCTGTTGTCGCACTCTCTTGAAATTGTGATTGGGAACGAGGTTTGGATGAAGCCTTCAATTGCACGCTGTACTTCACATTGAAGAAGAGGTGCATTGGCTGATATTAACTCTTCTAACAGCATTTCTGTAGATAGGGTGCCAAGATATATTCTTGATGTCATAAAGTTTTTACTTCCGCCAGAAGAGAACGAAACTGACACACCTATTGACTAGGTTCAGGTAGTTGATATGGATGAGGGGAGTGTTGCTGGAGGGTAGAATCATGTTAATACCACGATGTGCCCCATAAATCAGTATACAGGTATAAGTGGAGACACCCAACAATGGAGCCTGTTGTCGCACTCTCTTGAAATTGTGATTGGGAACGAGGTTTGGATGAAGCCTTCAATTGCACGCTGTACTTCACATTGAAGAAGAGGTGCATTGGCTGATATTAACTCTTCTAACAGCATTTCTGTAGATAGGGTGCCAAGATATATTCTTGATGTCATAAAGTTTTTACTTCCGCCAGAAGAGAACGAAACTGACACACCTATTGACTAGGTTCAGGTAGTTGATATGGATGAGGGGAGTGTTGCTGGAGGGTAGAATCATGTTAATACCACGATGTACCCCTCAAGAGTACACAGCCTCCAGTGTGGTCAAGGGATTAGATCCTTGACTAGTTCGTAGTTGTATGATTGGCATGTTTCTCTATTTTTTATCGTTTAGTTGTTTCCTTTCATTGTAATGGGTAATGTGAGAAGTTTGTGATCTGTAGATCATATGAGGATGTAATAGCAGCTAGACTTCAGCTGTTCTGGCATTGTCACATCAGGCTTTGTAGAGTGAGAGGGTGTTTTACAGTTACTCCGGACCTTCAATCTCTAACTCGACATTTTTAGTGATTTTGTAGGACTGTGGTGAATTTTCTTTTTCTTTGTTGGTTTTCATTTTTACTGTTCTGGCATTTGGAGGAGAGACCGGTTTGTTATGATTTCATTCAGGGTTGTCAATAGTGGTCTATTGTTGCTGTGTCACCTGTCAATGATATCAGCTGGCTGCTTATTTTAGGTTGTGAAGTGATTGATGGCCGTTAAGTTGATTTTGCCATTCATTTTTGGGGGGTTTCACCGCTTCTTGTGAGAAGCGGTGAGTAAAAAATGATTCATTTATTTATATTTAACACAAAGTTTCTTTTGATATTCAACAAATATCCAAGACCAAGAAAGTCGGATTTTAAGAGGGAAAAGGGCTCTTGTTTTGCTCGTATTTTAAAGTTGTCAGTGGTAAAATTAATGTGGGGCAACGCACGATAGACTTCGGTACATAAAGATTAGTATATTGGTTTTTACCGTTGATAACCACGACAGACGCGCAAAACAGTAGCGATTTTGCTTATTAAAAGACTATTGTTTCCAAACTCTTTTGTCTATTTCGACCTTTGGTAGTTGTTGCTCATTCACAGAATCATAAAAATCAAAAATATTTATAAAATTCCCACTTCCATTCCCATCCCGCTTCTTCTCTTATATATAGGCACTCAGATGATGATTTCAGTTTAAATAACGAAATGTCAGTTCGAGTTTAGCAATTGGATATTTAATATAAATGTATTCCTTTAAGTAAAGTAAAGAAATACGATGAAGAAGTTTTCAAAATGGAGGTCAAATTATAAATTCTCTTCCTTTTTACTAGATAAATTTTACTGTAACTTCTGAAGTTAAAGGAAAATTATGTTCTTATGTGCCGAAAGTGTGACTTACCCTTTCTTTTAACTCAAAGCATTATTTTTTATTCCTGAAAAAATACCATTATTTTGGGGATTTATATATGTATATGTTTTTGGCTAATTTTTGAGCATGTGGATTTAGGATCCCTTTAATATTTGAAAAGATGAATTGAAAAGTAAGGATCTCAGCGTTCTTATTTTCCGTATGGATTGGGCTTTGGAAACAAAGAGAAGTCAGCTTAAAATGTAGGAAGGCCCGGTCTTCTCTTCTCTCCCCAGGAATAGAAGTGTTTCACTCCAAGTCAAGAAGAGCAATCTCATCTTTTCCTAGGAGCGGCTCCGTTTTCTCCAAATCGTACCAAAACGCCAATGTTCTTAAACTACCCAACTGTTTATATTCCATGGCTTCATTTTCACGTACGCGCGCACGTTACCTTCGCCATTTTGTCTATGTCTTACCCTTTCTGCGAAGACATTCTTACAATTTTTATCACGGTGCAAGTTTTAAACCTTTCCATAGCTTTACGTTTCAGCAAAATACAGTGTTTTTGTTGTTTATTATTCAGCAAGCGATTGCCAAGATTGTACTCGTACAAAACATAATTTTCTCCATTTTCTCATCCTCTAGCACATCTCTATTAAGCCATCTTTATTTTCATTTTGTAAGCCTTAATCTGCCTTGCTGGCTCGCTTCTCTTTCAAGTACCACTGGAACACGAAATGCAAATACTTCCCTTCAGGAAACTTAATTTCAGAGTGCGATCTTTCGCCTCGAAAGAATGATTAAACTTTAATTAACGCATTCATTATTCTTTGTATCTTTCATTGCGTCTACTTTTTTCCCTCGAGTGAATTTAATCTTATGTAGTTGGACATGTAATCTGTAGTCATTTTCCGAAGTCTTAATTAATCTCTAATTACGCATAATCATTCGTTAATTATTTTCCTCACTCATTATCCCATCTTATGCAATAAAACTTAGAAAAAACATGGCAATTAATTAATTAATCAAAAGGGCAGTTGTATTAAAAATTAGCCGCATTGCTTCATCCTCTGATCAAGGCGCAAATCTTTTCCTTTCTATTTTAATACCTCGGCTGGTTATAACGATTAATATTCGTAGGTTAAGGAACGGAAACGGAAGGGTATTATTCATTATCAGGAAACAAAAATTAAATAACTAATACTGTAAACTTGAGATTATAAATAAGCAGTACTACTAGCTCACCCGGACTTACGATAGTGAAAATTAAGATTTGAAACGTACAGGGTGTCCCTATAGTCTAGACACTAAAAATGTATATTTTGAATAAAGAAATTTGAACTAAATTTTATTTAATTTGAACTACATTAGCTAAAAAAAAATCCGTCAATTTGAGCCCATTCATTTATCATGCGTTGTTCCTCATGTGCGACGTAGCTTTAATTTTCATTAAGTACATACATATTTTCTTCTAGTATACCCCCAAAAAGGGCTCAAGTGGAGTAAGGTTTGATTTGATTGTGATATTTCCTATATGTACAGACTTTAGAGAAACCTGTATAGATCTGCCATTCTTTCATCTAACGCTTTTCGCCTGGTATTCTCTTTCCCTCTCATTAATAGGCCCTACCTAGTTTACAGTAAATATTAAAAAGCATAATGAGTGTAAAAATAAAGATTTTGGGGTGGTATCATATTTTTTAATTATTTATATAAATTTAGAAAGTGAACCACTTAAAGTATATTTCTACATGTAATTCATAAAATCTTTCCAAAACTTATCACTGGTGTGAAAAGTTTATTGTAGTTTTTGGTGTTATTTTTTCTTAACTTTAAGTATTTTTAAAGATCCTTGTAGATAATCGATCAAAACCTAAACAAATTCTACCCAAATACCTACGTTTTCAAATTATTAATTAAAAATTAACACTGGTACTCGTAGCTCAAAGTTTATTTCTTAAGATATAACTCTAGAGAAAATAAATAAATTTTAGTAATTTCACAAATATTACAAATTTTAGTAATTTTAAGTAAGCACCCTTACATTATCTAGTTTTTTTCCATATTTCGTTAGGATATTTAAAAAAACATCAATCAATAAAGTAAAGATAATTGCTTTGTGTTTTTTTACGTATTCTTATTATGGCCTCGAGACCCATATAACCTTTGAGCACACTGGGGTCTGCCAATATAATAAGTAAGGGGGCTGGAATCTAGCACAGGATAGAGCCTTTTCCTATAAATATTTGCCTCTTTGCCAAACCTCATCTCACTCTGTCATGAAATGAAGCTTCCGTCCTGAAGCGAACAAATAAATAACTAAACATACAACAAACTTCTTTTATACAAAGAATTGCAAGAAGTAAAGAGGAACCTAAAGCTTTATTATAATCTGTTTATCTTTCAATTTTTTGCCATTACTAGGACTATTATTTGTTCCTTCTCCTTAGAATTTAATATTAAAAGAATTAATCAACTAGAAAGGAAAATTCTATAGAAATTTCAGATTTTATAATAGGAAGGATTGTTAATCAATTTGAAGGTGGAATCTCCGAAGGCAAATTGCTAGGAAGCTTGGAATGCTCCTTAATTCTGCTAAAAGAATTGCAATTTTATTTAAAGCAAAGGATAAGACAAATTTGAGGTACCACTTGGACTTCTTTGCTCATCTTATAGTTGTTTTCATGCAACTCGAAGAAACATTGAGAACACTCCTCAATTAAAAGCTTCTGAAGTGGTAGAAAGATTCTAAATACGCCTCAAAACAGCACTAAATCACGTGCAATCTCTATGATATTATGAACCTGCATCTCAGAGGAAGCTTTTTGTACCTATGACCAATAATAAGAGGAGAAATTAGTGGACTGAAGAAATGAGCGACATGCATTTGGAATTTTTCCCCATTATAATTTTTTATGACGAGTAAAGTTTTGCGCAATTTTGATAATGGATTTGAAGATTATTCCCTAGGAGTTTGACTTAATTAGATTACAACCAACGGTGAAACATTGAAACAGTTTTGTTTTGGTGTAGGAAGGAATTGGGATTGATGGAAGTTGAGAGTTGGTTGTGTGTGTTGGAAATATCAAATCGGCAATATGCATTTCCAGTCTTAAACAGAGACTACTTGCAGTATTTTCAAATGGCCTGCTTGGAAAAGAGAGTTGTTTTTTTAATGTAAGAGGGGTTCCCTGTGATACTGCAAAGAGGACAAAATAATTGGAGAAAAAAAGGCCTAATCAAACGACTTTCTTAGAAGAGGTCTTCCTCTGATCTGAATCCCCTAAAACTAAGTTGGAGAAAACTAGACTAGACTTTACGGTAAAAATAAAAAGTTAACAGGAACACTGTCAGAATTGCTATTAAAATATATGAATTCGTATTATTAGTATGTGGTCTTCATATGACATTTTATTTGTTGATTAAGATGATATAAAAGTATAGACACAATCTGATAATGATATAATAATAATAAAGACACGTAGGTATACCTTCGAAGAACGCAATCTGATACGTACCTTGCATGAGGAGGATCTCACCTGTCAATAAATCCGACGGAGGGCCTATAGATCACTTTCCGGCGGTGCAGTAGTGTTAAACATGAATCAATAAAGTGGGAACATCTAGGACCGAGCTCGTTCTGGACGACCCAGGGTAAGTACGAAATGAGACCACATGTCTCTGATTGGTATAAGCCTTCGTAATAAAACTGCAGTTCAACTGCAACATGTAAAGATAGACGGCAGCCAAATTAATGATTCCGTCGGAGCAGTCCGTCGTAGGATGCTTTCACAAGGCCCAACTAATGTAGTCATACATCAGTGAGAGCGTTTCTTATGGCATGACTAGTACACGTTCCAATTCTTTAGGCTCCGACCAACATTAGAGTCCACAGGTAGCCAGGGGAGCAGTGAAATTGAGATTGGATACTGCAAACAGTAAAGCATGGTGGCCGCTCTGTAATGGTATGGGGCTGCATCCATCTCAAGTTAAAGAGTAAGTCAGTCAAGGTGGTAGTAATCGCCGCGGAGTGGGGCAGCATCAGATCCATGTGGTGTCTTTCCTTCTTAGAGAGTATGCTTTGAAAAATAAATTAGTGCCACGGGACTCAATACACAGTACTAAATTCCCTGTATCATTTTATTGTTGCTGTAATTTTTACAGAGCTTAGTCTGTTGTATGAAAAATGTTGCGGGTGTTACATTGTGTGGGTCAAATATAACATTTCTATTTATTCTTCTTTTTCTTTCAATGATAAATTCATTTTGATATTCTAATGAAAACTTAACGACACTAAATTTAGCTAATTTGCTTAAACTTTCGAGGTATCCGAAAACATGTGGGTTCTGCTGTATATTTATAGATATCAGTATGACTACCGGAAGCTGATATAACATTAGTTCTATTAGGAATGAGATTTTAAGCTGCGATTTGGCATTCGTGCAGAATATAGTCCCATCCCTCTAAAGGACTTCTCATAAAGCTTCTCTCAATCTTAGCTGCTTCTCAGTTTTTCTTTCATCCAAATGTTATAACACTAAATGGTTTAATAAGGCTAATTGCCCATACGCAGCTCTTTAATTTTAATTTATAGCTGTATTTAGGGCAGTTATCATGGGGTATTATATTAACTGGTGATAAATATTTTCTTTTCATTTTTCACTATAATACCGCTTAATTGACCTACAAACACCCCAAATGTTAATTGAAAATCACTTTTGTTTTTCCTTTGACTTATTAAAATTTTTGTTTTGTGAAAAATTGAGCTTAAACTTTTTAATTGCTTAATTATGATTTATATGACATCTGCTAGTTAAATGTATTATCGGATTACCTTTTTTGTTGTTTTTTCTCTACATTTTGATTTCCTCTTGTGATATTTCGACCTAAATTAAGATAAGCTATCTTTATTATATCACGTGTTTTATAATTTAGTTATTTGCTATTATTATTTTTATTTACTTTTTCTTTTAATTTGTTTAATTGCATAGTTTTCTTTAGTTAGTTAGTTAGTCAGCGCCATTCCTTCCATGAAACTGGGAGGATCTACGACCGGATAAGCAAATTTTATATAAGGTCAGTATGACAATCGCTGGTCAGCCCGAGGGTCCCAGGAAGCCAGTCCTCTTTTGGGAAGAGGTGCCAGGAAGGATTATGTTTTTACCCCAAACAGCATTCAGGTGGAAGCCTTCGTCACCTCAGGGGTGAGGGAGCTGTTCCACGTCAGAGGTAAGTAGATATAGATACCCATCAGCAGGATTCCTTGGGACAGAGAGTATGTGTGTGTGTTGTGCTGTAAAGGCAGGATAGGAAAGAAAGCAGTGTTGTGATTGGCTATGTGTGAGGTGAGAGGTGCAAGATCTACCCACCCGAAAACGGGGTGAGCACAGCGCGTCCACCAATCGGTAGCCAGATCTCTACGTGCGCTGACGTTTGTGTCCGCTCATGCCAGGATTCGGAATCGAACCCGATGCTGCCACGTTGGGAGGCCAACGCCGCATCCACTCTTATTTGCCAACTTCCATTATTTGAATTTTGTAAAGACTAGGTGTTTTGAATTTTGCCCCTCCAATAAAGAAATATCAGATGCCCTTTTAAATGTGCATATGGAACACATCCTCTTAGGATGACTCTCAGTTTTAATCACTGTGCATTGATATGATAAAATTTATTGATGGATCTGGATTAAATAAAAGAACTATGTGTGAAACCATCTCATTTAATATATATTTGTTCTAGAGAGTATTTTTGAAAAAAAATTTTATAGATAATGAAGTTATTACAAGAATCTGCCACAGAAATATAAAGTAACAGTATATAATAAGATTAATACCAGTTAAAGCAAAATTCCAGGAAAGCTTACTCCTATATATTTTGAAGCATAAATTTATGAAACTGATAAATTATGACTGTATATTATATGCAGGCAATATTAAGAGGTTTAACATAGGCCTTTACATCAGTTGACTGAAAATATATACATTCCTATTTTTTGGGGGGGGGCACTAGATGTGCAGTGCCACATCACATTTGGAACACTTAGGGTTCACATTCTCCTTACACAGCCCACACCGTCGTTGATTATCTCTTACCACAACATAATATTCCGTTTTTCTCGTAGCGTAAAATCTCGTTAAAGTAAGTGGCACAACTCTACGCGGTTTGTCTGATGGTTTTAGCAGAACATTAACATTTTTCACCACAAACTCTAGCTGTGACATCTTGTAAATCTTTTTGTAGAAAATTCACCTATTTACATTTAAGCCATTCAGGAGAAAGAGAAAAGGGAGAAAGCACCACACTCGTTTCTTAAATGAGAGTCTATACTCTCCTCTAAACTAAACAAACAGATCTACTCCTCCCATTCCTTTTTTGCAAAGCTTCAAAATGTTTGGCTGAGCGATTGCTACCACATCTTTCTTTTTTTTGACCACCGTTTGCATTTGCCTATCGAAAGATATGTACTGTCATGTCTCTTTGTTGCCAGCCTAACATCACTGTGGTTATTCCATGAACAGATAGCAATTTTCTTTTCTTTTTCTTGAAACAGTTCAACCTCCCATTTCTCTTTTTTCTTGATATCTGAAATTGGGACGTCCTTGAATCTGTCCTTGCAAATTGAACCTATCTGACTAATATTAGCTTCCTGGAAAGAATGGAGAAGAGGCAGTGTTGTAAAAAAGTTCTAAACATATCCACTGCTACCCTTAGATAATGTTCCTTTTGCCAAAATGCAGAGTCTTTTCCTTGATACAAGAAGAAATTCTTAACCACTCCTTCATGAGAGCATATAAACTAAAACTTGTACCCAACTGTCACGGGCTTTTCTCTAATGGATTGTTAAAAAGAGTTTAATAAAGCAAAGGCAACACTAATTATTAAAAAAACAACAACATAAAGGTTAATCGTAGTAACTTTCACCGCATTTTTCTTCAGATTTTAGTAATCTCCTGGAGTTAATTGTTAGAGCAGAATCCTATAGCATCTGGAAGTTAAATCCTTATTAAATGAATACCAGCACGGCTATCAATGCCGAAGCTCATTTATAAGTAATATGTGCACAATTTTTTTAATGGAGTGGTCATGACGTTTGACCGAGATAAAACTGTAGAAAGAGTTTATGTCGATTTCCAAAAAGATTTTGATACACTTCCTCAGAAAAGACTTGAACAGGCTAAAGGTGCATAGGATAGAGGATATCATATGAAGTGAACATAATTCTTCCTGGGCCTCGGTCACTAGTGGTGAATTCAGGGATCTGTTCTCGGGGCCTTGCACCTCTAATATATATGAACATTCTTCACATTTGTTGCAGTCACCAGATAAGCGCAATTGAAAGAAAAGAATCTTGAGAGTAATCTATATGTAAAATTTAAAAATGCGCCGATGCCAAGTAAATTAAGTGCTAAGCAAATGCCTTCCAGAATGAACAAATGTAAGGTAATGCACATAGGTTTTATACTCTCCGAAGTTATTGTAATAATAGGGAACAAATTTTAAACACATTCAACATGGAAAAAAATGTAGTCTTAATCTCGAAGGATCTAAAACTTTTAAAACAATTTTACTGTAGATTCATAAAAAAAAAACAAATAAGGTTTTAAGCTAAATAATTTGATATTTGTCTAAATCGAAGTATATTATTCCACCCTGATATAACACGATTGTCAAACTTCATTTAGAGTAAACAGTGCAATTTAGGTCTCGATATTAACAAAGGTGCATTGCATTATTAGAAACTGCCCAGCGTCAAGCGACGAAATTATATCCTTAGCTTAGAAATATATTGTAGAAAGTTAGACTGAGGCACATTAATCTACTTTCACTTGATGATCGGTATTTTCCGCCCAAACTAATTGAAGTCTTCAAAATACTAATGAATCTCACTAATATAATAAAATTTACTACTATTTGAAATAGATAACCAAACGTTTAATATAAATAACGGTTTCATTCTGTTAGGGAAAAGATTTAAAACGGCGATATCACAAAATCTATTTTCTCAAAGAATAGCACAATCGTATGATTTTCTCAGGACGGTCAATCAAAGCGCTTTAGTAATTTTATTTTAAGAAATTAATTTGAAATATTACTATAGAATATACACTATTACTTACTTGCCGTAGACTTCAGTAATTTACTTGCAGTTCAGCAGCGGATACCTCATTTTACTTCAGATTTTATATAGCGCTTACACTATAAATTACAGTAATTTTGTATAAAATACAGTAATGTGCCTTTTAGTGAATTTTCTATATAAACCTTACATTATTACGCCATTAACATCAAATTATTAAAATGCATGATACTTTAAAATTTAATTTCCATTGTAGTTTCTATAGTTACATATTGCATGTTACTACACAAAATCCAGTACCACATTCTAAAAAATATATTGTAACATGCACTTTTGCAATCCCTCTTTAATCCCTCCCGGAAAATTGACCTCAATGAGTATCTGAAAACATATTCAATGATGACCTAGATCGCCATGACAAATTCTCGGGTTCTTTTCCTATCAGAACTCATAGAGGGATGTTTCCGAGCCGCCGTACCCTCTTGACCACAGTTTAACTAATCCAAATCTTTTCAGTTCCTCTAGACCAAAATATCAGATGTCTTTGCATTGGAGCCCCTGCGTGAATCCAGCGGCCAGCGAGTCGAGGGGAGAGGGAGGGGGGGGAGGCTAAGTAATTGAGTTACACTGCCTAGCGCTAGGACGTTGTGGTGACCGAACAGGGCCTCTGTTTTTAGGGTGCGATATCAAATTCCCTACATTCCTCCCTTCGAAGAGGGTAATCTGGGAGGCGTGAACTCTAGTGGAACAAACAAACATAACCAACAAAAGAAAACTTACATGTCTTAGAACATAATACTGATTATTACCGTTGGCTTGGTGAACCATCCTATTAACTTAAGTTTCTTTTTGCTCGGGCGCACACGCGTGCGCGTAGAAAGACGGGTGATCGATATAGGCCTCGTGAGCGTACTGGGTACGTCTTACAACACCCAATTTAACAGAAAAAAAAATAAAAAATTTGGATTACAAAAAAAAATGAGCCTTTCTCCTTAGTGGTATCCAGACAGATATTTCCTTACACTTCTAAACCCTACGACCTTAAATATATGCACAAAACACAAATAACGAAAAAAAAGAATGGTTTTAAGATTAATGGGAGATGAAATAACCCTCGATGGGATTTCAGCTCAGGTTATACATAGGCTTTATTTTATTGGCAGCTTTTATATAATTAATATTTAAGTGGTGCTCGATGACCAAAACTTTACAGCCCATGAGTCGGCCGTCCTGGTTATTGTGTCTACCCAAGTATGACAAAAACTGGTGATGGAATTCCAAAGTACTTGTACTACCTTTTTTATGGCAACGACTAACTTTACTCTTCACCTTATGGCTAGGGCGGCCTGTTTCATGGTTGCATAAATGATGGGAAAAGGAGTCCCATCGTCATCATTTACTAAGTTATACTGGGGGATCGGGTTTGGATTCGATCTAATGGGGTCGAGGCAAAGTTTCTTTACGGGACCGTTAATGGGCGTGGCTCTCACGGCGAATTGGGGTTTTAAATGTAACTCCGTGGACGTTTCGTTCTGGGGAAGGCTACTGAGGGTAGGAGATACTGGTGATCCGACTCTGCCATCTGAATCGGTTTACATGGGTATACCGCATTCCTACTTCCTTCTTCATCCATCGTCACTTCATTTGGCTGGGTTTTCATCGTAATTGTTTTCCTAGGTCCACATGGGTATACCACTCCCCTTGTCGTCTGTATTTTTCTTTCTTCGTCTTCACTTTTTATCTGTATTCTTTTTTTTATACTTCTTTAGCTCTCTGTATTCTTCTTTCTTCTATTTTTATGTCCATCAGTATTCTCCATTCTTCGGATTCTTTTTTCTTTTTCGCTGCCTTCCCAGCCAGGGGTGGGAGGGTCGGACCTACTTTCGGGGTAATATCGAATGCTTGGAAACTAAGCTCTTCGTCTACGTGGTTCTCACGACTAGATAAAGGGGTCGGGACTGTGGACCTCTTAGTTGTGGGCATCCAGGTGACTATGAGCTGAGCCAACGGATTTATGGAGAGCTGCGCGCTTTGGCCTATTAAGACTAAGCACAATCTAATAGGCGCTGCCACTACCTCGGTCCAGCCAGTGAAATACTGCGACTGGATGTGGTATCTGACGACGGGAAAATCCTGGTCGATCACGAACTTCTGGTGCTGGGAGCTAACATGGGGAAGCAATTTATTTGATACCACGATACAGGTACACCTCGTATCGCTTTACAAGGTTGAGACTCGGCGATCATTTATGGACCCAGTCTCGAAATTTAGTCTTCGGGAGCATTTTTGTTGAACACAAAGTTCACCAGTTGGTCAGGGGAATTCGATGTGGTCAAAGAGGCACGGGATTAGGAGGTTGTTCTTGGTTAAGCGTTGCAGTGAGGTTATGTACCTGCTGACTCGAGGGCGACCTAAGCCTCGAATTTCGGAGTCAATAATAATTAATGTGACCTGGCACTGGAGGGGGGGGGGGAGGCTAAGACGCTCAGCCCTTCGTCTGACGAGGAGACAGACTTGGAGCAACCGGTGATTTCAGTGAGGGCGTCGGATAGCGTAAAGCATGTTGTCTTAGTCATAGGATTTAACCAACTAGACCGTGAATGTTTGCTTTTTACAATCTTTGGGTTAATCTTGAGATGGTTTGCACTGACGGGCGATGAGCAAAACGTCAATCATTTCACGTCTGGGTGGGGGGTTTGAGGAAGTTAACTTTAGGTATTCCTCAATGGCAAGGACTATCTCTGGTTTTTGTTGCAAACCAAGATAGAGGGTTTCTCTGATGAGAGATTTTTGAGAGTGATCCTCAATGCAAAAGCAAATTTTCGGTTTGATCACTAGGAACTGGTTCAGAATGAATTTTTTTTCTGTTCATTTCTTTGATTGCCGGGCACTACCCTCGGATTTCGTCGTGTCGATCTTTAACTCGATCTTCTTTCTGCTTCTCCAGTTATCCGCCTATATATTCCCCTACCCACTGGGGGTAGAGGAAGGAGGGGGATGAGGGCTTATAAAATAAGCCTCGCTCCTCTAAGGACTCTTCTCCGAGCGCCTTTCACTTACCCCTAAAGGCATCTTATGACTTTTGGTTGCAGCTCCTATAATTTCGTTTATAAGGCAAAATTAGATACCAAATCTTAGGGGAAATAGTGCCTGTTTAACCATTGTTATTGAACCTAGTATCCTCTCCTTCGTATTGTTATGCTCGCTGGCACAAAAATCTGTTGATTCGTACTTCTCGTGGTTTGAGGATGCTTCTGGCAGCCAGCAAGTCGAGGGAAGAGAAGGGGGGTGGGGGTAAGTAATTGGGTTACACTGCCTAGCGCAAGGACGTTGTGGTAATCGAACAGGGCCTCTGTTTTTAGGGTGAAATATCGACTTCCCTACAGAGAAAGTAACGTAAGATATCAAAGAAGACGAAAACATTCTCATCAAACGTAAATACCTAGTGGAATAAGAACATATATGACCTCATTATTAGTGAGATAGATCCGACCTTTGAACCTGAGAATAGCTTAGACCAAGATTGCAAGTAGATTTACATATATAACTAATGTTATGATGACCAAACATAGCAAGGACAGGTAGGATGGTGTAGATGTTGCCAGCCGGAGAGGTATCAAGTTTAGAGAGGCGTAACACTTGGAAGAATCTGATCTAACAATCAAGGTCAGTACGACAATTTCTGCCGTTGTCATAACAGTGTGCTACCAACTACCCAGGAGCCCGTAACTTCCCATCTGTAACTTCGTGCGGCTATTTACAATGGACACCTCCACTATTCTGATAGGTGACCTTAATATCTACTGCAGAAATGCTGTCTACACCATTTAATTGTAAGGAAAACATGCTGAGGCTGTTCATTGATCTTAATATATTACAGAGAGAAGGTCCGGACTTTGTACGTTCCCATCGAAAAGATCATTAATATCTTCAGACATTATCTTCACAAATCCAAATTTCTCATGAACCATGCAGCAACCCCAAATCCGTCTGTACCATCGTATCACATCAGAATGATCACCACTATATTAATTTTTCACATCCAAGTAAAGATCTTGATCCGCTGGTGTGTGCACAGGGTCGACTGGACCGCATACAAGCAGCTTTTTCAAGACAAAAACATGGAACACCTGGACAATTCAACACTCGAAGACATTGATGAGCACTTTAGCAACCTAACAGCAAGAAAATCGAAGCGGACATGAAGGTCATCCACAGAGTTAAATTTAAAAATCTCCCGGCTCCATGGTTGGACGGGAGTATTAAACACAAAATGAAAAAGGGTGGATACGCTAATTGTGGAAATCAACAACTATGGAAAAGGCGTACAGATATAGAGAGCTGCAGAATATATAGAGGGAACTTAGGAACCTAATTAGTGTGAAGACAAGAGAAACGTGGAAAAAAATCCTGTGGAATATAGATGCCCAAGGTGATCCCCCCAAATTCTGGTGACAGATAAAAAGGCTAAGGAACCCCTGCTAAAACCGAAATTACCATGAATGTCAACGGAATAGAGGTCACAGACAACCGGTTAGTAGAGCGCAATTTTAGAGAGCATTGAAAGAATAAATTCAGGATAGGAATTGAGAAGAATGATGATATTGTTATGTAGATTGAAGATAAAGTACTACCGAGACTGAATGAAGTGGACTGGAATTAACACCATTGAATTACGTAGACAGCCATGGCAGGCAATGGAAGAACGAAGGCTGTTTAACCACAAGGAGTTTGAGGCAGCCCTAAAGAGCTTCAAACAGAAAGTCTCTGGTATTTAAGCCATCACCAAATTGCATCAGGTGAATGCCCCCTCTAAGATCAATGAGGCAATATTGTGACTCTTCAATGCCCACCAAAATGTGTGGCATTTAAAAAGAACCAAATGATCTTTCTTCTAAAACATAAAATCCCAAAGAAAGAGATTAGCAAATACAGATCCATATCTCTGTTAGAGTTTATTTGAACGCTGTTCGAAAAACTCCTAAATAACAACCTAAGGAATTACCTATAAGCTGAAAACTTGCAGAATATACAACAACATTGTTTCCGAAGGAAATTCGGCACAGAGTCTACGTTGGCCTTGATTATAGAACTAATTGTCATTGCCAAGGACAGAAACAACAACGTATACATAGTGTTCATAGATGTAGTGTCAACAATCGACAAGGTATGGATGCTATGACTAAAACAGAAGTTAATTGAAGTCGGAATGACGGCAAAATGGACGAAAATCCTCTGTGATTATCTTGAAGAATATCAGACGGTACATATTATCAAAGATTTCAAATAGCGGCCCTTCACCATGAAATCAGTTCTGTTTCAGGGAGGCTGTCTGAGTCCGAACGTGTGCAAACTATAGAGTAGCGATCTCTCTCCCCTACCAAAGATTAGGGCATTGTAATTCAGAAACAAGAAGAACTATACATGACAATGGTAAGATCGATATTCATATATCCTGTGAGGAATCTTGCCTGATTGTGATGATATCGACAATTAAAGGTAACTGGATGAGCGAGCTCCAAAAATATGTCGAAAAAAATATATGCATCTACATATACCAAAGGATTTGCTATAGCAAAATACAATAGGCGGTCAATAAGTTTTGCAATTCGGATATAAGGAAACGAGATATGAAGAAAATTGTTTTATTATTTTTCAATATAACTACCCTCGATTCCAATACACTTGCGCTACTTGTCCCTGAGGCTTCGAATTCCCGAAAAACAGAAATCTTCCGACTGCTGATCAATCCACTCCTGTACGGCGAGCTGGACATCTTCATCGTCCCCAAACCGGCATCCACGCAGTGAAGCCTTTGAGCTGGCAGAATAAAAAGTAGTCGCTAGGGAGCAGATCTGGACTGTAGAAGGGATGGTTGAGCTCCTCGAATCCGCACTTGCGCAGGGCAGCTTGTGCTATTCTGGCTTTGTGGACTTTGACGACATTGAAGTTGATCATGGGGCGTAAAGTTTCTAGGGACCCAAAGGGCAGAGACCTTGGTCATGGTCAAATTGTCGTGGATGATGTTGATAACACTTCCATGTGATATTCCAAGTTCTTGCTCGATTTCTTTGACCTTTACCCGTCTATTTTCGAGGATCATCCTCGCCACACGGGCCACATTCTCCTCGTTGGTCACGTCTGACGGGCGTCCTGGACGGGGTCATCTTCATGGGACTCACGACCATGGCGGTACTCCATATTCCAGCGAGCAATGGTTGCATAGGAAGAAGCGATGTCGGTGTACACTGCAACCATCCGTTCATGGATCTCTTTTGCATTTTTGCCTTTCTTGGTCAAATATTTTATCAGTGCGTGGTGCTCAACCTTCTTCATTGTTGAAAAGTTTGAGACTGACGATCTGCGATCAGCTACTGCTTCTTAAATAGACGAGGCAGAAGCGTGTGGCCTCGGTCCTGACTTGTCATAACTTCTCCTAACACCCCCACAAACAGCCATCCCCCTTCCTCTATTTTGCCCTACCGATTCGCAAAACCTATTGACCGCCCCTCGTATACTATCCGCTAATGAATTCCCGGACTTACATTTTCAACATGGATACAAAAGCAGCCAACTGCGTGTACGGCTGGTTGTTGTACATATATATAAATAGAAATATACCGACGAGACAAGAAAGAAAAAAAAGCCCTACCTATTATAAAAAGTATGATCAAACAAAAGGAAAATTCCCAACTATGATAAGCAATATAAAAGTATTTATATATATATGCACATCGCTTTAACATTCACTGAAATAAAGATCCGTAGAGAACAAAAGAAAACAAGACAATGGTTAAGAAATAATCAGAAGTAGACAAAGAAAACAAAAAGATCCGAAGTAGACAAAACAAAACAAAAGTGAAAAAAAACAATGTAAAACAGCAACGAACAAATCAAACCAAGAATAATAGACACAAAACGTGAGAAAGGAATATATATATATATATATATATATATATATATATATATATATATATATATATATATATATAAAGAAGAAGGAGCAAATGCAAGTTCTGCGGGTGATAACAACCACCACAGGGCTTTCGCCATATTTATTTTCTGCCTTTCAAAACAATTTTGAAGACAGAAATTTCAAACTTTTTTCCCCTGGCGTTATCTCTGTCTTCTCGGTAAAGGATTGCCTTCATTGTGCCGCCCTCTGCTCTCTATGATTCTAGTCTTCTTCTAATGTCCCTTTCTCTTACCTCTAAAAAACTCCTGTTTCTTGTCTCATTGCTCATTCGCGTCAAATTTCACTTTCTTGTACTATATATATATATATATATATATATATATATATATATATATATATATATATATATATATATATATATATATATTAACAAAAAGAATGTAATTTCTAAAGATAAAAAAGCCTTAAATCGGCAAACAAAGGCTTACATTTTTTTAACTAAACAGAAAGTACAAGAAGCTCATAGAAGGCACAAAAGCAGCCATTTCCAAACGTACCCGCACACCAATCTCTGTCTAAAATACCACATTTCTCTATCTATAGCCTCACCAATTATCCTTTGCATAAATTTTAACTTGAAAAATCGTTTATCGTTTCTTTTCTTAGTTCCTTGTTTATCTGAGAGAGATGCAGAGGACCGAAAATTCAGTAAAACAAAAACCTTGTACCACATTTGGTTTTCCTTATATATATATATATATATATATATATATATATATATATATATATATATATATATATATATATATATATATATATTGATAGGAAGACTACAAACGAAAATGGATAAAAACATTAAATCGGAGATAAAATTGTCATTAGTGTTTTCTTGGAGCCTTCTTTGTATATTTGATATGACCAAGCAATTATTGACCGAAAAATTCTAGCCAGTGATTCAAGTCGCACTGCCTGCTCGTTGTTGCGTCTGTTAATTAGTGTCAGGTCTGTATCTTATTCAATATTAAAGGGAAAGATAAATCCAGCTAGTTTCGATTAGGTGTATCGCTTTTGAGTGTTGTATTTTTTATTTTCTTAGATAAACCCTGTGTATTAATGTGAAATATATTCTTTTAAAGGGGTTGTTATTTTCTTTCCACGTCTAAGTATATTATCAAATTAGCTTAACTTTAAAGAAAGCCCAAATAAGGTTAAGATGAGATTAAAAGGTAAAAAGTTAGAACGAATATGTTTGTACTATTATAAATAATAGTAAGAAAAATAAGAGGTAAAGGAATAAGATCCAAACCAGCATCGAATGAGGTAGATGGAATTCACTAGCAAAATAGTAAACTAATTAGTTAACTTAGGTTAAAGGAGCCCGAATTAGATGCCATTAACTGATTTTACGTCGAAAACTGAAGGTACACACTATCTGATAATACTTGGAAAAATCCTCATACAACTTATCTACAGGTCGATTGAAATGCATTTTTATGCTAGGTCTAGGATTTCGGATTCACACTTGCCTACATGCTTACATATGCTTTAGGTAGGTTCATTCTAGCGGTAATTAAGGCCAGTTGTAACCTCTCAAGAGAATTAATCGACTTCTCTTAATAGCGATAGACGGTAGAAGAACTTAACAGTTAAAACACATACACAATATCATTTAAATCTGTACTATGATGTTGTTTGTCTGTGGGTCTTCTTTCTCTAGCCCTAATCATTCTTATAGCCTAAGTTTAATGCTGTGTACTTTTAAAGTAACTATGGAAACGCTTAGACTACCAGAACCATTTAGGTTCACGCTCTTTATCATAATTGATTTTTGTGTTTTTGACCATTCGCACATTTACTACTCATAAGATAAAATTTTATTTTAAATAAAATTTGGTCGTTTTCTCTTTAAATTTTAATAATCATCATATATCAAATTCTATAATAATGACCCTGTTTCCTAAGTTCAGCTATGAGAATTATGTACAAGCTTTTTTGAAAGTAGCAAGCGTTAAGTTCAGTGAAATTGTTTCCCAAAAACGCACCGTTTCTCTGCTTAGCATTTTCTCATGTCTAACAATTAATTGTAAATGTCGCTCCCATGTGTCCGAGTTTGACCTATGACAGGATTACCTCCCTCCTTTGAGGTATATATGTAGTTTTTGGACGCTGTTGTATTGTAATACACTAAGGTTATCATCAGCCTTCCTCTCCTAGGAATTCTCTTAGGTTTCCTCGGCCTCTGTTGCCATTTTTATGCTGATGATACTCTTTTTCCCCTAATAGTTTCGCCGAGAATCTCAGAACCCTTCTTTCTGCGTATGCCATAATAAATAAGTGGCCCTCTGGTCATCCTTAACTCGTACAGAACAATGCCGATCTTGTTCTTCTCCATCAGTGTCGCTACTCTGGGGCAATGCTGATGCATCTGAGTTTCCATTAGCTCACCATCCCTTCCCACATCGCCTTCAAGGACTGCTCTTCTTACTTATAAGGTCCTAAATGTTGCGGCTTCCCCTTACCTCTTTTTCCCTTTCTTTGTGGCTCAACTCGCACAATGGCAGATCCAGGATAAAAATATGAGGAGCAAACCTGAATTCTTCCCTCTGAGGAGTCGGAGAAAAAGGTATTAAATATTAATAATATTTATCTTACGTAGCATTGATAATAAATAACAGTATATAACACAGGAGTGAACAATAACTGTATCAAATCCCAATTTTTAAAAAAGGAATATTAACATAAACGGGTCTGAAATTTCGTGGCTGGGGCTTCACCCTCCTAGTTTATTGCCCCCCGCCCTAAATCCGCACTGAACTCGCACTAGCAATGAGATTCGTCAATTCCCCTCGCCGGCAAGCTTCTTGTAGCCTTCTCTGATCCATATTGGATCAAACCTTTCCAGGCAAATGCTCAAAGTGAGCGGAATGCCAATTTTAATGCAATTCGCTCATTCTCTTCTCTTGGGTGCCTTAGAGTGTGCTTTATAAATACATCTCTCATCTCTAGTTTGCCACAAACATGCCATTTTAGAAAGTTTGTGACTTTACAGAGCGAGAAAGAACTATTTACTTCAGTCCTTAATTTATTTAAGTAAAACCATCTTTTAAAATAATCGTAGTGGCTTGAAATATATCCCTGCTATTTCCAAATTTAAACCCTAACACTTGGCAAAAGAATTGAGGCAGTCATTAGTCCAAATTGTCTATAATTTTAGATTTTATGTTGGTGGACTTCTAGGAATAATCTCAATTATAATTAGAATATAATTTGATGCAACCTCCCAGAATTCTATTGGATCACAAATTCGTGGCAAGACATTTATTGATGTCATATCATGACGATGAATATCGTTTTATTGTTTCAGAATCTATCTTCAATTCTAACTTTTAGACATTTAAAGGACGATTTCTCACATTTAAAATCATTAATACTACAACTAACCCATACTTGTTTTCCACAGTGGCTGTGTCCAGACAACAAAGAGCACTTTTGGTTTCTCTCACTAGTCTGTGATGCATGTGCATGGGTGAGTGGACCTGCTCTTAAGTTGCCCTTAAGCTGTGTATGGTCTGCCTGCTGCTGAGACACGTTCTTCTTTCTCGCCTAGTGTTTTCAAGCTAGGTATGAAAATCCATCTCTTCTTTCAGGCCTTTTACTACTACTCAATGGATGGGTGCCCTGCGAAAGATTTGATGATAAATTTATTTAAAAAATATAAATCGTATATAAGCTCAATACATAATGGAAATTAGGTTATTATGCCCGTTCCATTCTTGCTCACAGTTGTGTTATTATTTCTCTGTATACTACGTTCTTTGTCACAGTTTTGTTAGGTTTTCTTCCTTGCTTGTCAGATTCAAACATTTTAACTTTCACATATGTCTGTCTGCGTACTCTTTTAAAAGCGCCGTACAGCTGACCAGGACTGAATACTGTTTCATGAAGAAACAGACTCACTCTATCAAATGTTTGACCTTGGCTCTTGTCGATAGTCATTTCATGCAACGCATTACAGGAAACTGGGTTCTTCCTAATGTAAAAGGGACATTTGAGACATTTGGAGCTAACTTCAGCCTTGTGATTAAAGCATGCCTATTAATCAAAGAACCAGTGATGTGAGAAGCTTTAATGTAATGTTGATGCAATCTTACTACTTCTAAACTTGTGCCGTTGCATAGACCATTATCTAGTCAAATGTTGCGAAAAGGCATGAATAAGGATCCTAGTTTTAATTTTAGTTTGTGAGGTGGCATCCCAGAGGGTGTTAATAAATTTATGAATTCCATGGAATATCTGTCAGCTTCCACGGGATCATCAGCAAGTACTCTGTCAGTACTGTAATAAATCTTGTAGTTACTAGGGAGTTGCTGCAAAAATTCTTCATTGATTAAAAGATAATCTACATTCCTAGGAAACAAAATCACTTGATTCCTCTTCTCTTGTTGCGTATTATTATTGAAAATTTTACCCACTAAATAGTCTCTAACAAAAAAAATGGGAGGGACTTCAATATCCTCTTCAGTAATACTTAGTCCTTTAATTCATGGTGTTGTCCCATTGCCGAGTTGCAGTAACCAGGTTACAAACTCACGCTGATCGGATCCTGCTCTGATGTTGTTGTGCAAGCTGAAGCATCGACAGAAATGCCACAGATGAGAGTTATTTAGGCAAATTTCCAAAGTAGCCTCACGGGTACTCCTTGGTAATATTGGCAACACTTGTCGAAAGTCACCTCCTTAAAACAAAAGCTTTTATCTAAACAATTCGTCTACACCAGTGATATCTCGGAGGCACTTTTCAATAGCATGAATGGCATAGATAGGAATCATAAAGGTCTCATCCAGTATTAGGAGATGATGGCGCTTTAGGAAATTTGCATGAATACTCGATCTAAACACATTGTAGACGCTAGTCTCCGTAAGTGCAACAGGCAATTTGAAGAAGTTGTGTACAGTTCTGCCTCCCAACAGCAGTGTAGACGCTATGCCGACCCAAGCACCACAACATAATTGATAGTTATTTCTATGTAGGTCAAAAACACTGTGTTAAACAGTTATGTCTTGCCACATCCTCCAAGAGCATCAACATAGAAGCATTTTTGTGCAGGGGTTTCACCTCTTCTTCTTTGTTGCACTGCATCAATCACCTAATCAGCAATCGCTCTTTGCTCATTAGTTAAAGAATCAATGTCGCTAAGCTAGCTCTAAGGAAATATTTATCTCTGCTTTATTTAATTCTGCTCATCTTTTTTGGCTTTGCCTTCCTTCTTGGGCTATTAATTCTTCTCGCTGCTCTTCTCTTATTCTTTCTCTATATATGCGCACCTTTCTCGAAAAGCTTCTTTGTTGTGAGTCCATCATGTAATTTATTATATCCTTCGAAAATTAATAATAACCTAGCTTTCTTTGTGAACTTAAGAATGTTCATAAGACAAAAATTGGTTCTCAAGGAAGCTTTTAGGAGTGAGTCAAAGTAACAAACTTTATAATACAAAAACCTCTTTCAAATTGTTCTCGAGCAAAATCCTAAGTATCTCACTCTCTGTATATGCTTTTTGGTTGATTAACGTCAGTAGACAGAGAGCAAATATAATTAATCAGGTCTTATTTGACGCGTAACACTTCGAGTTGCAACCTAAGCAAGGTAGACTCATCTTTTGGTTCTCGAATGATAGATTACACTGGTCAACAAATTTTAACTTTTTTTCTGCCGACTTAAGTTTGAGAACTATTCATGTGAAATTCAAGATCACTGAGTTTAAAAATGGCATTAGTTTTCTTCTATCACGTGGAGTTTTTTATTTATGGACTGGTCCATATTTGGTCTCACTCATAGTAGCAAGCTATCTTACTACCAAGTGAACGGAAGTGGACGCGTTTAGTATTCTTCTTATTTTATTTTATCTATGTATTTTGTCATCTCTTTATGCACATCTAAATATATAAAGCAATTGTGTATAATATAATTTTGAGGTTTTCCGATTTTTTTTAGGAAATAACATTCGGTATTATGGCTTCATTACGAAAAAAATGTTTGAAATTCCCCTGACTCGTTTTGTTATATATGTGGTTGTTTTAGTGCACCAACTCAAAGAATGAACATTAGTATCTTTGTGAAAAGAGCATACTTGGCTTACTTTAAGATTAAATTAGGTGATTAGGATAAACCGTGGGCCCCGCACAATGTTTGTAAACCATGTGTGTAAAATCTACGCCAATGGACAAAGAGCACAAGGAAACCATTGCTACCTTTGTCTCGCAAGGGCTTCTGGTTATAGCAAGAAAACGCGGCCCAAAATAAATTACCTAAATCTTGATTCAGCAATTCGTCCAGTGCTTCATTCAGATGAAATTTCAGTAACTGATGCATACTTTGTACAAACATCGAACCAAGAACGTGGAAAATTTAGACAATTAGAACTGAATTATTTAGTTAGAAATCTAGGCCTGTCAAGACAGTTAGCAGAAGTATTAGCTTATAGACATAAAGAGAAGAATTTGTTGCAGGAAATAACAAATTTAACATTTTATCGGAACAGGGAGAGGATCTCTTGGCATTCTTTAAAACTGAAGAAAGTTTTGTTTACTATTGTGACGTGACTGGACTGTTAAACGCGATGGGTGTTTCAAAGTATGATCCAAGTGACTGGAGAATTTTTATAGATAGTTCAAAGAAGAGTCTAAAATGTGTGTTACTCCATAATGAAAACCTGCTCGGTGCGATTCCTATTGGTCATTTTAAAGAGAAGCATGAACACATAAGATCTGTTTTAGATTTACTCAAAATGGTAAATTCTTTACTTCGCCAACGAGGAGGCTATACAAAACATCCGTGTTTCCTGTGTTTATGGGACAGTCGAGCCAAGGTCAAACATTGGGAACAGAAACTCTGGCCAGTTAGAAAAAGTTTGACTGTTAGGGAGAAGAATATTATACACCAACCACTTGTTGATCGAGAGAAAATCATCTTCTCACCTCATCATATTAAAATAGGGCTGATGAAAGAATTTATGAAAGCTATTAATGTCTGGGGTAACTGTTTCAAATCCATATCTACAATATTTCCTGGCTGGAGTTTTTGATGGGCTACAAATCTGAAAGTTAATGGAAAACCAAAACTTCTTGAGTTCGATGACTGACATAGAAAAAGGAGCATGAAATTCATTTGTGGCGGTTGTGAAATGATTTTTTGGAAACAAAAAGGCTGCTAACTACAAGGATTTAGTAGAGATGTTACTTGATAACTTTCATCGTTTAGGCTACAACATGAGCATATAGGTTCATTTCCTTGCACTCTTGCCTTTCTTGGTCAAAAATTAAACATTTGATCACTGTGCGATGCCCCACCTTCTTCATTGTTGAAAAATTTGTGATTGACGATATGCACTCAGCTACTTCGTCTTAAATAGACGAGGCAGAAGCGTGCGATTGCAGGTCCTGACTTGTCATAACTTGTCCTAACACCCCCACAAACAGCCATCCCCTCTCCTCTGTTTTGCCCTACCGATTCGCAAAACTTATTGACCGCTCCTCGTAAGTCGTGTTTAACAATGAGAATTGTTCACCTTGACAATCGCCAGTTATTCTTTCTGATTGATACGTTTGGATTTTGAAGAAGTACCATCTGACATTTTCAATATTTTCTGCTGTTCTTATGATTTTCCTGCGACCTGAATTACACTTGTTTAGATTTAACTACGCTTCTTTTTCTTAGTAGTTCGAGACATTATTTCCAAAATATCGGCCTTGCTTGGTGGATGGCCATCAGAAAAACTCTGCTCAAATAATCTTATACTTGTTTAATACGTTGTAATAATAAAATTCTCATTATTTTTTGATTAACTGCATGATAAAAGGGGTCTTCTAAAGTACTCTTGTCTGTGATGCGTAGAAACGATTTGATGTCCCAAAGATCAAGGGACTTCAGAGATAGGAAAAGAATGGGTGTATCATAGTAAGAGAGGGTATAGGTAGAAAAAAGTGTTATTTTAGTAGAAGAGTATGTGTGCCAGTACTTCTGGCAAATTCTTCACGTGAACCTTAGTTCCTTTTGTCATTGTTATTATTTTTAATATGTTTTCTTTTTATTGTCCACTTAGGATCTTTTATATATTTATTTATTTGTCTTTTGTTGATTTTAGAATTTTTTTTATTTTGTATTTATCTATTTTATCCACTCCATATCTTTTTTTTCAGATTAATTCATGGGTGCATATATATGGACATACGCATAGAGTTATATATGTATATTGTTTTTATTGGTTGTCCTGTTTTTGAAAATTTTCATTGCCGTTGTGTACTTATCTATATATTGGTTCAACATCCTCCTCGCACGCAGTTGGCTGTTGTAAAATCCTCTTCTTTAGCGTCTGTACTGGAGTTCGAAATCTGGTATTCTAATATCTTGCAGTATTCTATCTGGGACATATGAATAAATTTTCAACCATATTACTTTTGCTCTCTCGTGTAGGGTCACGTTTATTGGCTCAACTTCTGCAAGATTATGCAATATTTCTGGTGAAATGTAGTCCCAGCGAGTGACAGTCGAAATAAGTCGCAACGCTTCGTTCTGGACCACTTGGGCCTTCTTTAGTTGAATTTTACCTGCTAGGCGCAGGGCAATTGCAGGGTGGAGAAGAATAGGTCTTACCAAGGACATGTACAATTTTAATTTATTTCTTGGAGAGAGTGCCTTAAATCGGTATAAGTAGCGTAAATTTCTCTTGGCCTTCATAACTTTCTCATTAATATATATTCCGTTTCCTATTGTCGTAATGTTTAGTACGAGGACACGACCGTCTTGGGAGTATGGATAGTATTCTGACCGACCAGTACGTCTGTAGTTTTTTGCCTTTATGAGTAAGACTGAACTTTTCTGCATTTGTTGGTATTTTTTTCTCTTTCCATAGTTGTTAAGGTTAGTATTTACAACGGCCGTCCTGTTTTCTATGTTGATCGGGTTATGGTAATTACTGGTGATCATCACCTGTGCGAGGCAAAACTTTTCCCTCAATGGCCTGGGTCAGCGCTCTCTGACCTTCTTCGAAGCCTAGAAGGCTCCTATCTAAACACGAGATATGATGCTCTGATTAAAAAAGAGGAGACCTTTGAGGTGGAGCTGTACTGAATTACTGCCTTTGGCGGAGGATTTTTCTTTGTCTACTTTTTCGAATCGTGAAAGCCGGAATTTAGCTGAGTAGGAATTTTTAAAATATCTTGAAAGAAAAAGAACAATTTCATTAATTTGGGTTCGCTTTTGCTTAATGGAAGTCTTTTGAAGCTCCGTAAAAGGTCGATAGTCCATTGGTTCCAAAGCTACTTAGAGCAATAAAAGATAATTTTGCGCTGCTGCATGTCGAATTGTTTTTCCTAATGTAATTTTTTTTATTTTCAACTTCTGATTTTCTTCATTTCACTTCTTTTGCAGAAACACTTTTTTTTGCCTCCACTCAAAAATTTGTGTATCAATAACGTAAAAGGAAATTGAATGTAACTTTAACATCGAAAGATAAATAGTTGGTAGAAAAAAATATTTTACAGGACCAAAATATCTCTAATAGTTTTTGAGTAATAATTCAAAGTTTCTTTAACTTTTTGTAGGTCACCCTGTATATATGTATATTGTTAGAAATTTGAATAGAAATAAGAAAACTAGGCCAAGAGAAAACAGATACATTATTATAATTTATTAATACATATCATTTTCGAAGGCCACCTTATCATCAGCTAATTTATGACAATAAAGTATCTCTATATTTTTTAATCATACATTTTAAATCTTTGAGTGCAAAAGTAGGAATAAAGGGGGATAAATTTAACGAGTAAGTGCAACAGAAGAGATGAAATTAGGTCATTGAGGGAGGTTTAGCTTTCGAAATATATATTATGATTCAAGGCTGCGACCTCCGTCGAAAAATTTATTGGCAGAAGAAAGTAATGATAATCGGCCGATCTTTGCCTGAGAATTACAAGTTTCAGCGTGGACTATTATTCTAGAATGGTGAGGTTTAACTAGCGGGAGACCTGTACTGTATAACCTTCTAGCACGCTGTTAAACGCCTGGATAAATAAGTGAGCTACTTGTATTGAAATTAGGTGTGATTATTTTTATATCCACAATAGAGAAGTTTTCTGGATTATGGAGCGAATTTTGGAAGTCATTTTCCTGGATGTGGAACAAAAAAGTGTACCGACCAAAAGAAAATTAGTTTCATTGGCCGTGGATGTAATTACAGTGAGATTAACCTAAAGCTAAAGAAGATTTTTTACGAAGTTGTCTATTAGAGAACACTGGAATCCATTTTCTTCGAAAGATTTCTTTAGGAAGGAGAACTCTGTATAATAGTTTATAAGTGGAGCAGATCTTAATTGTTCTGTGAATAAAGGTACCACTAGAGGTTAGTTTAAACAAACTAAGAATGTTGTAGTGCTCCATTGCAAGGTGGATTAGGATATACAAAGAAGCCTCACAAATGAGTTTCATGTAAGTCCCATGAAGTCTTGAAATGGCCACGCACATAACTATGCACCTGCAAATAATCTACTAAAATTGTATAACATTTTGCCTTAACCCATATAAATAATATATGCAAATAATGTATCATTGCAAAGTTATATAGGCTAAAATGAATTCGCGACACTCTCACATGGTCACACGCATATACACTCATACGAGTAAAAGGCGCTTCTTGAGCTATCTTTGGTAACGATTCTAGCCACGGCAAAAATGCTGAAGACGCCTAAAGAGCTATGCAAATATATTTATCATTCACACCGAGCAGAGAAAAATGAAAGACGCTGGGCCTTTATTTATTATTACAGAGCCGTGAAACACGAAATCTTAATTCCTTAAATTGTCTTTGTCCTTAAATCAAATTTTCTAGCTGAGGCCTGGATCAAATCTCCCTGCTCATTTTCTTTCTATCCCCTTGTACACATGAATAAACTTCCTATTCAAGTAAGCTCCGCCCAAACCGCATGATTCACCAACCGTAAGCCATGATTGACCACCAGATCAGTGAGGAGTTTCATGATCAGTAACAAGGTTAACTGTCAGTTCGAGAAGAGGAAGCGTTGGCAAAAATTATGCCCCAACATTAGTAATCCAGCTTCAAATTCCCGACATACACCAGACGAATTTATTGCGCCTAGGTGTACCGAGAATCCGTCCAATAAAGAGTCCGTGAATCCAGCTTCTGGGATTTTCTTATCCTACGCGAAATAAACCAATGCTCTTTACCCATCCTACAAACTCAAAATTTAAATAAGAGGATAGTCCGTCACAAATGGAGTCAGCCCAGGATTAGCGCTTAGTAACCAATTACCCCGAAACGCGCTACATTGCATTGTAGAAACCTAACTGCGAAAACTGGCAACCCCGTACACCTATAATATAATTAAAGTACCTTGTTCCTAGAATATTTTTAGTACTTTTGCTTCATTTTTTTGTATTATCAGTTATAATGTTTGGAAGTTGAGATGTGTTTCTTCCAGATATTATAAAGAAAATATGAGTTGTTTTTATACTCAAACTTTGACGGGACAATACAATCAAGCCTATGTGCAACCTTTCTGCTGGACAATTTATCTATTACACTATACTTTCACTCTGGGTGTTTTAAGGATTTGGGGTGGGGTGGGGTGGGGGGATTAAAAAAGTTGGTACTAAGAAATAGATCAGGGGTAAATGTTGGGATATGGATATAGTCATAGGCATGTAGCGCCAAATTGCAAGGTGGAGTAGAGCCAACAAGAAACTTCATAAATGAACACCCCATTGGCCCTCTGAAAATCTTGAATTTGGGCAAACAAATCGAAAATTTAAATAATCGACCATCCTGTAATAATAAATTAATGAAAGACAAAACACTTACTTGTAAATAATGTAAAATTACAATTTAATATGTATCAATGTAAAGCAGAGCATTTTGTAAGAAGAAGGCAAGTGAAATCTTTGAGCTCCCAAAAACATACAGAGACAGATACATTAGGAAATACATGCGAGCCGTAGGTCTGGTCACAGAGATAACAAAGACGGTGGAAACAGATGTGTACACATAAAACGGAATCTGATCTGACACGCTAGAGTTTACATGAACCCGTGAAAGCCAAAATCAATGTTGCTATATGTTAGTTGATATAGCACGGCTAGGTTCCATAAGTCAGATACTATCCTGATGCACACACACCCTTTGACTAAACAAGCTCCGCCCAGCAATCTTAGTAGAGAACATACGCACGTACCTTTGATCCGACCGTAAGCTTCGCCCCGCATTCAGAATAAGAGAAGAGAAGGTACATCCCCTTAATTGGCGTTAGTATAAATAACCGGGCGGAAACATTCTCATAGTGATTAGAATAATTTAAGCATTATTATTAGTACTATCACCAGTCCGTACCTCGTCCTCAATCTGTCCGTCCATAGTCTCAACAATCTGATGACGAAGGAGACTTCTGAAAAACATTGAGTATCAACACATAGTCAGCCAAAGACGTGAGGATACAAAAGAACCACCAAAAAAACAACAATTTCACTTGCCCGAATTGAGGTAGCCCTAAGGGAAGATTAAAACCTATAAAACCGCCATTCTTCTTTCGAGTCCTTCCTTCTGCCAAGCAACAACCAGATTACTACTCGAACCCAGCCTACAAGCGGATTAAGTAAAACAACACCTTGAAGTCAGAACAAACTCGACTGTATGGCCGCCTTAACCCGTCATCTATAAACAGGTGACGTCAAGAACGTATGCAACATGCACCCACATAGGCAAATGTTGTCACATAAATTTATCGTAAGAGAATATTTTAATTTGTAATTTTTATATACAAAATGGCGAAGTTCCGAAAAAATAAATATGATTTCTGAATGTTTGGGAATTTTCTTAAAGAAAAAAAGTTACGAATGGTGAAGTTCAGAAAATGTAGTAATATTTCTGCATGGCTGTTTATTTTTGTTTTTTTTGTCTTTGTTATTCTCATTTTCCTGTCCTTACTATTCCATACATATACTTTTCTCTTTGTCTGCCTCTTGTTTCTTTCTTGGATTGATCTGGAGCCACCTGTCCATCATGGTCATCCATAGCGAGCGAGACAGCTGCCTCCATTTCTTGGCTGCAGTTCCCTTTCATGCTGTTAATCTGTACTTTTCTTGTGTGACTTTCCATGGTTATTCTTGGATAATACACGGTAAGGGCTAAAATCCTTTTCCGCGCTTTGGTCCACAGCTCCTATTTTTTTACTCATTATCGAGCTTTAAAGTTAGAAGGAAGCCCCTTTTTAGGTAAAGTTTTAGAAAAAATATAATTTTTATTGATTTCAGAAGTAATTAAAAGACTGCTTAAATATTTTATATCAACGTTCCTGTGCTTCACTTTAAACCCCATTTTTGGTGAATGGTGGTACTAGGTCCTAAAAGATCCCTTTCCTACATCAAGATAGGCTGTAGAAGATAGATCAAAGGTCTGCATGCAAAGAACTAGCGCCTCCCCTGCCGCTGTTCATGTATACCTATAAAAATATCAATACAAACAAGGTTTTATCATTTTCGTGACATATCACAAGAGTTGGGGGTGCAAATATACAATTAATACAGAATTGTGCTAAAAAATACTCCATAATTAAAATAGTAAAAATTGATATAAGAATTATGGTAAAACGAAGTATATCAAAATCCCTATAATTAGTCTCATCATTATATCATTTAGAATACCAAATCTTTGACATTTAACACGAATATTGGTATTGTAGTTAAGGTATCTATAGTATCTAGTCTTTCTCTCATGGTTATCAAGTAGAAGGATGCTTTCATATGTTTTAAAATTTTATGATCTCTTTTGGCGTCCTCGAACAAAGGCCAAGCCGACGAACCTCTAACGATTATGCTAGGGTCACACATATTCGAATCAGCTGCGCGAATGGCCGCGAATCCCCCAAATGGCCGATTCTTTATCCGTTACCATCACAATACCGATAAAGGCTCCTGTGCCTTTGCTTGCCCACTCCTAGGTTTAAGGAGGCGTTGTCGAGTCTGGCACGCCATCTCGGGGGATTGCCAGACCGCGTGACACCTTTTAAAATTTCAAAACTTTTGCTATTCAGCCTTGGAGAATCGGGTTATGGTGAATTATCGCAGTGGATTAGCATGAAGGTCGTACGTCATTTGCCATTACCTATGATAAAATAGCGGTCCTATTGCGTTATATCGCCTTAAGAACGCCAATAATGGCAATGCTTCCTGGATGTATCCGGCAACTGCGGGGACTAACGATGTGTCAAAAACTCATCTTTACGCATTCTGAACTCGCTCGCCCATAAATACGAGCGACGGGCGACGCTCTTTCTCTCTCTCTCTCTCACTATCACCCAGCCGCTGCGCTATACATACGTTCCATCGCCAACTGGTACACATGCTCCCACCCCAACGCCATGGCCAAACTACCCAAGAATGTCAATAAAATCGGGAAGAGAGCTCTTCTTCAGGAGGAAGAGACACCCAAATTGCCTGCAAGTGAGCTTGATTTTACTTTGGAGGCCCAGGGAGAGGAAGAACCCAAATATGTGACACTGCAAGCTGTGGAAGTCATAAATGAGCCCAGTAAAGTCCTAAATCCTGAAAATATTTCGCCACCACCACAAACTCTTCCTTCAGCTACCAGACCCAAACATAAACTGATACAGAGGACAACGGGGATTGAACTGGCATACTCAGAACGGACGCAGACACATCGGAGGAAGGGCACCACGATGGCGTGAGGGCAGGCAGGAGATGGCCCCTTCAACTACATACCGACGTGGAGAGGGAGCTAAGGGAGTGGCTCCATGAAAATACTTTCTTATACGACAGAAACCTGAAAGATTACCGCAACAATCTCAGAAAGGACCGTGTTAAGGCAGAAAAAGGCGCCACTCTTAATCCCCCTTTCTCAGGTGATGATATAGAAAGGTGGATAAAGGGCATGAGGACCAGGTATGGCAAACATACAAAACTCAAAAGTGGATCTTCCTCCAAAGCTATCATACAGCGAGACAAGTGTTTTTTTATTATTAATTCGTCTTTCTCGCGAAACATATCGTCAGAGAGAAGACCCCAAAGACCCTTGGACTAAAGGAGGTATGTAGAAATTTAATTTTACGTAGAGTTAATTAATAAGAGACTCATACTAATATAATATACGTGTTTTTATTTCTAATGGCTACCTAAAAACTTCTAGAGAGCAAATGTAAAGTCATTGAACAATTTTATTTGATATTAAAATCGTATATTATATTAGTATGGTCAGCATGCAAATTACAATAATAAGTCAACTAAAAATTTGTTTCTTTCTGCAGTCTGGTGCTGTAGCCGCCCTAGCTTCAGCCCTAACTCCTGTCCCCCATGCCTCTGGACCCTTCACCTCCACATCAGACACCACTTCCCTTCAGCACCCGTGTCTGCCTTCACCTCCCCCACTCCACCCATTACTTCAGATGAGTTGGCGTCCCTGGGGAGCCTGTAGGAGGCCCAACAGGCGTCAAAAAGGAGGAGGCAGCACCAGCCACTACGCGCAAGCCACAGAGCATCTAACGCTGCAAAAGGTAATAAGAGAAAAGCACATAAATTTTGTATCAAGACAAGAGATCCATAAAAATGTCTATTCCTTCCTGAGGAACACGTCTCCAAATTTCTCGATAGGTAATTGAAATACATGTTAATAATTAAAAAAGTTTAAAGTGATTGGTTAGGAACTATTGTCCTAATCAGAAGAGGACTAAAGGTAATTTCTATCTATTTTTAAATCTATAGCCGTATAAAGTCTACTCTTTGCTGAGGAACAGGTTCCATTTCCATGAGAAATTTAATGTTTGAGAATGCTTTAAATACGTTTAAAGTGATTCCTAAATTTTGAACACGTGCCCCTACAAAATTGTTAATGTAATTTTAAGCCTAATTTTACATTTATAGCGCCATTATTTTTTTCTGATACTACTAACATTAACTAAAAATATTCTATCTTTTTTCATTTAAATACGTAGCTTAAATAACAGTTAGTAATTATTTTTTTTTTTAAGATTTTTGAGAGGCACGACACGGCAATGGAGAGGTTCCTGGAGAATTAGTGGTAGCAGAAGCAGGTCAAGCGGGACAGGGAGGTAGAGTTACGGCAGTCCAGCCTCACATATTTCATAGCTCATCAACTGCGCTCACTCCACCGCAGTTACCTCATGAACCTTGTTGTGATAAGGCCAACGTTACAAGGAAATATGTAACATTGAGCAGAGGGCGTTTTGGGAACCCTGAATAGGCATCCCAGGGCCCCGTACACTCTACTTCCTCCACGGCAGCCCCACCAACAACACTCTTACAGACAGCAGCATCCAACAGACTACATTACGCCTCAATTCCACCACCACCCTCCTCAGCTCCATGATCATCTACCCCAAGACCTCACACACTGCCCTGGAATCCTGGCGTTATACCACAGCAGGGCTCTGGCTTCACACAGCAGGCCTAGGAGCTTTTCTCATAGTCCTTCCTACCCCTCCCAGCAGGATGATAATAATAACAATTAGATGGTCTGTGTGGGTTTGATGATCTTTTAGGGTTGTGTGGAGGAAGATTGTATTTGTGCCTTGCATAAAAATGTGTGCCTTTTTCACTAATATCAATATTTTTTACGTTTTTATTTTTTTCATTTGTATGTGGCCATATACTTTTTTCAATAAATTTGTTTCTAAACTTTGATTACTGAATATGCTTTACCTTTAAATGTAAGTATTGCATATTGTGATAGTTTTAATTACTAGCAAAAAGATGCAACAATATAAAGAAATATATATAATTTTTGAACACACCTCATATCTTAGAATTTCGCCATGGAACACTCCCATGGGTTGAGGGACAGTACTCTCTGAGATAGTCCCGTTGGGCTTTGGCAGACTGGGTAGCCCTGTTGCCTCCAGGTTGGTCAGGAAAATCTGCCAAAGGTTGGTCCTCTCTCCAGGCCCCAGGTGTAACTTTATGGGTCACTGCGTCATCTAAGTCTGCCTCACTTCAGTGGGGGCTTAAACTTCTGATGAGGTTGTGAAGAACACAACATGCCATAACCCCGGCCTCCACTTGGTCATGCAGCAGCCGGATGATGGAGTGCAGGACCTGAAATCTGTTGATGCGATGAAAAGAAATGGTTAAGTTCAGAAACATAAAATGGCATACATAGTGAGATGTTCACATTACGAGACTATATTATATTTATGGTAAGAAACACAAAATAATTAAAGACATAAGTATTTATATAAATTTATTGAACAGTAAGAGAGAAATATCAAAACATTCACCTGTTAGCCAAAATGCCAAAGGCATTCCTCACAACTCGATGTGCCCTGCTGAGTCTGTAGTTATATATCCTCTCTGGATTAGTGAGCTTTATATTGGGGAATGGCTTCATCGTCCAGTTTCAAGAGAGAGAAAGTATCATCTCTTACGAGAAAGTAGCTTACAGGGTATGCAGTGGGGTCTCCTAGTAGTGGTTCTGCTGGAGGAAGTTTAGCTTCTTCTCTTTCAAAATTCTTACAACTTAGACAGTGTAAAGACGCCCCCATCAGATTATATTCTACAGCTCCGACATCCATGAACATGAATTTGTATTCATAATCAACCACAGCAAGCAGGATCATTGAGAAGTAATTCTTGTAGTTGTAATAGTGGGACCCACTGAAGGCCGGATTTATGATGCGGATGTGGTTCTCAGCTAAAGCCCCCAAGGGCGTTGGGGAAATTCCAACGCTCATGAAAACCACGGGCAACCTACTTCCAGCCCACGCGTATGAGAGTAATCTGCATCACCTCATTCCAATATGCGGCTACAATGGTTCAGAATGTCTCAGGTACAAGTAGGAAGATGGTGTTGGGAGCAACGGGAAAGGCATATCGGAGACTTTTATATGAAATTCTGGTTGTTAGGAATCTGAGGGTTATTGAAACGTATAGGGCAGGCTCCAATGGCTCTCTCCAGAACGTTATTGATTTCTCAATATGTGATCGAATTTGGTCATCAATTCGATTGAAAAGGTCAGCATACGTACGGGTGAAGTTCCTATAGAGTAGGAGATCTTCATCTGCCAGTTCACACATTAGGTTCTCATGATGCCCATGGGAGGTACGACGAGTTAGGTAGGGGCGTAGCCAGACACTTCGGGGCTTCCTTTTCTTCCTACGGTTTGTGAGGTGCAACCAGAAACCTGGTCATGGTCATTAGGGGGCTTCTTAAAAAAAAATGAAAAGCTTTCACGAATTTAGGCTCCTCCACAATGTCTTGGGTAATTAAAGTAAGTTACTCCATTGTGGCAATGCAGATACTGAAGGGGCATCTTGAGCACTGTGTACTAAGGTAGTGAGCACCCACTATATATATATATATATATATATATATATATATATATATATATATAATATATATATATATATATATATACCACCGTGCTCCACGCACAACGTGCTTACGAATCTCTAGCAAATTATCGCTAGAGGGACGTAGGGCAATCGCAATGCATGCGATAATCTATTCCAAATTATCGCCCTAAATGGCAACACATCGTAGTAGAATTTGTGAGATTACGATATATCGACATCGCAAGTTGGGCGATACATCGCCGTAGGCTGTGACCTCCCCTTGAATATATTGTGCCTCATCTCAAACGAAGGCGTTGGCAGGGCGAATAAATGCGGGGTAGTCGAGAGACATAGCAATGAGGTTCGGTCAAAATAGCGATTTTTGTCCAGAGCCTAGGCTCCGCCATTTCCAGACGGGGAATCCAGAACGAATCGCCCATTTTTTGTGTTCGCTGCCATTCGCGCAGCCGATTCGCTGATGTGTGACTCCAGTTATATCCTATTTGTAGATTGTTTGAAATTTGAAAACTAACAACAAAACAAAAATTGTGAAGAATAATAGAATCCACATCAACAATAAAAAACATACAGGGAGCTTGTATTATCTCACTTCAAGGCCAAAACCATAAACTGAAAAGTGGAAACAAGATATTGTAACTTAAATGATTTGTACGCGAGATGAGTCGGTCGAATTAAAGGCGGATGATTTGTGCGCGTGGTGAGTTGGAAGATTTAAAAGCGGGTAGTTTTTGCGCGTGGCGAGTCGTTCGATTTAATGCCGAGTGGTTTGTGTGTGCAGAGAGTCGATCGATTCAAAACCGTGTGATTAAGTAGGTCAGATGAAAGATATCCCCGGAGCCTTGGAAATGATACCTGCGATGTTTAAATCCAGCGATAGGAAGTTAGGGGATAATGTGATTGGGACAAAATTTTAGGGTTGTCTTGGCTAGTGAGAGAGAAAATGAATTGGTGCGGAATTTTGCGATGTTGTCTATAGCAGATATTTGGTACACGATATTTGGACTCCTCAAACCCTTTTCACCATTTCTGATTCGATTTATCAAACTTTATACTCATACTCTGTATCCTATCTTCTCCTTTATCTCCAAAGTTTAGAAATGTCCATTTTGGCATCTAGTGGCGTGCGGTAACTTGTGAAGATGAGGAAGCAATTCAAGTTTTACAAAATTGAAGTTCTTAATTGAAGTAAATATATGTTTATTAAAAATAACTATAAAATTTTAAGCTACCCACTTTATTTAAATTTTATTTTTTTAAATGTTATTTTTTAAACTTTATTTAAATGTTAAAATAGCTTCTGTAATTATACACAACCACTAGCCAAGATGTTCTATCATATTGGCCTACATTGTATTTGCGAGTGCAACACTTTGTTTTGGAAGGCAGATCGTTGGTGTAGGCCTACCTGTTTTAATAAGAGTTTCTTTTTTATTATAAGTCATCACAATGAACTTCCTTTTTAATAATTTTTCAATAATGCAATCGCATTTTATCACAACTTTATTTGTATCCATTTTGTTTAACCCATCAGTCGCCCGAGGGCCTTTATAAATCCTCGATTTAGTGCTACGTAATCGCTCGAGGACCTTTTGTGGCCTCTTACGTATAGATTTGTATTTGCCCTGATAATTATGATAATTTATCAATTTACGTTAGTGATTAAGCAACTAATTAAAATACATAAATAACTTAGGTCAGGCCATCTTTGTTTGTAAACCTAGATTTATGAATGAGAGTAACTTGACTCCGTTGTAGGACTTACCACAACATAACCGCTAAAAGAGGCTAATTTATTACTCACATCTATGTAAACACGCCGTTTTTATAACTCTTCCTTATATTTTAGTTAAATACACTTATGTTTTTCATTTTTCGCCAAATTAAAACGAGGAAATGCCTTAAGTTAGTATGTTATAAAAAGCACATAAACCAGCAAACCAATTTTGTGTGGAAAATACAGCATTATAGGTAAAAAATAGACCCCGAGCAAAGTTTTCCTAAAATATAAGATATAAAATAGTAATCCATGAAGGGCGGCACAGTTTTCTATAATTAGATATAGGTTTTAAAGCATAATTAATTTAAAAAGCATTTTGAAGAGGGGGGGGGGGGTTATCCTTCTTATTCCCATTTTTTTATTTATCAATATCATACTTGCTTTTCACTTGGTTTCCTCGATGTAAGTTGTCATCCTTGAATCCATTTTCTTCTTCTTGAATGAACTTCCTTATTTCTTTAAGTTGGTCGATCAAACATTTGTCTTCCCTTTATCTTGACTTCCGTATTCTTTTTGGCTGGGTTTGTCCATAATCTTCGTTTTTTTTCTCAATGCATCTTGAGTTTCTTCCATTTATCTTGAGTTGATGATTTCTTGGTGCTTCTTGAGTTAGTCCTTCAAGCGATTTCTCCCGTTTTCGCTCTTGACAGATCTTCATAAAAGTTTTTGGACTCTTGAGTTTCGAACGCGGTACCGTTGCATTTAAACGCCAATACTCTAGCCTCACGACCAGCTTTAGTCCGTTCTTGAGTTGGTAAATTTATCAGCTATTTATATTATCGAGTTGGAAGGAATTTTTCTCTGATACATTTTTTCGCACACCTACAGCATAAAACAACCATGTTTGTTGAGGAAAATTTGTGTAACAACTGAGAATAAACACTGGCCAACAAATTCGAACTTTTTTTAATCATCAGAGACCTGAGCAAACTTTTCTCATGGCATTCTTCTCGCTGATTTCAAATCTGACTTTAGTTTTCCTTTATCAAATCGAGTTTCCAAGATATTAAAAAATGCAATATGACTGCCGTCGCTGATACAATATAGCATTTTACTCTGATTTCTTTGCTAAAAATGATGATGTATGGTTGCATAGTGACATTGCTAGAAAAAAATTGCATTCTGTATATCTCTATGTGCATTGAGAAGTTGAACTGACACAAAACGATGCATTTAACATATAGAAATGCTAAAGTTTATCATTCTCTTTACGAGTAAACATATGATAAAGATAAATAGCCATGTTTTTATTTTTCCTCAAGAATCCTAAATTCAATGGTACTTATATTGGATGTATAAGAATGATAAACAATGATTGAAGGGTAAATAAGTCAAAACTAGAATTCATAAAGGTTGTGCATGGGATTTGAGTTTGAATTTTTTTCGGGATTATCACGATACAACATCCAACAATGATCTCCCTTCATGCTCTCATTCCAAAATCCTTGATAGCCAGTTTCCGTGGTCTTGATATCCTAGTGGAAACGTTGACCTTGCTCGTTACTTACGGTTTTAAGATTTTCTGGGAAAAAGTCGAGGTGTGAATGCAGGAAATGGATTTTAAGTGACATACGGCATCGCATTCCTTTATAAGATTGAAGAAGGTTTTCCACGCCATCTCTGTATTCAGGTGACTTGTTGATGCCTAGAAAGTTTGCACATAACCACTTGAATGCTAGCCACGCATTTAATTCAGGAGAAGTGAGGTTCTTCTCGAAGTCAGGGTCTGACAAAAACCTCCATGATTTTTGGTCCCACAAATATGCTTTATTTTTTGCACAGATATTGGAATCCCTGAGAATTATCCTTAGCCATTGCTTTCACGAAGTTTTTCATTAGACCTAGTTTCAAATGAAGAGGTAGTAGATATATTTTCTGAAGCTCTACCCGGGGGACAGACTGAACACTGTTTATTCCAGGCTCATATGTAGATCGAAGTGGCCAGTCACGCTTGTCATAATGTTTTGCAGTAGCACGGCTAGCCTACAGGCAGAGGAAGCAACAGTACTGGGTGAATCCTCCTTGCATACTCATTAGCATGCCCATGACTTTTAGATCACCACAAATGTACCAGTGATGGGCTTGGTAGTTTATGGCTTTAAGAAGAATATCCATATTGTCAAATATTCCTGAGTAAATAGCTTTGGCTCAGAGTTAGCATCCTCATATTCAACATCCGCATTTAATGTGCATGCAACTTTAGTACTGCTATCATCACTGATATCATCAGGTACGAGGCCATCATTCGATGGAACAGGAATTGGCAAAGATACATCATGTGGAACTGGTCTGCATGACGAATCCATAGTTAGATAAACAATTTGGTGCTTGTTCTTTGCAGAAAGCCTTTTTTGTCACACTGCAGGAATAGCAATCTTTGAGATGATCTTTGGGCTCTCTCCATATCATAGGAACAGCAAAGGAAATTGAAGCTTTCTTCTTGTTAATCCAGTCAAGTAATCCATTAGAGCAGGAAGTACAAATTAGGTGTGGTGCCCATGCTTTAAATTGGTCACCCATAGGACAACCGAAGTAGAGTTTTTACATTTTCTTTATATCATTTGTGATGGTACGCTGCTGAGATTTTGTTGGAAAATGCCTACATACATAGTAGAATTTATCTGGGTAATTTTTGCACTCTCGGAGCATTGTTATTGCTTTGTCTAAATATTTGGAAGCCTCTTATGATCAACGCAGAAGGAGCAGCTAGAAGTTGCACATCACATGAGGAACCTAAAATCATAAAACAGAATTATAAATAATTGCTCAAAATATGCATGCGGGTTTCAAATGTAAATGAATTCTTCTCTATACCCCTTTAACCACCAAGCACTCACGAAGCATCTAGTTTGCTCATCTTAGCAATACAATAATGATGCATGCAATAGAGCAATATCAGTAATATACTAGATTTTATAATCGCAGGCGGCCATTTTGACTTTTGGCATATCTTAAAAAACGGTACATGCTAAGGCAAAATCGAAGGCAAATTCGGATTCAACATGGAAAATGCATTTAGTAAAGTATAGTAAGGTCTCTGATAAAAACTGTGTGTTGAGCAGTGTTATTAATCATAATTATAAATAGGTAAAAGGTTATTAATGATTTTTAATTTTATCAATAGAATGATTCTTTTCAATTAAAATGACATATCATTTGATTTACAAAGAAGGATTTAAATATTTTATTTTAATTATTTTCGATAACGTGTACCATTTGTAATTTTGCAGAGGGCGAGTTCGAGGAAAAAAGTTAGGTGACTAATGGGTTAAAAGGGGTGTAAAACTTGAAAAAATGAATAACCAATACGCTGCACTTATCTACGCACTTACTCACAGCTAATAATCTCAAAGATACTAGGGATGACTCCGTTAAGGCTGCCAGAATCCAGGAAAAATTAACAAAATGCCTAAGATACAAGAGCGTAACCGTTGCTATGTAGCTTCTTTCATTCTCAAAACCAGTATTTAAATATAACCTAAAAATTGTTTAAGATTCAGAGCATAATAATAGTTACATCATTATCTCTTAGATATTTTGTTGCTTTTTCCTAGATTCTGGCAACACGGCAGAGTTTCCAGGTGTAAGCAGATGACTGCGTTGAAATATCTAGAAAAATCAAAAAACTCTAATGACTGTATACTATTGCTAAGAAAAGCAAAACATATTTTAAACTATCCATTCCAAAGCACCAAAAAACAGAACTATTATTGAAATTAAGAAAAAAACTAAGAGCAAAAATCTCGAGGAAAAGGATGGCCTATGCAAGTACAGGCAATCATAAATGTGGGAATAATATTGATTCTTCTTTCATATTAATTGTTAGGGTGTAATTACCTTTACTTTTCTTCTTAAATAGGGAAAGCATTGCTTCCCTTGCTTCCATTGACTACACGCCACTGTTGGCATCCTCTACTTTTTTAACATTTATGCTTTTATTTATCTCGCTTTTTATAATATTATCTGTGTATCTTCTTGTTTCACCTTCATATTGTAGAAATGTCTATGTTGTGATCATCTACTTGTTTCACCATTTTGGCTCCTATTTATCTCCCTTTTTTCTGATAATCTCTGGCTATATTCTGATTCCATTCCCGTATTGTAGCAATATGTTTGTTAGCATCCTCTCCTTTTCTCTATTTCTGCTCCTTTTTATCTTCATCTTTATATATATATACATGTTAGCAAGATCTACATTATGCTCCATTTCTGATCTTATCTCCATTTTTATTTTTCCTATCAATTTATCTTCTCTTACCATCTTCCCATTGTATAAAAGCCAGTGTAGTAACCTCTCTTTTTTTCTCCATTTCTGTTCCTATTTAAGTCACTTTTTACTTATACTCTCTCTCTATCTATATATCTTCTCGTTCGATCTCCATATGGTAGAAGTGTCCATGATGTCTGCCTCGATTTCCCATCTTTATTCAACTTTTAAAAAGAAGGAAAATCCGCCCGAGCTTAATTTATCATATCTCCGATGCCAGTTCTTAGCTCATTCAATCTCCGGGTAAAATCGACCTTCTCTTTCACAAAAAAACCCAATTTTTTTTTAAATCAAATTCTGATCCTTTCATTATACCTCCCCTCCCCCCCCTCTTTTTTCAATTCTTTGCCCGCTTTTATTCCTTATTCTTCCGTCCGTCTCTTCGATATGACATTACACGTAATTAAAATTGGAACAATAGGATCATTTTCCGTGTAGGATTCGTTTTTACTCTGACAGAGGTGTTTTAACTATTCGTTTTTTTACATATAATTTACCATTGATCTCCTTTTCTTATCCTCTTTTATTTATATTATGCATGCTTTTTTAATTTCACCTGGTTCGTATACCGGTTCCTAAATCATATTTTTTAGTAATTGGTCTTTTGGGTATTTGTTTCTGCAGATTTTCACTGGTTCCTTCCCACAACGGCTGTTAGAGAAGAGCTCGCAAGCCTCGTCTCTACCGCGTTGGATTTCTGACGGCAAGGAACGGATTTAATCTTAGTGACCGCGCACACAAACCTTCCGCTGCGTCATGATCTTGCATACGATATGTTCAATACGCTGATATTTACGCCTACGGGGATAAGTAGCCCACGTGAATTATCGGGCGAATACCCAATCACGAAACCTCTGTCATTTCCCTAACGGTCTTAACACTAGAACCGATAACGAATTCTTGTGCTGCCATACTTTTTCTCATTTTTTTTCTATAAGAGACATTTTTCTTTTTGTAAGATTTTCCTAAATTATAATACTCAAATCACTGATCGATTGTGAAGACTCAAATTTAAAAATAAAATTAATATCATTAGGTCCACTTAGAAGCTCCACCCTTTGGAAGCGGAAAAAAATCCCTTTTACCTGATATAAATGAAGTGAAATTCTACGTATTATTTATTACTTTAGAAAGGTTAATGTCCTATTTTACCTTTGTTGGTTTTTCAAAAAAGCGTAAAAGATCATGGAAGATTTTATACAGGTCAAAAAGGAAACCAGAGATAGAGCACCAGTTTCTCTTTGGGCACTGGGTTTATAGGATAAATATCTAAATAGTATAAAAAGCTACAAATATCAATTAGATTCCGCTCCACATATTTTTTAAGAAGTTGTTGGGGTTTTAATTTTCAGGGAACCTTACAATTCTTTTTTGTTGTGTTCAAGAATTTTTTTTTTCCATGAAAAACTTTCATCCATAACATTATATCTTAGGAATGAAATATTTTGAACAGATTGAATTTTAGTTTGTTAGTCAATTAGGTTTATTTGGAGCTTTTATTTGTTCTTTCTAAGGTTGCTTTACAGTTCGATAGAGAGCAGAGAAAGGTTGGTTTTTCGCATTTGAAACTTTTATCAAAGTTATTTCTAGTTCAGAAAAAATAAATGTGATTATCGAATATTTTAGAATTATTTAAAACATAAATAATTTAAAATCGTGAAGTTCAGCAAATGTATTAAAATTAAGTAATGGCTGGTTTTCTTTGTTTCGTATATAAAAGCTAATTTATATGGGAAAAAAAGAGCTCTAACGATTGGTTTTCCGTGTATCAAATGAATTCCGATTAAAGATTTTATTGCCTTTAGGCCTAGAAAATAGGTATTGATCTGAAAAAAACCTAGATCCAGAGTAAATTATTAGAAGGGAATTACTGGAAACATTTAAACAATTTTTAGACTAAAAGCCCGTGGGCAGAGCCGGATAGGCTGTAGGCCAACGACCAAAGGTCTACCTGCGAAACACAAGCTCCTCCTGTAAGGAAGAGTAGTGAAAACGGTCTTCCTATATATATATTTATTGGTATGTAAGCTATATCAGTAATTATTTAATTCTCTAATTGTGTATTTATACGTGTTAGTTATGTTAGGAATTGTCAAGTATTATAAATACTCTAATTAATAACGCTGGATAAATTTAATACAACATCCAACACATTTTATATGAGGGATTTTATAATTCAAGGAAAATTTTCTCTACTCGACTGGTGAAACCTTCAGTGATGGTGTTTTATAAAGTGTCACGGATCATAATGAATGAGTAAAAACGGGAAGAACTAGAATTGCGGCAAAATGTCGATGAGGTCTATTAAGATAGGGATTTTAAATAAGAAGAGCATATGAGTAAAATGCCAATATATATTATGAACTTCGATTATATCACTAAAAGTTTCAACAACCTTTCAGTTTTCAGTTGTGGAGTAATGCCGACGGAGGATGCTTCAAATGATGGCACAATTTGGACCTTGTAAAATAATGGCGGTGTTGGCAAAAAATGAATACTAAATATTCTGAAAGAAAAAGCCGGTTCAATAAGCTTTACAAAAAGAAAGACCGATACCTGTCTTACTTCATTTGATATTTTGAAGATAAATGGGTATTACGTCTGTAGTAATCATAATAAAGCGTCAATACCTTTCTCTAGGCTTTTGTCAACTAAAATAACATCAATACAGTCTGAAAATTAAAGAGAAACAATATAAGTAAACATACCCATTCTAATCAGGTTAAGTAAACAAAGTAATGCAGTGTAACCAATTATGCAATTATACATATAAAGTTACATGGAGCTTAGATCACAACATTCTCCTCTCCCTTAAAGAATCATTGTTCTATAAGAGGCTTGTGGCGTTCCCGCGTAAATTTGCGCAGTTGTTTCGGGCCAGCATGCGCAGGGGTGGAGGGTTCATCGCTACGTTGGAGATTGGCTGAGGCACCAGACCGTTCCCGCGTAGATTGGCACAGTTGTTTCGGGCCAGCATGCGCAGGGGTGGAGGGTTCATCGCTATGTTGGAGATTGGCTGAGGCACCAGACCGTTCCCGCGTAGATTGGCACAGTTGTTTCGGGCCAGCATGCGCAGGGGTGGGGGTTTCATCGCTATGTTGGAGATTGGCTGAGGCACCAGACCGTTTCCGCGTAGATTGGCGCAGTTGTTTCGGGCCAGCATGCGCAGGGGTGGAGGGTTCATCCCTACGTTGGAAATTAGCTGGAGTACCAAATACACGGGCCAAAAGAAAATCCACCCTCATATATCCTTCCTTGGAAGAATTCAACTTAGATGAATCGACAGTAGGAACCGGAAGAATCTCCACCAAGCCAGTCTTTGTAGAAGGATCGACGTTGAGATCCTCTTGCCCCTCTTATAATGATACTTTACCAGTCGAAGCCAAGTCAGGCATTGATATCGTTGACTCGCGTCCATCGGCAAATCTTACATGAGCATATTTTGGGATGGCCTCTAACAACTGAACCTCATCAACAAGGGGTTCATATTTACTGGCACGAACGTGACGTAGTGGTTAGACGGGTCCAGGAACAGATAACCAAGATAGCAACTAATGGCAGCAATAGAATGAAGGTCGTCAGGTAGCACTGTTTCCTATTTACATTCTTGAAGGTTCTTGGATACTATAGCAAGGGTTATGTGCTTCCAGATTATAGCATTATACCTCTCACACTGCCCATTCCCTCGAGGATTATAAGGTATCGTTCGACTAGTGGCAATAACTTGATTGTGCAAGAATTCACGTAGATCCTTGGCCATAAACGAGGATCCGCGATCAGAATGCAGGTAGGAATGCATACCAGATATCGCAAAAATCTGACTTGAACAATGGATTATAGTACTAGTAGTCAGTTCTGACAGGCAAATGCAAACTGAAAACGAGAATACTCATCCACCACCGTGAGCATATAGCAATTACTGGAGTTCTAGGGTAAAGGCCCTTTGAAGTCCAAACTAAGACGTTCAAAGGGCTGAGTGGCCTTGATAAGGGGAATTGATGCGGTTTGTAGAACCGAGACTACAATCGGGCACACTGAGGGCATTCAGAGCACAACCTCTTCACATCTTCCATGGAATCAGGAAAATTTCTCTCCGACAAAATGAGCAAGTCTTTTTGCACCAGGATGGCAAAGTTGAGCGTGGAGCTCAGATAGTTTCCTCGTTATTGGCAAATAGCTCCACAGTGGAGCACGTGAGAAAGTGTCTGCAG